>LR990877.1:4695753-5895753 GCA_905163395.2 Endotricha flammealis | reverse complement strand
GCGCCCGTGATACCTGTGTCATCCTCTGTTGCAAGAGTCCATACCATAGGCTACAATAACCGTTTACCATCAGGCGGGCCGTGTGCTTGTTTGCCACCTTAGTGGTATAAAACAATTAAGTGCGAAGTTGGCAAGAAAGGTGTTGTGCTTTGTAAATAAAACTGCGATACGCATTCGCCACGTAGAACTAGACGCGGATTTCTGCGATGCGAATTCGTGTATTCTGTTCTTGCACAGTGTAGAGAACAGATAGATCTATACCGACACTGTAATTCTAGTACAAGACGTTTCTTAATTAGCAAATAGCCTATTTGGAAATTTATTAGCAAGTGGCGAAACCGGCACTTATTAGGCTATTAATATTGTTGACTAATAAACTTTATGCGAGAAAATTATTTTAGTATTTTTATTTACTCGCGAAATCCACGCAACTTCGTTTGCGTAAATCCCGTGGGAATTTCGGTATTACACATATTAACCATTCTCTTGAATCACTCTATTGATTAAAAAAACCGCATCAAAATCATTGAGTAGTTTAAAGATCAAAGCTTACATAGGGACAGACACACAGACCGAATTCATTTTATACTATGTAAAGTAGATATAAGATGTAAAATCCGAAGTAAGATAGTTAAAGATCCTAAGTAAGAATAAGATAATAATCCTAAGGATATATTGTTGTACAGTTTGGCAGACTAAAACACATTACAAATGTACTTTTTTTGTTTGGAAAAAAAAATAAAAAAAAAATATTTAAGTTTTTGTAAAATTTTGCGCCACCTACCTGTTATTTTTCATTTTTATTTCACTACCCTAAGGTCGTCTGGAAGAGATTGCTTTAGCGATAAGACCGCCTGTTGTACTTTACCTACCTGGGGCCCGATTCTACTAACATAAACGCACCAATGGACTCTCAATGGTCTGTCAATCGTGTCTCAAAAGAATGCCGATAGTGTATCAGTGGAATAGTTTTTGACATTTGTTATAGACTTAAACAATAAGTTAAACATTATGTTATTGTTTAAGTCCATAACAAATGTCAAAAACTATTCCACTGATACACTATCGGCATTCTTTTGAGACACGATGGAGACACCATTGAGAGTCCATTGGTGCATTTGTGTTAGTAGAATCGGGCCCCTGTTTGTACTTTTAATTTATTGTTATTTTGTTGGTGCAATAAAGAATATTGTGTATTGTGTAAGGCGACGGATAGTGAAGCGTACTGCCAATACCAACCCTCAATCAACGACCACGACCACTCTGTCAAGAGGGTAGCAACAAAGACGAAAAAAGATCCTAAGATTTTTATACTAATAATGTTAGCATTATGAAACTTTGTCATTACATAGTAGAATACCTATATGAATACCGGTTTTCTTTCGCCATTCCTTTTACCGGTGGCACAGATATTATAATACTTAACAGTACCGGTGGTCATTTTGATTGTTCCCGAAATGATGGTAATAATATATATATATTTTAAATCCCTTCATAGAATATTGAGAAATCTTTAACTTTTGGCCCTGGTTACCTCTTTAATTTGTTCATTGTACATAAATTAAAAATGATACATTAGACCGGACCGGAACTACGTTACTGCTTCGAATAGCTTGAAGGCAATGAATGTAAATTTTTGATCATAATAACCTTGTGTATAAACCAACTACATAATATTTTTGTCTACACAGAACATTACGAACTAGTGAACGGCCGCGGTTTTACTTGGAAGTGTCGTAAGTGTGGAACTACGTTTTTTTGCAAGAAAACAAGTAAGCAAACCACGTTATAGAAAGTGCCGCCTTTGTGCAGCGATGCCCGCTACAAAGAAGGGAATTGAACAAGGAACAGGAGAGTATTCGGGATTCAGGAGATATTATGTGAGGAAGAGAGACTTCTCCAGTCGAGCAAGCCAATTTCTCTACGATTCCAAATCTAGAGTAAAAACTATCATGATATATTCCCCCCGAGTGATTTTTATATTCCCCCCGCCCCCTAATATGTTTTAGTGATATACCTAATACTTTTCTAATTTAGTTAAAACTATTTTGATTTGAAGGTTTTTAGAGTTGACATTTGATGGTCTTATAACAGTTAGCAACAACCTCAAGGTTATAATATCGTATCGATTATGATTTACAGTTCGATTCTGTCACATTTACTTATGATTTAATAGAAATATGATTAAAATAATATCGATTCTTGTGTGGGCTGCGCTGTGATCGTTGGTTGCCAATTTAAAACATTCAGAGCTCCACTTGGGGTGGTTGGGAGTTTGGGAGGCTTGGCAACGCGTGAGTATTCCAAGCGTCTATAGTCTATAGGCTACGGTGATGCGTGCCGTGTGCTTGTTTGTCAACTTTGTGGCTTAAAAAAGATCAAGTGCGAGTTGAACTCGCGAACCGTGGGTTCCGTATAAAATTGGAAGTATCTAAGTCGGTATAACTCGCTAACGCCGAACAAAATCTAAATCCTCTATCGATAAATTGTTTGTGATTGACGGAACTATTGATTCGTAGTTTACTTCCATAGATTAAAAATACTATTCTTCGATCGATTGGTTAAATCCCGTAATGTGACTTTATCAATCTACAATAGGAAAAATACGATTGAGATCGCATTTGGTTACCAAGTCAGTTAGTTTACAAACTTTAAAATAGTATGGATACCAAAAAAAAAATGTTACGACAAAGGAGATTGGGCGGTTTCGACCGCAGGCAGAGTGTATCAAGCTAGGACCAAGTATAAAAATGGACAGATTAAATTTTAGAACGACAATGAAACTGTCTTTGCTCTCTGTCTTGCTTATAGCAACATTCAGTGTGAAAAAAAGAAACAAACATAGACAAACATCACCGTCTAGAACGTCAGCGTGTCAACTTTTGAGACATTTGGTAGCCGCTTGGATATCAAAGCTCGTGTTGGATTTTTTGTGTTTTGAGGTGATAATTGGACTTTTTATAAAGAAAAATTGTGATACGGATTTTCATTTTGAACCATAGCTTGCGTAGCCATTGGTTGTAAGAGTAGAATGGGTGTTACAACGGAAAGCGATCAAAGGATATCTTTTCATAGGTAAGTTATCGACTATAAGATTTATATTTTTTGTGCAGGAAATACATTACATGATCGGTTTTTGTAAAGTTAATTGAACCCTAAAGACGATGCAGACGCATAATTTCAACAAACCCATTACTTTTATACAAAGATTTGATTTTATACATTACGTTTATTGAGCTTTGACAGATGATGTACCTTAAATATTGTAAGTAGAGTTGTCACATTGTATCGATAAAATAATAAATTGTATGCGTTTTTATTAAGGTTTAATTTATTCCTAGTTCTCTTGCCCATTGGGATGAGGGTTAGTTAGATAAGAGTAATCAAAGTAATATAGATCTTGTGTTTTTCAGGTTTCCTGACACTAATTTAAGAAACAAGTGGATTAAGAACATAAAACGAGATAATTGGACACCTTCGCCATATTCTCGCCTGTGCTCATTACATTTCGATGTATCTTGCTATCGGGCAGGTAATTTAGATGAACACGCTACGGAGTATTATGTGACGTTTAATCATAAACATATTAGAAATCATTTTAATAAACTAGTCTTATTTAGTGGTCAGTAGATGCAGTAAATAACTAAGCATCAAGCACTTTAAGTAAATTCCTGTAAGTCTTTGTTTATTGTTTTTTGATCCCTAGTTGATTTTTTAAAAATAAGAATTGTTAAATTGGTGACATTATACGGATTATTTAACAATTCCTATTAGATATTATAATTATTATTACATGTGTGTATAATGATTACAAAATGATCATGATTATGATGTATGATTTTATTTAATTTAAATATTTTGAATAAAAACCTTATAAGTACCTATTTGCTTTATTTATTCTTCACCCGCATTGAGTGTAGGTAATCTTTTTATTTGGCATATTTAAAAAAAACGTATAAATACCTAAAGTTACTGATAGATGAGTATTTGACATTCCTATCGATAGGTGTCGATAGTGTGTATTTAATTGTTAAAGAATATTTCTGTCAGCAATATTGATTTATAGCTGGACTGGGACTGAATAAAAAACATAGAACCCTTTGAGCTGCTTATCTTCCCAGGGTATGTCGTAAAAGCCGACGTGATCATACCCACTCCAACATCAGACTGTCTATGGGGGATAACGATAGGAATGTTCGTCATTGGTAATCTTGGAACGAATATCAGGTTGCTGTGGTTTGACTAAATGACTTATGGTTCTACTCACCCCGATAGGGATACTAGGGGGTTATGCATCTGTTTCTGTCTTTAATCATTTGATTTGTCAAGTGTTCTCAGATCTTAAAATGAACATTAAATATTAAATCGATATTAGTCGATAAAGACACGGCACATCTCTAGTGATCCTGTATAAAAAAACAAAAGTTTATATAGCATACTGGCTTCATGAGCACAAAAGACGTTATAGACAATAATATATCTATCTCTTTTTTACTTAAGACGGCACATATTAGTGTGAAAGACAATACCCATGTATTTCTTTCGTCTAAAATACAATCCGTCCATTCTTATACTTGGTCCTAGGTATCAAGTTGAGACCTGAGACATATTATGTCATTTGAAAGTTCTTAATGTGAGCATAATATTATTGTATGATACCAACACCGAGAGGAAAGAACTATGAATCTTTCGAAAGTTTATACGAAAAACTAGCGTAAGGAAACCTATTAAAAAAATATATCTATACTAATATTATAAAGAGGTAAAGTGTATTTGTTAAATTGTAAGGGGTAATCTCGGGATCTACTGAACCGATTTTAAAAATTCTTTCACTAATAGAAAGCCACATTATTGCCGAGTGTCATAGGTTATATAAAAAACCAAAAAATAAAAAGGCTTTTAACATTATGCCCAACGAAGTGGGCACGGGTCAGCTAGTATTTAATATAGCCTGTCTTCCGCGGATAATGTACTTTCCATACGGTGTAAGAATTTTTCAAATCGGTCTAGTAGTTTTTGAATTTATTCGTTACAAACAATAATAAATGTTTTTCTTTATAAATATTAGTATAGATAAAAAATAACCGGTTAAGTGCATGTCGGGCCACGCACACGCACAGTGGAGGGTTCCGTATTTGATGTGCTTTGCTTGCTTGCAAATGAGTCCAATATCATTATTCTATGACATTTTGTAAGTTTTCATCAAATAAATTTTATTTTATCAGTTCGTCGGTTATTACTCGGTAACTATTAAAGCCTACTTAACCGTTATAGTTTTCATTAAAGGTTCAGTATATATACTACCATGATTTTTTCTTCTAATTTCTAAACAACAGACTTTCGTAGATAGAGAGGGGGGGGGGGGACCACCATGCAAAACGAAATTTGACACAATAAATGTAAATAATTCAGAAACGGATTATTGTATCGAAAAATGATCTTCCCACACCCTCGATGTTTTGAAGAGACCTATCTAACTATACCCCACAACATGGGTTGGGGGCGAAAAAAATATTCATTTCTACTTTATTGTAGGGGAGGCATCACGAAAAAAAAATTCTTTTGTTCCAGCACTTTGTTAACATTATTAATATGTATTAATACATACCAATTTACAGCTGTCTAACATTAAGCATCTAGGCGCTAGACCGTGGACAGACAGACAGACGGACATGGCGAAACTATAAGGGTTCCTTGTTGTTTACTACGGAACCCTAAAAACACACCTCTTCCAAAAGAGAGTGTGCACACAGGTGTGCAGTTAATTTCATATCAAGGACAAAATATTTATATGTGGCTTTTAAAATGAAACCCTTGGGAAAATAACCATTGTTTTAAAACACACTGACATTGGCTTGTCATTTCTTGAGAACAACGATAAAAAATGCCTTATTAATCAATAAACAATCACTAGAATCTAGACTGCTGACTGAGATTTTTAATGTAAACAATAAAATTGTTATTATATAAAAATACCTGACCTAGCCTAGTTGCATCTAGGTCATTGGCAGTCATTTATTGTGCAATGCAAGCAAAAATGAGACATCTATAATAGCACTTTTATGAATGATGTCACTGAAAAATTTGGTGAAGTATCAATAATATACTAAATGCGAAAACAAAAGAATGTCATGGACATAAGTACAGATGGTTGAAAATTAATAAATTGTACATAATCCAAACAGAGCGTCACCCAGTTCCAAAGTAAGATTAACCTGCCAGATAATAGATATTATTTAAGATATATAATTTATCTATAATATAACTAGTGAAACCCGCGCAACTTTGTTTGCGTGTATTTATTTATGCACAGTAGTGCCATCTATATCAGATTTTTGACCAAATCCTACAGGAATCGCGTACTTTTCGGGATAAAAAGTACCCTATGTCTTAATCCAAGGTATCAGCTACCTACATACCAAAAATCATAAAAATTGACCCAGCCTTTTGAGCGTGAAGAAGTAACAAACATACACACAACTTTCGCCTTTATAATATTAGTAGGATTTATATATAACTAGCGAAACCCGCGCAACTTCGTTTGCGTGTATCCCGCTTTCCCGTGGGAATTTTGGAATGTATGATACTTTAAAACCTTCCCCTTGAATCACTCTATCAATTAAAAAAAACCGCATCAAAATCCGTTGCGTAGTTTTAAAGATTTAAGCATACAAAGGGACATAGGGACAGAAAAAGCGACTTTGTTTTATACTATGTAGTGATAGTGATACATAGAAACACCCAGACTTATGATAAAGACAAAATGTTCATCAAATAAATGTTTGCCTTCTGGAATAGGGATCGAATCTGCCATGAGTCGTCTATAAAAATGTATTTAAAAAATTGTTCTAAAACAATACAAATGTGTAAATTTCCATGCAATTCTATGCTAAGTTGTAGATAGGATATAAGTGAACTGAGAACGACATGCTAGAATGATGAGAGTTACAGGATTATTTTTTGATTAATATTATCAGCTTCGGGTGTACTGACACACTCTGCTGTGACACTGGACAGTAGCTACTGGTTGGTTCCACTCAAGGCTAGAGTAGGTTACTAGTTGGTTCCACTCGAGGCTATAGTAGAGCATACTCGTGTACATGCATAGGATGGTGTTGTTGTACTTGTTGTGTATGTTTTTATGGGAAACTTTTATTTCCAATAGGAAAAGTAGGTAATGTTATTCTCCAGAGCATAATTTCCATAAAATAAAACATGTCAATACTATGTTTTTTTTTAACATAAAAAAAGACAATGAAACAAACCGATTTTCACATTTAAAGTATTATTATGGATTTCTTATCTAATAAAATAAATAATAACCTGGACCGATTTGACTAATTTTGATCTTAAAATAGATTTGATAGTTCAGAGAAGGTTAAACGATGAGATAATTTGGAAAAGTTGCGAGGAAAATACTAAAAACAACAAACTTTTTCCCATACAAACTCTACACAGACATATTGCGTGGGTAGCTGACCCATGCAATACGTACGAAATAAAATAAATCTTTGCTTATTATCTTTTCATAAATATTTTAAATAGGTACTTATTTCAATTGTCACATAGTTGACTAGTCTCCGAGGTTATGGAGGCCAACATAAGAAATGTTTAGGAGGCATTGTCTTAAAAATGATTTAAATATAATTGTGAAATGTTTTTCAATATACCTCCTTATTAATAAACATTATCAATGAGTACTACAACAACCTGTGTTGTCACTGTCATTCTTGAGGACAATGAATGAAGTGTGAAAGTGACAAAAAGCTCTTGCTAATATATAATGTTTATGTAAAGCCTCTGTGTACTACCCGGCAACAGCAACACCTTTATCAGTTTCCCTGACATCCTCTCGAGAACACTCAGTTGAATTAATTAATTTCTTTGAATACCTGAATTATAGCATTAATTAAATTGATCAAAGTTCATTATTGTTTTTTTATTGAAAGTTTTAATTATCATGATTTGGCCGTTTATTAACATATCTTTTGTTGTTGTTTTATTTATTGACCTCTAATAATTAAAGTGTAATTATTACACTACACCACACTATGTATAGTGTCTTGCCATTTTTTTTTTGTAGATTTTGATCCCGTTTTTCAAAAGACCCAGAAATAGAATAGTTTTTGATGATAATAAAATAATAGTGAAAGCGTCTTATAGAGGTGAAAGATCTGGCACAAGAGAAGAAAATGGAGACTGATACACCAACAAGTGACTTTTAAATTTAGAGAAAGTGAGGAAATAATAATATACCAAAAACCTATTGTTAACTTCTAAATTACTTAAAACGCTATCTCCTTAGATAATATCACATTATGTGCTTAAGATATGCATCTGTATTAAAATTTATTCACAATTCAAAGTTTTTATAGCGTAACTTATGGTAACAGTTTCTAATTAGACTCACCTAAGCAGCAAATAAGAAATTTCAACAGCGTGAGAAGGAACGCATTGTAAAAGTTAGCATCATAGTAGTTAGGGTCTGGATCTAACAGGTCAATGTGGTCTATCGTGATGTTGCTCAGCATGGACACCTCCTCGCCGTTGGACACCGGCAGCCCCAGGCTGATCTTCAGGAACTCATCCACCACAAACAGTGGCGGCACCCGCAGAAGCACCTCCACTAAAGCCAGAGCCTTCGATCTCAACGACATTATTCATCTAAGCAATCCTTCTTGCACATCAACACCAATAATCCCACCACCACAGCTCAAATACAAATCGGCACACACTAACACGGAACCGAGGCTCGTTTTCTATAATTTTGTATTTTTTAACAATTTGATATCACGTAATAATAATAGGAAATTAATGACTGAAATTTTTGCGACAATAAAAATTTGACATTACAAATTTTCGATGTTGCCAAGGCTGACGATTAATATGAGAAAAGGAGTGTTGCCAGTATGTGAATAATGGCGTTATTGATCGAGAGAAGAGGAAGTGATTATTATTTGTAGAAAATGCTAATGTCGCAATCTTTATATAAAATCGAATTACGTGAAACCTACAAAATTTAATAATTTTAAGTTTAGAAATAAATAAATAATAATCTGAAATAAATAATCATGAAACCTATTAAGTAATCTTCTTACTTGATTAATATCACCGCCTCCGGTCACTAGATGGCGTTCAAGTATTATTAACATGTTGGCAGTTTAGCAGTGGATGGTAGAGTCACGCAGAGTATTTTTTAATAGGTAACAAACAGTAAAGTAAACCTTACCTACGGAAAATGGAAACTATGTTATTTGACACGTTTCTTCGTCTCATTCCTAATTCTTATTTAGAACAGAACGTACCGTACCTATCGTAGGAAAATTATTAGCTAAGTAAAGTTTTCGTTGTATTCAAAGAATACAATTCTGAGGTACCTAGTTAGGTACTTAATGTTATTGAAAATTTAGTGGAAGAGAGAATTTTATTGCAATTTATTTTAATTTTAAATAGACACGAACGAGACTAGGCGAAAAATGGATTAGGCAAGGTTGTATACATTTTTACAGGCTTGAAATCAGTCCAAACTCAAGAATGTGATAAATGAATTATATAAATAAATGTGAAGATCAACCGAATTGCGAAAAAAGCACACGCTACACTCTATTGCTATGTAGGGCTCTCTTAATATGCACTGCCTTACGCTCTTTCGAGTGCGAGGTTGAGCGAAACTGAGTGTGGATTCTTCATCCGTCTTCGTCTTCACTTTTCCTTATTCCGGATCCTAACTCCGTGATTTCACTCTTTTATTTTTTATTTTTAGTGCCGCCGCATTTTTATACTAGTTTAAACACCACAATTGAATTTCACTGGAAATTTTGTGTCAAGTGTATGGAATATACATCATTTATGGGTTAATTTTATAAAAGTAATGTATGGACTTATGTCTGAGATTAAATGAGTTTTAAAATCGATGCAGTGTTTTTACAATATCTTTTCTTCTTTAAATTGTAATCGTGTCGTTTCGTTATGTGTAAAGAGTATCATTCTTGAAAGTTCCTCGTGCCCTTACAAACTTGGAAAGCTCGCTTCGTTTGAATCGATTCGTATTTGTGCGGCTTCGGGTAGGGCTTCTGTGAGCGGCAAATTAAAAACCACCTCCTTTATTGTGTCCGTTAACTTTGGGGAAAGCTCGGGACCTTGGGTGGATATGAGATACATTTTGCGTTAGACAAGCTTTGTTCGCGTGTTGGTAGGTAAGCGAAATAGCGCAATATTATTTCTAGGAACATGAAATAAATACAGGGACAAATCACAGAGATTGAGCTAGCCCCAAAGTAAGTTCGAGACTTGTGTCATGGTATAATAGCTCAACATAGAATATTTTATAACAATTAACAAATAATATACGTAATAAGACAGTGAGTAAATATCACTCGTCACTTTGTTCAACCCGGGCGGCGCGGAAATGTGTGATACTATGTGTGTGTTCCAAATCAATATTTTAAAATAATAAAATAAAAACATTTATTTTGCAAGTAGATTTACAAGAAATACTTTCGTACGTCAATATTTTTTATCCTACTAGCACCACAGAATAATAAATAGTACTACCACAGATATTATAATATGGTACTACGTACCAGCACTTCATGCGTAAATGGCCTGTTGAGAAGTGCCGCAAGAGTTAGTTTTATCGATGATTTTATCAAAATCAAAATATGAATAAGTATGCATATTATGAAATTACGCCACATGGTTGTTCAGCTATTATTTTTACAGATCTCAAGAGTTTAAGGCACAATTTTGTATGTGTTAGCATAAGTGTTAACAAAATAGTGAAGTAATTAGAATATTTTAAGACTTTTTGTAACCTATTTGGTACAGTCAGGAGCACGTTGAGCTTTACACTTGCAGTACAATTTTGGCTCTTAGGACATGAGTAGTACAAAGTCCGATATGTAAAGGTCGACGTGCTCTTGACTGTACTATTATATTTATTGTACCATAACAAGACTGTTAAATATAAAACTAAACTAAACATATTATTATAAACAAATTATAATTAACCTAAAACTGAAAACCTTAAAAAATATAATAAAATAACTAAAATATATTATTAAAAGGAGTCCCTTTAGGCAAGGTTCCGAAGATACTGGCAGCGTTCCCCCTTTGAATATTCTATAATTGGTACTATTATTTATTCTGTGATTAAAACTTTTTCAAGAAAAAAACGTTTTTTTTTAATGTCCCTCCCTATTTTAATATTTAGTAAGTACTTATTTACTACTTTAGTTCTTTTAGCATTTCTCTCAACGGCTTAACCGCATATTTTGATGCATTACTAAAATAATAGTAATTAAAGAGATAATTTTTGTGGGGACATAAAAATAGGCCTGCGCGAGTTACGGTCGCGCGATTGCGCGAAGGGTTCCGTACATATATTGTAAATATTGTAATGTACGTATAAGTACATACCTATTATTAGTAAATATATTATAAGTACGTTCTTTAACTTAACTGGTGGACTTTCTAGTAATATAATAATAATAAAGTAATTGACAATAATAATATAATCTAATAAATAAAAAATCTAACACATTATTTACAAAGTTCCAAAGTAAATACAAAAGATGAAATATATTGTGTCAGGATTTTAAAAACTTTTTATTGAATTCCATCCTTCAGAATAAAAATTAAAATGCATTTCAGATAATGGCTGCAAGGCTGCCACAGCAAATGATGAAGAGCCTAAAATAATTATTAAAAATAAACTTGTGTCTTCGCTATTACCGTGTAGTTGTGAATAAAGTATTTATTTTATTAACTGGATAAACTAATAATAATAACTTTAAAATTTAACTAAAAACCAAACTAACATTAAAAAATTAACTATGTCCTTTATAACTAATAATAAAAATAAAAAGGCATGGTCGCTGTCGCTGTGTCATACTTTAAGGGTAAATAAAGTATTTTTGATTTATTTTTCATTTGCTGTACCCTAAAGTGATAAGTAACAATCTGTTGGAGACACGCGTCCGCCACGCGTTCATTCATCCCCTAAACGATTAAAAGACCATCTCTCATATTTAAAAGATAACAGATGAATCCGCAAAGTATTAAATTACACACATTATCAACTATTTACATTTCCGATTGAGTATCGCTTTACGGCAAATTGTTTTCCATGGGAAACGAAATGACCGTTTTATTTTTGCAAATGACTTTGAACGACTACGACTACTACGACTTATATGTTTTTATAATTTTATTAAGGAAATACTAAAAGATGTTATGCGTTAACTTCTAAATTCTCACAGGTATTTCCAAAAATAGTTTGTTGCTTTGTAGATTTTTCTAAAATGTTATTTTTACTAGTATATTTTCTGCGACATTTTCTTTGTATTTTCGGAACACCAAAAGTTGTTTATCTTCGTGATGATGATGATGATCTTGGTGTAACCGGGGTAATTTTATTAACTGTTATGCTAGCTCTACACTCTCGCGAAGTTGAGTGAAAACGAGAATGTGGACCGGGTATTCGTCCTACTTCGTCTCCGTTTTTCTTTTGTTTCATAACTTTAGGTCTGAGACATTTTTCGTAGTCAGAGTACAAATAATAATACTTAAATGATTTGCGTAATTACACTACCATATAATCTATTACCATTTTGGAAACAAAAGCAACCATAACATTTTATGAAATTACCCCAGCAAACAAGCGAATATCAATAAGCTATTCATAAAGTAATCAATTTAAACAAACTTACACAATTTACCAACAAAAAACACCCTTTATCATCCCTTAGTCAAATAGTTACCTGTTAAACACCGAATATAACAAGTTTTTTTTAAAGCCAACACTTGTCATATAGCCTAAGGGCAAACACAGGTGGCGATATGTATGGACCAGTGATTTTTGTGGGGGGACTATTGTGATACAAAGTGTTTTATTATCTGTGTGTGCTTGTTTGATCTTTTATCTGTGGATAGAGATGACGTATTGAATTAATAGAGATTTTATCTTGATTTTTAACATGGGAATTCCCATGTTGTTTTGGGAATTTTCCTTTGCAAGATTTATTTTAGAGCCCATACACTGGTGATCGTCCGACGACGTTGTCGGCGTTGATGGAAAAAAAAACATGAATTTATTGGCATTTTTCCAACAAAATAATGAATGTGAGTGAGTATGTGTGGGCCTCCCCCAAACGTTTCCAGCTATCCGGTTGGCATCGGAACGGCCTGCATTCAACGGCTTCCTGCTACTTTCCTTAGGTCGTCTGACACCGTTAAGATGAAATGAACAAATTAGGTACTTGTAATACTTTGTCCATTCAATAGTCAGTCAATGTAAATAGACATTCTCACAGAATATCGGCTTAAAGCAGCAATGTGTTTCGTGCGGTGAGTGACAGATCCGAAAGCCTTTATTTCCTTTCCTTTTTTCTTATCCTTTCTAGAATAGAATAAAAAAAATAAAAAAAAGATTTTTTTTATTCATCATTTCTAACAAGATTCTCCCTCTCCGTCTCCCTTGTAGCAACGCATTGGTAGTTCCTCTAGTATTGCTGATGTTGTTTCTTAGGCGGCAGTAACCACTTTTAGGTGGCCTGGGGCTAGATTCTATTAAACAAATGCACCAATGGACTCTCAATGGTGTCTCAATCGTGTCTCAATAGAATGTCGATAGTGTATCTGTTTTTGACATTTGTTATGGACTTAAACAATAAGTTGTCAAAAACTAATTCCACTGATACACTATCGGCATTCTATTTAGACACGATTGAGACACCATTGAGAGTCCATTGGTGCATTTGTTTAGTAGAATCGGGCCCCCGCTTGCTTGATTACATGCGGTATTACATAAAATAATCAAATAATTTACTTCCAAACATGGACCTAAAAAAAAAGGCGGACACCATCACTGAAACTAAAAAGTGAAGCACCCATAGTAAGCCACCTCGCGTATGCGTACGAACCGGCCGTCTTACTATGGTGTGAATGTGTGCGTGCCAACCAGCCATTTCACACTCACACATAGTTACGTCGCCGCCATTAGGGTGCTTCAATTCTTTCTTATCAAGATTCCGTCCGCCTTTTTTTCTAGGGCCATGCTTCAAATGACAAAATATAGTATACAGACTAGCTGTTACCCGCGGCTTCGTCCGCATGGGCATATACCTCCAGGGACAAGGAATTATTTTCTACGAAGTGTCACGACGACAGTCTGTCATACATACCTACAAAATATTGTCTAAAGATACTTACCTACTTCTTTCTCATGATCGATGAACCCCGAACCCTGGCCGACAGCTTATCAAGTCGGTTTACACGTGACTCGACGTCACTGTTCCAAGGTAGAGTTACAGGACACGACACCCAACACTTCCGTTTCCGAATGATTACCGACAGGTGATCAACGAACCGATGTTATAACTGGTTCGAATTAAAAAAAAAATCGTTCGCATATGACTATTTAAAACTATAAAGCCTTTGCCATCAGAGCGGGTTGGATTCCCGCTCGGGCCAAACATTTATGTGATGGTACTTTAGTTTGTTCTCGTCTCGTGGCTGTGTGTTTTCTATGTGTTTTAGGTATATATTTACAATAACATATTCGTTGTCTGGTAGTCATAACATAAGCAGGTTTAGCTTGGCTCACTTTGGAACCTCTTGGCGCTGCTGTGTAAACTTTGTAGAATTTATATAAATAAAATTTATATTACTGTGTATGTAATTTTTTTTCTTTATTAACGGTTTATAACCAAAAAGGCGATGGCGGGATGAACTCGACACTTATTCGGAGGATTGACCGGAAAAGTACCTATTGAGAGAAAATTGGAGAAGTTGGAGTGAGGCCTTTGCCCTGCAGTGGGACACAAATGGCTGATAAAAAAACGGTTTATAAAAATAATATTAACAATTCATACATATATCATAAACCACAGAGGTTTGCACAGTGTTTTACGAAGAATATTTATCTTTAACTTTAAAATGTTGTGGTTTCTCCCATGGACATGCTAGCCAAATGGAGATACGAAAGCTTTAAATCCTTATATCTATCCGCTATTTTAGTAAAAATGCCACGTCTTCGTAAAACACCGTGGTTTGTAACAATACAGCTTGCAATAGTAACTAACATCACCTAACATTATGAACTGAGCAAGTAAGTTGGTACTTCTCAGGGATGAGAAGCCAACAAATTTGACACAAAAAGTAACAAAAACCGTGCGAAACTTTTTTAAGATCCTGTGAATACTCCCAGGCTTGCGTGCCTCGGGAGCACTCGGCCCAGTGGGCAGTGATGCCTGAGCCCAGTCTCGCAGGTGGTCTACCTCACACGATGCTAGAATAACCTTTTGACCGGCCATATTGGTTTACCAGGAGACAGATGACCTATGCAGATGATGATAAGCACTTCAAAACAGTCGTTGGCACCGTTAGTAATTAAATGTACCAACTTACTTGCTCAGTTCATAATGTTAAACTATTTATCTTTCTTTCAGTGATACCACGTGATACCATCAGGTGACCGGGTATGCACTATAGGGATATAGTGCATACCCGGTCACCTGATGGTATCACGTGGTATCACTGAAAGAAAGATAAATAGTTTAAGTGACGTAAAAAAACACAAAGTTGAAAAATAAATGTATACTACCCACTGTACACAAAGAAATCTATATTTATAAAAGAGAAAATCACTGACTGATTCATCACGAAATCTCCGAAACTACAAGTGCCAGGAGTCTCAAATTTTGCATGGGGGTTTCTTTTGGGGCGTAGGTGCTCACTAAGAAAGGATTTTTGGAAATTCATCCCCTAAGGGGGTAAAACGGGGGTACAAAGTTAGTATGAAACTTTGCCGTTTGTGAAGTTATTCGAATGAAATTCAGCATGAAGGTCATTTACTGAAAAGCATGAAACATGAGTAAAATATTTTTTTTAAATTCATCCCTTAGGGGGTTAAACGGGGTTGCAAAGATAGTATGAAACTTTGCCGTTTTTTGAAGTTATTCGAATGAAATTCAGCATGAAAGTTCTTTATTGAAAGGCATGAAACACGAGTAAAATATTTTTCTCAAAAAACATCCCCCATGGGGTTAAACGGGGGCGCAAAGTTAGTATGAAACTTTGCCATTTTTAATGTTATTCAAATGAAATTCAGCATTAAGGTTCTTTACTAAAAAACATGAAACATGGGTAAAATATTTTTTTCAAAATTCATCCCTTAGAGGGTTAAACGGGGGTGCAAAGATAGTATGAAACTTTGCCGTTTTTGAAGTTATTCGAATGAAATTCAGAATGAAGATTCTATATTAAAAGGCATGAAACACGAGTAAAACATTTTTCTCAAAAATCTACCCTTAGGGGGTTAAACGGGGGCGCAAATTTCGTATGAAACTTTGCCGTTTTTGAAGTTATTTAAATGAAATTCAGCATTAAAGTTCTTTATTGAAAGGCATGAAACACGAGTAAAATATTTTTCTAAAAAATCATCCCTTAGGGGGTTAAACGGGGGTGCAAAGTTAGTATGAAACATTGCCGTTTTTGAAGTTATTTGAATGAAATTCAGCATGTAGGTTCTATATTAAAAGGCATGAAACACGAGTAAAATATTTTTCTCAAAAATCATCCCTTAGCGGTTTAACGGGGGCGCAAATTTCGTATGAAACTTTGCCGTTTTTGAAGTTATTTAAATGAAATTCAGCATTAAAGTTCTTTATTGAAAGGCATGAAACACGAGTAAAATATTTTTCTCAAAAATCATCCCTTAGGGGGTTAAACGGGAGTGCAAAGTTAGTATGAAACTTTGCCGTTTTTGAAGTTATTCGAATGAAATTCAGCATGAAGGTTCTTTATTGAAAGGCATGAAACACGAGTAAAAACTTTTTCTAAAAAATCATCCCTTAGGGGGTTAAACGGGGGTGCAAAGTTAGTATGAAACATTGCCGGTTTTGAAGTTATTTGAATGAAATTCAGCATGTAGGTTCTTTATTGAAAGGCATGAAACACGAGTAAAAAATTTTTCTTAAAAATTATCCCTTAGGGGGTTAAACGGGGGTGCAAAGTTAGTTTGAAACTTTGCCGTTTTGAAGTTATTCGAATGAAATTCAGCATGAAGGTTCTTTAGGCGATACGAAGTTCGCCGGGTCAGCTAGTATTATTATAATGTAATCTGTGACGAAAGTGTCTGTGAAATGTTTTGAATTTCATATAATACCTACCATCCCTAGCATATGCTGTCCTAATAGGGAGAAAGAAAGGAAAAGAGAAAATGTAGATGAGAGGAGGTTTGATTTGGATGTCTCATTTAAACTTATTATTTTGACAAAGTGATGCGTTTGATCTTGTTGTATATGTATCAAGTGTTAATATAAATCGACAATTAATGAATTTGACGTAACTATCTCCACAAGCGAGAGAATCGCGACGAGTCCGAATGAAAATCGTGATGGTCCCAGTCGCTTCTGGAATGGCTAGGCAAAGTCCAGATTATTTTGCGTTTGACTGAAAAGTTAAGTCATTCTAGGTTTGCCTAAACATACACCAGTCAAATGTAGAAATTGTATTTTTTTCCAAGGATTTCCGAAAGGCTTCCGTTACGTTATACCAGTACCAGTCATTCCGTGAAGAGACTACATATCGATGTTTGACTATAACATACTATAAATAAATAAAATTATTTAAAATTCGAGCCTGTCTATTCTATAATTTTTTACGCCCCCAGTCCTCTAAAAATGCAATAATACTTATTTCATGCCAGTGCGCCAACCTTATTTTTAGAATAATCGAACTGGCCAGCACGACACCGCATGTAAAAAATAAACACTTATTTAATATATTATTTGCGTTTTTCTTGCACCTAGCATTTTCCTCGCTGTAGTGAGGTGAAAAGTTGTGTGTTTCGCTCGGCAGCAAAGTTATTCTGCGTCTCGTACCTTTGAAACCCTCGTTACGCTCAGGATTCAATATAAGTACTCGCGCCAAAAAACAACTTTGCAGCCTTGCATAACAAATAACTATTATTTTAAATGAAATACTTTTGCACGGCATTGCTTTTTTACTAGCAATTCCAACGTGAATGTCTTGTTAAAAAGATTGCCGCAAAAAAAACTCAACAGTTAGCCGTTTTTTTAAACCATTATAACATAAGAGTAGTAGTATTACACCACTAATTCGTCTATAACTTCATAAAACAACTTATCGTTCAGACATGTAGTCTCGGGAGCTCCCTACCTGGGTGGCCAGCCCTAATCGATCGGGGGTGATATGGATACGCGTACCGTGCTCATTCACGCCACAATAATCCACGCTCGATCGTTATATTTTTTGGTACATCTCCAGCCCAATGGTGTATCCGTTTTCCGTTTTAGATTCATTCATATCAGTGAACCAATGAAAGCAGTGAGCAGGTAGAAACAAAGAATAAAACATACACTGGGCGTCAAAAATAAGTAGTATAGTTTTAAAATTGCAATTACTCTTAAACTATAGAAGTTAGAGTTTTGAAATAAAAATCAATCTTTAAAAGACGATATTATGCATGAAGTTTTTATTAAATGAAATGAAATTGTCTTTTAACTTTTTTTATTTCAAAGGTCTAGCTTCTGTAGTTTAGGAGATATTGCAATTTTAAAACTGTACTACTTATTTTTGACGCCCAGTGTATATAAAATTGTAAATCATCGATAAGAAACTTTGTAATTACGTAGTAAAATATGAATAATAAAAAAACCGGACAAGTAAGTGTCGGGCCACGCACAATGCAGGGTGCCGTACTGGCTACGCATTTCTTGCTTGCAAATGAGAATTCTATTTGTACGTTTTTGTCAAAGAATTTTTACTTCAAAAGTTCGTCGGCTATATTACTCGGTAACTAGTAAAGCCTACATACTTTCGTGTGTCTAGTATTACCATATTTCACACACCATACAGGATATACCATTTTCTAATTACTTTTTAAGAGAGGTAGGGCACAGCGGATAAACCGCTCAATTCGGAGCAGCCCGTCTGGGGAAGGACCTCCACCTTACAGAAGATCGTAGCCTTACGGTGAGTAAGGTCTCCAGAGCTCCACTTGAGGGGGTTGGGAGGGTTGGCAACGCGCGAGTGATACCCCCGGTATTGCTTACGTCTATAGGCTACGGTGACGGCTTACCATCAGGCCGACCGTATGCTTGTTTGCCACCTGTGTCGTATAAAAAAAAAAAAAACTATGGTTGATAGAGAAATACTTTTTAATCATAATAAGGCTTTATTTAAGAAATTGCCAACAAATGTGACCGATGACCGACAGCAACTTGCAAATCCTACTAATATTATAAACGCGAAAGTTCGTGAGAATGTATGGATGATTGTTACTCTTTCACGCAAAAACGGCTGGTCGGATTTTCTTGAAATTTGGTATACTGGTAGGACCACATAGGATAGTTTTTATCCCAAAAATCAGTCCAAGGATCGGGAACAAAGGGTTTTTGCCGGTAAAACCGTGGACATCAGCTAGTGTTACTAAATAGTAAGTTACTCGAGACAAATTGCACGACAGTCCCTGCACTCGAGACCGATTATGGGTTTGAATTAGCCTTACTCGATTTGGGTATCGATAAAGCTAAATTTTTCAATTTGAACTTGACTGATTCTCGAGAACTAAACATTATTTAATTGTAAGTATCTATTATGTATTATATTTATTACTTATGTATTTTATTACTAGGTTTTGCGCGCGGCTTCGCTCGCGCAAAAGCTAGTAATAAATGACATACTTTTACGGGATAAAAAGTAGCCTGTGGCAAACCGAACTCTTTTTATAAACCTTTTTGTAAATAGTTATTGTTTCCTTTTTCTTTATGGTGTTTTTATATTCTTTCTGTCACTCACCTTCTCTTCACTTTTTCACGTTCGCCCACCAAATCATATTTTCTCAATATAAGTTTCTTTGTCCCTTCTTCCTCTTTTTCTAACCTCTCCATCCTTAATATTGGTCCTTCTCCACTTTCTGAATCAGTCATTTCATTTTTACTTTCCACTCATTACAAACAAAATTCAAAATTCTCATTAAAATATGCCACTGACGAGAAATCAATCTCAAGTGGCACATATGGCACAGCCTTCGGCACCGCCACCAAACGAGGTTAGGGAAGGAGGAGTGGAAAAACCAAAACCGGTAAGTGAAAACAGTGAAAATACTAATTCGCTAGCCTCTTCTTCAACGACACAGGTCCGCATGTTGGCGGCACAGGCACAATCTCGCCGCCGCCAACTTGAGCGACAACAACAATTGGCCGCCGTCGAAGAAGAGCAATTACAGCGCCAAGAAGAGCAACTACAGCGTAAGCGTGAACTCGCCGACCTACAAGCACAAGTGGAAGAGGACGAGCTGCAGGCAGAATTGACAGCGATCGCGAGCCAATCCAAGGCTTCGCGTAGCCACCGCAGCAGCCGTCACTCGTCCCGCTCCAGAACCAGAATTGAGGCTTGGGTTAGTGATTCACAACATCAACACGCACAACAGGACTCTTTAGACGTACTCATACACAACCAGGCAACACCTACAATACTCATAGGCGCTGAAGATTGGCACTTATCCATAACTCGCGAGGTCCGTAAAGGCCACCGCACCGAGCTCGTCGCGTGCTTCACCGCCCTTGGATGGGTGCTGTATGGGTCCATAAGCAGTCGAACACGTCCAGTATTTTTTATTAAACATACCATTTGTAACGAGCCTAACGATACCGATTTAAAACGATTTTTTAAAAAGCATACAAACAAGTTAGATTCAATCGCGAACGATGCGACGCGGGTACGATCAATCGAACCCTCGTCGAGAAGGTTCACTGGTCCTCCTTTTGTACTGGACAGTCCAGATACATGGCCAGTCGAACCACAAACGGCAATCTCACCGATTCCCACAGAACGGACCATGTCGAACTTGTGTGGATCGGTGGGAGACACCGTGGAACAACCACAAAGTGAAATCGCACCGACTCTCACAGAACGGGCAATGCCGAACTTGTGTGAATCGGTGGGATACACTTCAACTCGTGAGCCCATGCTCACGCCAATAAAAGCCGACGAAACGTGGCACACGGCACCATGTACGGGCCCACCGGGCACGGCACCGCCTGCACACCGGGGTTACGACCCTGTGCAACCGGCACCAGCCACCGCTTCCGCGGCACCGGCACCAGCCACTGCCACCGCGTCACCGGCACCAACCACCGCCACCGCGACACCGGCACCAATCTCGTCCTACGTCGTCGATTTGACTCGTGTGCGGGCAACCGTCCGAGCTCACCAAACTGGCAAACCTTTGATTAACTTTTTAGAAACTCATACGCCAAATTCTAAAAACAATTTATTTTTTACGCCATCAAACCGATCATATGTATGTAATCCATCACATCATCGTAGTGTTGGGGTTAAAGTGCAATTGTCTTCAGCTTCTTCGGCTCTGACTGTCTTGCCTCCCTTTTCTCAAGATCATGTGAAGTCAGCTGAGGAACACGTCATAATGAAACCACAATTTGCGAGCCTGGAGGAAGAACTACGTCATATTTTAACTTTGCAGAACCTCCCCAGTGACAGTCCCTTAAGACTGGCAGGTCGCTTTCGCAACTCCACAACTCCCACTACTGATGAGGAGACAAAAAGTCTAACACTCCTCGATGGATGTCACCATGATGCATGCCCGCTGATCCGCCACCACTACCATCAGAAACGCCTACGACTATTAATCCACCACTACCACCGGAAACGCCGCAACAAAGGGGATTACTTGCAAACTTATCCCGGCTGCAGCGTCTACCTTCAGTGGAGCCAGAGAGCGTTTGGTTCGCTCCACCGCTAACACACGTGAGCGTAGACAGCGAAGTCGTCGAAGCGCCAACACCTTCCCACTTCGTCAACGACCAGTCGTCGTCCATTTTCCGCACCTATACTTAACGGATTGAGCCTTAATATAATGGCAGAAAGCCTCTCAGCCTTGCAATTATGCAAACTATTTTTTGGATACGCTGGGTTCGTAAGACTGTTCCTCTTCCTCACTCTTCCGAAATCGACACTCAGGACGACGCGACGGGTTGTTGGCATTGTCAGAGTCGACGATACTGTCACTTAGGTGGGATTATGTGTAGGGCATCGTGCAATTCGATTTGTCACATTTTCCTACCACACCACAATAATATCGTATTTGCATACGAGGGGGGAGAATGTGGCAAACCGAACTCTTTTTATAAACCTTTTTGTAAATAGTTTTTGTTTCCTTTTTCTTTATGGTGTTTTTATATTCTTTCTGTCACTCACCTTCTCTTCACTTTTTCACGTTCGCCCACCAAACCATATTTTTTCTCAATATAAGTTTTCTTTATCCCTTCTTCCTCTTTTTCTAACCTCTCCATCCTTAATATTTTCATAATGATCGGCTGATTAGTCAAGCCGTGAAGGCATAACAAACAAACAAACAATCAAACTCACTTTCTCATTTACAATATTTATTTTATATTTTATTTTATATTCAACGACACTCGCTGTCTCACTTATACAAAATAGGAATTGAACGGGACAGCGAGTGTCGTTAAATCGAATTAGAATCGGTTCTTTTTACGTGAATTGCCCCACAGTACTTTGTGTATTGTGGTCAATAAAGTTATATAAATAAATAAACCAAAAAAAACTCTTCAGTTTTATAGTATTTAGCACTTAGTATAACATGAATCCAATAGAACTCTATTCTAATAAAATTCTGGCGTCGTGTATGAATTGGCCATGGTTTGTTTCAGAATAGAGTTACTACTAACCTACTTATTTTGTAACGGATGCTGGCTACGACTAAGACCACATAAAACTGTTTCAATAATTTATTATTAACAATTAATTAACTATCAAAATAGTATCGGATGCCTAAACGGCTGTGACCACAAAAACAAAGACCCCACCACGTTAACCCGATACTCGGTGACAGCTACTTTCCCGCGCAATATGTCTTGTTTTTTTTTAATCGAGGGGTTGGATACAAACAGCCAATTACGACAGGGGCGGGAGAGTGCACTTAGCAAGTGAATGACAGTTTAGTATCCAACAGCGACCTGGAAAGGCTCGTCCTCCAATTATTTGTTATAATTTTTTTTTGTAGATTTTATTGTCAGTGTTGCCATGGCGCATGCTCGATCGTTTAATTTAATTAGCGTATGGTGTTGTGTCGAACAGTGATTTTTGTGGATGTTTTATTAATTTTGTGCACTTTTGGATGTGATTTTGGATTGTTTTATTAAGAAGGTCAGTATCCATGTGTTTCCAATAAATTATAGGCAATAATATGGTTGTGAGGTAGTTCAACATTGTCCGGAAATAATTGAATTAGTTATGATGACAGGTAGAAAAATATCTGAAAACATTCTCTATCAACTTTGAAGAAGAAATTAAAAAAATATTATATTTTTCTGTATTGCGGGTAGACAGCATTAAAGTTTTTGAAACATTGTAGAGTGGGCAGACCTCTCCTCCAGTCCACCACTGTATGACCACTTTTTATAATAAGATGATAAAATATGGATTTTCAATGCAAACAAATACATATTTCTTATGCTAAGTCTGTATACGTTTAGGTCCTGTAATTTCATTTACATGAAAATGCAATGATACATACCTACCTAGTCTACCTACAGTCAACAAATGAATAGGTGACCAGGGTAGTGAACGAGAATAATAATAATAATTATATATTTATATATATAGGGACAAATCACACAGATTGAGCTAGCCCCAAAGTAAGTCCGAAACTTGTGTTATGGGATACTAACTCAACTTCAACGATACTATATTTTATAACAAACTAGCTGCCCGGCCCGACTTCGCCCGGGTACTGTTTCGTTTTTTTTTCAATCTTTCTGAGAGATTTTCTTAATATTTTTTTCCGTAAGAACCTTGTACAGAGTATTAGAAAACTACAAAAAAAAAATCAGCCAAATCGGTCAAGCCGTTTTCATGTTATGTCGTGACAACGGAAAACGGGTTTCATTTTTATATTTATAGATAGATAATAATAGATAAACATCCAAGACCCGAGGCCAATCAGAAAAAGTTCGTTTTTCATCATGACCCGACAGGGGAACGAACCCGGGACCTCATGGGTGGCGGTCTGGCGTGGTAACCATTACGCCACGGAGGTCGTCTAATGAAATGAAATGAAATGAAATGAAATGAAATGAAATGAAATGAAATGAAATGAAATCGTTTATTTCAGAAATTAGACCTTCACAGGCACTTTTTCTTGTCATTTACAACTTGTTTAAATAAAAAAAATAAACTACGTTATATACTACCACCATTTCGGACACAAGCAAAATGGCAACCGGTAAAAAGAAATGGCGAAAGAAAACCGGTTACGGCCTTTTTTGTCATTTTGTACTTTTTTTTTTTTTTTTTTCCTTTTTTTTCCACTCATTAGTTACAATGTAGGTATAAGTACATAAAAATTTATAAGAAGAATACGCGGAATGTTATACACAATGGTGTGGAATGAACAAGTCTTAAATCTATGTACAATAAAATAAAAAAAGTCAGTACTGACAAGAGTGAGCAGACCAGAAGAATGCCTACATTATTAGCATAAAAATCTTTGTTTTTACAAATATTTGTACTTATTTTGAAATTTGGTAATTAAGTACATAATACAATATGAATCCATACTATATTGTTGACGACCTCCGTGGCGTAATGGTTGCCGGCCCGCCACCCAGGAGGTCCCGAATTCGAATCCCGATCGGGTCTTGATGAAAAACGTACTTTTTCTGATTGGCCTCGGGTCTTGGATGTTTATCTATATTTGTATTTGTTATAAAATATAGTATCTGTTGCGAACTAACCATCAGGCTGGAAGTGTAATGAATACTTTTTGATAGATTTATATTTTTTAGTTTTTTATTATTAATTTGAAAGCTGTCATATTGTTATTGTCTTTCTCTTGTCTTCTTGTTCTTTATCGATCTCTGTTACGCTCTTTATTTTTCTATTAAATTTTATTTTACTTTGAGCTCTGTTTCCACTTCTCTCCCCTATCCTTTACAGTATCGTTGAGTTATTATCCCATAAAACAAGTTTCGAACTTACTTTGGGGCTAGTTTAGCAATCTGTGTGAATTGTCCATATATATTTATTTATATTGATAAAAAATAATTCGAGTGAATTCCCTTCACGTGATATTTACAAAACTCATTTCTTTCATTGACTGACTCGACGTACCTATTATATTCTGTTGCGTGCGGATTTGTGAATCGTGACCATACCCTAAGTATGTTAGATAAGTATGATAGTTGCATTGCAAGTTTATCAGCTTCCAGAAATGTGTCACTGGAGCTCCCAAAAACAAGTACTTATTCAGTAAATCTGTATTTTCGAGAAAGAGTCTCTTACCCTTAAAACACCAAAATCTCGGAAACTGCTCACTTGCGATTCCGACCCCCTATTGATGAGGGCTAATTTGGACCAGAGAGTCACGTTGTTGAAAATGACCTCTAGTTTAACCACTTTTAAGGAATCGGACCAAATATCTGTCTGTCACCCAGTATATATATAAAATAACCGTATTTTTTTATAGAACTACAAAATTTTGCTTTGTTGTAAAAGTCAGTCAAATGCGAGTCGGAATAACATACCGATGTTTTGGAATCAGTAGCCAAATCTATCAGGGGATTCTATCTTCGCGGTATATTTTTGAATTTGCAGTTTTTATTATAAAAAATTTTATTTGAACCTCTCTGATCAAAATGTACCTATGTTTTTTGTTCGCGTTCGATCATATCGACGATAAACAATCAACATTAAGTGGCTTACTTGCTCACATTTTGAAGTGAGCATCCCGATTAAATTTGATATTAGTAACATTCGTCTGAAAAATTCATAAGATGAAACTTTCTTTATATTTGGTCGGCTTGTAAACGTGAATGTGACCAAAATTCTAAACTCGGAGTCCCGTTGCATATTACCCGCTCTACCATCTTTTTATATTTATGGTATTTGCATTCTTATTCTTTGCAATTTAGCCAGTGTCAAAGAAAAAAACAGCAAAGTTTTCATGTAGTAGATTATATCATTCAAAGCATTATTCATGTTGTCTCGACTCAATAATAGAGTCTCTAAAATCAATATGCCTTGAAGAAAGATGATAACAAAATTTCTTTAGATAAGGAGGATTTGGAAGCACATATAATAGTTCCTGATCATAAAATCCAATCACTGTGAACCAAACCCAACGAAACATACAGAAATTAATCAATATTTTAATTATTTTGAATCACGATCTCAAGTTGACGATATTATCTGGGTGTCGCCAAAATCCTTCTGCCATCTTAATTTTTCCTTTCGCACTTAATTTAACTCACTCAAACAGTGACCAGGGCTGTTTTAGAACCTCACCCACTACCTATTTTTGGGAATTCTTCTATAAACTTCCTACTCCGACTATCTTCTTTCTGACTAAATTCGTTGTGAGTTCCAAGACAGCTGTAGTTTCTCCCTGGGGACGTCAATAAGCGTCGTCGTTTATTGTCTTCTGAGATCGCCGTTGTTGATCCTGGCTACACAAGAGACACATCTGTGTGGTGGGCTATTGTTGGGAATTCCTCAGTTGTCCATCAAATCTCTGTGTACGTTTGCGCAATGAATCTGTTTCTTGTAGAGACAAAATATCTTGCGAAAACGACAGCCGACGGCTGTGGTGAATGGTCCTCATAATTTCCAATCCCAATGTATACTTTACAATACGCTGTCAATGCTAAAAACCAAACATAGAATACGGGATAGAAACAAAGAAATTAACTTTTGATCATACAAACTCAAGTTGATGTGTACCGTAGTTGGCGCCAAAATACAATTTGATGATTTGACTTTCGTCGAAAAATGTGTTCCAATAACAAATCGAGAATTTAATTTAATAATTAAATTCGTTAATACGAACATTTAACGAAAAGGTTGCTGTCATCACCATGTGAACAAGTTCACCAAATTTCTTTATAACCAGTGCTACGCAAATTGCCATGTCTCAGTACTTACAAATCGTTTGCTGTCTGAATTGGTGGTAGAAAAAAAAAAAAGATTCGGAAGAGTTTAAATAAAAAGTTGACTTTGGTTTTTGAATGAATTTTGATGCGCTTTGTACAATATATTTTTCACAACATATTTTATGTCATACCGCATGTAAACAAACATTTGGGCCATCTGATGGAAAATAGTTGCCGCAGAATATGAACATCAGTAATACTAGAGACGGTATCAATGCATTGCCTGCTACATACGGAGAGAAGGGAAAAGTGAGAAGGGAAAGGAGTAAGGAATCTGAATCTCTCACTCACGAAAACGTATTGATGCTTTACGCCAGTCGATATTCGATGTGAGAGGGTGCTACTTTCTCAGCCTTTCTTACGCTGGTCTATTTCATAAAAAGCTCTAGCACTTCAAAATAAAATTAAAACATCGTTATTCATACTTCTAAGGAAAAAGTATATTATCTAAGTTAGTATAATTTTTAATGTTAGTTTAGTTTACTGTAATTTTACTTAATAAAATTAATATAATATTATATAAGTAGTTATGTAAAAACAATTTGACCTAAATAACAATCATAAATTACAGTCATGTCTCGGAACAAACGTCGAAAAGTGAATTGAACAATGAGCGGACCCGCCCCCACAGTCTGACCATGCGCGGGAAAACGACCAATGGAGTGCTACGTACCGAACAACCCCCAGTACGGGCTGGGGGAGTGCGAGGGGTGCCAAGGGTGCCAGGGGTGTCAGGGGTGCCACGGACTGTGCTGCGACGCTCTGCAGCCCTGTCTGGACCAGTTGACAGAGTTTCGGGAAGACGATTGTTGTCAGGTTAGTGTTAATTTGTGACTGAATTTGTGAAATTGCTGTTGTATATAAGTGTTTTCCAGGTGAAAAATCTAAGAGAGTAAAATTCGAAAATCTTTAGAAAGATTGTAAATCAAAGAAGCCATTTTTGATTTGAGAAATATTTACAAGATTCTAGCTAACATCTGAGCAGTCTGACTGAACACCCCCATAGATTTTGTATTATTTTGAAAAATCCAAAAAAAATAAGAGTTATAATGAAAGTCTAAAGTGTATTATAATTATTTGCGTAGGTCTTATAGCTGAATGCTCTAAGCCTACAAAAATATTAAAATACATGTATTACCAGGACCTCATAACACGTGTCATAGTCTAAAGCAGAATTCGTCCGGGTAACCGCGACCTACATCTCCGTGCGCAGAATCTGCATCACTGTAAATCTAGTATTTGACGGTGAGAGCCTCACGCTCCCGCAATTTCCGGTTGTAGCAAAAGAACTCAGCAGGTCTGGCTACGTTTTGTCTGTTAAAAAAAACTACAAGTAAAGTAAGTATGGATATAAAATGGATATGTTTTTAAAAAAAGTAGCAGCATTTGATTGGACAGAAGAAAAACATGTATTTGTCGTAAATGTCAGCACACAAATGATGTATTCAACATACTTAAAAACCTTAAAATATCCAAACACAAATATCATAAGCGCAGTGTAAATATCACAAGTGTGCCGCGGTAGCCAGTAACACAAAATAGCCATATATATAATTGTTTCGTTCAGAAGAGCAAAATGCTGGCTGGCTATAACTAACTGCCAAGACTAACCGCCGAAGAATATAATTCTCAAGCCACCGATTGTTCTGTTGCGGTTGTACAATATCTACTCCAATAACATCAAATTGTGTTGACCGAAAAACTGGTTGTTTGAGAACGTTAAGACTAGTCTTCAACAAAGCGGATACGGAAAACTTGATGTGTTTTATCTGACGCCGCCGCTGTAACAATAACGTTTATTGCAGCAAGAGAACGAGAACTGTTGCCCAGAGAATGGAGAAGAGTTGAGCGCATTAGGCGACACTATCGCCCCGTGCGACGTCGCACTCGACGGCGATGTGAACGCATCCTGGACAGGGGAGGACATGGGCTCGTTTTCGCTACCACCTTTAGAGCTCGACCCTCTGCCCTCACTCTTTCCCTTCTCGCCGTGTTCTGGGTACAGGTGAGTAGAACAGATACTTTAGATTACGGTAGGTAGATGCCATTGATGACTTTAAAGAAATGAAAAATATCGCCACCAATACCACTATGGTGACAAACAAGCTTACGGCCCGCCTAATCCGCGGCATCACTCACGCGTTGCCGACCCTGTAATTTTTTTTTAATGACCCTTGTTTGAAGAACCCCATAGGTATTATTAAAGCTTCCCGGTAGCTCAGTTGGAATTTGAAAAGAGCACTCGGCTGGATTTCCAGAGGACTTGTGCTCGAATACCACCACAGGCGGGGACATTTTTGAAATAAAAATTTCACCTCCCCAGGTGAAATTTTTATTTCAAAAATGTTTTCTGATTAGAAACTTGACGTAATTTTTCCGTCATCAAGCAGACCACCAACGCGCCAGCTAATGTGATTTCAATAGTTCTTTTGACAAAATTATAGATAGGATGTTCTGTATTTGTTACGCTTTGCTTCCTTGCAGATGTGTGCGTCATATCATATGACTTTTTGGTAATTTTCCTTCCGTCCGTCGGATATTACTCGTTAACTAGTAGAGAATAGTTTTCCCATAGTTCCTATTAGATATGGACTACTAATTTATTTTTTGGCGTGCCTTGCCTCCCCAACAGGTTTACTTTCTTGCGTTTATAAATTTTAATTTTTTGTTTTGCCCTTTCATTAATAAAGTATATTACATTTTTTAATTTTTGTAAAATGACATTGCCAACCACTTGCTAAATAAATAACATTTTGTTCCAAAAAGGTCTTTTTGGTACAAAATGTTATTTATTTAGTCTTGATTTGCTATTTTTATTAATTTATTTTATTTTCTGTGTACCAAACCAAATAAACAATTTTTTTTTCAACAATTGGGGATTTTGTAGGTAATTTGATTGTTTAGCTTTCCATTTGTAAATGAATTTTCAAAATCAGTTCAGTAGATCCTGAGATCACTCACAAAATAAATTTTTAACCTACCAAATTACATAACATAACCGGGTACACGAAAGTACCTATATAAGTGGTGTATACTTTACTTACGTATAAGTAAATTAATTTCTCGTTTCCAGCAGGAACAATACAGGGGACTGCAGGGAAAGGGGAGGGGGAGAGGCGGCAGACGTCTTGCTCTCGCTCAAGCATGCCGTCGTACACGGGGACTGTGCCGCGGAAGCTGTCCACCCACAGGTATAGTCATCTCTTTCATACTTTTACAAAACCACATTGCGCGACAGAGATGTATATAATATTGATATTATTATGATGCCTGTGTGAAGGGGTGTGTTACGAAGGGGAAAATTCTTTGGAAAATAATAATAATAGTGAAAATGAAGGGCGTAGTTGGCATATTACGAGTATTGTAATTAAATACTTTATTAAGGTTAGTTGTGGCTTCATTTTGTACTGTTACAAATTAATCTATTTATAGATTTTACATTTGATTGTGGTATAATTGGAGAAATGTTTTTAAACTTCGACATAAGTTATCGATCGATTTCGGTGTTCATATAGTGCGTGTATGACCAAATACGAAAGTTAAGACAGATTATAAAAAAAAAATACAGAAAACTATAAAATGTTTTGTCTTGCTCTTGAGTGACTTGACGGATCAATGCACAGACGTAACCGCTAAATAATAGAGACGAGAAACTTGGAAAGTGTGTTCTTTGTAACGTAGGCATCCAAAAAAAAAACCGGGCAAGTACATGTCGGGCCACGCACAATGTAGGGTTCCGTATTTACAGTGCTTTGCTTGCCTTCAGTTGAGTCCAATACCAAATTCTATAATTTGTAAGTTGTCATCAAAGAAATTTTATTTTATAAGTTCATCGGCTATTACTCGGTAACTAGTAGAGCCTACTTAACCGTTATAGTTTTCATTGAACGTTCAGCATATGTACTACTACCATAATTTTTTTCAAATTTCTAAACGTAAGACTTTCGGAGATAGAGGACCACCGTGCAAAACGAAAATTGACATGATAAATGTAAATAATTGTATCGGAAAATGATCTTCCCACACTCTCAATGTTTTTAAGAGACCTATCTAACGATACCCCACAAGATAAGGTCGGTGCGAAAAAATATTTAATTCCCACTTTACCTGTAGGCACCCCAAAAAAATATTTTTCAAAATTTTGTTCTACCACTTTGTAAGCATTGTTAATATGAGTATACATACATACCAAAATACAGCTTTCTAGCATCAAGCGTCTAGGCGCTAGACCGCGGACGGACAGACGGACATGGCGAAACTATAAGGGTTCCTTGTAGTTTACTACGGAACCCTAAAAATGGAGCGATTTTGATAAATATTAAAAACTGCATCATTAGATTTACCAAAAAATAATTTCCGTCTTCCCAGGAATCGAACCAACTATTCAATCCAGGGGTGCCAGGGGTCTTTAAATCTCGAGTAAACAGGTTTCTTCTAGGTGAGCGTGTAACATCGTAGACCACAGCGTTGCTTACCATCAGGCAGTCTGTGGTCAAACGAAAACCTATTTCAAGTAAAAAAAAACTAGAGCCAATCCCTCGCCATCTCTTGTGTGTGAAGTTTTTACTTCAGTATCCGTATCACTGCATTGGGATGATTTGGGTTGATGTATGAACATAATATAAACGACTCTAGTCGGAAGATTTCTAATTTTATTACTTAACTAGTAATACCCTTTCAACTTCGTTTGCGTATATCTCGCTTTCCCGTGGAAAATTTGAAAAATCCTTTCTTAGTACACCCCCCCCTCCCCCCAGACGTCGCGTAGGGAACCTACATTCCAAATTTGGAATCTCTAAACCCAGCGGTATGGGCTGTGCGTTGATATATAGTTAAACTAGCTGTACCGGCGGCTTCGCCCGCGTGGGTAGCTGGTACACGCGACTTCACCTGCGTTCATTACATCCAGGGTGGATGGGGCTTGGGTGTAGTAAAGAACTCCTGGGTGTAAAGAACTACTCTTGATTGGTCTTGCGTACTCTTGATTAGTCTTGCGTACTCTTGATTACTCTGGCGTACTCTTGCATACTGTGCTTTGGCGTACTCATGCGTATTCTTGCTTATTGTGCATACTCTTGCGTACATTGGCGTACTGTTGCGTACTCATGCGTATTCTTGCTTACTATGGCGTATTCTTGCGTACTCTGGCGTACTCTTGCGAACTGTGGCGTATACATGCGTACTCTTGTGTACTATGGCTTACTCTGGCATTCCCTTGCGTACTCTGGCGTACTGTTGCGTACTGTGGTGTACTCATGCGTATTCTTGCGTACTCTTGCATACTGTGGCGTACTCATCCATATTCTTGCGTATTGTGGCGTACTCTTGCGTACTCTGGCGTATGCATGTGTACTCTGGCGCCTACGATAATACACGACACGTACAGTCCTATTCCCGTTCCCGTAGGAATTTTATAACATCCCGTCTTTGTCCTTGTCAACATCATGAAGAGAACCCTTTTACAAAATTCCAGCTTTCTAGGTTGAGCGCCTGCAATAATACAATGTGCAGTCCTATTACTCCTGTTCCCGTGGGAAGTCTATAATTTGCCGTCTTTGTTCTTGTCAACATCTTATAGAGAATCTCTATAAATAATTCCAGCTTTCTAGGTTGAGCGCCTGCGATAATACACCTTCAGTCCTATTACACCCTTTCCCGTCGGAATTCTATAAAACCTCATTTTTATCCTTGTCAACATCATAAAGGGAACGTCTATACAAAATTCCAGCTCTCTAGGTTGAGCGCCTGCGATAATACACTAATAGTCAGTTCTAATACTCCCTTTCCCGTGAGAATTCTCTAAAAACCCAACTTTATCCTTGTTAACATCATAAAGGGAACCTCTATACAAAACTCCAGATTTCCAGGTTGATCGCCTGCGATAATACACGACACGTACAGTCCTATTACTCCCGTTCCCGTAGGAATTCTATAACATCCCGTCTTTGTCCTTGTCAACATCATAAAGAGAACCTCTATACAAAATTCCAGCTTTCTAGGTTGAGCAACTGGGATAATACACTTACGGCCAGTTCTATGTTCACTGGACGACCAACTAATTTATGGAAACGTCGATACTCGACCATTAGAGGTCAGACTTAAGTGGACGGATGTACCTGAGCGTCGATCCTGGCCGAATTAAATAGACCCGTGGAGATACAACTTTGACATTTTATATAATCATCCCGCTTTCGCGTGGGAGTTTTGGAATGTATGATACATAAAAACCTTCCTCTTGAATCACTCCATCTATTTAAAAAAACGCATCAAAATCCGTTGCGTAGTTTTAAAGATTTAAGCATACATAGGGACTCACAGACAGACAGCAAGAGCGACTTCATTTTATTTATACTATGTAAAGTTCTTTGAATTTTAAGGTATATACACAGAACACAGAAAGAAGTATTCTGATATCTGTGGGTATATATGTTACGCTCAAAGACCGAAAACGGCCACAACGCATTGTGGCCTATTTTGTCTTTGAGTGTAACATATACATATTATATGTACCTACATAGATTGTTAACAAAATGACAGCGAGGTAACGCGCTGCTAGCATTTTGGGACCATGCCTTTTTAATTAAGTTTATGTTAATCTAGTTTTTAGTTAAATTTTAAGTGTAGAGCTTAATCATTATAATAAATATTATCCTATGAGATAATGTATAGTTTAGCAGCAATAAAAGCATTTTCTTTCTCTTTCTTTCATCAAAAATGAAACTCTTTATTAGATGATGGTGAACAGCGGTGGCTCGTACCCATACTACGAGCACTACAGCGGGCCCCCCCTCTTCCCCACCATGAGCGTCAATGTCTCCATGAACATGACCATGCACGGATGCCCGCCGGACCAGCTGTGTTCACAGGTTAGTTATTTGGCCGTTTAACATGGCAAGTTCAAGTTATTGTATATTTTGAACTATTGCGTTTTGAACACATGTCAATAAAACACTACGCAGTAAACCCTGTTTTTCTTAACTTGACTAATGTAGTAAACAATCTTAGCACGTCTTTCGAAAATAGGCAATTAAAATTATCATTCACACCCAAATAATATAGTTGGAAATGGCATTTAACACAACAGTCTTATTATTCTGGCGATTTATCGATTTTACACATGGATAATTGAATGAAAAGACACGCTAGATTGTTTACTACATTGGTCAAGTTAAGAAAAACAGGTTATAGCACAGATTACTTAATAGTTACTACAGAGTTGCACTTGCCGTGGTCACGGGGAGGGAAGTTAAAGTTAATATAATATATCTGTCAGATATTTTTTATGCAAGCAGACAAATTGTATTCGGTTATCGAATAGTCTGCCAGTCCGCACTGCGAAATTTCGGATAGTTCCTTATGATGGAATGTGTTACAGAATTTGCGAAAAAAATTCACGCGGCGAAATTTCGCAGTGCGAACAGGAACTTCACCGTGTTTTGGTTAGCTGTAAACTTTTTTTTTTGCCTTAATTTGTCTTATGCTAGCTCTACAACTCTACATTCTCAAGAAGTTGAGCGAAATGAATGTATAGCACGAATTTTGAAGGATAATTTGCACATACTATAAGTTTATTTTAATAAAAAAGATTTAGTACCCTATTTAAGTTAGTAATTAACGTTAACAATTAAAAAAACTACACAAATGAAACTTCTTTGCCAGGTCCAGTGGAACCAGAACCCAGCACCATCAGTCAACGTTGTATACCCACAAACACAAAACGTCATCAGCCCAACGTCCTATCCATCAGCCACTTACTCTTTCACAGCAGATTTTAGGCCTCAAACCCAATCAGATCCACTCATAACTGCAACATCTACCTTTAAACCTATCATACAGAATTCACAGAAACAAAATAATTATATATTCCAACAAAAACCAAGTTACCCACAGAAAGTGCCTCAGTTGAAACGGTCACCATCGAAAATTTTTATGGAACAGAAGGATCAGAATATATCTGGAGGTTACACGATTCTGAACCATCAGGGACAGATGCATCCTCAAGAGTATGGGTATACTGCTTGTGTTAACGCTTCTGGTAAAGTGCAGGTAAGTTCTGAGTGCTTCCAGTTTTTTTACTTAACATTCGAATACGAACGAGAGAATTTTGTATGGGAATGAAATTAAAAAGTGTCATCTAGTGGTTACTAGACGACACTAAATTCTTTCCAACACAAAATTCTAATGCGCTCGTATTCGAACTAGCGGTGTAAAATCTCTTCTTCTTAGTATAATTTTTGCCATCAATTCGGTTGGAGGTAGGAAAATAAGTGACAATTCGAAAGAGTTTGTAATAGATATCAAATTCAAATTAAACAAATTTTGTATCATACATGTTTGTCCTATGCGGGTTTCGAACTGACTCTACGTCCGGCGAGCGGCGGCGCCCGAGAGTCGTCTCAGCGACGAATTCCATCAAAAGTATTGTTTACCAAAAAACTGTCGACGCACAAACAGCGACCAATTCGACGAGACGTATGTCACTACCAACCATCTACCAACTGACCTATTTCGGGGCTGTTTGTAGAATATAGTGGTTTTCGCATTAAGTATATCGATAAAATGTAATAAGTACTAAAATATAACCCAATTAGAATTTTGAAGTCTTTTTTAATCCCCAATACAAAATCTCCAAGACAAGCGCCATGGAGTCTGACGACCACACGGTTCATGTTGAGCAGATGCCTTTTTGTTGTCTGGTCTACATTTATTATTATTTTATGGTTGTTAGTTATTTTTTAAGTTCTTAATTGTAAGTTAGACAATAAATAAACCATTTTTCTTCCTTTCAAAATTCGGATTTCAAGATTTCCAATTATGATAACTATGGACTAGGTACTATTAGATTACAAGTAACAAACTCCAACACAGATTTAGGTTTCGAATTTTTTATATCAGTCTACACTTCTCAGGTTGGTGCACTGAGCGGTTGTTCCGAAGACGACGAACAGAAGCCCAATTTATGTAGGATATGTGGAAAAACGTACGCCCGTCCCAGCACGCTGAAGACCCATCTTAGGACACACAGCGGCGAAAGGCCTTACCGTTGTGGCGACTGTAATAAAAGCTTTTCGCAGGCTGCCAACCTCACCGCACATGTTAGGACGCATACAGGACAGAAACCTTTTAGGTATTGCTTATGTTAGAGTAACTTTTACAAACAATTCCACACAGACCACAGAAATCACAAATTACCCAATAGTTACTACGAAATCAAACTCAAAATGAAATGATTTTTTAAAAGCACTCTATAAGTTTGCTAATTTAGCCAACGTACGGTTATAATGTACTCAGTATGAAATAGTGAGAATGTTTGGTATATGACGATCATTGAAAGTGAAAAATAGAGCCAATTTCATTATTTACAGGTGTCCGATTTGCGATCGCCGTTTTAGCCAGAGTTCCAGCGTGACCACGCACATGAGGACGCACTCGGGGGAACGACCCTATCAGTGAGTTTACGACTATATTTTAAATACTTAAGAGCTTGTTCTCGTAACAAAAAAGCGCTGTCTCACTCATAAAAAATAGGTGTAACACGAAATCAGTTTCAATTTTTTACGAGAATACAGATGCAGATGCCTATTTTTAAACTGCTATGTTTATAAATAGTACAAAATAAACCTGAAACTAAAACCACATTAATTAATAATAATAAATTCATGAAAACATTGTCACAAAATATGTGGAAGTCCATGATTTATGTGCTAGGTGCCGTGAGTTAAAAATTAAACTAAAACAAAAATAATATCAAAAATTCAAAATACACTCAAATCTGCATGCAAAAAAAAGATATAAGTAAAGTTTGCAAATAAATTAAATTAATGTTGTTTTCAGATGTCGCTCGTGTAAGAAAGCTTTCTCAGACAGCTCAACGCTGACTAAACATCTTAGGATACACTCAGGAGAGAAGCCCTATCAGTGCAAGCTATGTTTGTTAAGGTAAACAAAATACAAAAGACTAGTTACTTTTAATTAAACATTCTGTTCTAAACTTGCAAACATATTTTTAATATATACCATAAGGTATGTTTTTTAAAAAAATGAAAATAAAAAAAACTATTCTTACTATTAGTATCTAACAGATTTTGTATCTAAGTCTTAGTCCTAGTTGCATAATTCCGAACATATTTTAATGAGTACTAGCTGCCCGGCCCGGCTTCGCCCGGGTACTGTTTCGTTTTTTTTTCAATCTTTCTGAGAGATTTGGTTAATATTTTTTTCCGTAAGAACCTTGTACAGAGTATTAGAAAACTACAAAAAAAAATCAGCCAAATCGGTTAAGCCGTTTTCATGTTATGTCGTGACAACGGAAAACGGGTTTCATTTTTTTATATATAGACTAGCGAAACCCGCGCAACTTCGTTTGCGTGTATCCCTACCCTACCCTACCCCTACCCCTACCCTACCCCTACCCTACCCCTACCCTACCCCACCCCTACCCTACCCCTACCCTACCCCTACCCCTACCCTACCCCTACCCTACCCCTACCCTACCCCTACCCTACCCCTACCCCTACCCTACCCCTACCCTACCCCTACCCTACCCCTAATTTTTTTCCGTAAGAACCTTGTACAGAGTATTAGAAAACTACAAAAAAAAAACAGCCAAATCGGTCAAGCCGTTTTCATGTTATGTCGTGACAACGGAAAACGGGTTTCATTTTTATATATATAGATTAGCTATGTATATACCTAAGTATATTTTTTAAAATTAAAATTTAAAAAAATATTATAGTATCTTACAGTCTTATTCCTAACTAGCGGTTACCCGCAGCTCCGCCCATGGCATGGCAAAGAGGGAAAAACAATAATTATTTTCTTGTTATCAGATTTTGATCAAATCAACTGCTTAAACGTTGATTAGCTATAAGAACGGGACAAACAGATTTTTTTAATGATCATAGTAAGATAAAGAACTATATCTTCTTTCCCAGATTCTCCCAATCAGGAAACCTCAACAGGCATATGCGTGTCCACGGGAATATGTCGAGCGGTATGCTCGGCTGACACTTGTCGTTTTGCGGCATACCCGCCGCTTACATGTAAATACTACTGGGATATGCATACAAGTCATCATTATCATCCCACCACTGGAGTATAATCATCATATCAATCCATAATCATCCCACAGCAGGGATACCCCTTCAATCGAAGTGGATTAGAGCGTATTTTGCTGCACCCCTCCAATGCGGATTAGCCGAGGCAGTTTCAAGCAGCAAGAAGATCACCGATTGTCAATCTACAACAGACGACGGCGACGGCTTAACGTATGCCGGCAGAAAAACTGAGAATATAATATGCCTTACGACTTTCAATCGAAGGGTTAAGAAATAATACACTGCGCATGTTACTCAACCTGCAGGTTCGTCTTTAAAAGTGAATACAGTTTGATCCTGATATGAAGCTTGATAAGTAAGAATACAGTACTTGTGATGAGACGCTGCGATATTTACCAGAAGCTGTATGTTGTCACATAATGTAAATACCATGGTAAATACACACAGCTTAAACAGCTCGATGTGAAGTACATATATAGTGTGAATACTCATTACTTACGCAATGTTACACGTAACACTGTCTGACTTCTGCTGTGAATACTGTCTATCATTTATTATGTGAATACACAAAATATACAACGATGTCTCGTCCTAATATAACTCATTAACTCGTAAATACTTCATACTTATAAATATTTTACAAATAATTTTTTTCGTTGTTTCCCAGTATTTCTTATTTAAAAATGTTCCAGTTGTCCTCCGTGTCACAGTGGAGGGGGCAAATCAACTCCTAGAGGGGGCTACTGGGATTCACCAATTTTTTTAGATTGACGTTTCATTTTGTGCGAGAGATGTTCGTGGAGTACGTACCTATTACGCAGTACGTATATCTACTCAGTTTGAAAATATACCCAATTTTTTTCTATTTCGGCCACAGAATTGGGAGAATGTGTATACCCGGCAGTGACTACATACAACATTATAAAGTTATCCACTATTGACCAGTGTCCAACACAGTAACTACACAAAAGTAGAAAGTGCATAAATTTTTGCAGCGCTTGTAAATAAAACAATAATAAAAATGTATAATTATATATGCTACTGTAAGTAAATTAATGGTACGGGGATAGTATGGGCATGTTATGAGAAGGGAACAAGGGAATGTCGTCAGAAAGTTATTGGACTTGAAAGTTGGACGAGTAAGAAGTAGTGGAAAACAAAAAAAAGATACATTGAGTGTGTGAGGGAGAATATGAGGAGCAGGAGCGTTACGGTGGAGATAGCGAGTGAAAGAGCAAAGTGAAAGAGTACCGACCCCACGTAAAGTGCGTTATGGGTAGGAAGAAGTGAGATAAATGTAAAATAAAGTTACGTATTTCATGAATTAGTACAACTGCATTTTGAAAACATAATATGTATTTGTACTTTAATTGAATGTAAATAAATGTATTTTAATCATATTTTGCCCATCTAGTCATTAGAAATCAATACATTTTGTACTTATGTCCTTTGGAGAATAAGTATGTTTGTACCAATCAGTATTATTATTAGCTTTATTATGTAAGAACGTATTAGATGAAATAAAAAGATTTGACTGTTATGTTTTACTTTTATGTAGAGTATCAGTAAATACCCTGATCACGACTTCACAACATTGACTATTCCGAAATTCAAAATATCAAATTCCCAGTACCTTTCAACAACTCCTATAGTCACGGGAAATCAATTATGAGCGTGTTCTGTTTTCATTTTATGAAATCTTATAATTTAATAGCGCTACAAAGCAAATAAGAGCGTGTTGGTTTCATTTTATGAAATCTAAAATTTCTACGTACAATTTAACAGCGCCATCTAGTATCAAGTGAAGTAAAACCACAGAAGTTTAAGCAGCCATTGCCAGTATTAAAAATCCAAAGAAAAAGAATCGATGACACGAGGCAACACTGCGAAACTACACTGTGTTGCTAGGTTTTATTGTGAACAAATTTTCAGTACATCTTCTGAATTGGAATATGTTTTTTCGTAAATAATTTTATTTTCAAAACTTTCCGAAGTTAACACAACACAATACATGCAGCACCAAATTTAGATTCCTGAAACAAATATGTTTGTTAACTTATAACTCGAAGGAACCGACAATGTAAAACGAAAATTATAAAGTTAAAAATACGTGCAATGCAAAATAAAAATTCAATAAAATAAAGATTACGAAAAAACTAACATAAAATTTAGTAAATAAATGAATGAATCAGATATTATTTATACACATTAGTTACTAATAGACAAAACTTTTTCATTTTCATAATCTACCGAATTTTAACTTCTAAGGTGCAAGTGTTGCAACACACAACAGCGTTTGACTTGACACATCATATAATTCCTCCGGGATATTTCCATGTCGGGAGAATAGAAATCGTCGATAAATCACCTAAAACGCGACAGCCGGCGCGTCTGGAGCTAGTAAATTCATAATAGAGTTATTTTACCGTTTATAATTACTGCTGAGTCACTATAAATCGGTCAGAATAGGATACATACGTTGAAAGCTCTTACCGCTATACTTGCATTCGTCATTTTTGTGATAAATCTCCGTATTTATCGCTAAAATGAGTGAAAGTTCACCAGACGAGCCTAGTTCCAATAGGAAAGACTTCATCTGCGGCGTTGTTGAAGGTAATATTCATGTAGAACTTTCTAGAATTAGAAAATATTCACTTTGTTCGCGTATTGTATTATGTATAGATCAATTTATTCAAGTTTTGATTGAAGTGAATGACCTGTGCTCTGGGATGTTCTATTGCAGGCTTTTACGGACGACCATGGACTACCGAACAAAGGAAAGATCTTTTCCAGAAGTAAGTAACTCACTTTAATTTTGCTATAATTTAGTGTATGTAATTTTTTTACATTAAGTCCATTTTTTTGTTTATCGTTATTTAATGGTCGATTAGTTTATTCAATTTATTATTTACTTAGTCAATTAAATAATGTTACATATTTAAAAGAGAAAGTTAATATGTTTGGATATTTGTTACACATTCATACGTACATTAAAATTTGGGAATTTTCTTTCACAACCAGTTTCTGAAACGCATTTTTAAAGTTAATGGCACATTAAAGTATAGCTGTCACTGTCAAATGAACAGAAACTGTTAATGGTGCGGCCAGATGTAAAACAAATCAGTACCAGCTGTGGTACCAGCCATGGTCACAGGTGAACAGTTAATAATAATCCGAGAAAGATTCCACCTCAGATATAGAGATGTTTCTCTGCTATGTGTTAGCCTGTGACCACAACCAGTGTAACCTACTCAAAACTCCAAGCATATCAAGGAATAATCGTAGATGTATAGCGATTGAAAAAATCGTTTTGATGTTTCTTTCGGCATTTCTTCAATGGCCATTCCAAAATGTTGGATCATTTAAAAAGATATATAACATTGTAAAAGACTTGTTTACTCTCCATTCACAGATACTGACTGATATATTAAACAGGTTTAAAACATTTTAAAGTGTCACAGGAATAATTCTGTAGCAGAAATAATGTGTGAGCCGACATAGACGGACTGCTCGAGCCGTTAGCCATTGGTCAACAAACACAGACCTCTCTTATTTTGAGTGTTTAAGTTTTCACATCTGTCAGAAGTAAATAACTCAATGGTCTATAGGGCCCACAGAATAATTAAATTTTGATTTTGTAAAAGTAATTATTTTCCAGATTAAAAAAATGGGGCATGGACATGTATGTGTATGCCCCGAAAGATGATTACAAGCACCGAGCTTACTGGCGTGAGCTTTACACTGTGGAAGAGGCAGAACACCTTACCTCTCTAATATCTGCTGCGAAGGAACAGGGCATAGTGTTCTGTTATGCTTTGTCACCAGGTCTCGACATTACGTATAGCAACCAAAAGGAGGTAACTGCTTTGAAACGGAAGTTAGAACAGGTTTGTAGATTTTGTTTATTTTATGTTGCAAATTTCAGTTAATTAATTTGATCTGACTAGTATTTGTAGAGTCAGGAGCATGTAGAGCTTTACACTTGCAATACAATTTTTGCTCTTATGACATAGAATTTAAGAATGGTACAAAGACCGATATGTAAAGGTCCACCTGCTCTTGACTGTACTGTCGTAACAAAAACAGTAACAATCTCATGTCAATCTCAAGCACTGTCTCACTCATACAAAGTAGGAATTGAGTGAGATAGTGTGTGAGTTTGAGATGAGATTTAAACTAATTACGAGAATAGGGGGGGGGGGGGGGGGGGGGGGGGGGCAAGGTCTAATATTATTCCTTCTTGCTTCAAAAGATCTTGTGAAAAAAGGCATTAACCGATTTTCGAGTGGGAATTGAACCCGCAACCTCTGGTAGGGTTACCTACCAACACACCACTAGTCAAAAAAATATATTGGGTAATGATGAAGACATGCTAATTAATAAGTCATTTGCAGGTCTCTCAGTTTGGTTGCACATGCTTTGCGTTGCTGTTTGATGACATTGAGCCCGAAATGAGTGATGCGGACAAACAAATATTCCAGAGTTTCGCTCATGCACAGGTAAGGTCACATTATTCAAAAATTTGTTAATTTTCTAAACTATTAAGGTTATAATATAATACGCGCCAAAATTTGCACTCACACCATACAACAATTGAAAATCGATTGTTATTATTCACTGAGTAATGACTATGAGTTTCGAACTTCGTTTTACGTCTGCACTACTCAGCTGTGTTGGATACTATAGTATTTTGATAGTTATTGTGCACTTTGGTATAGAAGCATGAAATTTCTACCATGGATAGAGTGTCTCACAATGATCGTTTTAAGATGTGGAGGGAAGTCAGATTCTTCCTCTGTGAGTGGGGGGAGGGGGGCAAAGCGGGTGAATTCCACGTCTTGATGATTATTTTTTTACTGATCCGTTAATGTTACTAGAGCTTGTATGGTGTCGTTTTCATATAAACCGAATACAAGGAATTCATTTTTAACAATAAAATGTATGGTCCCATACAAAAAAAATTAAAATACTGCCAAAAAGTGAAAAGTGCCACTACTTTTTTTTTGTTAGCACGTTATTTTTACTTTCAAATCTTAATTAATATGATATTAAAAAATACTGTGATAAAGCTTATTTAATGTAGTTTACAAATATATATAATTGTAGTATACTTGTCATACAAAAACTATTAAAAAAAAGAGATGAACGTGCAAATTCCAGAAGATGCGCGCGGTGATTCGGTGAGATGTAGGTACGCGTAGCGACAAATTTTCATAATGTACTATGGTCATTTGTTATTAATATTTTATAGCAATGCTACTAGCCATTTTGCGACATAGTTTTAATGTAAACAAATGAAAGAAATGCGTTTTTATTGCTTCCACGGAGAAAAACATTTAATAATTTTGACTTAGAGAAGGTTACTAATAAAACATCAGAAATAAAAGTAAAATGACGTTTAACCAAAAGTCACCAGTACAAAAGCAAAGTGCTGTACATTTGAGTGCAGCTTTGTTACATTTGCATCTTCCAGTACACCCTTTTTTAACGCTGCACTGCACGTAATTAACATAGTGATAGTGGGGATAGTGTTGTCCAGACTGGCTGCCATTCGTTCGAATTTTTAATCCAACCCCAGTTAGATGGTTCAGGAATATCTGGAACTTTTGTTAAAGATTGCATCCAAATGTAAGCCTGATAGAAAGCGCGTTTTATATATTGCTGAAGTGCCGCTTTTGTCGTCTATGGCTTAGGATTTTTGGGTAAAGAGTTTTTTTTCTGGCTTCATTTACAGTCAGCATTTCACTATTGTGGTCATACATTAAAACCACAAATCTTTCAATGAGCTGCAATGAGTCGTCGCTTATTTGTTGTGGCATTGTCATCATTTCTTCAAAGGCGCTGTTTACTTCTGGAAAAGATCGCCATATTTCCCATGCTGTTTTTCCCTCTACCAGCAAAGAACTCCGTATCACACCCTACTGCGAACGCATGAAAGACGGGAACGTACTCACATTGTGACAAACTCATTGACGCTACCAGGTCTTGCAGAAACTGGAGGCAACGCCAAATGCAACCCATAGTTCAGATAAAGATAACTTTCTGAAGAATGCCGCCAGTACAGCCAGTACTAATACATCTGTGTCTACAGACGGTGCGTATTGTCACTCTGCTAAATCCTTTCTTTACTGCATCAGCTAAATGTAAAAATATTCAGTCAGCTTCATCGTGAAAACATCTATCTATCTAGCTATCGGCGCAAGTTGTTTGAGTTGAGCTTTAAAGCTGCTTTAGGAGAAAAAGGCACAAGGAAAAGAGTGGCTTCCCACGCATGCGATGCCTAAGAACTGGAAGAGTTTCCTTTCAGTGAATGAGAATAAGACCGAATTGTTTTTATTTTTATCACAACAACTTGTTCTTTACAGGCAGGAGAAAAAGAAATATACCGACACATTGAATCGAAGTTCTCTGTTCTATCAATATCTCAGATATACGTGACATAGCCCCATGTTTTCACGATGAAGCTGACACCCGAATGTTTTTGCATTTAGCTCCTCCTGGCGACCTCCGTGGCGTAATGGTTACCACGCCAGACCGCTACCCAGGAGGTCCCGGGTTCGATCCCCGGTCGGGTCATGATGAAAAACGAACTTTTTCTGATTGGCCTCGGGTCTTGGATGTTTATCTATATATGTATTTGTTATAAAATATAATATCGTTGAGTTAGTATCCCATAACACAAGTTTCGAACTTACTTTGGGGCTAGCTCAATCTGTATGAATTGTCCCTATATATTTATTTATTTATTTTATTTATTTATTTATTTAGCAGAGTGACAATACGCACCGTAGACACAGATGTATTAGTACTGACTGTGGCATTCTTCAGAAAGATATATTTATCTGAACTACAGGTTGCATTTGGTGTTGGCTAAAGTTTCCGCTACACGACCTGGTAGCGTCAATGAGTTTGTCACAATGTGAGTACGTTCCCGTCTTTCATGCGTTCACAGGGTGTGATACGGAGTTCACTTTTGTTGGTAGAGGGAAAAAACAGCATGGGAAACATGGCGATCTTTTCCAGAAGTAAACAGCGCCTTTGAAGAAATGACAACAATGCCACAACAAATAAGCGACGACTCATTGCAGATTTGTGGTTTTAATGTATGACCGCATTAGTGAAATGCTGACTATAAATGAAGCCAGAAAAAAAACTCTTTACCCAAAAATCCCGAGCCATAGAGAACATACCCCCCCACAAAAAAGGCACTCTAGCAATATATAAAACGCGCTTCTTATCAGGCTTACATTTGGATGCAATCTTTAACAAAAGTTCCAGATATTCCTGAACCATCTAACTGGGGTTGGATTAAAGATTCGAACGAATGGCAGCCAGTCTGGACAACGCTACTTGAAGTAGCAACTTTATGTGCTGAGTTAATTAGGTGCAGCGTTAAAAAAGGGTGTACTGGAAGATGCAAATGTAACAAAGCTGCACTCAAATGTACAGCACTTTGCTTTTGTACTGGTGACTGCTGGTTAAACATCATTTTACTTTTATATCTGACGTTTTATTAGTAACCTTCTCTATGTCAAAATTATTAAATGTTTTTTTCGTGGAAGCAATAAAAACGCATTTCTTACATTTGATTACATTAAAACTACGTCGCATAATGGCTAGTAGCATTGCTATAAATATTTATAACAAATGACCATAGTACATTATAAAAATTTGTCGCTACGCGTACCTACATCTCACCGAATCACCGCGCGCATATTCTGGAAGTTGCACGTTCTTTTTTTTTAAATAGTTTTTGTATGACAAGTATACTACAATTATATATATTTGTAAACTACATTAAATAAGCTATAACACAGTATTTTTTTAATATCATAATAATTAAGATTTGAAAGTAAAAATAACGTGCTTACAAAAAAAACGTAGCGGAACTTTTTACTTTTTGGCAGTATTTTTAATTTTTTTGTATGGGACCATACATTTTTATTGTTAAAAATGTATGGTCCCATACATTTTTAACAATAAATTCCTTGTATTCGGTTTATATGAAAACGACACCATACAAGCCCTAGTAACATTAACGGATCAGTAAAAAAATAATCATCAAGACGTGGAATTCACCCCCTTTGCCCCCTTCCCCCCACTCACAGAGGAAGAATCTGACTTCCCTCCACATCTTAAAACGATCACCGTGGGACACTCTATCCATGGTAGAAATTTCATGCTTCTATACCAAAGTGCACAATCATCGCGCTACCGTCTTCTACTACTAGTAAAGTGTTTGATTTGCTTAAGTTTAACGATTCTTTGAGATACATATTTTTGTGATGAACCTTTCTTAAGTTACCGGAGGTTGTATTTCAAAAGTTTATTTTTACGTTATACTGGACTCCACTGCTTTACATCAGGTGAGGTGACATGGAGTCAATTTGTTTTGTTTAAATTTTTTTCTGTAGATTTTATCTGCTATCGGCTATTCAGCCATGATTAAATTTTATGTCTTGATCTTTGTGAGTTTTGGTTAAATAAATTTAAAAAAAGGTGTACCTACTTTTTGAAGATGGTGAGGAAAGGAAAATAGTAAAATTGAGATAAACTTTGTATCCTGGTGTGAGATATGGACAAAGGGTGAAAAAAGTGAATATATAAAACATAGATAAAAAGTATTATAAAAATATACGTATGTATAAAAAGGAGTTCAGATTGGTTTGTAACACTACTGCTTTACTAAAATTGAAATGATTTTGTACACAGGTGTCAGTGACCAATGAGATCCACCAGCATCTAGGATGTCCTCGCTTCCTGCTCTGCCCAACGCAGTACTGTTCCACGAGAGCAGTGCCTACTGTTAACAATTCGGAGTACCTAAACACATTGGGCACGAAATTGTCGCAACAAATTGATATTATGTGGACTGGTATGTACATTTTTATTATTTTTATATTATTTAACAAAATAGAGAGAGAGAGAATATACTTTAAATAATACGACATACAGAACAGAAAGCTATAGATTAGTATACATGTAACAAGGCGGCCTTATCGCTAAAAGCAATATTTTCAAGGCAACCGTAGGGTAAAAAATTTATGAATGGAGTGGGCAGTAAAAACTTATATAATAGACATTTGGTATAAAAAAAAACTTTTATTTCAGGGCCAAAAGTGATATCGAAAACGTTAACAACTGAATGTATAGAGGAGATCACGCAGGTGATGCGCCGTCCCCCGGTCATCTGGGACAACCTTCACGCCAATGATTACGATCAGAAACGGATTTTCCTTGGTGAGTAAAGTGTATTACAATTCATTAAATTAATACAAATTATTTTGTAAATATTTGCTGAATGATAGCGAGTTTGTGAATCGCATTTTAATTTCAAATATATCTCAATCTGGCTCTTTTTTAGATTCCAGTCTGGCTCTTTTTTCTTCTTTAGTAGATATTGGTGCTAATTCTGTTGTACATTCTATCAATATCAATACATTCTATCAATCTAGTTAGATTAAACTAATTTTGACAGGACTATAAGTGTTGCTATCCTTGTCACTAATTGTAAACCAAGGAAGGACAATACAAAATGAGTACCAGAATTAACACCAGTGACGGCCGTAATATAATGTATTGTTTTTTAAAATTAATTGATTTAAGAATTGTTTGTTGCACACCATTGTGCACATCCCGCGTATTTAACGCGTGAAACCGCGGACTACAGCTAGTTTTATACAGTAAACTGAGTAGGAAAAAAATGTGACGATTCGAAAGTGCTTGTATATTTTAATAAAAATATTTTGACTTGGAATATTTATTTCTTCCACAGGTCCTTATTGTGGCCGGTCACCTGAGTTGATACCTTTATTGCGTGGTGTCCTCACAAACCCCAACATCGAGTACAACGCCAATATGATCCCAATAAGAACTCTTGCGCATTGGGCCAGCTGTAGTTTGGATGCACCAGCTCATAGTAAGTACAGAATAAAGTTCTTTTAGTTAGTGTTATCCTTTTTACTTATTTTTATAACCGTTTTAACATAATTAATAAAAAAATATAATTCATTCAAAATAAAGTTCTTGTCAGTCAGTAAGTGTATGGATTTGGACATGAATATGTGATCGCTTTAAAACTTGGTCACTGTAACATTATTGAATTTGAGGTGTCTCAATAGTCTTCAGTAGTGAAATAATAAAATGAAAACATATTTATTCTGCTGACTGATATTTACTCGTAGCCACTGCCATCTTCCAAAACTCAGAGGGTAAAGAACTTTCTCAAATGTTTATCGAAAAAAAAATTCGTATGATGGATAATTTTCATGATTTATGTAGAAAACTTTGTGGAGCTCGAAGGCGTCGCTGTGTGTCGCACTCCAATATGAACACGCAAGTTATGCGACGCCGACCCTGGCCAGCGTGTGTGCGGTTTTAAAAACACCGGCTTCTGCCAAGCCGCATTGGAGCAGCGTGGCAGAGTACGCTCTAATCACCTTCGATTGAACGGAGACCCGTATCCCAGCAGTGGGATGATTATGGGTTGATATGAAATAGAAAACTTGTTATTTCTTTCACAGTCGAAGCGGTGTCATGGGACATCAAGTTGGAACGAGAGAGTGAGCAAGGAGTGGTTGATGATGAAGCTCCACTATCCCTTGGCAAGCACGTGTACCATCATAGACAGGCGTTGAGAGACGCGATAAACGAATGGTTACCTGAGTTTTCTATACCCAAAATGGCTCAAGGACCAATTATAAAACCACAACCTACCGTGACAGGTATTATCTGTAAGAAAATTTATTTTATTTATTTGATATTAGTGAAACCCGCGCAACTTTGGTCGCGTGTATCCCACTTTCCCGTGGGAATTTAACTTTCTTATCGGGTGGCTACGTCATACAAAGAACACACTCTCCAAGTTTCAAGATTATGAGAATTGAGTAGACAAAACAGTGGTAGTAAAGAAAGGAAGAATCCATACTAATATTATAGATGTGAAAGTGTGTTTGTTTGTTTGTCCTCTCTTCACGTCGAAAGTAATGAACGGATTGATATGATTTTTTTATTGGAGATAGTCTAAGGTCTGGGGAGTGACACAGGCTAAAAAGTAGCCATCCCACGGGATAAAGAGATTCCCATGGGAAAAATTATTGAAATTTTCCCTTGACCACGCGGGCGAAGCCGCGGGTAACAGATAGTAAATTAATAAAAATGTGTAAATATTAAATAGCAAGTATAAACAAGTGTCACTTTTAAAAACCGAAAGCTATGTATCAAATAACCTATTGTTGTTGTAGTGTTTTTATTAGCTGCTGGTACGTATACCGACAGCCGTAGTTTAACATGAAATCCCTACGATCAGCGGTTTGGGCTGTGTCATTCAGGACGAAGCATTCTATATATTTAGGAGTCTAACAGCAGAATATGGTATCAGTTTGACAGCCCGGAATTGTGTTGGTAGAGGACTTCGAATGCAAACATGTGATGACATTTATGATTCTTCTCGAGTCTGGGTGTTATCTATATATTAAAAGTATATATTTGCAATAATATATCCATTGTCTGGTACCCATAACACCAGCAGGATAAGTGTAGCTTACTTTTTTTAGAAGATTTTTCAATGATGAATAAGAGTAAAAATTCAAAATATTGCGAAAAACCCAGACGATTTAGGGATGATCCGTATCGATATTTACGTGTATTGATACCCTTTTTTTTTATTATAGAGAGAGAAATGCATTACTGCATGCATGCGCTTGGGGAAGCGGCTGAGGTATGTCGGGCTACCTCTAATGCCACTTAGGGTATACCGACTAAAACTCTCACTCACTACCACCTTATTCGCCTAGATGGGCAGGGCCACGGGAACTGAGATATTTCCGTGACAAATTCCGTAGCGTGTATTGATACCCTGGGACACTATCCATTCGATTTTTGTATATTTTAGTGAGACCGCTTTTGCTTAGCATGTCTAACGGTTTATTAAATTACGTATTTCTTTTACAGTACCTCCAGTACCAATAATACCTATCATGCCATCTGTGAACACATGCATGTCACTGGTAACAGCAACAAGCAATACATCAACCACCAGTACAGCAGATTTGAACCCAATACCCGCTATACCAACGGTCAATACAAGTCAGTTGCAAGCCTTTGCAGAAGTCTGCTCAGCTACGCCTGACGGACCTATATTGTCTACTGGAGTTAGCGTACGTATAATATCAATATTTACTAGCGCCCCGTCCCAGATTCGCTCGGGTTTTACTAATTCCCTATATTTTTTAAAATATGTAATATAGCCCATGTTACACAGGAGTAATATAACTTCCTAATGGTGAAAGAAGATTTGAAATAGGTCCAGAATTTTGAAAATTGAGTTTAGACGTTACAAACCAAAATACAAATCTTTCCTCTTTATAATTAGATTTATTATAATTTGTTTTTATTATCCATTTATTTTTTAATGTACCAAACACAGAACACAGAAAGAAGGAGAAATGTAATTAGATGGTTTTTGTACCGGAACCGATGTCGCCACTTACACACACAATTACATTTTAACACATTAATAGAATAATCTCGACAGTCACTCTCACACAAATCGTAAGGCCGTAATTTGCAGTTCGATTACGAACACGGAGTAAGAAGTTTATTATAGTGACGGGCACCTAACGAAATAGGGCGACAAGCGACTTAGAACAATCAAGTTTCTGCACATTTGTGCAGAAAATTGTGTAGGAAATGGCGACATACGCCCCGCACACAAACCATATCTCTTGTGTACCAAATAATCATTATTTGTTAAAAATAAAAGAAGTTCTTTCATGAAAGATAGAAGAAACATCGATCGAGTGACAACATATTTATGTCATTGACCGTACATTCAGTTACAGATGTTCTATTTCACGAAGCGCATTTGGCTGTGAATGTTGGAAGGCGTGTACATACACATTACTTTAGGGGGCGTGACCGATTACGAGCGTGTCCGTGGTTACTCAGACTAACACAATGTGTATGTGAATGTTACAACATCTGTAGTTTCGAACTCTTATCATCTAGTTTTTTTTAAAAACTATTTGTCAATACTATCTATATAAATAATCCGTTTTTCTTTCAGGTAACACCACTGGAAACTTTCAATCCGGTATCCAACCCTGTAATGAACTCACTAGTGTCTCCAACTAAAGTGATACTCAATGAATCGATACCGAATCCTATTATACCGATGGCTGCTAACATATCACTGCCTTCAGAGATACCGATCTCCACTTTGCCGGTACCGATAATGGGTATCAAGGCTTTGGAGGAGAGTGTCGAGAAAAATGATCAATCTATGACAGGTAAACTAATATTTTTTGATGTTTTTTTTTATGGGACAAAACACACGGATTGAGCTAGACCCAAAGTAAGTTCAAAACTTGTGTTATGGGATTTATGGGGTACTAAACTCAACGATACTATATTTTATAACAGATACATATACAGATAAACATCCAAGACCCAAGCCAATCAGAAAAAGTTCGTTTTTCACCATGACCCAACTGGGATTCGAACCCGGGACCTCCTGGATGGCGGTCTGGCGTGGTAACCATTGCGCCACGGAGGTCGTCAGATCAGATCATGAATGATTACATTAGTACACTTTATTAACATGACTTGAACGCGCACATAAACTTACTTGTTTTCACACTCCACGTTTCGACAGAGTTGCATCAGCTGTGGCCACGGGGAGACTGACCACAACACGCGATTGTTTAAAATATACAATGAAAGGGTAGTTTAATAACAAACAGCCAGTTTTTTAAACAAATTTTAATTTCACAAGTCTGATAACTGAAAAGCAGTGTTTTGCTCTCCGAGCAATCGACACACTGAGCTATTACCCATATTTGTATCACTGCGGCACACGCACACAATTTTTGTTGCCGTCATGTTACAGTTGTTTATGTTTGTTTTGTATATTTTTGTTGAGATTTATGTATTCTTTCTTTTTATGTAATGTGTGCTGTAGCTGATGCAAATAAAAAAAAATATCTATCTATCTTATCTATCAAGTCTCAAAATAAATTTGCTTCTTTAGTTTGACAGTGATTTAAGGGCTGCAGCTTATGGCGTTGTAATCTATGCAATATTATGAGAAAGGACACACCAAACGCACAACGTACAGCGCTGCGCAGCTACGCGTCGTGCGTTTGGTGTGCACATCGCGTTGCCATACGCTGCAACGCGATGTGCTGCGCTGCATGCGTTGTGCTCAGCCCTATAACCAGTCTCTGAAATGCATTTTAATTCCACGTTAAGACTCAGGCTATCTTTTTCTTCTTTAGTTTGTAAGTGAGATATTTTAATACGTCATTAACTTTAAAAATGATCATGTAATTTTTTTTTAGACAAAATCGACGAGACTTTATCAAACGACTCTGTGCTGGAGAGTGTCAGTTTTATCGAGGAAATGAAGAAAGATAAAGAAGATGAACCGGACCGCATCATTGTGGATGAGGTGGAGTCAGCTGTCGAAGACCAGCGGAATGGTGAAATGAGTATCAGTGGTGAGTTAACAAATTATGATAGGTATCAATTTTTTTGATGTTTATGTAATGGAGAAGAAAAGCATTTTTAGTTTTATATGCCAAAAAATTGTACAAAAAATTACGAGAATAACTGTGTTTTTATTATTTTTCTATCTTCAAAACTGACCGAGATATATAAGTGCAAAGTTACCATTTTCGATCGAGCCGCTGAGCGAGCGCGATATCGTTGATGACGTCACTAGGACCATATGCGCGCGAGCGACTCAGGGATTCCAAGCATTTACCCGAATGTGCCTGTCGCGCGCGGAACTACTGTGTTAATTTTATATAAGAAACAATAAAAACATCATGAGTTCATCAACTAAATATTGTATTGTGCCCCAGTATAAAAACACGGCCACAAAAACACCCGAAAAGTTGTTTTTTTACGTGCCTAAGAATCCTAAAATTAGAAAAAAATTGATAATGCCGTCGCATTTATCCATCTTCTCGTCAGAAGAGCACATCCATTGGGACTACAAACGTCAGCATATTGTTGTGTTGTGAGGATCATTCATTTTCTATTCTATTCTATATTATATTCTATTCTAATGAGTCCAGGTTATAAACAATACAAAACACAGAATGAAGTATAGTTTTTACACTGAGTTATGTTTATTTATAACAGCTGTTTACACTTGATTTAATATTACGAAAGTAGGTACCTAGGTATAAAAAATGTTAAAACGCGGGGAACGGGGTAGACTCGGTCGCTAGCAGGGTGGTAGCAGGCGCTAGTTGACGATCTGTTGTATTGTATGTATGAAATCGAAATCATTTCCAAATAATCTCGATATCAGCCGTGATTATAGTACGCGCACAAGTGCTAGACCTAGTCACCTGTATGGGCTACTAGCACATGCGCGCGGACTATACATATACCTCGCATATTAAGTAGAAATGATATTTTACTAGCTGTTACCCGCGGCTCCGTCCGCGTGGTCAAGGCAAAATGCCAATAATTATTCCATGGGAATCTCATCATCCCGTGAAAAAAAAGTAGCCCACTCACACACGTCACTCTCCACTTCTACAGACCTTAAACTATCCCCAAAAAAATTTATTACTTTCGACGTGAAAGAAGGACAACCTACCTTTTCATTTTAACTCCGCGAATTTTAGCTGCATCAAAATCTTTATTTCTTATAAAATATTCTGCCACCATCATGTCGTGGACTATGGGAAGATTGTCGGATTGGCCTTTTTGAAATCCTTCTTCCATTTTAGTTCAAACAATAATATACAAAATACACTACATAATTAATCAGCATTATTTAAAATCAATAAAAAAAACCAGAGCGCACTAGAGCAAGCAACTTTTACCCGCGAAAATGTACTACGGACGTATGAGCCGGGCGCCCCCGACGCGCCGTATGGATGCGATGACGTCACGCGCTGTTCGCGGGGACGACGAGATTTAAAAAACCTGCGTAAACTTCCCAAGCTTATAACTTCGTTATTATTGCACCGATCGATGTGAAATAAAAACTAGGATAATGTGTAAGGTGTAGACTTTTATTCTACGTACTCAAAAGTGTAATATTGTAACCTTGTTATCTTCTCCATTGTCTGTGTACAATTCACGCCACGAGATATGAGACCTGATTGATTGCCCTTTTTGACTTGCGCAGTAGACGATTTATGGTAAAATGGTATAGAAATGAGTGCGCAGGTCGATCACGTGATGCGCCAGGTCTCATCTCTCGTGGCGCGGATTGTACGTGGTATATTTCCCTTTACTTAATTATATAATATAAAAAAAAGAATTAGACCATGCACGTGGTGCGCGAATCTGACAGGGGGAAAGTCTCAAATGCTAGCAGTGTTCCATCTTATCGGCAGCGTGATGAAAAATTTAAGAATTAAAGTTTATTGTTTTAAATATATATTTCGTATATTTCGTCGTGTAAGTTACACTATTTATAACTCAAGAACGGCTGAAGCGTTTTGGCTGAAAATTGGTGAAGAGGTAGCTTAGAACCAGGAGAAGGATATAGGACTTTTTATCCCGTTAGGGTAGGGGTAGGGTAGGGTAGTGCCTCTAATGCGGAACAAAGTTTTCCGGGTCAAGGATTAATATTTTCAAGTGAATATATCTGTACTGTACCTTGAAATGTTTAATATCGTTATCTTATTTTTTTAATATGAAAACAAGCATTATTCGTAAAAGAAACAACTTTTTATCTGTTTAACCTCTATAAAATACTGCTGATAATTGGGTTTCTTCTGCATTAAATAGCTTGGAATCTTAAATGTACGCTGAAACAGCGTGGTATATGCTGTATTGTGATGTGTCTCACGATGTTCCGTGTGTCCCTCAGACACGCCGCAGACGCTGAGCCCGAGCCGCGCGGGCGAGCCGCCTTCCGGCGCCTGCGACGTCGTCATGCACGACGGCATGAGCGAGGTAACAAATCTTCTATTCTCTTCTTTATTGAAACAGAGCTTCCACCCTTGACTATCTCTTCTCTTCTCTATCCAAACAGAACACCTTTCGGTAAAGTAATTACGTACTCCTGATTTTGCGAATCATTTTTGTATCATAACTGAATCAAACTTTACTTAAATTTAGTTTAATCAAATATAATGGTTTATGCAGTTAACGCATCATGGTTTCCTCTGTCTTATTTTTTAAAAGTCGCATTAGTTATAGTGCTACCAACCTCTTTATGAACGTGAGTGACGTTTGTAGGAGGGCGTTACTGTGGCATATTTTCATCATGGAAGTAATAACTACTACGTAGTACTTATTACTTCCATGATTTTCATACATTTTGTCAAAGGCGAACTGTCGAAAAGTGATATACAATATGAACGGGAGTTGTAGTTCCAATTTCAGCCACGTTCATAAGATGTTGATAGATCTGTAATATAAATTCATCCCTCTCGTCTCACTTGTCAGTTCCACAGATAAAATATAAACTTTATTTATTTGTGGCAATACTACAATTTAAAACTTTTAAAAAACTCTGTCCACGAAATTCATATCATATTGTCTAAATATGAGGCACCAATACATTGAGGTATCGCTCGAATTCGCCCTTTCTGGACAAGGTCTACGCGACCTCTATTTTATTTATGACATAGAAGGAAAAACTACCTGCTCATCTGATGGTAAGCAATCTTCGCTGCCCATTGACATCCACAACTACAAGATCTTGGATACGTTGCCCACCTACAAAAGAATGAAAAAGGAAGTTTTTTTTTATACTACAAAGGTAGCAAACAAGCCTACGGCCGCCGGCCTGATGGTAAGCCGTCACCGTAGCCTATAGACGCTTGCAATATCGGGGGTATCACTCACGCGTTGCCAACCCACCCAACCCCCCTAAGTGGAGCTCTGGAGACCTTACTCACCGTAGGAACACAACATGATCGAGACCTATGCTATTTGGCTACGACCTTCCTCAGATGGGCTGCTCCGATTTGAGCGGATTATCCGCTGTGCCCTACCTCTATTATATTATTATTGTTTTTTAGAACGGCTCGATGCAGGTCGAGCCGAGCAGCAGTCCGCTCAGCTCCGACATGATGGTCGAGCCAGTTGAATCAATCGAGCCCATAGACCCCGTGGATGTCGTCGATGAGTGAGTATTGAGAATAGCTTTATTGCTTAACTGGTAAAGTCAGAAAGATGTTTTTTCAGTCATAGTTTTATGATTAGTGATTTTTATGGTAATTGTTTAAAGATATTCTATAACCGCTTAGAAGCGAGTCAACTTTGTTTAAACAGAAATTGTTATCTTTACAAAACATTTTTAATGTGTTTGTTTATCCATACTAATATTATAAATGTGAAAGTGTGTTTGTTTGATTGTTTGTTTGTTTGTCCTCCCTTCACGTCGAAAGTAATGAACGGATTAATATGTTTTTTTTATTGGGTATAGTTTAAGGTCTGGAGAGTGACATAGGCCACTTTTTCCCACGGGATAAAGAGATTCCCATGGGAAAATTTATTGACAGTTTCCCTTGACCACGCCGGCGGAGCCGCGGGTAACAGCTACTAATAAATAAATAACTTTATAGTGTCTTTTTATTGAAAAAAAAATCTTTTTTTTTTTATCTCTGTCAGATTTTTTATTCTAAGAAGAAATATGTGCAATACGTCTTTTATTCCCACTAGTCCCTTAGGTAAGTTCCTTTAAAGGGACTATTGGAAAGGTGCATTTACTGAGTTAAGTAGTTCGGATAATCGCGCGAGCGACAGGGTCAAAGTGCATCAAATGAGCTTTGACTCTGCGCTTAGTATGAATTGACCATTATGTTATACTTTACGCGCCGTTGTACGGTGGCCTCGAAGATAGAAGGACCATTTTAGAAAAAATCGCTTGCACATCTTGTAAGCGGATTTTTTGACAGCTCCGTCCTTTTCTTCTTTACCAAACAGGGTTTTTGTTTATTAGAGCCACATGTGTCCACTAGGATGTTGGATGTTGTAACCAAAAGTCATCCTAAAGATGGTCCTGCTATCCTCGAGGCGAACGTTCAATATACAATGATATTTAAATAAAATAAATAAAAATATTATCTTCATTTCTAGACCAGTTGAAGCACTGCTCGACACAGACACAGAAGACCCGAATGCCTTAACAGCGGAAGACTTAGTGCTGCTTTGCGATGCTTTCTACTTGCCCTTCGAACATGGGTCCCGAGGATTGAGACTGCTCCATGATTTCAACTGGTTGATAACGAGGTCTGCTAATATGCTGCCTAGGCCACATAGACCTCAAGAGGTGAGTATAAATAAATATATAGGGGCAAATCACACAAATTGAGTTAGCCCCAAAGAAGGTTCGAAACTTGTGTTATGGGTTACTAACTCAACAATACTATATTTTATAACAAAAACATATATAGATAAACATCAATAAAAATCCAAGACCCGAGGCCAATCAGAAGAAGTTCATTTTTCATCATGACCGCGATGATATTTATCAGCAATCTAGTACCCATAGTACAAGCTTAGTTGCTTAGTTTGGAACTAGATGGCGTTGTGTGATTCATCGAAAAATATTTATGTATTTCTTTCTTTCTTCAGACAAGCGAGTGGCGCCGCCGCCGCAGCCGCTTTGCCTGGTGGGTCGGTCGGGCTCGCCGTCTCTCTCGTCGCCTTTCCAACGCGAAGAACAAGGAGCTTTATGCAGAGTTACACCCTTATGTATGGGAGCTCTGTGCGGTGTTGGCTTTGTTGGATGGATTTGTTCGGTGGCTAGGTGAGCAATATATGATAGATAAATCATTTATTTGTATTTAGGCACACAAAATGACAGAAATACACAGTTAATTTTGACAAGGTAGTAGTAGAAATGCGTGCCACAGTGATACAAATAGACAGCAGCTCAGTACATTACATATTATGACCATTTATTACCTATCTTTTGTCACTTTCGCACTATTCCTCGAGTGTCACGCTCGCACAAGCCCAATGACCCGGTCATTGCATCTATGCGAGCAAGACGGCAATATAATCATAAGGGGGTAATGGAGAGTGGTAATCATAGGTCAACAAACAAAATTCTTCGTCTTACGCATCTGTACTTTAGTAAGATTATAGTAAGGTACGATACATTAAACTAATTTTGACAGGACCAAAGGTGTTGTCCTTTCTTGGTTTACAATTAGTGACAAGGATAGCAACACTTCTAGTCCTGTCAAAATTAGTTTAGTCTAGTTAAATGTACAACAGAATTAGCACCATTGACGAAAATACATCGTTAGGTCGCACGATAGGTACCATATTAGGTCGACGATTTACGCCAATTTCCTTGTATGCAAGATCTATATTATCGTTTTTTTTTTTTCAGAACTAGGCAAATTTCCACCGAACATTGCTACGAATTTACAAGGAAGCTATACTTGTAAGTGGAATATCTTATATTATTTACGTGTCAGTTTTGAACGTTGCTTATGAGTTATCAAATCTGTGTGTACCTATATTTTATTTATTAAAAATGAGTAAATACCTAATCGTGGGACATGTCTAGTGGTGAGACACCTAATTTTCTATTGGATTTCAAAATCATCCTAGTTTTAAAATATTAAAGAAGATGAAGTGGCTACTACGACTAGGCATTTTTCCAATACGAGTAGTTTTAGTATACTAATTTTGGCGCGTAAAGGTGATCGCACATTTGTCAGCAACGTACGCGCCGCATTTCTTGATAGCCTCGCCCATTCGCGTACGCGCCGTACGCAAATCTTTAGTGTATTGCCAATAATTTGAGCACGCGACGTACGCGCCGCGTATATGACGTCATCAGAATGCTTTCATCAAATTCGGATGCCTACCGCACTTTACGAAATGCGGCGCCGTACGGTGTGGGTAAAATGTGCGAGGTTTCACATCATTGCATACAACGAATTCTAAATTGCGGCGTGTTCGGCGCGTGCGGCGCATACGTCGCGTACGTTGCTGAGAAATGTGCGATCAGCTTAATTAGTACTCACAGTTTATAAAACAATTAAAAATCGATTGTCGTTATGCACCGAGTAATAAGTATGAGTTACGTTTTACGTCTGCGGCGCGAGTCAGCCGTATTTGCGACTAGTAGAAGCATTTACTCTTATTTTTTTTTTTTAATAGGGTTCTCGAAGGGCTGGCGCGAAGCATTCGAGAGCGGTGCACAAGAGCCGTGGGTGTTCCGCGGAGGGCTGACTGCTGACCTTCGCCGCCTGTTGCCGGTCGAGTGCAGCGGCGAGGCCCTGAGGGTGCAGATCATCCCCGAATGCCTGCCGCTCACGCCGAGGGTGTATATACCCGCCGATGAGAGGGCGGTGAGTGCAGACTCGCTGTTTTTAGTAGCGAAGATTGGCGGTGTAGCCGCTTTTCTTTCGTGCCGATAATGTTGAGAACTTTTAATCGGTTATTTTATAGTTATTATGTAAGGAGTTGGCTCTTTTTTCATCCAAAAAAACCCAGGTAGACAAAAACTTCTTTAGTGCTGTTTGAACCGGCTTTTTATGGGCATAAAAAATGCTTTTATTTTCTCTTGTAACTACTGGGATATCATATGAAGCCTATTCAAAACGAACATAAGAAGTTTTTGTCTAGCTTAATTTTTTGAGCCATCGTCTTTAATGTTTTTTTTTTTGACTAAATCATTATGTTGTATTAATTTAGATACAATATTTGAATACAAAGTATATCCCGAAAAAACATCTCATTTCCACGGGATAAGAAGTATAACATTATTTTTTAAGTATTCATTATTTTTTAACGGGGATAATTTAAGGTCTTGAGAGTGACATAAGGCTCCTTTTTCCCACGGGATAAAAAGATTCCCATGGGAAAAATTATTGACATTTTCCCTTGACCACGCGGGCGGAGCCGCGGGTAACAGCTAGTTGTGTATAAATAAATAGATAAAATGAAAAGATGTCTCACGACTTCAGTCCAACCAACTCGCAGCAACTTCATTGCATAGGCTCTTAATTATTATTATTATTTCGTAAATCAATTTTAAAAAAATGTATTCTTATTTTTGTAGGTGTGCGCCATATGTCACAAGACGTGTCGTGACGGCTCGGACTGCAGCGACTTGTTTCCAGAAGACCTGCAAACTTTACCTGCGGACAGGTATTTTTTTTTGTGTCCGATTGCTTATGTATTTGCAATCGGTCGTTGAACCATAAGCGAATATGTTGGGGCGATAAATTTAGCAAAATTTTGTAAAATCCAAACACTAATATAAAAAATCTTAGTGTGTTTGATTGTCCTTCTTGAATGGTTTGACATGATTTCGGCGAGGGGCGAGATAGTCGTAAGGCCCGGAGAGTGACATAAGCCACTTCAAACAAAACATCTAAAACATTCCCATGGGAAATAAAAAAATCTGATGGATACTAAAATAACGAAATATGCTGCTGACAGTACAATAGTCAAAATCAAATTTCATATTTACAGGCTAGTGGTGCCATTTCTAACATTAACTCCAGACTTGTGCATGGTCCTCGAAGATGACGACCAATCTCTGCACAGGGGCGTCGGCGACGAGCAAGATGACGAGAAGATAGACACGGATAGTAAAATTAATGGTGGGTGTCTTTTTATAGGAGCTAAACTATATCCCATTCTAAGCCAGAGCTCCACTTGGGGAGGGGGGGGGGGGGGGGGGGTCTAGTCATAAGTGTGACAAAGAACTACACTAACAATTAATACTTTTGTTTTAGGTATGAAACCAGAAATAGTTGGGTATGCGTGTGCAGCATTAAATAGTAAAGAGTTCTACAAACGTCAAGAAATAGCGTATATCCCGGAGATGTGCGCCAAATACCCGCAGACGTTGGTAGACAGGGATGATCTCAGTCCAGCGGCCAAGGTAGGTTTATAGAAAAACTTGGTTGTCGTTTGCAATAAGATTTTGTTTCAAATGTACTAATTAATTAATAATTTACCCCCTTACTAATAAACGTTGTGTAATGCGTGTTTTGCTAAACAATGTTTTGTCATTTTCACACTTCATTTAAAAAGATATCATCAAGAAAGACAGTGACATAACAGTGAATAACTATATACTCAAGAGAGGTAGGGCACAGCGGATAATCCGCTCAAATCGGAGCAGTCCGTCTGGGGAAGGACCTCCACCTTACAGAAGATCGTAGCCAAATAGCATTGGTCTCGGCCATGTTGTGTTCCTACGGTGAGTAAGGTCTCCAGAGCTCTACTTGGGGGGTTTGGGAGGGTTGGCAACGCGTAAGTGATACGGTGATACCCCCGGTATTGCAAGCGTCTATAGGCTACGGTGATGCTTACCAACAGGCGGGCCGTATGCTTGTTTGCCACCTTTGTGGTATAAAAAAAACTGGTTATACTACGTTTATTAGTAAGAGGGTTTGTGTATACGATTTTGTATACTAAACCTGTTCGGAAAGTAACGTCTTTGTTCAAAATTAGCGAAAAAGTACGTGATTTCTTCCCTCGAATATGCAGGAAGAAAAAAATATTTTTATTTTCAATTTTGAGGGATTTCAGTCCGTCAAAGTCATGTTACAGAAACAAGTGAATATCGCGTGTGTGTTGAATCTCCTAAAGTATTTAACCTTCGAGAAAAAAGTGCGATTCTCAACTCGGGAGTATTGTCACATGAGTAAATAAACTGACGGACAGAGGCTGCACTTCCATACAACGTCGCGCGCCGAGGACACGCACACAAGCATGAGGCGCGTGTATTGCGTGTCCTCAAAGCGCTCGTCACGTACACATGCTTGTGTTCCGCGGTTTATTTTTACTCATGTGGTATTGTGGCCCCTCGTTACGCATCGGGCTTCAAACTATAACCTTGTCTGCAAAAACTTATTTTCTACCCTTGCTGAACAATGTATTTTTTTTCTGTCTATTGTAAATCTTATATCTATGTCATATTCAAATCCTAATAATATTATAAAGGCGAAAGAATGTGTATGTTTCTTACTTCTTCACACTCAAATGGCTGGGTCAATATTTATGATATTTGGTATGTAGGTAGCTGATACCTTGGATTAGGGTACTTTTTAGTACGCTATTCCCGTAGGATTTCATCAAAAGTCTGATATAGATGGCGCTACTGGGCTTAAATAAATACACGGAAACGAAGTTGCGCGTGTTAGATACTTCCCTAATATGTCAGGTTATTAAGATCATTAGAAGGAAATAAGTATCAAGAAAGTAAATCAAACAAAGTAGGTAATTAGTAAATTATATATTTTCAATTAAAACCAAAACTTGGGCAGATAATCAAAATGTTTATTAAATCAATTAACTACTTTATAAACTACCACCATTTCGGAAATAAACCAAAATGACCACCGGTAAAAGAAATGGCGAAAGAAAACCGGTTATGGCCTTTTTTATCGATCAGGTATTTTAACACATCTTTTTCATACAAATACAAAATTACAATAATAATAAAAACAATTGGAACTTATCTTTAATGTCCGGCGGCCTCACAATAACTGCCGCCTAACGTTCTACCATGTCCTTATATAACCTCGCTCCCCGCCAATCGTCACAACAAGTCAAAATAGCAATTCATTTTACTTCTAATTTTAAACTTGTAAATTAAATAAATTTATAATAAACGTAAAACAATTTTAACATAAATTTAACAAGGATTTAAAACATAAATAAATCGTAAACCAAGTTATTTTCAGAACGGAAGTACGACTTGTAACATTTAAAAAGTCGAACCGGAAGTGCCGAGTATCATTTAATAATTTTATTACATCTTTAGCAATAACAATATGATTCAAGATGTAATAAAATTAATTACTTAATAACTATAAAACTATCATTTGTTCTAATTTATCTGTAAATCGAAAGTGTCAAGTGACATCTAGTCAATCAGTCAGTACCATTTGAAAGATTACCTAGTTTCACTAGTTCATTATAAAAGAGAAAAATCATTCGATTCATAATTAAAAGTATTTCTATCGAAATGTTATGATTAAAGATACAAATGTCTTGCAGGACTGCGTGCGTCACTTCCACCAGTTCAATTTGCTGGAGCGTGCGCCGGAGTCGGTGACGCGCGCGCACCCCGCGCTGCTCACGTGCTGCGTGCTGGCGCCGCCGCTCTGCAGGGATGCGCTGGCGCCGGCCAGGCTGCTCACCGCGCTGCTCGCCGCATTGAGAGCCCACGGTGACCAACATATATTTATTACAACAAAATCCACAGCCCTTAATTAATAATATAACTTATGCTAAACATATGGCCAGTAACGGATTTACATTTATTCATCATTTTCATTTCAAAGAACTAGGCTGAATGCCAACTGGTGGGACACTTATTTTTTTTTTATTTTTTTTTAAGAACGAAATGCGATTTTTAGATACATCCAAATTCCATGACAATGTTCAAAATTGTTAAAAGCTGGCGGAGTTTCCCGTAACCATATCACTGTCACACGAATAGATAGTTTAAAAAAAATATATATATAAAAATATGTATTGCTAAATTGACGAAAAATTAATAAATCCACTTTTCAGCTATCTAATAAGTATGTTCACCGTGTCTCTAGCATTAAAATGTACAGAAGTCGACTAATATTTAAAAAAAACCGCTTGAATGTCGCACGACTGGGAATTTTCCTTATTCTGAAAAATACTACCATTTCGAAATATAAAACGGCCATTCATAAAAATTAAACCGTCATATATACAATAAATCGACAGACTGACAGACCGACAGACACAAATATCTTCCCTTCTAGATAAAGATGTTCACAAGGAACAATTTAGTTTTAAAATAATATGTAACTAGGTATATTGTGTATTTCAAACCTTGTAAGTACTTAATTATAAAATAAGAGGGCCCTAGACTTCACAACACAGGGAATCCTAGTGTGAAGTCTGGGAATCAATGTATTTGTAACAACTTGCTTGAGAAATAAATAAATTATTAAATTATATAACAAAACCTTTGTATCCATCAACATCTTGCACGTTTTACATTGAAAGAGAAACTAATCCATAATATTTGAAATATCATAATTGTCTGCAGGTGTAAACGGAGTGCACGCGTGCATCAACGCCACGGACCACTACCTGCACCAGTTCTACAGCAAGCTGGGCTTCGCGGAGCTGCACCGCGGCGCCGGCGGCCGCGTGTACCTGGCGCGCGCCTTCTAGCGGCGCCCGCCTCTGCCCAGGGGCGCTCCGGCGAGCTCCAGCAGAAGTCAACGGGGCAGGAAGAAAACTAGGAGTAGGAAAAAGTGAACTGGAAAACATACGCTACTAATCATGAGTTGCACAAACTCTTTAAAGTTAATCATACATTATATATCTTAGGTCAAACTGAAAATAGGAAAGGAGACACTTGAGACTCGAACTTTAAAATGTGTTTGTGCAACTCACTGTAAACCAAATCAGTGATAGATCTGATCACTGACCAGACCAGCTAACCTGTACTCGATATCAATTTGAAAGCACACCAAAAGAAGAGTATCAACATTTTTTTATTAATATAATAAATAGTCAATATATTTTTTCTGCGACACCGGGCAATTGCGGGAGAATATTAACATTGACTGGAAATACAATAGATGCAGATCTTACTCTGCAGAAGTCCGTGCTACTGACAAACTGGTCTGTCGTAAATTGTCCGTGGAACGATCAACATCTTAACACACTAAAATGCCTGTTGAAAAACAAGTATCGTGAAAACATAAAATAATTACTAAGGCACACAAAAGTATTTTTTATCAAAAAAAAATCGATCGACCAAAAGATTCAATGAACAGTGTTAAATAATTCAGTTGGAAAATATTGCAATCTGAATGCATTTTTTTTATTCTTCAATATCATCTGATAATATTAGCATTTCTTATGCAATAGCTCATTGTAAATTATCCATTAGTTGCTGGTAAATATTTGATCTTTTAAGTTATAAGAAACGTAAATTTTTGTATTGAGTCGATGAATCTACATTTCGACGATTGAATGAGTGTTAGAAAATAGGTAACTAAAGAATTTGGTTTAATAAAAACATTAGACCCTTGGTGCATTTATGCTTACATATTATGATGTCGTTTTGATGTCAACTTGACATTAAAGACTATTTCGTATTATGCTCTCCGAAATATGCGATACCAAAATCAACTTAACATTAACTTACACTCCACTTTTTGACATAAAACAGTATCAGGTAAATGTCAAAAATGAGATACAGAATTAATGTAGCATAATACCATTTAAAAACCATGTCAGTTTGGGATCAATATTATATTTTTTTTTTTTTTTTTCACTTTATTTGGGTAAACAAACAATGACATAATAAGATCTTACTCTATACATATAAATTTGTTGTAAAATAATGTAAATATGTCATCAGCATCGTTCACCACAGATTACTGATTGAAAAAATAACCTTTTTAGCGATATGTAGGTATGTGGACAAATTTTTAAAGAAAAGAAAAACAATACAAAGTTAATGATATCAAAGTGATAAAGTTGCAAGAAGCAGCTTTCTAAAAACACCAGCACGCGTCGCCGCTATATCAATAGTGTTAAAATTATAATTATATGAGTGCATAATACGATACAATGGCGAGCGCTTTCCAGCGTTTGTTCGGCATTTCGTGAGTGCAAACACTTGACATTCTTTACGACTGTGTGTCCTGATGGGAACTCTGTAGCTTAATTTGTTTGTTAAAACAATACAATCATATTTGTTGTGACACAGATCATGAAGTAACATCGTCTCTAACTGTAGGCGTCTGGATTTAAGATGAAGAAGATTATATTTTTTAAGTAGTTGTTCGTAGGACAATCGACTGTGGAAACATCTATAGTACATGCAACGTAGGAATTTTCTCTGCACGGATTCAACAGCATCGGTATATTTAATGTAGTAGGGATTCCAAACAGGCGCAGCATATTCTAGTTGAGAGCGGATCAATGTTTTGTATAGATAAAGATAAGTTGATGGTTTTTTGAACTGTGTACTGGACCGCATGACTAGCCCATACATCTTGAAAGATTTAGCTATAATGTTGTGGATGTGTGTATCTAGGTGTAGTTTATTATCAAGTGTAACTCCTAGGTCCCTAATGACTTCGACAGTATCCAGATTGATACCACATAAATTATATGAAAATTTACTCAACTTTCTCTTTTTTGAGAAAGTGATAATTTTGCATTTATCGATACTGAGACTTAGTTTATTATCAATGCAAAAAGTAGTAAGACGATCCAGGTCCTGCTGGAACTCATAGTGGTTGTTAACAGTTTCTATAGTCTTATAGACTTTTAGGTCATCTGCGTAAAGCAAGAACTTACAATGTTTAAAGCAGTGCTTAATGTCATTTATGAAAAGCACAAAGAGCAAAGGACCCAGGATCGATCGATGTGGCATGTACAAAGCTAGATTCATATCCACTGACAACCACTTTTTGAGTACGTTTAGTGATGTATGATTTAAACCAGCGCCAGAGATCACCACGTATTCCATTAAAGGCTAACTTGTCCAGTAATATTTTGTGATCCACTCTGTCGAATGCTTTTCGAAAATCAGTATACACACTATCTGTCTGTTTATTAGCATCGAGTGCATCGAAAAGATCAGATGTGTAAGTGAGAAGGTTAGTTGTAGTGGATCGATGTTTAACAAAACCATGTTGCTGCTCTATTATAACATTGTGTAGTGATGGATAGATGATGTTATGTACTAGTCTTTCGAAAAGCTTCGACAGAGCGGGTAATATTGAGATAGGGCGATAATTCTCGACGCTAGACTTATCTCCACCCTTAAAAACTGGCACAATGCGTGCGGATTTCCAAACAGCTGGGAAGAATCCTTCCCGCAAACATAGATTAAAAATAACTTCTAATGGTTGACAAATCGTTAAAGCAGTAGTTTTTAGAAATATTGGGGGTATATTGTCTAGCCCGGGGCCCTTTGAATGATCCATAGATCTCAGCTCCTTGAGTTCATCTTCTTTAGAGACTTGTATATTGCTAATAATCAAATCTGAGGAATGATTGGTATCAGGTATATTATCTATATCATAGTTATCTGGGACACATGAGTTTTCAAAGACTGACTTAAAGAATTCTGAAAATAATTTGGGAATATCTTCGGGATTATCAGATACACTATTTGTTAGATCTGGCCGGGTTTTCATATTATTAATGTAAGTCCAGAAATATTTAACGTTGTCGCAAATACTTGATTCAACCTTATCTATATAGCGTTTGTAGCATTTATGACATTCCTTTTTAAACCGTTTTCTAAACATGGAAAAAATATCATAGTCAGATCGGTTATTAGTTTTCTTCCACTTTATCCATGCTTTATTTTTATCTTTATAGATATGGGATAATGCAGGCGAAAACCAGACAGGAAAATGCAACGATTTAATAATTTTTTGTGGGACATGGTTTTTAATTATACGATAAATGTTTTCGTATAACTCCGAGACAGCGCATTCAGCGTTTTTATCCTTCAACAATTTATTCCAGTCAAGTTTTGATAAGTCGTTATTAATCAACGTGTAATTAGCCTTATTAAAATTGAAACCGATTCTAGGTTTTGTAACTGTTGCAGAAAAACTACTATTTACGGTCAGAAACGCGAGTAGGGGTGGGTGATACGTATCGACAGGAACAATCGGTTTCGGGGCGAGTGAGACAGTGCTATCCTGTAAATTCGTTATACATAAATCCAGAATTCTACTTTTAACATTTCTACATTTATTAATTTGTATGCAATTATTTAAAGATAGAAAATTTATAAGGCATATATTAGACTGGCAATAGTTACTTTTTATAATAGGTTCAAGGTGTGATGTAAATTCGCGCCATTCTAGCGTGGGTAGGTTGTAGTCCCCTAGTATGATAAAACTTTCGACATCTGGAGATTGTAACACATAGGTCAGCAAATCAAAGTGAGATGTGTACGCCTCAGTATCAAGATTTGGAGGAATGTATACTGCGCTAATAACACAACACTTATTGCGTGCGCGCAGTTCAATAAGTATGTGGTCGACGAGCGGCGACCGTCGGGTGCATTCGTTAGGCATCGGAAATAGTCGTGGGACAGCATTTAGTTCGCGTCGTACTGCCACTAACACGCCACCGCCGTCGCGCCTGCCCGTGCCAACGCAGTCCCTGTCGCATCTAAACACACGATATCTATCGTCTATAAACGCGTTAAGACAAATATCCCTGTGCAACCAAGTCTCTGTCAATATTATAAGATCATAATTATTAGCTAAAATATTCATGTAAAGAGTATGTAATTTTGTCCGCAGACCCCGGCAGTTTTGATAAAATACAGATAATATTTTTTGTCTATCCATTAAAAGTTATCAATTTATAAATATGTATTGAATATGAGGGATATTGCAATCTAATTTTATAACGATATAATATAATTATAAAAATAAAACATAGGTGGATTAGTATGAGTGTTAGTGCCGTGTATATTCTAAGTATATATTGCTGTTCATATCTGGAAGAGAAAAGCAGTAATTGAATAAAAGATATAAGTGCCAAGTCATAAAGTAGAAAAATGATTGTTTTTATAGTAATTCGTTCTTTTAACATTGTCCTTTTTATATTGTGATTTTTAAAAAAGAATGTGTGCACCCACGAAAGTATAGTTTTACAAATTAAGTTTAATGAAAATAGATTAAAATTAACAAAAAGTAATAGAAAAAAATAACACGCATGTTCTAATCTTTTCAAATACATAACGGTACAAGCAATTTCTTTATTTGATTCTTGCAACATCCTGGGCACATCGAATCGCGATTGCTGGGGAAGTATCCGATTTTCTGACAAGGATGTTCCCGTGTTTAACCCACACATACCTGTATTCGTGCTTTTTGGCGGCCTCTTTGCACTGCCGAAATAACATTTTGTTTTTGAGTGTGAGGTGTTCGTTCACATACACTGTTGTAGGTGTTCCAGAGACAGACAGCATAGCCGAGTCCAAGTTCTTCGTCGCACGGCAGGCAGAGATCACGTTGTCCCGTAGCACCCTACTGTTGAATTTTACTATAACGTTCTTGGGACGTGGATTGTTTGGGACCGCGTGAGGCACACGGTGAATGGATACGATGTCTTCCCCTCTTATTGGATGCTTGATCACTGTACCAAGGCACTCGACGATGCCTACAAGGCTTTCCCCGCGCCTTTCGTTAAGATTAGATATTTCAATATTGCACTGTCGGGCTTGCTGTTCCATAACGGATATTTTATTGTCTAGCGAATCTATTTTGTTTGCAATGTCATTATTGCTTGCCTTCCCGGCCTCCAAGACTTTCACACGGTCTTCCATTTCATCTTGTCTCTCCGAGGAAAAATCCAAAGACCTCTCCATATCTGTCAGCCTATTATTAGTATCAGCCAAAGCTTTATTAATGTTTATATTGTCTGCCTTTAATTTTTGTATGTTAATATTAATCTCTGATAGCGAGGATGTAATTTTGGATAACTCCGTGCTGATGGCTAACTGTACTGCAGCTGTAATAGTATTAGAAATACTATCAGTGATATTTGCATGCCATACTGCCATGTCCTTATTTATTTTCTCCTCAAAACATGTCAAACTCCGCTCAATCATGTTGACATCGCGCGGCTCACAGTCACTGCTTCCTTCGTCCGGTAGTCTACGCTTTTTGCGGTTGATAATGAGATTATCCACGTCTGATGAACCGCATTTGTCTATATCCGTTTCTGACAAGAATTTATTAGGCGGTGTTCTTATTGACATCTTTGAATAAGATAATTATTGTAATCAAACGTAAACTAACAAAACAACGAACTGTCCAGTCCTGTTTAATGCCGCCTCTGCCGCTTGTCTCCCTTACTGCGTACAGCAATGTTGACCAAGGTCAGGTTCACTTCACTAGACACGTATGGGCGGTAGAAATGTTATTGCAATTCACTAATATTCACTTTTAATTGTAATACTTTTATACTTTGCACTTATTTAATGTTATAATTATGTTAAAGTTCACTTGTACTAATGAAATAATTACTTTTATAGCGCTAATATCTTAAAAATTATATTGAAAATAATTTATTACGATGAGCAAAACAAAATACGTCCACCTCCAAGCTAGTCGCTATGCGGGTATATATTGACATCTAAACGACGACATCTTTTGTAAGCATTAAGGCGCGGTCCCACTGCTGTGCACGAACACGTGGGCCACGTGGCACATAACAGCTGCGTGGATGACTACGTGGGTCTACGTTTCCACAGCGTGCGCAGCGATGTGCACGCTTTGTGGAACAAGCTGTGTACCACTGCGTGCATGGCGTTGACAGCGTTGAGCTACGTTGAGCAAGCCACGCGAGTATCAATGACGTCACTTGATGGTTAACGTGTCCGTGGGTTGCAGTGGAAACAATCACGTACATCCTCTTGCAAAGCAAAGCTTAACACACGTGCGTAGCCTCTTCGTGCGCAGCAGTGGGCAGCGCCTTAATTGCGCCGCCTACGTCAAGTATAGGATCCAGTGTCACACTACGCCTATTATATAAATAATTCATAAAGCGCCCACTTGGCCAAAGTAAGTTAGGCTTTAACCTGCTTGTGTTACGAATACCAGACAACGGATATTGTAAATATACACTTATAATACATACAAAACACCCAGACCCGAGAACAGACAATCACTTATGAGTGTTTGCCCCGAGCGGGAATCGGAATTAATGAAAATGCACATATTTTTTAAAAAATCTGTAAGCAAAATGGGGCATTTTTTTTTCTCTTTTCCATTGGCTCCCTCAACCTTTTTTGCCGGAAACAGAAACACGCCAGTCAAGAAAAATAGGTGTTCTTATAACTATTTTCAAACGCACAATGATTCATATCCGGTTTTTTATATGTATAAATATAGTATAAAAAAACGTTAGTATAAATATTTTAGAAAATTTATACGTAAATGTAAAAAAAAATCGCTTGCTGCTTAAGTATTTTTTTTTGCCATCCAGGTCCCACTGGTTGGCTCTTTTCTTCTATCCCTTTCTAAACCTCAACCTCACTTAATTCGCGATTAGGTAAAATATATATAATAAATGTATGTAAAGGTAGCTAGCTGAACGCCATTTTTCAATAGGACGTTTTAAATGTTTACTTAGCTAAAATAAATTTAAAAGAAAGGTTTGTTTTTAATACAAACAAGTCAACAAAACAATATTTAAACTAAATAATCGATGTAAAAAAAATAGGTAATTTATGTGCTTGATTGACACGTTGACTGAGAACGCTACGCGTGTACTGATAATTTATTTCGCGAAGAGCATTTGTCTATGAATGTTGTAACGTTCACATACACATTATTATAGTGTGCATAACCTCGGAAACGCTCGTAAAATCGCTCACGCACACAAACTATATGCACGACTTACGACATTCATAGGCAAATGCTTTTCGTGAAATAGATTATCTGATGATTGTTAAGCGTATAGCAAAACGTGGCCAGCGTAAGCGCGTAACGTATCCACATGGCGTGTTTTTTGGTATCAACGTGACAGATGTTCTTGAATATGGACGTTGTAGAGAATACCTAGTCAAGTATATTGAAGACTGAAGGAAATCCGCGAAATGTGATATGTATAAATAGAGCGTAAAGCCAATTGAGCTGATCAACGAACCAATATTCTGTCGATTAGATTATAAAATGGAAAGTGTTAATGGGAAACAACTAACGTAAAGGTGAAGATCAAAATAACATAAAATATGTCTATGGATGGAAATGATTGATATGAAGAATAGTTTATTATTTAAGAAAATGTTATAATTAGACATTGTGTGATTGGATGATGTGATGACATTTCATCGTGCGATGAAAAAAGTACCCCCGCTTCGTATAATCGTAAGAGCTTCGATTGACATTCAGTAGATATCAATATGTATGATCCCAAGGTTGCATCATCCCGCGGCGAGCTGACTAATTAGAACTGAACTCATGAATAAACTGAGATCATTAAGTGTTAACACTTTAGATGCGAAAAGTACGCCACGCGTGAATTTGATAATTTTATTTTTAACTTATTTTCCGTAAAACAAACAGTACTTATAATTTGTGGATTTTTGTAATGAATAAATAAAATTAATTAAGACAACATATACAAAATCATATAAGAAAATTATTGACTAATAATATATATTTTTTCTACTTATGTTATTCATTATCCAGCCATACACGTCCGGCGTATGTCAAAATACGGCTTCAATTGCGTGACAAAAATTGCATGCATGGCGTATTTTCCATCAAAGTGTTATTCTGTTTCACGAAGAGCATTTGCCTATGAATGTTGTCGTTCAACATGCACATTATTATGGTGTGCGTAACCTCGAAAACGCTCGTAAAATCCCTCACGCACTGATAAACAATCTGCATGTGCACGCCTTATAACATTCATAGTCAAATGCTCTTCGTGAAATAGAATGTCTGTACCATTGTATTCTTATTAGGAAAAAATTTTCTAATGAAAATTTAAGTGTACCTCAACTCCCGAGGTAATTTTTTATTCAATAGAATTATAATTACGGTAACAATATTACGTTATTCGCGTATAGAACTCTTCATAGTTTCGTAAATGGTTTGAAAACTAATGCATATGAGAGTAGGCAAAATAGTCATATTATATTCCTATTTAGGTTATTATTTTTTGTTTGCATTATTTGATGAAATTGTATTTTGTGGTATAACTAAAAAAACTGTCTGCCGTTAGACTCTCCTTCGTACCTTCCGTCTTTGTTTATGGCATTATTACTGAACTTACATATTCTTTCCAAATTTCATTCAGCCCTGGTCATACTGGTTGCTATTATTACTGGTCGAAAAATATAGATTAATTTATGATAAAACATTAACATTGCAAGTCATTAATAAGGCTAAAATCACCAAGATAATATTTCGGCCGCAGCTATATTGTAACATGCGTGTGAAATAGTCGTGTTGTTTGCCACTGTCATTCGAACTATTTCAAGTGCGTTGGGAACACGTAGACTTTTTAGCTACATTTATTTAAGTAATGTCATGCAGCTGTACTTGTGCAAATTGTTATTTCACTGCACAATATCGCATTTAGATTAGTTTAAGTGTAAGGTGATTTTTGGATATATTATTACATCACAGTATTTTCAGTAAAACATCTTGTTTTTTTGACAAATTGGTAAAATAAAGATTTAAAAGTGATCTTTAGGAAATAGTAACATTAAATATGTTATTTTCTGCTCCCACAATGAATGCTACTTTTTATTCAATAACGTATATAACACCGATTGAGCTTCTTTAGACATACGACAGGAATGTATATACGCATTGTGTATGTATGTTGATAGATACGTAATAAAACCAATTTCATATAATGCATGTATAAAAATTTGCTCTACTAACTATTACACCTGCAGCAATTGCTGCAACAAACCTATGAATTTAGGATATTACATACTCTATAATTTCTGATATTGATATACTTAGCCTTTTGACAGCTACGACAGATATGTATCGCCATGTCCCACGCCATCCCTCTAAACGCCAAACTAAAATGTAGTGATACGCCACGCGACGTGACGTGACAATCTGTGTATGCGTATATATGCATGTTGCGCGTATTTTGAAATACGACTAGCGCAGCGTATGCAACCGCGTATATCGATTACACGAATGGCGTTTCAGTATCCACTGATGGCGTATAATTTTGTTTTTGCTTGTGTATAAATTTCCATGTCTGCGCTGTCGTTAAACCAGAACAAATCATCAGTTTTGACATTTATTTATGCATATTTTATATAAGTCGTATTTAAAATAGTTGTAATTGTAAGTCGATGTCTATTTGCGTTTCCGTAATCGTCATAACTTTATTTTGTTCAATTAATCAATGTATTGTTATGTTTATATAAACATTATGGTGCCGGCCATTAAGATCAGTCAATAAAACCAAAAGCCGATATTTTTTATTATTATTTACTACCACAATAAAACCTACGACACGAAATATTGCAGACCTGCGCAGCCAAAGGACGTTTTTCCACTACTCCGGCATCCGATTTTTATCGTTCCGGTAATTGCCGGTCCGATGTAGAAATTCATACTTTAGACATAAAACCGGATGCCGGAGTAGTGGAGTGAGTGGAGAGAGTTTAGTATATTATGCGCTTCTCCACTACTCCGGCATCCGGTTTTATGTCTAGTAGTAGAAAAACGCCCTAAAGGTCGCTGTATACGTAAAGGTCGCTGTAACGTGTTTTTTCCCGGACGGGACGGGACGGGAAGTTATAATATAGTTCCATACAAAATGTATGTGAATATGCATATGTCGCGGATACACGGACGGGACGGGAACTTGGCAGAGTCGAACAAAAAGTCACGTCCCCGTCCCGTCCGAGGTATGATCCCGTTGCGTATACAGCGACCTTAAATCTTGGTAATGCATAGACATTCTGACTTCTTCTGTCTAGAATGCAAAGATTACGACATTTATCATTAAGATTGCGAATGCAAAGATTTTGGAACTAAGGGTTGTTGCACATCAGACGGAAGATGCGCTGAACGTATCACCGTTAGTTTGCTCGGCGCACTAGCGCATCATCGGTTGAGTGTACAAGGTGGAATGTTTTATTATGAACTAGCTTTTCCTTGGGGCTTCGCTCGCGGTTAATTTTACATAGATCTCGTTTGACAACAAAATAACCTATAGATCGACTTGTGGCGCCATCTGTTGGCCGATACAGCGCCCTCTATAGTAGAAAAAATATTTTCCAATTGGAATGACATACTTTCATGGGATTCATATTATATATTAATATAAACAAATATACTTTCATGGGATAAAAAGCCTATGTTGGGCTCTGTACCCCTGACAATATGTATACAAATTTTCATAATGATCGGCTGATTAGTCAAACCGTGAAGGAATAACAAACAAACTCACTTTCTCATTTATAATATTAGTTAGGATTAGGATTTATCTGGTCTGGCATAACGCAACCGAGTATAAGCGACGTATCTTCCGTCATATATGCACCAGCCCTAAAGTAGGGCCAAAATAATATAATCACATTTGAAATTATGTGAGTCTCATACTTCATAGTCAATCTATTTTGTTTATTATTATATACTTACAGTAATTATTATAATTGTAAAAAGTTAACTAATTTTTGTGACCGCCGTTAAAAAGCTACATTGATGAATTTTGATAGTCAAATCTGATCTATTATTTTGACCCTACTGTAATAGACAATCCGAGGGAAAACTACAATGTCTCGGCACTCACAACGTATTCAAACAGAAACAAAATAATGAGTAAGAAAGATAAAAATTCTAATAAAATTGAGTTACAGACAGATCTTTTTCACGAAGATCATTTGGCTTTGAATGTTGTAACGTTCACATGCACATTATTGTAGTGTGCGTAACCTCGGAAACGCTCGTAAAATCGCTCACGCACACATAAACAATGTGCATTGGCACGCCTTACAATATTCATTGCCAAATGCTCTTCGTGAAATAGAATATCAGCGGGGCAACTATGAAATGAAATTCCGAACATACGGACTTACGTTTCGTTGAATTCTAACCAGTTTTGACCTTATGAATTGTAGGTAATGTCTTTTTTGACAGGACTACGTCTTTCGTTGTTTCGGATGGTCACTTTCATAGTAGGCCCCCTGTATAAGTAGGTACTGCCAGAAGTATTAATCTTGAACGACAGATCGTGTATTTGTTGTAGATAGCTCCATCAACTTCTGTTTTATTTCGGTAATCTGAAAAAGAAAATTGTAATCATAACACTATTTTTTATACTACTAATGTGGCAAACAAGCATACGGCCCGCCTGATGGTAAGCAGTCACCATAACCTATGGACGCTTGCAATACCCATCACTCGCGCGTTGCCGACCCTCTAAAAAGTAGAGCTCTGGATTATCGAAGGAACACAACATGGCCGAGACCAAAGCTATTTGGCTACGATCTTCTGTAAGGTGGAAGTCCTTACCCAGATGGCTGCTCCGATTTAAGCGGATTATTCACTGTGCCCTACCTCTCAAAAAACACTCCCGCGAAATTGGAAGCACCGGAAATAAAGAATCGGTAGGAGGTGGCGAAGAGGTTTATATGGGTTGGCGGCAGTACCACCTCAGAATATCAACGTGAAATAGCGGTGATATGCTGTGTTTCGTACGATGAGTGAGAGAGCTGGAATACCCCTCCTGCTTCCTACTCTCTTCACTTTCCTTCCTTGGCAACGCATCCAAGATCTTGTAGTCGTGGATGTTAATTGGCAGCGGTAATTGCTTACAATCAGGGGCCCGATTCTACTAACACAAATGCACCAATGGACTCTCAATGGTGTCTCAAAAGAATGCCGATAGTGTATCAGTGGAATAGTTATAGACATTTGGTATGGGCTTAAACAATAAAATAATATTGAAATTATTGTTTAAGCCCATAACAAACGTCTAAAACTATTCCACTGATACACTATCGGCATTCTTTTGAGACACCATTGAGTGAGAGTCCATTGGTGCATTTGTGCTAGTAGAATCGGGCCCCTGATGACCCGCTAGCTTTCTCTCGCTCTTTTCTGTCAAAAAAAGAACTTATGCTAGCTCTTCACTCTCGCGATGTTAGAATCACCGCCGACTTGGTAATGGATGGTCCTTTCAATACTTCCTACTCCGACTATGATCTTTCTGATTAAATTCGTTGTGAGTTCCAAGACAGCTGTAGTTTCTCCCCCGGGACGTCAATAAGCTTCATCGTTTACTGTCAATCTGTGGTCGCCGTTTTTGATTCTGGCTACACAGGAGACACATCGGTGGGAATGTCGTGGGCTTGTCACGACTTAGTAATGGAGACCTACCTTTTGAATCTCACTGAGAAGCACCTTCTGTTCAGTCCTAGGCGTCATATCCTTTCTATTTAAATCGATAGCTTCCAGATTCTCGAACAATTGTTTAATTTTGATAGCCAAATTAACATCATTATTACCCTTTCTGGGCACAGTTGGTTTACACTTTCTCACTAGTCGTCTTCTGTACTTATCTGGGAGATCTTTTTCTATGTCTTCTCGTGTTAGAAGTGTCATATATTCAGGGCTTACGTCATAAGGGAAACACCTAGGTTCCAGTTTGTAACTGCCATCTGCCAAATGTTGTTTAATCCTGTAGTCTTTACGCCATCTGTTTAAGAGTTCGATGTTTCTAGGACAATAGAAAAAAAAATCTTTTATATATAGGTAGGTATTTTTTATATTCTCAACTAGCTGCTCCCGCGGTATTACCCGCGTTTCATTTTACAGTAGCGACACCTATAACGCACCATTTCTATCAGACTTGATCAAATCCTACTGGAATTGCGTACTTTTCGGGATAAAAAGTACCCTATGTGTTAATCCAAGGTATCAGCTACCTACATACCAAATATCATGTAAATTGGCCTAGCCATTTGAGCGTGAAAAACAAACATACACATAAAATTTCGCCTTTACACTATTATTAAATTTTAATGGGATTAGGCGACAAATGAGCGAGTCACTGGTGAGTCTATTAGCCAGTTTCTGAAACTAATTTTATTTTTAATTCCACATTAAGTCAATCTCTTTTTTTTCGTTTGACTGATGGCTATAATTGAATGTGTCATTAACTTGAAAATGCTTTTCAGAAACTGATTATAAGGCAAGTAAGAATTAATTAGACCATAAAAAATCATTTTGCAAGAAAGATTTACAAGAAATACTTTTGCACGTTAATATTTTTTATCCTACTAGCACTTCAGACGTGAATGGGCTGTTCAGAAGAAGTGCCGCAAGAAACTCGACAATAAGCCTCATCACTCGGCAACGTTATTTCATTTTTTCAATGAATATAAATATTTAAGTATAAATTAGCTTTAGAGAAAGAAAAAAATCATAATCTTCCACAATATAATAACCGTTTTTCGTCAAGCAACCTTTAATAATGGATTTAAATTTACGTAGAGGCAAATCTATAAAACTTTGTGACAGTATATTGTACTATTTTATTCCTATAAAATAATTACCAGCCCTAAGAGGTACCCATTCATTGTCAAAAACTAAAAAATATAAGTAGTTATGTATGAATGCTTTTGACGATAAATGAACATTATCATCAAAAGTTTTACTTAATATAATATAACTTAATAGGTAGTTTAATAACTTAAAAAACTAAAAAATGACAGTTTATCATAGTGTGAACGTGCAGTTCAGGCGCCGACCCCACTGCGAACGGTCTAGCGGTCAGACTTCAGAGTTCTGGCTTAGAATCACACACCAAAAGCAGTCGGACCAGGACGACGCGACGGCCAAAGACGCCAAAGTACGACGGACGCAGAACTCGGAACTCTGACCATCGTCGTCGCGGTCCGACTGCTTTTGGTGTGTGATTCCAAGTCACCATATAGGTTCAAGCGAAAGCAGAACTCTGAACTCTGACCGCTAGACCGCGCGTAGTGGGGTCGGCGCCTAACACTATGATAAATTGACAGTTTTCGACTTTTTATTTATCTGACAGATAGGCTAACTGGAACTTATCAAGAATTTGCGAAAGCGCAAAGAAATCAAAAACATACTTTCTATCTTGAAGTATCTTTTCTCGAGTAGCCAAAAGGTCCTTATGTTTCTTGATCGCCAAATCCTTCATGTAACTCTGTCTCATTTTAAAATCCCTTATTTCTTTACTCTCGGCCATTGGAGATTCAACGTATTTTGAACTCTGAGAAAAAGGCGATAAGGTTTTATATCTGCTCTTTGCTAATTTAGGACATTTGCCTTTTGTTTTACCATAGTATTCTTCATCAGAATCTGTTTCTTTTTCATTCAGTTTTATTGACAGAGGTTTCTGTTTAATTTTGTCTCTGTCTCTCACAGAATTATAGCTTACCAGTCCTTGGCTAAACGTATCCTGTGTCTCATTCACACTGACCTCAGATAAATCAGTGCGTGATGGGTCAAATAAATTGTCTATAAATTTACCATGTAAAAAAGAGAGTATTTTGTCTATGCCCGAATTTAAAACCTCTTTTGGCGGGTAAGTCAAAGGATTTCCGCTGAACTGAAGGATTTTTAAATTTAACGTTCCAAGTTCGTTAGGTAGTGAAGTTAAATTGTTATTTTGTAGCAATAAATGTGTGAGACACAAATGGTTTTGAATAGATCCAGGTATTTCTGTTAGAGAATTGTCTCGAAGATCTAACCACATTAAACATGGTAGAGATGGAAAAAAGTCTTCGGGTAAACAAGTTAGGTTGTTTTTCTGTAGATACAATGCCTGGAATAAAAAAAAACATTAATTACATTAGGTTGTGCTATTGCATCACCCATCTATAGAGTAGCAGCAGTTGTGAGCGAGAGATCTGAAAACCCAATGATTTCTCAGGCAGGTTTATTGACATGTTATGTGCAATGAAGTGCTATGAAATGACACATTTCATTGGAGCTGACTGTACTGTTTTGCATGGTAAGCAAAGCAGTGACCGATCGAGTCTCGTTTTGTTCAGTTAGTTCTTAGACTTGTTAAATAATGGCCATAAAAACTACTGTACCAAACTAAATACAAACTTACACTTAAATTTATATTTTCAATTTTCGGAACTGTCTCCAAATTTGAGGTGGATAAATCAAGCGTTGAATCCTCATTTAATACTTCCTCGTATAAATTGTGAGGTATTGAAATTTCCGACATTCTTATAAACTATACTTTGGTTATTCGAGTCTTGATAGATTTGTTAAATCAATAATACTGTTGTCCTCGTAAAATTAACTCATTTTGAACAAACCGCGTGCGCGTGTCGCTCGTCTCTATGGAAACGACTCCGTTCCGTCCATGAAGTTCCGTCTTTCTATATGTCTTATTTTTCTCTCTAACGTCTGGTTCCGTCATAAATAAAATAAAATAATACTCTATGTTCAATGGGGTTGGCAACTGTCAAAAGTGGCGCTAGCGTAGCTTGAATTGAACCGATGGTAGGTCATTGAGGTATATTCATGGAGTACAGGTACTATACATATATCAAAATGAGTTATACAAATATTGTGCTTTTACGAAACGAATAATGTGACATATGTTTATCTCTGTTTAACAAAGGGTCATCTCTCGTATGACAAAAAGGGATGACTAACTCAAACATTTCTATTTCTGAAAACATCGAAAAATTCTTTGCGAAATTTTGACATGTGGCACCTGGACGCCATTGTTAAGTCAGTTGTTGTGTAAGTACTCAAGCTGTCAGTTCGTCAAACAAAGTTGATTTTTAAACAATAACTTTCAGTTTTATGTGAAACAGTGAGGATTATTTTGCTTTATCACAATAGCAATTATTAACAAACATGCCTGTATGTTGCATTAAGCGATGTAACGCGAGGAATAGTAAAAATCAGCACCAGTTAAGTTTGCATAGGTTAGTATTCTATTTGCTCTTACTGTATGTCGTGTATTCCGTTTATTTATTATTAAGTGTTTAGTAAATAGGTTTTAAAGAACAAAGAAACCGTAAGTAATAAACAATTTCATGTATATGCTTTTATTTTTGTATTTAATTTTCCATGTTATTGTTTACATAGTGTTGTGAAAAAGTATCGAAATTTCCTATGATAAAATACTTTTCTTGTAATATTTTTCGGAAACAAAAATCATCACTAATATCATTAAGATGAAACAAATTAATCAGTAACTAATTTTGATTCATACAATCATCGGCATTAAACAGCATAATTATATGTGTGATATGCTTATAATGTACTGTTATTTTGTTTCAAGGTTCCCCAAAAATACAATTATGAGAAGAAAGTGGCTAGATGCCATTGGTACTGAGAATATAAAAAACTGTCGAGAACTCGCAATATGCTCGTTGCATTTTGAAGAATCATGTTTTAATAGAACACTTAATCGAATAAGATTAAAGGACGAAGCGATACCATCATTGTTTTCTTTGGTAAGAATTGTGAATAGGTGGTATAAAAGTTTGTTAGAAAGCTTATTAAATATGGATATTAAGAGTAATAATTGTAGCTATGTTTGTCGGGATTGCTCTTTAGGGTTTCGTAGTACTACAAGGAACCCTTATAGTTTTGCCATGTCCGTCTGTCCGCGGTCCAGCGCCGAGACGTTTTAAGCTAGAAAGCTGTAATTTGGTAAGTATACATAGATTAACAATGTTAACAAAGTGCTGGAACAAAATTTTGAATAATATCTTTTTTTAAGGTTAACATTTACATGTTAACCTTAAAAAAAGATGGAATGGTTTTTTTTTACCCACCCTATGTTGTGGGGTATCATTAGATAGGTCTCTTCAAAACATTGAGGGTGTGGAAAGATTATTTTTTGATACAATGATCCGTTTCGGAAATATTTACTTACAGAAGATCGTAGCCAAATAGCATTGGTCTTGGCCATGTTGTGTTTCTACGGTGACTAAGGTCTCCAGGGCTCCACTTGGGGAGGTTGGGAGGGTTGGCAGCGCGTGAGTGATACACCCGGTATTGCAAGCGTCTATAGGCTACGATGGCGGCTTACCATCAGGTCGACCGTATGCTTGTTTGCCACCTGTGTGGTATAAAAAAAATTATCGTGTCAATTCAGTGTTTTGCACGGTGCCGGTGGTCCCCACCCCCTCTATCTCCGGAAGTCTTGTGTTTGGAAATTTGCAAAAAATCATGGTAGTAGTTCATATACTGAACCTTCAATGAAAACTATTACGGTTAAGCAGGCTTTACTAGTTACCGAGTAATAGCCGACGAACTTTTAAAATAAAATATCTTTGATGAAAACTTACAAATGTGATAGAATATGATATTGGACTCATTTTCAAACAAGCAAAGCACAGTAAATACGGAGCCCTACACTGTGCGTAGCCCGACACGCACTTGACCGGTTTTTTATTTGAAATGAATAAAAATTTATTTTATTTCCAATCAAAGTAGTTTTCCTTTAATCCCACTTCCCACTAATATTATAAAATCGAAAGTTTGTGAATATGTTTGTTACCTCTTCACGCTCAATTGGCTGGGCCAATTTTTATGACACTAAGGTTGTTGATAACTTGTAATAAATAATACATCAACACCGAAAAGTCGAAACAGAAAATAGCGGTCTACCACGTTATTATTAGTTGTTATTTATGTGTGACACAGCTAATTAATTTCCTTTTCTACAATGTGATTTATGTGCTATTTATTTAAAAAGGCAAAAAATTTAGTAGCCATTAAGCAAACTTAATCACAATGTTAACGTAAAGTTTTTTTCGATATCGATAGTTTAATTTTATCATATCAACCCGGGCATCTCTAACACCGGCTTGTGATTGGTCGGCTCATGGAAGCCATATTTATGGTAAAAGTTTAGGTGTGACCACTTTTCTTGTAGGTATGTTGTATCCTCTTCTTTATTTAATCTGAGTGGTAGGTACTAAAATTAGTAGGTATGGAGAATTTTATGTTTGAATTTATTCAAAAATAATTTTGCAATGCACATGACCTGTAAAGGCATAGATTTATATCCATGTGTAAAGGTACCTTTTTGAAAAGTAATTGAAGTGCACTTTCCAAAAGACGATGTTTTACGAAAAAATTTAAACTCATATTATAACTAGAAATTTATAGCATAAATTAGTAATATAAATTATTAAAAAAAATATTTGCAAAATTTTATTATAAAAGAAAAAGGCAAGAATCTTAGAGAAAGGATGAATAGAGTTGTCATTTGGCGTATACCCTCCACTTGACAGTCCGTGGCAGTGATCTGTTATTTACTATAGATTCGTAATGTTTGACACATACCCGCTGCCACGTCGACTGAGGCCACAGCCTTAGTTGAATTTCTTCCGACTTAGTTGTAGTTTGACGTTCAGTGAATGCGTATCTCACAATAATATCACAAAAATGGTTAAATACACTGTTAAAACATGTATGTCGTGATCCCAAACTAATAACAAAGCAAGTGATATCACTTTTCACAAATAAGAATGCTTAATTATGTTAAAATTATACCAATTAGTATTAAAATCGAAATTAATATATTACGCATTGTTTTTGCCAACAGTGTTGCCAGTAAAAACGATTTTAAGTTTCCCAAATGTTGGGAGTTTAGTCAATGACGAACTCATACGCCTTTATGTATCATTAGTAACACAGTAGAAGTAAACCTACAACCAGGCTCAAACTAGAATTAATTATTTACTTAGAATTGATACTAAAATCAATCGCTAGTGCTACGCACGTCAAGACAAGAAAAAACAAATCATTTTCCTCTTTTTGATATGGCTTTTAACTGACATTTGACATAATGACATTATTACTATGACAGTGAAGTAACAATTTCATCTTTTTCATTGTGGTAACGGTGTTTAATTTAAATTGTTTCTGCAATTATCAAATGTTCGATTGAGTACAATAGTTTTTTTGTTTTATGTTGTATTTTATTCAAATTATTTAAATTTATTATTTTATTTTATTTAAATTTCATTTTCATTTCTTAACAATAAAAAAATCTACTGAAGACTTGGCTGTATGGGCATAGTTCCCTTTGCCTACCCAGAATGGGTGAAGAAAACAAAAAAAAATCTCTGCTAAAAGCACAGAATAGATAATAGTACTACGTACAGAAGTTCCACTCCGAAAAATCAATTAAAGAAATAGGGACTCTCGCTACGATACAATAAGGTGCAATTCAGCTCGCACAGCGCACACAACCTACAGTTATAATCACCTAGAAGTTGCCTCTCTTTCTATCGCGTATTTCTTACCTCTTCTGACGACGTTAGGGTTGTCTTCTTTTAGAGAAGAATTTAATCTGAATATTAAATTACCAGTTAGGTATGTGCCTATTTCTTTAATCTAAGAAGATAACTAAATATCTTATTTAGATATTCCCTTGGATAGCGCTAAATTGAAATCGGTTTCAATGCAAGAGCATAAGGTTCTCACTCGCCGATATAAATTGTACCTACTTATTTAATAAATAATAGATAAAAATAACATGTGTATCACTTAATTTAATAAATAGTAATATGTAGGTACTAAACTACTGTATTACTAAAGGTAGGTAAGTATTTAAGTATAAGTAAACAATGATAGTAGCACTTCCTTATTATTTTCCTTTTCCTTATTATTTTTATTTACTCGACACGCGCTGCGGCCGAGTCCGCGCGATGCGTCTAGCTAGCGGCACGAGCGAGAGCCGAGTGGTGGTAGCCTTGAGATTAACCGGCCGGGCCGGTCCCAAGGTCAATCGTACCTAAACTGCGGAGTGGCACCCCCCTGCTAAAAGTTAGTAGTAGCACAGAATAGATAATAGTAGTAGGTCTGCATCGGTTAGATTCATCAATGACTAAAAAATGGAAACTTCTCCATTCCGCCATGATTCATTCTTGAAATATAATATGTATGTTATATTTACGCATCTATATATTTATTTCTTCCTATCTTTAATTCTTCTGTCACCTAAAAAACAATTATATGGTATAAAAACTTTAAAAAAAAAAAAGACTCATAACATTCATTCAATGGGAAAATTATTCATGAGCTGGCAACTCTGACCATTTTTCTGGGAGTAATGCTTTTGTCTCATTTTGACATAATTAGTTTGACTCTAGAAAAAAAGAGACAAACGTATTTTACTTTGGCATATGCTCGGAATATGTATCGGTTTCAAAGCTACGTCTTTAACACTCTAAAGTGGTTGCGGCTTTTTACGAATGCTTTGTATGACGTTACTTCTCTTGTCATAAAATATATAAAATCTCATTGGTCCGTGGCAACAAATGAGCCGGAGCACAAAAACGCCAACAGTCCATGGTCACAATTGTGACCAAAAAAAAAAGTCTATTCTACAGTCGCGTATTGTCTATACATTTTATTTTTTTTAATAAAAATGGTACGGTTCTCGCGTACGAGTATTTTTTGTGTTGCCCGGAATAAAATGAGAAGTAGCGTAGCGTTCTTAACTTGTAACACTCCAGTAGCAAAAAATTTAGAAAAAAAATGTCAAAGTCGAAAGTCATCAGTCAGTCGTCCAGCAACCGGAGTTTCTGGGACTGTTTAGACTATTTTATGAAATTAAAGCATGCTTTGTTATAATTTATACATGCAAACGATCGTTATTTAAATAAGGTTTCATATTTACAAATAACTGACTGTAGGTAAAGTATTAAATTTGAAATATTAACAAGTGAAAAGTACAGTGAATCAATAGGTGACTGGCGGCGCCATTTATTGGTTTTATAATAAATATGTGTAGAAATATGTTTAAAACAACGCCTTACGTTAATTAAAACCATATTTTGACCGTGTATTTGCAGAAATACCATTAATTTATAACAGATTTCAAGGTGTTTGACCCACAGCAAAGTACATACCTATCGAAAAAAAGTGAAAGTTGAGTGAAAATTGTGAAAGTGCCTAGTGTTATTTTTGCTTTTTTTGGCAAAACTATTTGGATATAGTATACAATAAGTATATTTCCAGAAAGGTAAGTAGATTTCTTATTCGATTCTGATAAGAAAAATTCTATTAAGAAAACGAAAGTGGATTAATAGGCCCGTAAATTTCAAAGTCGTAAAAAAAAGCCTCTCATGTTGAAATTAAACGCTAAAAATATACCATATATAAAAGTTTTCGTATGTTGTTATATTCTTTTATTGAAAGATAATTTATCTAGCTAAACAGTACTAGTTTTCTTATTAGAATAAGTGTAATAGTTTACGAGATATATATTTTTTTATGTCTCGGGAGGTGTAGGACGCCATCTGTTGGCTCCAATTTGGGAGCTTGCACTGCCTAGGTTTTTTTGGGGTAAAAGGGGACTGCCGAGGGGTGCCGAGAGAAAAACAAAGTACATTGATTACGCAGTGTTACCAGAAAAAGAATATTACCCCATGATTTACCCCATGTTTTTTTTTATATTTTTATATATACGACTAGCTGACCCGTCATGACCCGTGCCCACTTCGTTGGGCATAATGTTAATAATCCTTTTTTAGTACAGGCGTTCGTAAGAAACGCTTTCATTCGACCGTTTTTTCTCCGATTCACTTTGCAAAACCGACTAACACATAAAAGCCTTTTTATTTTTCGGTTTTTTATATAACCTATGACACTCAGCAATAATGTGGCTTTCTATTGGTGAAAGAATTTCTAAAATCGGTTCAGTAGATCCCGAGATTACCCCTTACAATTTAACAAATATACAAACACACAAACTTTACTTCTTTATAATATTAGTATAGATAAACTAATAGGACTATTGATGATTTGCGATGTATTTTTTCTTATAATCATCAATATATTGAGACTTCGATTTATACTTTTATAAATAAATCGAAGTCGCTGTCCGCGCCTGTTTGTCTGTATCTCCGCTAACTCCTATTGTCTCCTATAGTAGTATGGGAAAGTTGGTATGACTACAGATCTCTCTCAGCTTGTATTAAAAATAATATATATTTATATTATTTTTAATATAAGTTGTCACTATTTTACCTCAATTGTGGGTAATATTGCATGGGTAAATTCAAGTAAATTGCTGGTATCCCCAATACGCGTGGTACCCGACTAAATTCAGGAGACACAGGAAAGTGGCCGCATGGCTTCATTTTACTTACCTACTTAATTTGGGTGCTTATTACTACAAAATACGATTATTTACGTTTTATTTCTTTATTTCTGTACATTGAAGCCGTCATTTCAGTCCTAATAAATATAATCTGTAATCATTTTTATCAATTATGGCCGAAATAAAGTCTAAATAGTGTACTTACGAATGAAAGGTTATGTTGTCGATTTTACGTTCACTGCGGCTATTGCAGCCTAAAACACTACAATGCACCATAGTCTATGAACACATCAACTCAACCACAAAACACAGTTTTCGCCTTGTTTTCACCCTGAAAATTCAGATTTTGAGAAATAAAGAAAACAGCTTTCGTTTGCTGGGCACAGTTAGCGAATGTGCCCAGCAAAAAAATAGTATACGTCGATAAGGACAAAAAATGTTTCTCTAGCTCTTTTTGGCCTTGGGAATATTGTATTTACTCATCTCGCTCACTCCTACCGTGTCGCCTCTATTCATCCTTTCTCTAAGGCAAGAATATATTAAAATGTAGTTTTGAGGTTATCCCTTTTAATCAATTCCATTGTTCTTCCTCGCCAAGATGCTCCACGTTTCTATAATTCTTTTTTAAAGTGATCCGATTCGGTCCGCGCGGGAAATTAAAATTTTTTGGGGTTTTTTACAAATTGCATCTCAATCATTGATAGAATTTTCGTGAAAATTGATTTGACGACAGCAAATACAATATATCTACTGAATAATTATCAAATAAATTATAAATATTAGCTGTTCTTATTATGAATGTCTGCATCTTTTTCCCAATAAACATGAATTTGAAAAAGACCAAAAAATTTGAATTTCCCGCGCGGACCGAAACGGATCACCTTAACGTCAGTCACTCTCTACGTACAATAGATTACATTATTTATTTTTGGTTTACTACCATCATAAAAAGAGAAAAAATCGTTAACTTTTCGAACATCGGCGGCAAAAAAAAAATTTGACAGGTTCAAGCTATGCTGGCGCCATCTACTTTTAGTTTAGCTTTCACCGGCCTTCCCATTTATTATTTTTTTGTCATTTAATTTTGCCAACGATACTGGAACTAAAATTATATTATAATCTGTGGCAGCAACTTAAGATATTTTTATTGTCAGCAAGGTAGCAACACTTAAAAATCGTCACCACACCATAGACTATTTTAGTGATGTATGTGATACTATTAGTTCTTGGACAAAAATAGTTCTAGCCAAATGTTCATACCTACTTTGACTGGAATGCATGACATCGCCCAAAGAGGATAGTAATATTTTAATAGAGTTATTAAACATACACGCGCATTCACCTTTAATCACAACATGTATTGTATATACTTACATACAGACAGATTATAAGATCTATTTTTTTGTTTTGTTTTAAGCTATAAAGTGTTTAGAGTAAACAATGTGATAAAGAAGAGCGGTGTCCCCTAACAAAAGCTTACAAGGGGACACCAGACACTGAACTCTGTTCTTTAAAGGTAAGTATGACAAGTAGTCTATGTTATGATTTATTTAGGATTATGATTTTATTACGCACAAATTATTTCGTAAAGTTTTTTCATAATTTCAATAGTTCTCAGTTAAATTAGTTCAAAATTATTTTGTCACAGTGAGTAAGTAACTATAGACAAGCAATGTTGACAAGCAGTAAATAAATATCGTGAATACGTCACTATATATCTCAGTTACAAGATGGCGAACGTTCGGGATAGTGACACATCTTTGTGGCTCCACAATAAACTCGGTACATCGAATGATTCGTGGACAAGTGGCTCAATTTGTACACAATTAAACGCGGAAGTGTTGAAAAATATAAAGGATTGTTTTCCAGATTTGCAAACGCAAGTGAAACTAAAATTATTGCTAAGTTTCTTTCATATCCCGCGCAGAAATGTTGAAGAGGTAACTTTTCTCTTTGGTGTTCTATGATTTGCGTAACTGTTGTGTTTTTATCTCTTTCTCTCTTATTGAATTCTGTTTAAAGAAATCGAGATGCACTATTTGTGACATTTGTTTGATGTATGCTAGTGGTTTTATTTTGTTGTCATGTCGTAATTTTCACGAAAATCATGACGAAAATAGATCGAAATAAAATAATATTATAAACCATGAATGCTCTGACACATTTCTATGAAATTTTAAATTACACATGCTATTAAAAGTAAAAAATTATATCCAATTTTTTGATCCCTAACATCACCCAAGTTATATTTTCCCTCTGTTTATTATGAAGCAGTTGAGTTGAGAATTAATTATTTTCTTACTCAATGGTGCTATATGATAGTTTACTTCTTACAAACAAGCTCAATATTAAACATGTATATCACATAACCTATAACTTTCTTAAGAAATACCTACATAATTCGTCTCACTCACTTGACTTTGTAATTTTATGAATACATTTTGTCACCACTGTGAATTGGATTAGCTCAATGTATGTTTGAGAGACTGGCCAGCACTGAGAGATTTTTTATTAATTGTGAAGTTATGAATATCTTTATCTTCAGTGGAATTCAAACAAATTTTTGTGCCACCTGGTGTCCTGGTCCCAAGATAAGCTAGGTGTCACCTTGTATTATGGGTACCAAGACAACAGATATTTATTGTAAATAAATACTTATAATAAATAGAAAACACCCAAACTCGAAAACAAACATGAATTCATCACATAAAAGTTTGCCCTGAGCTGGAATCGAATGTCATTTTGAAGAGGCCATCAATGCAAAAGTATTAGTAGGATAAAAAATACTGACAGACACAAGTATTTCCTGTAAATAGGTATACTTTATTTATTTTATTTATTAATTTTAAAATGATAAAATAAAATTTTCAGTGGAAAAATGAACTCGAGGAAATCATTGAGGTTGCGGCAGTGGATTCAGACCTCTGGGTGGCCATGTTGGCAGAGGTCCTCAAAACGTTCCCCTCACAAGGCACCCTCAATACCGAGATAGCAGAGTTTGATGAAACTCGACCAATATTTAGTGATATGATCGGAGAGCTAAGAAGGGCTCTTTCGAAACACTCCGATCTTGGACTACTGCCTCTTGAGTGCCTCTATTTAAATAAGAATGCTTTGGTATCAGTGGTAAGTGTTCATTTCCTCAATAATAATTGTGCAATAATTATTATATACTTTCAAGATTATTTTATTTGTACTTTTAGTAATTTAGTATTTATTTATTTTAATAATTTCACAATAATTTCTTGGTTGGATACAATTTAATAGACAGCATGAAACAAAGAAATTATTGTAACAGATGTCAAAATCCCCAAAACAAATGTTTTAGGGATCTAGAGCAGACAAATCTGTTGAAATATAAAGTACCCTATGTATATCCAAGGTATCAGCTATCTACTTACCAAATATCATAAAAATTGGCCCAGCCATTTAAGCACGAAGAAGTCGCAAACATACAAGAATTGCCTTTATAATATGTATAGACATTTAGTTATTTGATTATGTCAATGATGATGTGAGTCATACTACGGTCGGCAACGCGGGAGTGATACCCCCAGTGTTGCAAGCGTCCATAGGGCTACTGCGGCTGGTGACCGCTTACCATCACGCGGGCTGTAAACTTGTTTACCACCTTAGTGGTATAATGTCAGCCTAACAGGGATTTTCGTTTAACAAACTTTTTTTTATTTTAGGTAGGACAACAACCAAATCCAGTTAAGCATTTTACATTAAAACGTAAGCCGAAATCGGTGGCGTTAAGGAGTGAGCTTTTGGCTAAGGCTACAGAGGTCCAGGCCAACCAGAAGAAGGCTCAAGCTCCAACTGTGCCTGTACGGAGTAGGGGCATGCCAAGAAAGATGACTGATACTAGTAAGTGGAGTTTCTTTTATGATAATAAATTGAAAGCTGTCTCATATCCAGATAAGGATAAATATACTAACTTTGCAAGTGTCCATAGGCTATGGTGACTGCTTACCATCAGGTGGGCCGTATGCTTGTTTGCCAACTTTGTGTTATAAAAAGTATTAAAAAAAAGTACTTAATGTACGGTGGCCTCGAAGATAGGAGGACCATTTTAGAAAAAAATCGCTTGCACATCTTGTAAGCGGATCTTTTGTCAGCTCCATCCTTTTCTTTGTTACCAAACGGGGTTTTTGTTTATTACAGCCACATGTATCCACTAGGATGTTGGATGTTGCAACCAAAAATCATCCTAAAGATGGTCCTGCTATCCTCGAGGCGACTGTACACCATGTGTCTCATATATCTTCATTTTCGTTTATTTGAGAGCGCTTTATCTGACTGTTCTGGTCAATCAAAAACGTGCCCACAAATATACTAGCCGATGCCGGTGGTTTTACCAACGAAATACCGTTGTTCCCGGATTGATATTCCAGATAAATACTATCCTATGTATTAATCCAGGTTATAAATTACCCTTAGTACCTTTCAAGCTAATCTATCAAGCTAATTTTTTGTGAAAGAGTAACAAACACCCTCACACTCTATCGCATTTATAATATTATCAAGGACATTGGTTCCTACATTGATTTCTTTTTCCGATTGGCCTGGGTCTTGAATGTTTACCTTTTTATTTTTTATTATACCACAAAGGTGGCAAACAAGCATACGGTCCACCTGTTGGTAAGCATCACCGTAGCCTATAGACAGGTGTAATACCGGGGGTATCACTCGCGCGTTGCCAACCCTCCCAACCCCCCCAAGTGGAGCTCTGGAGACCTTACTCACCATAGGAACACAACATGGCCGAGACCAATGCTATTTGGCTACGATCTTCTGTAAGGTGGAGGTCCTTCCCCAGACGGGCTGCTCCGATTTGATATAGGGATATCTATTTATGTATGTGTTATAAAATATCATACCGTTGAGTTAGTATCCCATAACAATCTCTAGCTCAATCTGTTGTGTTCCAGCTCCCCTCAAGGGCCTCCCGTCCCGCTTCGCGCTGCGCGTGGGTCCGTTGGCGCGCGCGCCGCCGCCGACGCCGCGCCCGCCGCCGCGCTCCGGCATCAAGCTGCTGGACATCGCCGAGCAGCCCGCCACGCACGCGCAGATCAAGAAGAGGAGGAAGCTCGGTACGTTACATTTAGACAAACAACTTTTGAGAGAGAGATTTGAAGGAGATTTTATTTTAATTAGATAGTAAAAAAGGCCATTTCATTTACCGGTGGTCATTTTGCTTTTATAATTATAATATGTTGTAAATGACGCGTCGAGGGCTGACAGAATAAAATATTTGTGACTTTAACTTTTGTTATTAGAAATGGAGGAGGGCAACGCGGCGAAGAAGGCCGCCCCGGCCGCGCCCCCGTCCCCGCCGCCCGAGTACGCCAAGGGGCTGCCCTACCAGGGGGCCAAGCCCGACGACCCGCCCAATGGTGAGTGATCACTTCTGTGTTATATGCTTAAGGACATCCCGTCGACGACAGTTTCTTCTGCAATCTAGTGGGAGCAATAATTCTCCTCCAAGAATTGAAAGCAACTGCCGTTTTCTTATGTCTTATTCAAAAAGTAGTGTTTTAGTAGTCAACAAAGAAAAGAGTTGACCAGGGTCGTAAATATGATTAAAGATTTGTAAATATTCCATGAGGGGATTTACTAGATTTTTTTTATTACATAGTGATAAATAGTCAACTCTATTCTTTGTTGACATCCCTAGGTTTAGTTGTAGTAGTAGGCGTTCGTTTAATTAGTGTCTGTGTCCAGGCGGGCTGGGCCGCTCGTCGCCGCCGCCCGCGGCTTCGGCCCCCACCCCTGCCGCCCCCGCGCCGCCCGTCGCTGCGCCGGCGCCTGCGCAGCCAACGCCCGTCACCAGTCCCATACTTGTGCAACAGGTAAAAGAAGAAAAAAATGGTTTATTTTATGACCTCTGAGGCGTAATGGTTACCACGCCGGACCGCCACCCAGGAGGTCCCGGGTTCGAATCCCGGTCGGGTCATGATGAAAAACGAACTTTTTCTGATTGGCCTGGCTCTTGGATGTTTAGCTATACAGGGTGCCCCGTCATAAAGTGCACAAACGAAAATAGAAGATAGAATACTTCAATTTATAATAAGAAAAAAATCTCCCATTTTTTTAAAAGATAGAAGACGATTTTGAACTTCTCATGTGAAAAACATGTAACTTTTGGACCACTGGAGTTGTTTCAAATAAAAACATTTGTGACCATGAATAATGTGTTTTGAAAAATAAATAAAATACAAAGCGTAAAGGAGGATTCAAAAAATTTTGTGCTATTTTTTCAATTAAAACAAAATTTCTCAAAATAATGAGTCAAATTTTTTTTTTATGACTGCTAATTAATTTACATCTGACTTACCACAAAAAAAAAAGCACAGTTCTAACTCAAGTACTTTAATTCCTAGGAGGTAATAGTTTGAAAAAGAAGAAAAATCTTGAAAAAAAATTACCATTTTGTTTTACAATAAACCAAGAATAAGACTATGAAATAAATTTAACCTTTTTGTTTACAGACGACCGGTGCAAAGCCTATTGTACTAGGACAACAGCCGAAGTTGTTGATAGCTGGACAGGCTGGAGGCAAACCGGTGTTGCTATCCGCCCAGAATCTTCTCAACACTTCAGCTGTAATACTAACACTTCAGCTGTAATACTACAGCCGGGAGGAAAGGCAGTGTTGCTACAGAACATCAAACCTGTAAGTATTTCTTTTTCAAAGTCAAGCCAAAGTATTTTTTTTAATACAAATAGGCCTAATAGTATAATACAAGTTTGTCGTCTCAACTACCCGTTCAGACGGCAGATATGTACTAAGAAGAATGGCATGAAACTTAACACTTGCTCTTTTAAAATGGTTCTAATACAATTTACAATTACAATATAACAGATAAAGTTTGGCATAAAATTCGATTACATTAAAAGAAACCATTGAACTGATCAAAGAATTTACCAAACTTCTTTTTATTTAAAAAAGTTATGTAATTTGCTGCATTTAGGACTTGATGGCGTTGTAGTTCGTTCAGGAATATTTTATAATGTATAAATTTTAGGTTACACAGACAGTAGTGCAGCAAGCGAATCGAACCAACGTGCCTGTACCAGCGTTACATACCACGACGGTACCCACTCAACCTATACAACACCAGATCGCACAGACGGTAAGTAATATTACACGCGCAGTAGACTATAATATCGCACGGAAGGTAAAAGCTAACATATCGCACAGACGATAAGATATTATAATAATATCGCACAAGTAGTAAAGGTATATATTACACGCGCAGTAAGCTATAATATCGCACGGAATGTAAAAGCTAACATGTCGCACAGATGATAATATATTATTTTATAATACTTGAATTTTATGATATAATAGATGTTACCCACGGCTTCGCCCGCGTGGTCCAAAGACAAATAATAAAAAACTTTATTTTTTCCCGAGAAAATAGGATGATTTTCCGGGACTTACCCCCAGAAAAAAATCATGTCAATCCGTTCTTTACTTTCGACGTGAAGGATATACTTGAGTTTTTTTAAATGTTCTCAGGTACAAATGACCCAGCCAGTGCAGCAACCACAACCGGTCCAACAACCGCAGCCGGTTCAACAACAACCCCAACAACAACAGCCTGCTCAACAACAACAACAGACGCCGCTATTGCCGCGTAGAGGCCTTTCGCTTACGGTAAGTGTTTTTTATAACATCCACATAGGGTAAGTCCAAATGCTAGCAGTGTTATCTTATCAACTTCAGTGATGAAAAATTGAAATATTAAGTTATTGTTTGCTATTTTAAGGTCGTTCATTATGCACGGCCCGCGGTATAGTTTATCACAATATATCTGCTGAATAATAATAATTTACATAGTAGCACTTCCTTTTTATTTCGGTCAAATACAATTTTATAGGAGAAAAAATGTACTTGTCACAAATACAAAGAGAAACTCTACTATTTATAATTTATATGATAACTTGCTTTTTTTGCGTTAATTTCATGACATAGATCTCGTTTGACAACAAAACAACCTATAGCGCGACTTGTGGCGCCATCTGTTGTCTGATAGCCCATCCCATACAGCGCCCTCTATAGTAGAAAAAATATTTTCCCATTGGAATGACATTCTTTCACGGGATGAAAAGCCTATGTTGGGCTCTGTACCCCTGATAATATGTATACAAATTTTCATATTGGTCGGCTGATTAGTCAAGCCGTGAAGGAATAACAAACAAACAAACTCACTTTCTCATTTATATATTACTACACACAATATATCAGTAGATATATTGTGTTTATAGTTGGGAATTGCATTTTTATGAATGTAAATATATAAATTAAATATAAAGGGACAATTCATACAGATTGAGTTAGCCCCAAAGTAAGTTCGAAACTTGTGTTATGGGATACTAACTCAACGATATTATATTTTATAACAAATACATATATAGATAAACATCCAAGACCCGAGGCCAATCAGAAAATGTTCGTTTTTCATCATGACCCGACCGGGGATCGAACCCGGGACCTCCTGGGTGGCGGTCTGGCGTGGTAACCATTACGCCACGGAGGTCGTCAAAGTGAGTGAATGTGTGAGATAGAGCTACAATTTGTTAAAAACGTAAGAAAATTTGAATTTTGCGGGCCGTGCGAAACGAACCGCCGCCATATCATTTTCAATATATCTGTACCTAAAAATGTTTATTATAAGAATATGGCAATGCTAATTCGTATTAGGAAACGATATAACGCTAGAATGGATAATATTATTTAAATATTATCATTACAAATTGTAATGTATACTCTTTCGCAGCGAGAACAAATGTTGGAAGCCCAGGATATGTTCAGAAATGCAAATAGGGTCACGCGACCGGAGAAGGCTCTTATACTTGGCTTCATGGCTGGCTCGAGAGGTAAGATAAATTTACTAATTTAATTTATCAATATTATAAACCAGAGGATTTTTTTTTAATCTACTAAGGTGGCAATCAAACATAAGGCCCGCCTGATGGTAAGCACCGTAGTCTATGGGCGCTTGCAATACCAGGGGTATCACTCGCGCATCAACCCTGTAGAAAGTGGAGCTCTGGAGACCTTACTCAGCGTAGGAACACAACATGGCCGAGACCAATGCTATTTGGCTACAATCTTCATTCAGGGATTCAAGTGGAATTAAAAATATCGTGAAATCCACTGGTGTTCCAAGTGATCCACCTAGGGATCGAGACAGTGGATTCAAATGGAAGGAGTTTTGTTTTTGTCAAAATATAGCACAGAGGTTATCCTTCTCTTCTTCAAAAAAAAAAAAACATCCAAAAACTGACTAGGGTTGACGTTGCTTAACTTATGTCTTCGTTTTAGAGTGCGACACACAGCGATGCCATCGAGTTCTCATGACATGACATGTGATAATTAACTGAATAAAATGTTGTACATAGTGCCTTTTACTTACTGAGTATATTTTTTATTTTTTCAGATAATCCGTGTCCTAACCTCGGCAATATCGTGACAATAAAACTATCAGAAAACATAGAGAATGTACTACAGTCAGATGACACTTATCTAACTATGTTATCCGAGATGCACTTCCAAATGAACTATAATAATGGTCAGTGGACTAGACTCAAGAAATATAGACATATAGATGGTATGGTACCACAAAAGATACCCCCAGGGTCTACGGTCATATCACCTAACAATCAACAGCCCGTAGTGTCTATAGCCAATCAGAGTGTAAGTTAAGGTAGGTTTATAGCGTAGTATAGTTCTAGATTATAGTAAATACTAAGGATTTGGTACTAGAAATGTCTTTGTTACGTTATCCAAGGAGGATTGGTGGTAATTTGTAATGCAGAATTGTGTTACTTCGGTCACATCGTCTCGAACGAGGTGTTTTTTAAACTTTTTAGGAAATAATTCTGGATACGTTTGGGGGAGGCCCATATCCAGCAGTGGACTTCTTGTGGCACAGATAATGAAATTCATCATTCGATGGTCAGGGCGTAGCCAGTCTCATCTCAGATTTAAAAAAATAATACAAAATATCCTTTGAAAATGTATACATTTTTTTGAACAAAACTAGACGCCGAGTGACAGCATTTTGAACCGAAACCTAGAGGGCGTTGTGTTAGAATGTGTGGGTGGGATAGACTGATATCCTACTAAAATTATGAAGGCGTAAGTTTGTGTGTATGTTTGTTACCTCTTCACGCTCAAATGGCTGGGCCAATTTTTATAATACTTTTTATCCCGAAAAGTACGCGATTCTCGTAGGATTTGATCAAAAATTATAATATGATTTTTGACCGGATGATGCGCAAGATGGCGCTGCTGTGCATAAAATTAAACGCGGGTAACACCGCGGGCAGCAACTAGTTGGTTATATGCAGACAGTTGACAGTCGTTATGAGTCCCTGTGACCGAAATAGCACGACGTCTAAGAGCCCTTTCACATTAGCGTTCTTCCGGCTTCGCCTTGGATGGACGTATGTGCGGTATCTCGGCGACGTGTGCTCTTGCCCCGGTTTCGTACGGGTTTTAGTAAGGAGCGCTATTTAAAAAAAACATAAAATACCGTATGTCACTCGGGTGTAATATACCTTCCAAATGGTGAAAGAATTTCTAATCGGTAGTTTTGGAACCTATTTAATGCAAACAAACAGAAGGCGAGTCTCCTGCAAATGTTGAACAAAACATTTTCATTTCGTTCACTTCATTCAAAACAATGTTTTGTACAAAAACATGGAGCAGGAGCGGCTGAACGTGTTTTTGGTGAACATATTTTCATTTCCTTTTCCATTTTATTCATTCAAAACATTGTGTTCAAAAACAATGTTTTGTTTAAAACTGTTTAAAATTGGCAGTAGATGCCTAAAGCATCAAATCTTTCCTCTTTAAAATATTAGTAATGAACGAAACAAAGTGGCGATGGGTCTTAAAATTTAATCGTCAATGATGCGACGCGTCAATGCTGCGTTGGCGTTGCATTTACGTGCATCCAACGGCGACGCTGAACGAACGCCATTGTGAAGCGGCTCTAAGAAAGTACTAGAAATGTTTCGTGTACAGAGTGTTACATGTTTTTCGCAAACAAGGAATACAGATTGTAAGATGTCAAGGGAAAAACTTATATTACGTATAACCGTGCATCCATACCGCAGTTAACTTTTGTGGAGTAACACAATGCAACACGATAACATTGGGTAACATTCTTCGACATTTGCGACTTTTTAAAATAACTTTGTTATCGGATGTTGCCCATTAACACTTGGGAACGTTGCTCCAAAAAAAGTAACTGCGGTGTGGATGTTCGCTAAAACGGCCTTTACACTTGGCTAAATTCAGAGTCTAATAAAAGAGATGGTGCCATTCGAATAAACGAGAAGCACTTACAACCTCTCGCTTCTTAGTATTGCCACACCCCGGACACTCCATACAAACGTCTCGTTATAATCACCTACTACTATTACATGAACAGAAGAACGTCTGCACACACTGCGCGCATGTGTGTGCGTGCAACGCGTGACGACCGGCCATATAAATGAGATTATATGATATAGACACAACTTGCTACAATCGGTGGGAGGGTGTGAATAGCCATTCTGTACGTTAGTACAATATTAATTCTGTGTTAGACACGAAATTTAGCTAAGTGTAAAGGCCGTTTTAGACATATATTTCATTAGCATAGGCCGACGCAGAAAGGAAAACACTGCGATGCTCCTAATCAGACCTTAAATTATTGAAATACATATACCATGGCCTCCTCGCGTTTGATGTAGATGATGTAATTTAACCCTTTCCATGCGGCTGGTGTGTTTTACGTCGAACTGTAAACCTTTTCTCATACGCTGGGCGTATAAACACTTCTTCATAAAATCTCTCACGTCTTAATAAATATACAGACCTCAGTATAGACAAAGAAATTATGGCGCCGTATGGAAAGGGTTAAATCCTACTTCAATAAGTTAAGAATAAAAATCTATTCGTTTCATTGCAAGTGGAAGTCCACCTTTTGAAAAATTGTATTACTACTTTCGTGTTCATAAATATAAATAACTTTGTGTGTTTTTGTGAAATTAATATTTTTATGGATTCTGTACGCGGCGTAAGAGTAAGATGATCTCAAAGAGTGTTGTATACTGTTCAGTATATTTTCTAGTGCCAAAATGAGTTTGAAAAAAAAAGTTGTTTATATTAATTTCTTTTTAAGCTTTTAAATGACACTGGCCAGTGAATATTGTTATTTCATTCTGAAGGCGCGTATTAAAAAAAAAACATGTTTGTATATGGAATATTTTTGTGCATGTGCACCACATGTGCACCGTGCAGGACTAGAACTGGCCGAAAATATTAATGAAAATATGCAATAGAAAAATTGATTATTTATTTTTATTTCAAAATTTGATTCGAAATTCTTTGCCTTTTTGAAAACAAAAGTGCATCTTACTATAATCACAGGCAGTGTCATGATAAAAGCACATTTTTCTAATTTTAAAAGTATGCTTTGAAAGTGGCATAATTATATTAGTGTAATATGATTGTTTCCTATAATGTTAACGTGTACCTAACGAGCCTTTTAATATATTACGTACATATATAAGCTATATTATAATGAAAGAAAGTTTAACAAACATTTTTAATATTTCACACAGAGTAACTTGCATTATATTTCGCTTGATTGCCTCCTACTATGACATTAGTTGCGTATGCCGATCGATCGTAATACTATCGCTAACTTTTCACACATCGCTCACAATTTAATTAGTAAACTAAAGGTCGCTGTATACGTAACGTGTTTTTTCCCGGACGGGACGGGACGGGACGGGACGGGACGGGAAGTTAAATATAGTTCCATACAAAATGTATGTGAATATGCATATGTCGCGGATACACGGACGGGACGGGAACGTGGCCATGTCGAACAAAAAGTCACGTCCCCGTCCCGTCCGAGGCCGACAGGTCATATAAGCAATTGTAAGGCGCGTATCAGAGAAAAGTCGAGACAATTTGGTTTTTAAGTAACGCTGACGATCAATGTGACATAATCAACCCTAGTATAACGCGGCGTATCACATGATCGACCTGCTCAGTAGACGATTTCTTCCCATTTTACTAGAAAATAATCAGGTCACATCTCTCGTGGCGTGGATTGGAAATTAGTCTTGTTTCGCTCTCGGTGCATTGTGCCATGTGCACTCGACTCGCCACACTGCAGTACTATCGTTATGTTTTTTGTACGCCGTCAGTGTAGAAGGAAATCAAAGCCTTAAATATGAGAGAAGTTCTATTAAAAATGTATGAGAAAGTTTCTAAAAAATGAGTTGCGTGATTAAGCGATTTTTTTAGTTTTGTACCAAAATGATTAAAAAATCGGACAAGTGCGAATCGTGGTTACATTAGGTACGTTGAAAATAAAAGTTAATACAAGTTTACATATTTCTAATACATTGACCGAAGAGTACGCCGGACGTGTAAACAAAGTACGCACGGTCATACACGCGTGGCGTATCTTCGACAGTCCCCTCTATTCTCGTAACAAAAACAGTTATATTCTATTTCACGAAGAGCATCTGGCTATAAATGTAGTAAGGCGTGCACATGCACATTGTTTGTTTTCCGAGGTTACGCACACTACAATAATGTGCGTGTGAACGTTACAACATTCATTGCCAAATGCTATCTGTACAATCTCATGTCATTGTCAAGGGCTGTCTCACTTGTACAAAATAGAAATTGAGCGAGGTAGTGCGTGAGTTTGAGAATGGTTGATAAGGTTGAAACTGTTACGAGAATAGGGTTGCAGTGAATGTGTTAAGTTTGTAAAATTCCAATGGACTCGCACTTGAACGATTTTTTTATATTTATTCTGTAATGTAACGCTTTAGATGTTGAATTCGTTAGTTCTGAAATGACCAATTGTGCGATGTAAGATTTATATTGTTAGTAGCGAGTTTATATTCACGCGTTTTCTTACGTGTCTAAAGTTTATATTCGGCTGTTTTTGCATTGTGCAATATTACAGTACCACAAACTTATCTGTGCCGATGGCGGGGGCGCTAGGAGCGAAGCGATTGAAGGTAAAATTCACAAGATATTCAAGGCGTATTCATTAGTTCTAGTTTTGGCCACCGGCACAGATAAGTTTGTGGCACTGTATATTCATGACTGTGAACCTCAAAGTGTGGATTGACTAGTTTACGTTACAGACATGTCATGTTTTCGTATGAAGTTATATGTAATTTATTACTGGCTTCAGAAATATCGTCAATTTTGTTGACAATTTGGAAAATATTGTTCTAATCGTAAAATATAAGTTAAAAATCCGTATGGTTTCATCTGTCAAGAATTAACTAACGAAACATTTTTCCCACGGATGTCAACAGTGACGTGTATTTTTTGGTTTACTATGAAACATTTTTTATCGATCATGCTTATTCGTAACAAGATTTCATTTCATACGATTCTAATGGACTTGATAAAGTAAGCGCAGCGCAAATCCTAGTAGGCTGTAGGTCGAAATTCAAGCGCTTTTATTGTTTTAAATCAGGGAACCTGCCTGTCACCTTCTAAACCGAGAAAGTGCGGGATCTGGTAGTATTATCTCAACTTCCCATAAACGCTTGCATTTTTACGCACGTCGACATGGATACGCGCCCTGAACGCTTGGTATCAAGTCATTAAAGATTTTTATAAATCACGTGATGTTTTAAGCGATTATCCAGATATTGTAGCTGTTTGTTATATTTTTAAACATAGTATAATAGGAAATATCCCTCTTTTTGCGTGCTATATACGTACACATATATGTAATAAATTATGACATGCTTATATCATGAACATAGATATACTAATTTTATTACTTCCACTGCCTACATACAAATGATGACGGCGTCATCATATTTTTATAATCCGTTTTATTTATCTCCAAAGTTAACTACTGTTAAGATTATTACAAACAAAAGGTTTTTTTGTTTGTTTATTTGTCATCGAATTCGCTGGTGACGATTTTATTTACATTCAAATGACCTGCATCATATGTTTTCAGCTACTTTAAAAAGACGCTATCTATACGCATTCCTTCATAATAAACGTTTTAGCTCTCCATTGATTACATTATATGAACGTTACAGTGGTAATAAATCGGTACACAAATATTACGTTTAACTTTCAAAATGTTTAATAAATATTTGTTATTTTTGTAAAAACTTGCAGTTAAGAATTTTGTTAAGATAACACCAAAATATTTTTCTCGGATGATAAAGAGCGGCCAATTAGTAAAGATTCACATCTAACGGATGACACGTCTGGCGTATGATCGTCGCCTGACTCGGTAACGTATCAACATGTAGATCTATCCTATATAGGGTAAATGATGATCGGGTGTCAAACGACTGACTATACGCGACGCATCCTCCGTGGGATGCCTCAAGTGCAGACCATGCGTCATTTCACTTACACAGTTCATAGTGTATGTAAAAAGAGGTGGCGGTGAGTCAAGCTAAACTTAGTTGCAATTCTCTTCTCTCTCAGCGTGGTCTGCGCTTTTGGAGGCCTAACGGTTCAGGGTGCAGATGGCTCTTTCTTGGATTGTGTTGATGGTTAACAGGCGGTGTTTAGAGAGAAGTAATTTCACCAATTAATAAAAAGCAAATGTGTATATGCCTTATTCCATATGCTATATTATATTAGACTGCGTTTTGTAATTAATATATTAAGAAACAACACAATTTCGTTCGATGCGATCCTTGTGCCTTTTCACATTAAGCCTTAAATGTACAGTTAAGATCACACCAAAGTTTACACAAACTCGTACCGTTTATATAGCTGCGTTGTAGGGTTAAAATAAGCTAGATTAGCCAGCAGACGAATCTGAGATCAGAGGCTTTTGCCTTGGGATATAACTTGCTGGCAAAACTATATAAAAAAATATTCAATAAATTTTCTAGATATTCAACAGTGATTTTAGATACAGTGACAAAAATCATAAAATTATAATATGCTGCAGACTTTACTACTGGAGCATGTGCGGTTGGCCCGGTTCATGCATGCCGCTGGTTTGCATTTGACTTTGAGTGCAAAGCCGGTGACAAAACAGTTGCAATATACATTTAATATTATTACAGTATATAATAATTGCATCGAACGAAATTCTTCTGTTTTTTATATAAAAAATGTGTGCATATTAGGAAGACATTTTTAAGTTTTTAAATAAGTAATGATGTAAGTATTGTTTTTTTTTTGTATATTTTAACTGAACTGAATATTACTTAGATTTCTTCGTGGCATTGAAAAATTGATCTTGATTTTGTAATATATTTTTTTAGACCGCTATAAACGATAAGACGTATTCTATATGCCAAAAGTAATATAGAAAATACATCGTCGACACAAAACTAATATCGATGTCATTTTAGTGTTAACTTTTTTTGTTCATTTTTAGTTTACAATTTTACATGATTAGCGTATAGTGTACATGCTTGGCGTATAGTATACGGCGTTTGGCGTATAATGTAAAACAGTGCCTGCTGCGGTCGATGGGTTAAGTATATTTTAGGAACAATATTTCGTAAATAAGTACTGTTTTTTTGTCGTAATTAAGTTTGTAAACATACAAACATAATATTTTATTGTGAGTAGAAAATGTAATTATACATTTAATTTTGTTGATAATCTTAAAAGTTGAACTGTATGACAAAATGTTGCTCTGGAAGGCTCTCAAGTACATAACAATTTCAAAGTATACAGTCATGTGCAGTGGTTCAAAGTATATAGTTAAAACCCCTTTTCAGTTAGGACGCGTTGTCTCTAGCTAGAACTAGTTTTTACGAAGTGCATTTTTTAAAACTAGATCTAACTTTGACTTAAGAAAAAATCATGTATAAATTTTGTTGTAACCAAATGCACATAAACATATAAATGTTTGAGCAGCGTTTGTTATGTAGCATCAATGTTTGAAGTATGTAAATAGCGTGTTTTAAATATTAATGGCTTCCGATATGTATCAGAGCGTTCTTAATTCTTTTTTACTATGCATAATTTTTTCGACAACAAAATATCATGTTATACTTACTAGTCGCCAATACGGCTGACTCGCGCAAATGTAAAACGAAGTTCGAAACTCATACCTATTACTCAGTGCAAAACGACAATCGATTTTCAATTGTTTTGTAAACTGTGAGCCCAAATTTTGGCGCGTACTATAGTCAAATACAACTAAAAATTATACGGCCTGTGCAGACGACGGACTTTTGTCCGTCAACAACTAAGGGATGAATTGTACGCCCTTAGTTCCTCGTATTCAATGCAATTGTAAACGTTTTATTTTACAGTGGACAAAAGGCTGTGTCTGCGCAGGCTTTTATAATGTTTGAAAAGGCGTAACATACAGAAACGGCGCATATGGCTTCAGAATTTACATCGCGCGTCGATTACATACATTTTGTATGGCGTTTTGAAGCGTCATCGTGCCTGCGCCGCGCTTTCGCCGCGCCTTCACCATACGCCGTTTTTGTATAATTCAGGCCTTAAACGAACGCTCGTTAATGTTTAAGTTTGCTACAGAACTAAACAATTATGTTGTCTTTAGTATAAAACGTTAGTTTTACTTTTGTTTTTTTAATATAATGTTTTCTATAGATATATAATATTCACCATGTATATAGTAGATAGTACAAAAATATTAAATGAAAATTATTTAAAATTATAAATTTATTTTATTTTATTTTGATACCTTTACATTGTTTTTAAAGTTTTTACTAATTCATTGTTATCCAAATATTGTCTGTATCTGTCCACGGTGGGGAGACAGTGTGATATTGCTGGAAAAAACTCATTATTACAAATACGCTTGGATATTGGGTTATAACTAATTTAGATAAGTACAGCCACCTCCATAAATATGTAATCACTTTAAAACCTTGTCACTTTCGTATATCATTTCAATTACTTAAGACATGTTGAGTGAACATGTCAATAATGTTATAGTGACAAGGAAATAAAGTGAATAATTACATATTTATGGAGGTGACTGTACAGATCTATTTCAGGAAGAGCGTTCGGCTATGGTCCTCTGTGGTTTGGCTATGAACGTTGTAACGTTTACATGCACATTGTCTTCGTGTGCGTAAACTCTGAAATACACGTAAAATCGTACCTATGCAAAATTTCATTTCAATCGCAATCGAAAGAAAATAAATTTCAAATTCGAAAACGTATAAAAATTGGTTAAAAAATGGCCCAAGAGCGAGGCAGATTACCATTAGAGCGAGTAGGTACAGTTAGCCAATGAAAGAGGTGAGCAGGGCCGTAAATATGATTCCAGTTGTCTAAATATTGCGTGAAGGGATTTACTCTAATTTTTATTTATCAACTAGCTGTTACCCGCTGCTCCGCCTGCGTGGTCAAGCGAAAATGCCAATAAGTTCGTTCCCGTAGGAATTTAAAAAAACCCCAACTTTATCTGTTCAATTTACCAAATGAACATGAAGAAAGCAACGCAGCAATTCTTCAAATCGAGTACAAAGTAACCGGCTTCACTGCAATTTACACGCATAATACACATGGAAATATTTAGGAAATAATATACACACATAGATATATAATTTTTGCATAAATAATAAGATTAATAATTAATAAATTCTCTTCACTTTGGATTGCTGTTGCAATCAACACCGAACCAGGGGCCCGATTCTACTAACACAAATGCACCAATGGACTCTCAATGGTGTCTCAAAAGAATGCCGATAGTGTATCAGTACAATAGTTTTTGTCATTTTTTATGGACTTAAACAATAAGTTAAACATTATGTTATTGTAAAAGTCCAAAACAAATGTCCAAAACTATTCCACTGATACACTATCGGCATTCTTTTGAGACACGATTGAGACACCATTGAGAGTCCATTGGTGCATTTGTGTTAGTAGAATCGGGCCCCTGGTGTACCTCTCGCTGTGGCCAAAACTCCCTTAACCACTCCCTGTCTGTTAATGTAATCGTACCTATGTGTGTTAAGATTTTTCCGAATGAAGTTATATTCTATTCTATTATCCATAAATGATCAGTAATATTAAACTATGTAATTACAAAGTTTCATAACGATAGCATAACAATAATAGCATAAAAATAAAATAAAAATGTTCTTTGTTACTACCCTGCTCATAGTGCTCACTATCTTTAATTAGTGGACCGTATAGTTTTTCCGCCTATTAATCGAAAATTTTGATGTAAATCGGCGATTTATAGTACATTATTACTTACTAAATAAAAACGCAACTTCAGGAATGAACGAGATGAAACTGCTGTAACCCTGGGATTTAATGTTAATCAACAACTCTGCTAACGCGATCACGAAGCCCAGAACGACGAAAGTCAAAGTACACCATACGTATATTTGAACTAGTGCTGCATTTTCCTATGAACAATTAAAGATTATGTTATGCTAGATCTACAAGCTCGGGAAGTTAACCGAAAACGAGAGTTTGGACAGGCTCTCCGTTCTTGGCTTCACTTTTTCTAACTTCGTGCCCAACTACACGTCACTTCACTTTCATCGACTTCGCAAAATTGTAGAGCTAGCATTACATTGTGCAGGGACGGAAGTAGGTACAATTTATACACGATAACTTCGTTTGCGTGCATCCCGCTTTCCCGCGAGAATTTCGGAAAGTCCTTTCTTATCGGATGCCTACGTCATGCTAAGAACACGCCCTTCAAGATTCAGGTCTCTACGATAAGCGGTTAAGGCTGCGCGTTGATCTGTCAGTCAATCAATTGGGACAAAGCATTTTATATAAGTATACATAATGCTAATATTATAAACGAGCGAGAAAGTGAGTTTGTTATTCCTTCATAGTAATGTACATAGATGTCCGAGACGTGTTTTATAAAAAGTGACCCGGACTGGAAATCACAGATCTTAGGCTGCGCCTGGGCCGTGTCCCAATTATTTAGGATTAACTGAATTCATTTTATTGCATATAATAACTAATAAAATCAACATTAGTACACCAGTATCGAAATGTAGAGTATACGAACATACCACTATAGATCCCAACAACAACAAAAGGTTTGCCGTTTGAAATTCTGTTTTTAATACCAATTTCGCGTTATCAACAGCTTCTCTTATTGGGCATGGAGGTAGATTCTCTTCATCTGTATACGAGTCCACGATAGTGTTTATCTGGAAATAAACAACATTGATATGTACCAGTTTCCAGCGATAGGACATGCGGATTTGCTTTCACGCACGGGCCGTTACGTTAACAGACTTGGCGGCGGAGTGTTGATGAAGAAGCGAAGTCAATAGGTTTCCCTTTTGAAGGGAAATAAAGAGCGAAAGTTCAAGAACTTGGAGCAAAATGAAGCGCGGTAGCTCAAGATCGTTCGGGATGGCGACGCACTGTGGCCGCCCTCTGCCCCGTCTAGGGGACTTAGGAGCTGAGCTAAGCTAGCCGTTACGTAAAACAGATATTTCTCTGGTGTCTCTGTGCTCCATGAGCGACTTTGATCACTTAGGGACCATCTCTAGAGAAAAGCGACGATAATATCGTCGTGCCACCTAATTCTATCACATCACTCCACACGGCGATTTTCATTGGGATTCGTCGCGTCGCGGCGCTCGTGGAAATGGTCCCCTACTATACAAGGCGATGCGTATGCTTGTTTGCCAAACTCTTTAAAAAAAAAGTTGACGAAAACGGAAATTTAGAGAGCTTGGCTTACAGGATATGGTGAAAAATTTTAACTATGGCATAGATAGAGGACAAATTGATGACTATTAGTAGGTATGCCTGCACAATTTTATGTTACGATGTAGGTAACAAAAAATATCATGTTGATGTACCAAACTTATTACAGCCACTAATACGACGGTTCTTCGATGTGGTAGATAATCTGGATAGATGTCTTTTCTCGACGAATATGTTTTTATCATGATTTATATCGTTTAGTTTCTATTCGAACAAGAACAAAAATTAAAAACACTCTGTGACAAGTGTGATCGTTTGACAGACATTTTGATTATTTTAGCTGTACAGACTGAGTGTACAGAATACATTTTTCAGAGGTCTGTCATAGTCATATTAATGAATGAGTAATATTTTTTAAAGTGAGATTGTAAATACTTGCTTAAAATAAGTAAGTAGTTTAGTAAATTAGGATTTAGGTATTTGTAAATGGTGGGTCGCGCGACTCACTGCTCAGTATTGTATACATAATGGAGAGGAACACTGATCAAAAGCCACGGAAGGAGTGGCCATATTGACGCTTTCAACTGATACTCTAGAAAATAGGTTCCAATCTTTTATTCTTTTATGATGTTTTTTTCTAGACTTCACTCTGACTTTTTTACATTACGACTGTCAAAAAACTGTGATAGAAGTTCGTCGGATTTCTCTGAATAATTTAATATCATTAAAAATGCTAAGCCTAATATTATTTTTAGGCATTTTGAGAATTTTCAATTGGACCCAATTAATTGGAACTATTGGTACCTAATAAAAAAAATCTTATTTTTAATTTGTTTTTAGCTCAGGTTTTTATTATAAAATTGTAGATTACTTAAGAAAGAAATGAAAAGTTCTGCATCAATCTGGATTCCAGCTGCAACACACGAAAGCAGAAATTTAGTTCAGAGAGTCGCCTTAGTGGTAGGAACGGAGAGGCATTTTGTTGTTTGTAAAATGGATCATTCCAACCTACTGCGCATATACGATTTTCTCTTATCTTAGCAATATTTCCATTAATTATAACCCCCAGTACATATTTTCCTTCTTCACAGCTGAACCTTCTGAAAACACTGTTGAAATGGCCCCAGTCGTAACAGATAATCCTTACATTAATGATTTAGAAAAAGTAATAACATTGATCGAGAACATTGCCGCATCTGCTCAAAAGTCTTTTGAAGAGGATATCGAACCTACAGACAAAATAGCAGATGTCTTTGATAAAATTGTTAAATCACTCGGTGACCTGGGAGAAATAATGAAAGACAACCACTTATCCTATGAATTCCTCAAAGCTAATGGGATAAATAGAATTATTCTTAAAAATCTACACATATCGTTCCCAAAACTGAGAGCTCAACTTCTATTACTTTTAAGAGATCTCTTTAAAGCGGACCCAGATACTACTAAATCTGTAATACCTATCAAAATAATAGATCAACTGCTTGATATATTTGAGATTGAAGAAGAATTTGAATTTAAAAAACATGTTATTGACATATTTAAACTTTGGTTACCAAGGAATCCAAAAGTTCAAGCTAGAATTATAAGGCTAAAAGGTTTGCAACACTTTTACAACCAAATGATAACGCTTGGGATCCCCGCTGTCCATGATCTGTTGGTTTTGTTTAATATTATAATAGATGAACACTTGGATGTACGTTCCAATAAGTCGATTCCTAAAGATCCACATGATCTTTTGTTATATCAAAGAATTGGTTTGATTGAACGATTGTCTACTGCGACTATTTGTAATGGACTGCTTGAGATATTTCGATTGAGCTGGGTGTCTAATGATCGCAAAGTTCTTAACCCCGTGTTTGATTTAGTAGTGAAGATAAAACCATATTGTATAAATAGATATCTTCGTAAACAAAAGGCAGAAGATTTGTTTAAAGCTTTTCTAAATTACGTTAAAGAAAATAAGAATGAAACATTAGAGAAATATAATATCACTGTTGTGAAAATTGAAGAAGAATTGACCGATTATGTCAACAAGTTGAAAGGGGCAGGAAAAGATGAATTTTAGGTTAAATTTTGTTTATTTATCTCTTAATTAATTCAGATTATGATGGTATAATTAGAATATTTTGTGGTATTATTTAACGTATTATTAAATGAATTCAAGTCTAATCTATCCTGGTTTTCGGAAAACACCTATGTAGTATGAAACTGTCATATACGTTCTCAAACTGTGTGTGACACAAGTTGGTACTTATAGTAGAAGACGGTTGTGCCATATTTGAGCCTTATTGTGCACTTTGGTATAGAAGCATGAAATTTCTACCATGGATAGAGTGTCTCACAATGATCGTTTTAAGATGTGGAGGGAAGTCAGATTCTTCCTCTGTGAGTGGGGGGAGGGGGCAAAGGGGGTGAATTCCACGTCTTGATGATTATTTTTTTACTGATCCGTTAATGTTACTAGGGCTTGTATGGTGTCGTTTTCATATAAACCGAATACAAGGAATTCATTTTTAACAATAAAAATGTATGGTCCCATACAAAAAAATTAAAAATACTGCCAAAAAGTGAAAAGTGCCGCTACTTTTTTTTTGTTAGCACGTTATTTTTACTTTCAAATCTTAATTATTATGATATTAAAAAATACTGTGATAAAGCTTATTTAATGTAGTTTACAAATATATATAATTGTATTATACTTGTCATACAAAAACTATTTAAAAAAAAAGAAGAACGTGCAAATTCCAGAAGATGCGCGCGGTGATAAGGTGAGATGTAGGTACGCGTAGCGACAAATTTTCATAATGTACTATAGTCATTTGTTATTAATATTTTATAGCAATGCTACTAGCCATTTTGCGACATAGTTTTAATGTAAACAAATGAAAGAAATACGTTTTTATTGCTTCCACGGAGAAAAACATTTAATAATTTTGACTTAGAGAAGGTTACTAATAAAACATCAGAAATAAAAGTAAAATGACGTTTAACCAGCAGTCACCAGTACAAAAGCAAAGTGCTGTACATTTGAGTGCAGCTTTGTTACATTTGCATCTTCCAGTACACCCTTTTTTAACGCTGCACTGCACGTAATTAACATAGTGATAGTGGGGATAGTGTTGTCCAGACTGGCTGCCATTCGTTCGAATTTTTAATCCAACCCCAGTTAGATGGTTCAGGAATATCTGGAACTTTTGTTAAAGATTGCATCCAAATGTGAGCCTGATAGGAAGCGCGTTTTATATATTGCTGAAGTGCCGCTTTTGTCCTCTATGGCTCAGGATTTTTGGGTAAAGAGTTTTTTTCTGGCTTCATTTACAGTCAGCATTTCACTATTGTGGTCATACATTAAAACCACAAATCTTTCAATGAGTCGTCGCTTATTTGTTGTGGCATTGTCATCATTTCTTCAAAGGCGCTGTTTACTTCTGGAAAAGATCGCCATATTTCCCATGCTGTTTTCTCCCTCTACCAGCAAAGAACTCCGTATCACACCCTACTGCGAACGCATGAAAGACGGGAACGTACTCACATTGTGACAAACTCATTGACGCTACCAGGTCTTGCGGAAACTGGAGGCAACGCCAAATGCAACCCATAGTTCAGATAAAGATAACTTTCTGAAGAATGCCACAGCCAGTACTAATACATCTGTGTCTACAGACGGTGCGTATTGTCACTCTGCTAAATCCTTTCTTTACTGCATCAGCTAAATGTAAAAACATTCAGTCAGCTTCATCGTGAAAACATCTATCTATCTAGCTATCGGCGCAAGTTGTTTGAGTTGAGCTTTAAAGCTGCTTTACGAGAAAAAGGCACAAGGAAAAGAGTGGCTTGCCACGCATGCGACGCCTAAGAACTGGAAGAGTTTACTTTCAGTGAATGAGAACAAGACCGAATTGTTTTTATTTTTATCACAACAACTTGTTCTTTACAGGCAGGAGAAAAAGAAATATACGCGACACATTGAATCGAAGTTCTCTGTTTTATCAATATCTCAGATATACGTGACATAGCCCCATGTTTTCACGACGAAGCTGACACCCGAATGTTTTTGCATTTAGCTGGTGCAGTAAAGAAAGGATTTAGCAGAGTGACAATACGCACCGTAGACACAGATGTATTAGTACTGGCTGTGGCATTCTTCAGAAAGATATATTTATCTGAACTACAGGTTGCATTTGGTGTTGGCTCAAGGTTCCGCTACACGACCTGGTAGCGTCAATGAGTTTGTCACAATGTGAGTACGTTCCCGTCTTTCATGCGTTCACAGGGTGTGATACGGAGTTCACTTTTGTTGGTAGAGGGAAAAAACAGCATGGGAAACATGGCGATCTTTTCCAGAAGTAAACAGCGCCTTTGAAGAAATGACAACAATGCCACAACAAATAAGCGACGACTCATTGCAGATTTGTGGTTTTAATGTATGACCGCATTAGTGAAATGCTGACTATAAATGAAGCCAGAAAAAAAACTCTTTACCCAAAAATCCCGAGCCATAGAGAACATACCCCCCCACAAAAAAGGCACTCTAGCAATATATAAAACGCGCTTCTTATCAGGCTTACATTTGGATGCAATCTTTAACAAAAGTTCCAGATATTCCTGAACCATCTAACTGGGGTTGGATTAAAGATTTGAACGAATGGTAGCCAGTCTGGACAACGCTACTTGAAGTAGCAACTTTATGTGCTGAGTTAATTAGGTGCAGCGTTAAAAAAGGGTGTACTGGAAGATGCAAATGTAACAAAGCTGCACTCAAATGTACAGCACTTTGCTTTTGTACTGGTGACTGCTGGTTAAACATCATTTTACTTTTATTTCTGACGTTTTATTAGTAACCTTCTCTATGTCAAAATTATTAAATGTTTTTTTCCGTGGAAGCAATAAAAACACATTTCTTACATTTGATTACATTAAAACTACGTCGCATAATGGCTAGTAGCATTGCTATAAATATTTATAACAAATGACCATAGTACATTATGAAAATTTGTCGCTACGCGTACCTACATCTCACTGAATCACCGCGCGCATATTCTGGAATTTGCACGTTCTTCTTTTTTTTAAAATAGTTTTTGTATGAAAAGTATACTACAATTATATATATTTGTAAACTACATTAAATAAGCTATAACACAGTATTTTTTTAATATCATAATAATTAAGATTTGAAAGTAAAAATAACGTGCTTACAAAAAAAACGTAGCGGAACTTTTTACTTTTTGGCAGTATTTTTAATTTTTTTGTATGGGACCATACATTTTTATTGTTAAAAATGAATTCCTTGTATTCGGTTTATATGAAAACGACACCATACAAGCCCTAGTAACATTAACGGATCAGTAAAAAAATAATCATCAAGACGTGGAATTCACCCCCTTTGCCCCCCTCCCCCCACTCACAGAAGAAGAATCTGACTTCCCTCCACATCTTAAAACGATCACCGTGGGACACTCTATCCATGGTAGAAATTTCATGCTTCTATACCAAAGTGCACAATCATCGCACTACCGTCTTCTACTATTAGAGTATTTTTTGCTTTTTGCTAATAAAAAGAATGAGTAAGTACTCGTCACCAGTATTATATATTATGTACTTACCTACATCGTTAAATCCGCCCCACGGTGTGGTCCTATAGACCGCAAATAATTTCGATATGCCATTGTGCTATCCATGGGGTTCAGAGTTTACAATGCTGTATTGTAGTGTCTGATTTATGGCAAGCCATGATGATTGCTCAATGAAATGTTTCCCTTAATTTATTTTTATAAGTAGTTAGTGGTAATCCTCACACTTTATTATAGCAGAGAGTATTGGTGACATTCTATAGTAATTACTAGTGTCCCGTCCTAGTGTCGCTCGGGTTTTTTCAAGGATTCCTATTTTTATATATATAATACTAGCTGACACGTGCCCACTTCGTTGGGCATAATGTTAATAATCCTTTTTTAGTACAGCGTTCGTAAGAAACGCTTTCATTCGACCGTTTTTTCTCCGATTTACTTTGCAAAACCAACTACCACATAAAAGCCTTTTTATTTTTTGGTTTTCTATATAACCTATGACACTCAGCAATAATGTGGCTTTCTATTGGTGAAAGAATTTTTAAAATCGGTTCAGTAGATCCCGAGATTACCCCTTACAATTTAACAAATACACAAACTTTACCTCTTTATAATATTAGTATAGAAGTATAGATTACAGCCAAATTGTAGGTGCCCAACGGTGAAAGAATTTTTCAAATCGGTCCTGTAGATCGTTACAAACAAAATTTCAAATCTTTCCTCTTTATAATATTAGTATGATTATCGATAGTGCAGTGGAAAGGAATTATTTTTACCCGAAGGTTGCCTTGAAAAGATTGCTAACTTGTTGCAAATGTCTGTAAGTTATCCTAGCTTTTACCCGCAGCTTCGCTCGTGTGGTCCAGAGGATCTGCCACTTACTTTATATTTTCCCGTGGGAATAAGATGTTTTTCGGTAATAAAAGTAGCCTATGACCACAGACCTTAACCTTTCCTAAAAAAAATACTCTTGTCAATCCGTTCATTACTTTCGACGTGAAAGAAGGACACATACAAACAAACACACTTTCGCATTCCATATCAATCGAAGCCGTTTTTTACGGCACTCTTAAAATTTTCCATTTGGTAAAATTACTGAAATGCTTTTCAGCTTCAGGTAATCAAGTATTTCATTTGTACATCAATATGAACTTAGCACTTAATATCGTAAAATAATTTATATCTAGGGATATAAAAAAGAATCACTTTACGTATCTTATTGGGAACTTTGTGAAAGCGCCTAGTGACAGCTCATGACAAATTAATCATGTTTTATTGCCAATAGAGTTTTTGATAGCAATACGGCACTGAAATTTTAAGAACCTAATATTATGCGAACTAATAGTACTTTACCTAATAGTGGGCGTCATTTTTAAAAACATTTTATTACGTACTCGGTACTAAAAACTTTTGAATTAAAATGTCAATGTATAGTGGCAACTAGTGACAAGATACTAAAGTGACAACATATTTATGCCGTTGACTGTACAATCCATTACCAATCCACCAACTTCTAGGTCCGTTCGATAACAACGGACTCTGACTGGGCAGTGAGTATCACTCATCAGTCAGTAAATGCATAAAGACCAAATTTTAATTCAGAACGTTATTGATGCAACCACAATCACTATAATACAGGATATAAGATTGTAGCATTATTAGTATCGATGACAAATTGTACGCCATGGGTGGCCGCCATTATGTTTGTGGTTTCGCGGGCTTTCGTACGGGAAGTTGCGTCATTAATTTTTGGTAAATGTTTACTTTTTGCTTGGATAAATTCGGTTGTGTTGTAATTGGGTTTCATTAGATTGATGTGGGAATAAAGAAAATTGACTAATCTAACACACGTCTAACTATACCGATGTATATCTTTAACCACCACCGGATAAAAATAAAGCCGATTATGCACAGCAGCCAAACAATGACTTTTAGTTTAAGTTCACATAGTTGAGTCAATTTTTACATCAGTGCAGCAGTAGTTATAAATAAATAAACAATAATAATTGGGTGGCATAGTACCTATGCAAGCATGCACGTAAAAAACTGAATTGTAATGTAACAATACAATACTCCTACTTACTTACAATGCGTGGGAGTTTTACTAAGGTGTACGCTGTGGGTGTACGTTACAGTAAAGTTTGACCAAGTGTAAAAAGTCAATGAAATCAATGAACAAAAAAACGTAACGTATCAAATCGATCATGTTTTACCCGCAAAATTGCATTGATCCGTCAAACGTCAAAAAGCGCGCCAAAGTACACAAGTGTGACAACCTGCCAGAACGAATTTGCGCAAAAAGATTTTTAAAGTGCAATCCGTGAGAATAAAATTGTTAGTTTTTTTTTTGCATTGCAGTCATGAATGAGTATTGTTGTGTAATGACCACGGCAAATAATCCTATTTGTATTGTTAGTAGTTCAATCTTTATATCGATTGTACTGAGATGTAGGGTGGCCACATATTTCGACCAGACTTGGCAGAATATTTGTCTATCAGCCAGTTTCTGAAAAGCATTGAATTTTAATTCCACATTTCAGAAACTGACTGTTGCAATGATGACTTTTATATATAATGAGGATCAAGGTTCTAAAAAATATCTAAAAGATGAAAATAAAGAAAAAGTTGCTCTAGCTAATAAATATGAACTTACCTAAAATTGTGGATTGAAATTATTTTTAGTAGTGTATCACACACAACATTGAAGCTTCACATTAATTATCTGTTGAATCTCAAAATATTTACATTACATATACGTTCACCTTTTACAATATGTAAAAAAATAGGATAGCATTATTCACCAACACCATGGTCACCCTAAAACTAATAGTTCAGGTAGCCAATCGTAGGCGTGAGCACCTGACCGAAGTTCCCATGGTCAGGCCCAGCCCAGTGCTAAACTATTTGTTAAGGCTAATTTATTGTCCAATGTCCAAGCTGCAGTGTCAATTTCACACGGTGAACACGGACACTATGATTGAGAAATTAGAATTTCTATACGCCCCTGTTAGTCTTGTTAGCATTTACAGTATTGTGTGGAGGAGTTCTCTATTAGAACTACTGTGATTATAGAACTCTTGAAGACTGTTCTGTAAGAACATTGGCTGACACAGTTGTATGATAATGAAAGGCTTGTTTGTTGAAATTTTTTTTCCAATCAGCAAAGATAAAAACTTATAATGCGAGGAAACAATTCCATTTTTTCCATACTAATTACTCGTTTCGTCTCGTCTGGCCTCATTATCATACTCGATGGGCCTTATTAGTGGAAAATCAGCATACAGGATAAATTCAATGAATGGAACGCAGCTCATTTTTTTTTTAAATACTAAAGATTTTTTTAAATTTTATTTAGGTGTTCTTGCTTGGCTGCCAGGAACATCGGCAATCTTTGCGATAATAAAAAAAATGTGAAAGATGCTACGGTTATGGCTAACCAGCCATGGGAACCAAACCAACCCACATTTAGTAGTATTTTTCGTGTTATAATTAAATACATAAAAATCCGTTTCACAAATCCCATTGACAAACAATAAATGTTTACAGTCATTAATTTTGTCCTTTTGTGTTGAAAATCTCATTCATGCATCCACCTGCATGGAGATCAAATACTTTTTTTACTAATAAATTGATACTAGCAATAAATTTTCCATTCAACAAATTTGTTCGGATTGTAGGCGGTTGTTAATAAATTCTTATGTTTGCGAAGGATTTTGGGTTTTTTATGTCAAAAAACACGAGGTCACACCTACGGGAATTGTGTATCGTTTTTTTCTACGTGAGAACGCGACTTTGTTTACAAAATATTTTTGCTAATCCATAAATCAACATAAAAATAAAAGCTAAAAAAATGAAATTCATTTTTGTTTATTTTTGTTTCTAGACCATTGAATTGTGCCCATTGAGTAAAAAAGCACTTTTAGGAATTTCATAAAATTACTACTTTTTATACAAAAGTTACATATAAGAAATTGAAAAAACATGCTTTTTCCCAAAGGAATTATGAATCAAACCCCTGGTGTATAAAGGCGTATTACCAAAACGTTACAATTTCTGTATAAAATTAAATAATTATTACGTAACGGAAGTCGTTAAGTTGTGAATAAGACCATGCTGGGCAATGACAACATTAAACAGCAGCAATTTTGAAAAAAAAAACATCGCATGCAAAGGGATTCACGCTGTGTGCCAAGCAATAGATGATCGTCCAAAGATTTCATTATCATTTTAAATTATTTGGGTCAAATATTCGTGGGAAAGTGACTAATTTGTTTAGTAAGAACTAATAACACGCAATAATGTCATTGCATTGCAAAAAGATTTATTTAACGTTGCCACAGGACTTGATCTCTAAAAAAAATATTGAAAAGAAAAGTATAATGAGTGGGACCCAGGAATCTTCCAGGGTATCCTAAGCCAGCCATCATCTAAGGCAGCTAAAATGGTATTTAATATGGTGGTGCATCATCGGTGTATCGCTGCGTAATATTTGTTATATAAAGTCAAGAGCAGGTCGACCTTTACATAACTGAATTTGTACCGTTCTTAAGTTCTATATCATAAGAACCAAAATTGTATCGCAAGTGTAAAGCTCGACGTGCACTTGACTGTACGATAGGACTGACAAGTCTCTTAGGCTGGGAACTGACGATCATTTTTTGCCCAAGTCCTGACGTAAAACTGTAGGACTTGGGCAAAAAATTATCGTCAATGGCGAATCGTGGCTCCAGAGTTGAGTCCACGTCCGCACCCGGAAATTTTATGGGCCTTGAGCAAAAACTGACCGTGAGTGTAGGATCTTAGAGACAAAAGTCTTTAATAAATAAGATTTAAAAAAAAGTAAAGTATAAGGGCTACAACACCCTACACCTGAAAGTTCTCTCGGAAGAACTCGCGGAAGTCGTCGCATGATTTTTACTGCAATGTATACATTACTAAGCTTTCCCCGCTGCTTCGCTCGCGTTAATTTTATGACATAGATCTCGTTTGACAACTAAACAACCCATAGCACGACTTGTGGCGCCATCTGTTGGCCGATACAGCGCCCTCTATAGTAGAAAAAATATTTTCCCACTGGAATGACATACTTTTACGGGATAAAAAGTAGCGTATGTTGGGCTCTGTACCCCTGACAATATATATTCAAATTTTCATAATTAGTTAATTAGATTAGTTAAGCCGTGAAGGAATAACAAACAAACAAACAAACTCACTTTCTCATTTATAATATTAGTAAGGATAAGCTTCTTATTGCAATGTCTGACTGGCGAATGCACACCAGTCAGGAAGGCAGTGTAACATTTTAACAATAAAAAATTGAATTCATCATTACAGATTGCGCACAGATGGTTCTTTTCCCTCACTGCTCAAATTGCCAATAACATTCGCCAATAATGTAACAGTAACATTATTGGCGAATGTTAATAAATATTGGTAAAGGAGCACTTTTAAAAACATGAAATTTTACCCATAGTTTTCTTTTATTCTAAGCATTAAGAAAGTATTTTTTACAAATTCTCATGAGACCATAACGAGTACTCTTCGGGTAATACCAGAGTCTATTTGATTACCTACGTTTATTTTTTTTAATAAAATATTGTAACAATGCTTCTCAAAATTCTATTATAAACGCAAGTGTGCTTTTTAGATTCAAAGACGTAAAAGTCAAAATATTTTGCAGTAACAAATTGTTTGTATTCATTCCATTCAAATGCCGGATGTCCGAACTTGAGATTTTGTGCAAGTTTTTTTAAAATGATTAATTGATATTACCACTGGGCTTTGGAGGCGATTCAGATTCGATATTTTATTAACAATTGCTATATTTTTTGTAAATATATATTTCGTATGATTTGGAATTATTGAAAGTAATTCACGTGGACAATTTATGTTACACGGATGTTCAATTTGAAAATATTAATGTTTATACATAAATAAATAAATTCTACACAATTTACACAGCGCGGTCTGGTCCCAAGGTAAGCTAAACATAACGTGCTTGTGTTATGGGTATCAGACAAGATATATTATTGTAAATACATACTTATAATACCCAGACTCGAGGGCAAACACAAATGCCATTAAGTAAATTTTTGCCCCGAGCAAGAATCGAATCCGCGCCCTTTGGTGCTCAAGGTAGGACTACTACAAAACAATAACGCAGTAAGTATTGTCTGTTAGCTATACTTACTTATGAATATGTAAAATAGACACTATAACGCACGTATTCAAAGTTACTGGACAAATTTGATTCTTTTGCCACAGGAAAATAAAGCTCGAAAAGGGGGTACGACAACTATTATTAATCTGTGGTACAGTGTAAAAATGGTTACTTACATACGCATTCAAAATAAGAGCGATCCGTACGTATGTTAATCAATGGTCCGTTTATGTCGGCTCACGCATTATTTCTGCTACAGAATTATTCCTGTGATACTTATTTTGAGCGTTTTAAACCTGCTGTCAGAGGTAAAATAACTGTGAATGTTCTATACACTGTACTACCCTCTCACACAAACAGAATATCGATGAGTGAGAGACATGAAAGCCTATCTCCTTTCCTATCACTTTTCTCCCTATCTTATATTATCTTCCTTCTAGGGAGACACACCAGTAGTGGCGCTATCAACACGCTACGCACCGCGCCGACCGCCGCCGCGCCGCCTTGAATTTTCATAAGGCGGCGATGCGCGACGCGGCGATATTATATCTGTAGCAGCGGCGGTGTAATTTAGTTCAAAAATTCTTTCTCAAGTAGAAAGCTACATTATCAGGGAGTGACATAGGCTATAGCTTTTGCCGAAATTCAATGTAGTTCCCACGGGAACGGGTCCGGGACTTCACGCGCAAGTCGCGGGCAAACAGCTAGTATGATTTAAAAAGACTTACTCGCACTCGGTATAAAAATTAACTAATTTATTAATAATGTTAAAAAATAAGTAAAACAAATATGAATGTTTAGAAATATAATTTATTATTTTTCTCTCGAATAAAAAAATATACAAAGTCTTGCACACAACCTTTCGTTCATAATACTATTCTTACTTAAATAATTATTGTAATACCTATCTACGTCAGTAACAATATAATTCTATATTATTTTCATTTTCATAAAAAGTTTCATTGTAGTAATTTCATCATAATTAATAACATTATGAAATAAATTGTACAAAAATATTTCTTTACTACTTTTTTCTTTATAGTGTAATGTATGTACAAAACCATCTCTGTTGTCGTAGTATTTATGATATGAGATGTAATTAAAATTTCTTAGATACCTCTTATTGTTGAGATTTAATTGAATAACATAAAAAATATCTCCGTTTACTCACAAAATTTTGAATTTATTCAAAACTAAGTAAATGAAATCTAAATACGATAGATGAAAGATATTTTTGCTATACGATGCTGTGAGTCATGGTCCGCCGCGATGATCCTTTAGGACAGCATACATCATCACTTGGCATGAGAAATACAATTTCAGACAATAAATACATAGATCAGTAACCATACAAATATGGAAAACCAACATGAGGCACGGCAGATAAAGGCACGAAAACCGGCATCATTCTCTCCGCCTGCATATAATGAGTTCTTGTATGTTTTTTCAAATGATCTCGTCTCCCAAATTTCTTCCCACACGTAGGACAAGGGAACGGACGGACGCCAGAATGTATTCTCTTATGCCTTGTCAACTCTTCATTCCTTGTAAAAGTCTTCCCACAATTCTTCTCATCACATTTATAAGGTCTTTCGCCCGTGTGGATGCGGATATGCCCTTTAAGTTGTCCATTATTTGAGAAGCCTACTTGGCAATGTGGACATTTGTATTTCTTTGGACGTTGCTTCCTAGCGTTTAATAGTTTTGCTTCATTTTCCTGCTGTAATATTCTCGCGTACTCCAACTCCATGGCGTATCCTTGAGCTAGTGATTCTAATAGTAAAGGATCTGTAGGTGTAACGCCTAAAGCTTGTGCTATGTCTGCAGTTGGAAGATATTCAGGCCCGAATGGTGCATTATACATACTTGGATGTGGGATTACAGTTTGTGTCAAATTAGGAAACACATTATCCACTGCAAGCTTAATATCTTCTGTTTCATTTTTATTGGTTTCCTGTTTTGTCGTGTTTTCTGATTTGAGAAGTCTATGACAACATAAGCTTAAACTGGTCACAGGCGATTCAATTGAAGTGGAGTCAGGTAGATTAGTTTTCTTCTCGTCTTCTCCGTCGGCAGTTGTTGTAGACACAGTACAATCTTGATGTATATTTGCATCGTTTTTTTTAAATGTACCCCTAATTTTCCTTAGTCGATTTTCTCTTTTTTCTTCAGCTTTTCTTTTCTTAATAGTTTCATCACAGATGTTTACATCGTCTTTCTTATCACTTAAGTCCCAAGGCCTAAAAAGCCTAGAATAACTTTTCTGCATCGACAACATTTTCAGAACACAAAGATATGGACACACACGATTGAAGTCAACGACTGGGACCCTTTTTCATTTCAACAACTTTTATATACATTCCTTTAACAATGAATTTAATAAAGGCGCCCAAAAGTAGAGGGATCTTTCTATTCAATGTATGAAAGAGACGCAATATTTTTCAATTGTTGCACACTTGAGGGTTTGGACAACCTTTTGTCTACAGCGTCATAATCCACACGGAATACTTTCAACTTTATTTCTTTTTAAAAAAGGTCGAAGTTTGCGTGTTTTTTTAAAGTTTCTTATGTTTTTTTCTTTGAGCGATGCAATAGTGTCTGAGATAGGGGTGTGTATTGTTATTTATGTTGATTTTTGTGCGTGGTCGGGCTCGGGGGGCGGGCCCGTAGGCCGAGCGTCATGCTCGAGTGGTCCCGGTCGCCTCACAGCTGCAACCTTGTTTGTTTTAATGGTTTCCACAATTGTTGCGGTAGCTTTGTACATAGATATATGGCTGTTATGGGAGACTAAACAATTTATTCCCCCGATAATATCAGGGAAATGTTGGAATTAATTTTATGACTGTGCGAAAATAAATTGAAAGTTTCATGTCAGCGGGTGGTTTAATTGTCATTTTGAAGAGTTTAAATTTGATGGTTTCGCTTCAGCGTTGGTTTTTCTGCGTTTCCATATTAATTTAACTTTTTGACAAATACTTTTCAATTCAATTCTATTCATTTATTTGCTTTTTATCATCATCTCAGCCACAAGAAGTCCACTGCTGGACATAGGCCTCCCCCAAACGCCTCCAATGCGACCTGCTGGTAGCGGCCTGCATCCAGCGGCTTCCTACGACTTTCTTCGTCGGTCTAAACACCTTGTAGGCGTCCTACGCTGCGCTTTCCGGTACGTGGTCGACAATTCCAGAACCCTCTTGCCCCATCGGCCATCGGTTCGGCGCGGTACGCCCTGCCCACTACCACTTCAGCTTACTGATCCGTTTGGCTATGTCTGTTATTCTGGTTCTGCTACGGATCTCCTCATTTCTGATTCGATCTCGTAGAGAAACCCCGAGCATAGCTCGCTGAGTGACCGTGAGCCTTCTTATGAATTTTATATATTTTAAGAATATATTTTATTCTATCTTTCTTTTCAAACTTTAACGACTCTTGCCTTGCAGTTTTTACAGATACGACGTCAAAATTGTCAATGATTACTTACTAAGGCTGGTTTTAGAGTCGCGCTGACTGCACGCTGACCATCGGCGCTGACAGCAAAATGTATGAACCGTCCGCGCTGATAATTACGCGTCATTTAAAAACGCTTCCTAGAAGACATATTCGTCCGTCAGCCCCGACGGTCAGCGTGCTGTCAGCACAACTCTAAAAAGAGCCTTATGCCGTAATGCGCTCCCATAAAGTTAAAATTTCGAGATAGGTAGACAATATTGCTTTCTATAGCGTCGAATGTAAGCGTGCCTATTCTTGTAACAAAAACAGCCAAAAACTTTTATCAATCTTATACGCTATCTCGCTCGTTTAGTATTTTGTATGAGCAAGATAGCGCTAATATCATATAATATCGAACCTGGCCATGGAGGATGGGTTTCTTTATCTCGAGCTTCTTCGTGCTTCGGAGGGCACGGCTGTTGTTGATAGATCACAGTAGTCAAGTCGGTGGCAGAGTACGCTCTAATCACCTTCGATTGAAGGGTGACCCGTATGGTTGATATGATGGTGATAAAGATAGCGCTGGAGATTGAGTCTAGATTTTGACTGTTTAATTACGAGATAGATAACAATATTTAAAGGGCCATTTTAGGGTATTTTTTTAACATAACAATTTTACATGATTTAATATAAAATAAAACTGTCCACGATTGCAAAATTGATGGACGGTATCAATCTAAACAAATCAAGTTATCCTATACTTACACAATACCCTCTGATTGCTTTTCATGTCCAATGTTAGATTATTCCGGAATCGGCGGGAAATGTCACAAAACGCAACGGATGATCGATCGGCGAAGCTCCTTTAATATTTTGTCTGTTTGAACATAAAAAGTTTAATCGTGATATATTTTTTATTATAAATTCGATATGAAATTGTGAGAAAATAATTCGTTTCTATCTTTTTTTTTTATATACCACGAAGGTGGCAAACAAGCTTACGGTCCGCCTGATGGTGAGCGGTCACCGTAGCCTATGGACGCTTTCAATACCGGGAGTATCACTCGCGCGTTGCCGACCCTGTAAAAATCTTTTAATGCCCCTTTTGAAGAACCCCATGTTATAATCTAAAGGAAAGACCTCGTTTCTATCTAAATTTCCGTTGACACTTGGCATAAAAGCTAGAAACAATCCACTGATTTCAAGTAAAAATGAATAATTAATCATGATTCACTCGCAAATCACTTTATAGTTAAAAAACTTGCAATATTACGTTACTACATCAAGGTATTAATTATATTATTAATAAATACACTATTAATAAATAGGTAATCATTGAATTTTATTATAAATTTTGTGCCAAGTAGTGGAACAGAATGTATACGTCATGTTCGTGTATAATTAAAATTTCTGTATTCTGTGGGTCGCCGCGGGCATTTAGACAGAACTGTTACAATGTCACATATTTTTCTTTAGTCTACCAGCATTTCGGAATCAGCTCAAATCGGAGCAGCCCGTCTGGGGAAGGACCTCCACCTTACAGAAGATCGTAGCCAATAAAATAGCATTGGTCTCGGCCATGTTTGTGTTCCTACGGTGAGTAAGGTCTCCAGAGCTCCTCTTGGGGGGGTTTCCCAACCCCGGGTTGGCTACGCGTGAGTGATACCCCGGTATTGCAAAGCATCTATAGGCTACAGTGATGCTTACCATCAGGGCCGTATGCTTGTTTACCAAAAATACTTGTGCTAAGCCTAAAAGGTTACCTGCACTACTGTTAAGTATTATAATATCTGTGCCTGCACGGTTCACCCAGTTTGAAACAAAAGGAAAACCAACTCCAAACTTCAGATGTATCTAATAGACGCTGCGTCAAACGCATGCCGATGGGCATCTGAAGGCCAAGCGAAATTGTATGAAAATCTCTTGTCTTGTCTTTACGAATCAATATTTTAACCGCAAAAAGTAAGAATACGATTATGTAATGTCTGAAGTTGAAAACTAATTGTTTAACAAATATAACGGTTTTCATAATATTCAATAAGAAGGGATCATTCAAAATCAAAATAGTATGTTTTATCCAAAAATACGTCATAAACCAAACAATAACAGGACGATTCGTCAAGATTGTGACAAGACATTGGGCTCGCAGCATCATGTAAGGAGGTTGTGTCCTCGCGCCTTTTAAAGGAGCTTGATTGATTTGATTTGATATTGATCGTTGCTTTTAAGTGGGCTTTATTAGGGCAGTAAAAAAAATAACACAGACATGGAAAGCTAGCTCCACTCACGAGCTCATCTATATAATGGGAGTTCGGAATAAAAATTTTCTTAAGTTATTAAATAATAACTTTCACGCAAACAACATCTTGACACGTCCAAAAGCAGTCGATACGATATTGAACAACGGATTGGCACGTCGAACTTTTTCCTAGCATTACTTCAATAACGTGCACCCACGTTACTTGGCAGCACAGTCCGGCTGGTCACCGTGGGTGCGTTACATACGTTAGTTAACGTATATTGACGTTAGTGTGTGCATTATATGTAACATCGAAGGTTTTATATACAACAAAATGTTTATTTACGTTAAAATTTTATATGGAGAAAATGTGCGCCACGGCCGCGGCATACAGTCGATGTTCCCGCGAAAGTGTTAAAATTTTCAAAATGAAGCTTAAAGTGCTTAAAGGATGACTCTGACTACACCGTGATGGGCCTAAGCCGAGCGTCAGCCGGTATATTTTTATGGACCTGTGGCTATATTCTCGTAACAACTATCGTTCAAATCTCTTGTCAATCTCAATTGTTATTTTGTACGAGTGAGACAGTCATTGAGTTTATAATACGTATGTAATATAGTACGCTGCTGGTACTAGGAGCAAAGGGCGGAGCATTGTTCGTCGAAACGCGGCCCGACACGTAGCGTGAGTCTCTCTTCTAATCTCTACTACTCCTCAACATAAGGTGGGGTGGAGTTACGACTCCAAAACAATACGTTGTTTTGGCTAAATAAAAAAATTTAAAGGAGGTACTTAATTTAGAAATTATTTCGCCGTAACGCGGACGGAGTTACAGGTACAGCACATCATAAATACAATCCAAAATAATAAACTATGAAAATGTTACAATTCATTAAATATCAAAGTTCCATACAATACCATTCATACTGGTTCATAAATCTCTTATAGCTATTGGAAAACCTTAATTTCTTTATAAAATACGCATAAATCTTAAATTATAAACATCGGAATGGTTATAAGTGGCTTTTAGTGGAATCTTGTAGATGCGTGACGACTTTATAATATTTTTTTTATTGTAACGTTTTTTCTGACGTCATTGTAGTGGTCAATTACTACGGCTGTCATAAATGGAGCACTTTGTGAATGGATCTCTAAAAAAATTGTAGCAATCCACAGGCTGTATTCGTTAGTTTTAACAAATGTTACATAAAATTTACTTGCTTCCAGAGCAGTATTCTATAAACGTGCGTTTTAATCAAAAACATTTTAAGTCCTACTTAAGTTCGTGGGTTCAGTAAATAATAATCTACTTAACCGTTACAGTTTTCTTTGTAGGTTCAGATCGACTACGACTGTGAATAAAAAAAAATTAAACAAGACTTTCGGAGAAAGGGGGTTATATTATTAAGATTATTGTATCGAAAATTATCTTACCAAAACCTCAATAATATATTAATGGAAAAAAATATCGTGTACTATTACTTTTTTTTTTTCAATAAAAATAATGAAGTGAAATCGTTTGTTTCAGAAGTTAGACCATCACAGGCACTTTTTCTTGTCATTTACACTTTGTATTATAAAGAAAATAAACTACGTTATCAACTACCACCATTTCGGAAACAAGCAAAATGGCCAAAAGAAATGGCGAAAGAAAACTGGTTACGGTCTTTTTTTGTCATTTAGCAATTTTTTGTCCCACTCGTTAGTTACAATGTATTAAGTACTTATGTAGGAACATTAAAATTTATAAGAAGAAATAAGGTCACCTAGTTGCAAAAACACTAGTCTGCAAGTTGTCTGTTTAAACCTACTGTATTTTTTTTGTATGTGTTTTGCAAATAAAGTATATTATATCTTCTTTATTATTTATTTATTATCTTTTAACGTATAACTACACCCTGTACACAACATTCGCGATAGCGTGTGTGGTCTACATCCACTATAAAGTAACCTCATAATCATTGTAAGAACAAATACCTCTATAAATCTAAAATGGCGGACGGCCTATTCAACTTCGCCCATTCACACTGACCCAGACGACTAGACGCCGTCCATTCAACAAATTCATTCGAGATTTTTATAAGATTTTATTAAAATTTACGTATTTTTGGGTAAGTGTCAATTGATTACCTGGTGTGCTGTTGAAATTCTTTTTTTTTGTGTACTTGTGTTAACTATTAAAGATCTTGGTGGTATCAAGCTTAACTTGTCGAAATGTAAGGATATTATGATATTATCAATTTGTGTGTGGCCAGTACATTTATATATAAAAGAGAAAATCACTGACTGATTCATCACGAAATATCCGAAACTACAAGTGCCAGGAGTCTCAAATTTTGCAAGGGGGTTTCTTTTGGGGCGTAAGTGCTCACTAAGAAAGGATTTTTGGAAATTCATCCCCTAAGGGGGTAAAACGGGGGTGCAAAGTTAGTATGAAACTTTGCCGTTTTTGAAGTTATTCGAATGTAATTCAGCATGAAGGTTCTTTACTGAAAAGCATGAAACATGAGTAAAATATTTTTTTCAAAATTCATCCCTTAGGGGGTTAAACGGGGGTGCAAAGATAGTATGAAACTTTGCCGTTTTTGAAGTTATTCGAATGAAATTCAGCATTAAGGTTCTTTACTGAAAAGCATGAAACATGAGTAAAATATTTTTTCAAAATTCATCCCTTAGGGGGTTAAACGGGGGTGCAAAGATAGTATGAAACTTTGCCGTTTTTGAAGTTATTCGAATGAAATTCAGCTTGAAGGCTCTTTATTGAAAGGCATGAAACACGAGTAAAATATTTTTCTCAAAAAACATCCCCTATGGGGTTAAACGGGCGCAAAGTTAGTATGAAACTTTGCCATTTTTAAAGTTATTCAAATGAAATTCAGCATTAAGGTTCTTTACTGAAAAGCATGAAACATGAGTAAAATATTTATTTCAAAATTCATCCCTTAGGGGGTTAAACGGGGGTGCAAAGATAGTATAAAACTTTGCCGTTTTTGAAGTTATTCGAATGAAATTCAGCACGAAGGTTCTTTATTGAAAGGCATGAAACACGAGTAAAATATTTTTCTCAATAATCATCCCTTAGGGGGTTAAACGGGGGGTGCAAAATTTAGTATGTAACTTTGCCGTTTTTGTAGTTATTCGAATGAAATTCAGCATGAAGGTTCTTTACTGAAATCATCCCAGAAACTGACTGATTGGTGACTGACATATCAACGCACAGCCCAAACCGCTGGGTCTAGAGACTCCAAATTTGGCACATAGGTTCCCCATGAGGTCTAGGGGTGCACTAAGAAAGGATTTTTCAAAACTCACATCCTAAGGGGGTGAAACGGGGGTCCAAAGTTTGTATGAAGAAACTAGATTAGTTAGACCATTTTATTTGAAACTTCGCAGGAATCCTCCTGGCGGTAAATGAGTAAGTACGTGTTTCAGGATTTTTCAAAATTCAACCCCTAGACGAGAGGGATGAAATGTGGTAAACTCTACACGTGTATTATAGAGGGCGCTCGACCTAGAAAGCTGAAATTTTGTATAGAAGTTCCCTTTATGATGTTGACAAGGATAAAGATGGGGTTTTTCGACTTTCCCACGGGAAAGGGAGTAATAGGACTGCAAGTGTATTATCGCAGGCGCTCAACCTAGAAAGCTTAAATTTCGTATAGAGGTTCCTTTTATGATGTTGACAAGGATAATAACGGGATTTTTTTAATTCCCACGGGAACGGGAAAAATAGGACTGCACGTGTGTTATTGTGGGCGCTCAACCTAGAACGCCTAGATTTTGTATTAAGCTTCCCTTTAAGTACTTAGACAAGGATCGAGACGGGATTTTTAAAATTCTCACAGGATTCGAAATAATAAAACTACACGTGTATTATCGGGAGTGCTTAACCTGAAAAGCTGATTTTTTTTATAGAGATTCCCTTTATGATGTTGACAAGGATAAAGTCGGGTTTTTTTTAAATTCCCACGGGAACGAAATTATTGGCATTTTCGCTTGACCACGCGGGCGGAGCCGCGGGTAACAGCTATTAAAATAATAAAACAACAGGATTTTGTACACAATAGGTAGCCAAACAATGAAGAACACTGACGTCACGGGGAAAACTACACTAATAGGAGACTGTTAAATCCGTCTAACTACTTAATTAGTCACAAGTCCAATTCCACGCGGGCGAAGCCGCGGGCACAGCTAGTCTATATATATAAAAGAGAAAATCACTGACTGATTCATCACGAAATCTCCGAAGCTACAAGTGCTAGGAGTCTAAAATTTTGCATGGGGGTTCCTTTTGGGGCGTAGGTGCTCACTAAGAAAGGATTTTTGGAAATTCATCCCCTAAGGGGTTAAAACGGGGGTGCAAAGTTAGTATGAAACTTTGCCGTTTTTGAAGTTATTCAAATGAAATTCAGCATGAAGGTTCTTTATTGAAAGGCATGAAATACGAGTAAAATATTTTTCTCAAAAATCATCCCTTAGGGGATTAAACGGGGGTGCAAATTTAGTATGAAACTTTTCCGTTTTTGAAGTTATTCGAATGAAATTCAGCATGAAGGTTCTTTATTAAAAGGCATGAAATACGAGTAAAATATTTTTCTCAAAAATCATCCCTTATGGGGTTAAACGGGGGCGCAAAGTTAGTATGAAAGTTTGCCGTTTTTGAAGTTATTCGAATGAAATTCAGTATTAAGGTTCTTTATTAAAAGACATGAAACACGAGTAAAATAATTTTTTCAGACATCATCCCTTAGGGGGTGAAACGGGGGTGCAAAGTTAGTATGAAACTTTGCTGTTTTTGAAGTAATTAAAATGAAATTCAGCATTAAGGTTCTTTATTGAAAGGTATGAAACACGAGTAAAATATTTTTCTCAAAAATCATCCCTTAGGGGGTTAAACGGGGGTGCAAAGGTAGTATGAAACTTTTCCGTTTTCGTAGTTATTCGAATGAAATTAAGCATGAAGGTATTGAAAGGCATTAAACACGAGTAAAATATTTTTCCCAAAAAACATCAAAAATAAAAGGAAAGGGTTGTACTTGACTGTAAGTATTATCGCAGGCGCTCTACCTAGAAAGCTGAAATTTTGTATAGAGGTTCCTTTTATAATGTTGAAAAGGATGAGGATGAAGACAAATAGGACTCCACGTGTGTTATTGTGGGCGCTCAACCTGGAACATTATAATTTTGTATTGAGGTTCCCTTTATAAAGTACACAAGGACTAAGACGGGATTTTTTAAAATTCCTACAAATTCAATTATCGAGGGCGCTCAACCAAGAAAGCTAAGATTTTGTATTGAGGATCCCTTTAAGAAGTGGACAATAACAAAGACAGGGTATTTAAAAATCCTACGGGAACAGGAATAATAAGATTACACGTGTATTATCGGGGGCGCTCAGCCTAGATAGCACAGATTTTGTATAGAGGTTCTTTTATGATGTAGACAAGAATAAAGACGGATTTTGACGAGAAAAATACGACTGCACGTGTATTACCGTGGGCGCTCAACCTAGAACTCCTAGATTTTGTATTAAGCTTCCCTTTATAAAGTAGCCAAGGATAAAGATGGGATTTTTTAAAATTCCAACAAGAAGCGCTTAACCAACAAAAAAATTAACAAAAAAAACAGCTTTTCAAGCTGTAATTTTTTGTAGAGATTCCCTTTATAATGTTGACAAGGATAAAGTCGGGTTTTTTTTAATTCCCACGGGAACGAAATTATTGGCATTTTCGCTTGACCACGCGGGCGGAGCCGCGTGTAACAGCTAGTTTGATATATTAACACAAGAAAAATAAAAACTAATTCTATTCTTCTCTGACTAATTTAACTATTGACTTGAAAAACGATTTGTCTTTTTTTTCAGCGTTGTTACAAACCGAACTCTTTTGATAAACTTTATATTTTTATAACTTATATTGTCTATGTTTTATACCTACGTCTATTTTATATTTTACTGTCACTTCACTTTTCACCCTCTCGCCATTCAACCATTTTTTCTTTATTTTTTTCCAACATTTTTCTTCATACCTTCCTCTTTTCCTAATCTCACCATCCTTAATAAGCGTAGTAGCACTGGTGACTACGAAAAAGAGAGCGTTTTTTTAATCTGATGTTTTAGAAACTCACTGTTGTATTATGTAATTGTAGTGAATCCTCGAGGGATATATTTATTTTATAGTCTTCATACTTTCATTGTGGTTAGAAACACATTATTGAAATGCGTTATAAAGTATTGTACATATTTTAACACACAAAATACTGCTAGCAGTTTCCGCGAGAATTCGTTATCTCGCATAATAACTCAATCTACTGATTGATATTCTCATTTATATGATTATCATTAATGCTTATCATTTTATCTTTATCGTAATTAATTATCAACATTGCATTTTATTTGAAATAAAAAACAATGAGTTATAGACGTCAACCAGATTAGCCAGATATTGTCTTGGACGAAAAAAGAAAAAATACATAGAAAGAAGGCCTTAGCCCTGCATGCAGGCAGGGCAATTTAAATAAATAAATATGGCAACATTTCCAAAATAAAATCAAAAATAAACCTTTACCACAAATCGTCACCGCAACAAACCGCTAATCCCGCGGGGTTGGATCCCCTAATAGCTTTTACACGAGGGTCAAGAGGGGAGGAGTCTCACTACACGAGGGGGAGATTAGGGAACATTGAGAATTATTATTAACAGTAACGGCATTAGGTTTAAATCAATTCTAATCTTGTTAGTTTCTTTCTTGTTAGTAAAAGTATAATCTGTAAATATAAAAATGAAACCCGTTTTCCGTTGTCACGACATAACATGAAAACGGCTTGACCGATTTGGCTGATTTTTTTTTTGTAGTTTTCTAATACTCTGTACAAGGTTCTTACGGAAAAAAATATTAAGAAAATCTCTCAGAAAGATTGAAAAAAAAACGAAACAGTACCCGGGCGAAAAGCCGGGCCGGGCAGCTAGTAACAAATAAAGTAAAATAACAAAGTTTTATCTAAAAACTAAGTCAAGTTTACTTTTTAATCTGTGTATTTTTTTTATTTTTTTTTTTATTGAAAGTAACAACAAAAGCCATTTTTAAGAGATAAGTTACAAAATGACAATTCCGTCTAAATATGTTCGGCAAAATTATTATAATACGCCTTATACCAACAATTCACGAAAAGTAGTATCACACAGTATTTAATTATTTTAGTTTACTTTATTTATACTAAATACTAATTTAAAGAGGAAATATTTGTATTTCTGTGTGTAACGAATAAACTCAAGAACGAATGGACAGATTTCAAAAATTCATTAATCGCCAACACGGTTGGCTCGCGCAGACGTAAAACCCAGTTCGAAACTTATACTTATTACTCAGTGCATAACGACAATCGATTTTCAATTATTTTATAAACTGTTAGCACAATTTTAATACGTACTAATAACTTATTGAAAATGCATTAATTTTCTCAGGAATATTCAATGTTCCGCTAATTATGACGGAGTATGTGGCTACCTTGTTTGTTTGTATTATATTTAAGAGGTAGGGCACATCGGATAATCCGCTCAAATCGGAGCAACAATAACCTACATACATTATACAGAAGATCGTAGTCAAATAGCATTCTCGAGGTCTCGGCCATGTTGTGTTCCTACGTTGAGTTGAGTAAGGTCTCCAGAGCTCCACTTTTTACAGGGTCTGCAACGTCTCGGTGTTGCAAATTGCAAGTGTCTATAAGCTACGGTCGCTGCGGACCGTATGCTTGTTTGCCACCTTAGTGGTATAAAAAAAAAAACTTTTTATGAAACTACAATCTATCACCATTTGTCTACAGTTGTTGGTTATTTTTATGACATTACTAAAAGGGTTTGATTGATCGGTGTAAATTATATCATCGCACCAAAAGTGATCAAAAAAGCACTGTATACTTAAATTTTAAAATACATGCCAAAAGGTTTCTGAAATTTTGAGACAGTGGTTTTTTGACGTTTAAGTTACAGACACGGTTCGCATACAATTTGCACGAACCACATTTCTACTGGGGAGCAAAACTCCCCGTTTCATTATTCTGTGTCAATATTGCATAAAACCTGCATTTTACATTTTTATTTTGAAAAGTCAACTCGTCTGCCAAACCCTAATCTCACTCAGATGTGTCCACAAGGTGCGATTTCTATTACGTTTTCAAACAAACAAACAGACAGACAGGGCAAAGGAGCCGCGGACAGGCGCTCCGCCCCGCAGCGGCGTGTTTGATACTTCTAATAACTGAATATAAGTGAACAGTGCAATCTTGATCATTTATGACGATCATCATCATGAATTTATGCTCATCCCACAGCTAGGATATAGTATGAGTCACTTTTGATTGGCAAATCATCAGCCAGTTTCTGAAAAGCATTATAATTAAGTCCACATTACGTCTCAATCTCTTTTCTTCTTCTTTAACCAAAGACGATGACAGCTATAATTTCAATGTCTTATTAAGTTTAAAAATGCGTTTCTGAAACTAGCTGTATATCGGACAAAGTCCACCATACATGCCCACCGCTGTCTGACTGTACCTATAGCCTGTGACAACGGCGACCACAAATTGACGTTAAGTTGTGTAGCTTGACAGCTGATAACAGCCAGTTTAAAGTCAATGACACGTTAAATTATGGCTGTCACTGTCAAACTAAACAAAAAAAAAGAAACAGCTTGAAACTTTGTGCAATTAAAATCGAAATGCGTTTTATAAACTGGCTGTGTTGGTCAACAAAATTTTCATAGTAAAAGTATTTTATGTTACAAGTAACCGGGTTGTCAATCAAAAAATCTTTAAGTATCAAGACTTATTTCTCGCACTTTAAACAAGGCGTTAAACTGATTGATACAGCAATACAGTAAATAGCAAATAATGGACAATAAAGTCAATACAAAAGCCACAAAGTCGACAATAGCTCTTTGCTTTGCCGACAGTACAAAAAAAAACAGTTCGCTTTGGAAATTGAATTTTTTTCTAGTAAAATACTCGCAACTTCGTTCGCGTATATCTCGCTTTCCCGTGGGAATTTTGAAAAATCCTTTCTTTGTACACCCTTAAACGTCGTAAGGAATCTACATTCCAAATTTGGAGTCTCTAGACCCAGCGGTTTGGTCTGTGCGTTGATATATAGTTAAGTCAGTGAATTTTATATACTCGTAATAGATAGATCATACTGTTAAGACACATGACTAGCGAGCACGTATGCGAGCAACAAGGTATAGAGTGGACCACGTGGTACTGAAGGGTCTACTGTTACATTTTATCGTTGGTTTTTATGATTTAGCACTCGTCTAGCAAGCCACATTAGGGCTTATGAAACACACAATTTTATATTTTATTGTCCATGGGACGCCGTCGTCAAAATCGTCGTCGAAATTGATGAGAACTATATGGCGTAGCGCTCATTGTGCTTTTTTCAATGGACTAAGTTGTATAACTGGACTTCGACAGTCCTTTGCTACAACATTACACGTACCATGGCGGAAGCCTAAAGTCTGTCACCGCTGCTTTAAATCTAACGGTTAATCGAAAGTGCCGACGAAACCGCCGGCGCGATATCTATTTGGAACATAAACTAATGTACGAACACAATAGATAGGTAGAAAATATTAATTGTCAAAAATCAAATTTGAAGCAGTATAAAAATAAATTCATTAATTCAAATGTTAAATGGTCCGAAGTAGTCCGAACAGACATTCCAATCCAATACGCCTTACAACCTGCAAAGGCAAACAAAAATTTGCCACATCAAGAGTTTGCCGGCTTTTAACCTAATTTATACTTATGTTAACATCTTAAATGTATCAGGAAATATCTATGACAATGCTAGTGATGTTACTCTATTATGTGACGATAGATCTGTAGAGCGGAGAGGCGTGGCGCGGTAACTTTGTCGGGGTGTTTTCAAAGTAAGACGGCACTTTAAAGATTTTTTTTCAATAACTATTTGATACTTTTGACATGAAAAATAAATGTTTATCTATGGTACTTAGACTCGGTCAAATGTATCAATCTAATTTAAGTTTTGAACTTTTTGTTACGCATTTGAGATCGCTGTATAAGGCACTATGAGGTATCTGAAGTATGATAACAGTGGTTTTTCAATCTATATTGGATTAAAATTATGGTTTGAGTTTGAAGTAGTAGAGCATTGACGACCTCCGTGGCGTAATGGTTACCATGCCAGATCGCCACCCAATAGGTCCCGGGTTCGGATCCCGGTCGGGTCATGATGAAAAACGAACTTTTTCTGATTGACCTCGGGTCTTGGATGTTTATCTATATATGTATTTGTTATAAAATATAGTATCGTTGAGTTAGTATCCCTTAACACAAGTTTCGAACTTCTTTGGGGCTAGCTCAATCTGTGTGATTTGTCCCTATATATTTATTTATGAAGAGGGTTACCTCGGATGGGGAAGTAACAGTAAGTATTTTAAAAAAATCTAAGTCAAAACCGCACCCTCTGGTGTCGAAGGTATCATCTATGATTCCACAGTACCGAGACGGAGATAACTTACATCTTAATGAATCATTAATTAAAAAAAAATCTGCAACACAAGTATATCACATTGTATTCTATATTTACACATTGTAATAAGTCCAAACATAAATTCGAATGAACTAAATGAGTAATATTTGCTATAGGTATACTCCAATCCAATATATGATCGCACAAGATGTCTAGTGTAATTTAACGATGGTGTTTGCAATAAGTTGTCGTGCCTTATTTTATAATGGTAGCATAATGTTGTATGCTTTATCGCATTAAAGTAATTTACAATCGATTCATTGAGGAGTTTGATGGCGTCGCTGTGTGTCGCACTCTAATATGAACAAGCAAGTCAAGCGACGTCGACCCTACCCAGTGTTTGGATGGGTTTCGTTATCTCGAGCTTCTCCATGCTTTGGACGACAATCAGCCAAGTCGGTGGCGTTCGGGCGGCTTGAAAACACCGGCCCTTGCCAATCCGCATTGGAGCAGCGTGGCAGAGTACGCTCTAGTCCCCTTCGATCGAAGGGAGACCCGTATCCCTGCAGTGGGATGATTATGGGTTGATATGACTGAATCGATTCATATTTATTTCATATCGACTTAATTGGAAATTATTTAATGGAAAAAAATTTGACGATTCGAAAGAGCTTATATTAGGCCTATTTGAATAAAAATATTTTGAATTTGACTTATATTTTAAATCAGATGACTTTTTGCAGCTTTTGTGCCAAATATTATATTGTGGAATAGTAAATAGTTAGCTATACATATATACATATTTGAAGATACAAAAGATACCCTTTAACTGAAATCTGTTGATACTTTGACACTTTCCGAACCCCATACCGCTGTCCCCCAAATGATCCACCCATGGCAAATTTCCACATCGATGCACATGCACTATGGCGGATACAAATCATTTATTATTGTACATTATATTTTGTCCACTTTTCCTTTGCCGCAAGAAGTGCAGATGGTCACGGTGTTTTTTTTTCTAGAGATTTGTTTGGTTAAGTTGCAAATGTAAATCAAATATTTTGGTATGCCGTTAGATACAATCGTAAAAGTATGCCTTCGGTTGCGCGGTACAGAAAACCAACTTTAAGATATTCGTCCGAAAACGTTGTCAAAAAGCGTAACGTGGGACCTAAAGAAAATCTTAGTGGGTACTTAGTGCGAGTATTTTGTTACCGTTCGAATATCGAAGTCAACAAACTGTCCAAATAGAGAAGTACTTTCATGTTGCGAATTTATAAGACGCAGAATAATGTGGTTCACATTTTGAAGTGAGTTTATATGTAACACGCGTCTAGTTTTACAATATGATGATTTGTTTTCAATTTGGTCATCATTTAAATTTCGAATGTGGCTAAAAATCTCGTGGGTACTTTATAATAATAATATTTTATTTAAGACAACCTGTTAGCGCTAAGTATTGGTGAAAACGTAAGTTAATTAATCTATACTAATATTATAAATGTGAAAGTGCGTTTGTTTGGTTGTTTGTTTGTCCTCTCTTCACGTCGAAAGTAATGAACGGATTGATATGGTTTTTTTATTGGACATAGTTTAAGGTCTTGGAGAGTGACATAGGAAATTTATCCCGGAAAAACATCTCATTCCCACGGGGAAAAAAGTATAACATAATTTTTTAACGGGGATAATTTAAGGTCTGGACTGGAGAGCGATATAGGGCTATTTTTTCCACGGGATAAATAGATTCCCATGAGAAAAATTATTGACATTTTCCCTTGACCACGCGGGCGGAGCCGCGGGTAACAGCTAATACTAAATAAATGAATATGTTTATTCTCTATTTACAAGATCTTACATACTAAATTACAATGTGGTTTATCTTAACTAGGTATTACAATTTTGCTGATGTTTTGGTTGTTATTACCAATTTATTGTTGGAAATATACCACGTGAAGAGGCTAGTCCCTGAAATAGGTTCCGTGAGAACCTGCGCTACAGGTCACTAGGTCTCTCCCTCGGAATACTTGTTGTGAGTTATTGTATGCTAAATTATATGTAATATGTTTCCTTCCTGTTGTATTTTATTGACTTTTTTTTAAATTTTCTATTTTAAGAATCTATTATTTATGTAAGTACTATAACAGGAAAAAACCATGCAAACCAAACCGCCAAACGACTACGAACTAGTAAATAAAGAAATTATGAAAAGAACATATTCGATTTAATAAATTCGAGTATCTTATAGTCGAATGTCACATGTGGTCACAAAATACAAAGATATGAGATATTGCCTTTTCAACGCGCAGCTGCTAGTGGTTACGAAAAAAAACGTTGACACGGGCCAAAATATCATTTGGTAGACCGCGGCAACGGCTGCGAATCAAAGCCAAGAATATAACATTTAACTGCATCCTTGATAAATCTCAGCCATAATGCTTTATAATTCAAAAATATTCACAAAAGAACTTTCAGAAAATCATTGTGTATAAAATCATTAAAAATATATAGAATTAAGACAAGTAGGTACGCTATATTTTCTACATAAGAATAAAGACAATAAGAATTTTTGAAAAACATTTAAAGACATTCCCTGAATGATACTACACTAGGGCTGGTTGTTGTAAATGAGCATAAGTCTCAAGTAAGCCATCACATTTTTCCTCATTAATATTATAGGTACTTAGTCTGGCCATAAATACTGTTACAACTAAAAATAAACAAAATATTACATTTGAATTTGGAATCTGTCATTTTTATATGATTCATTGTCTTTTCTTATTTTGGCGCCAATACATTGTACAATATTTTGCGATATTAAAATGGAGTGGGATGATAAAGAGAACCGAATCGCTGTGATTGCATTTCACAAAGCAGGTATGGAGCCAAGTGCAATTTTTAAAACTCTCCATACGCTTGGTATTAGTAAAATGTTTGTGTACCGGGCTATTAATAGGTACAATGAGAGCTTCTCTGTTTGTGACAGAAAAAGATCTGGCCGTCCACGTAGTGTTCGTATGAAAAAGGTGGTCAAAGCAGTAAGGGAAAGAATTCGAAGAAATCCTGTCCGAAAGCAAAAGATTTTATCTCGGGAGATGAAGATAGCACCTAGAACCATGTCGCGTATTTTAAAAGATGACTTAGGACTTGCAGCCTATAAGAGACGTACTGGTCATTTCTTAACTGATAATTTAAAAAAGAATAGGGTAGTAAAATCGAAAAAAACTACTGAAGCGGTACCCAAAGAAAGGTCACGGAAATTTTTTGTTTACGGTTGAGATTTTTTTTACAATTGAGCTACATTTTAACAAACAAAATGACTGTATTTATGCTCAAAGCTCTAAGGAAGCTTCCCAATTAGTCGACAGAGTGCAACGTGGGCATTACCCGACTTCAGTGATGGTTTGGTGGGGTGTTAGCTATGAAGGAGTGACTGAGCCATACTTTTGTGAAAAAGGTATGAAAACATCGGCACAAGTGTATCAAGATACCATTCTTCAGAAGGTAGTTAATCCCCTTAACAACACCATGTTCAATAACCAAGAATGGTCCTTCCAGCAAGACTCGGCGCCGAAGCACAAAGCTCGGTCCACGCAGTCTTGGTTGGAATCGAACGTTTCCGACTTCATCAGAGCTGAAGACTGGCCGTCGTCTAGTCCCGATCTTAATCCGCTGGTTATGATTTATGGTGCGTTTTAGAGAGTACGGCTTGCTCTAAACGTCATGATAATTTGGAGTCCCTAAAACAATCCATACGATTGGCAGTGAAGAATTTTCCCATGGAAAGAGTGATTCTATTGATAACTGGCCTCAACGTATAAAGGACTGTATTGCAGCCAATGGAGACCACTTCGAATAAACCTTTTATATTTTAAATTGTTTTATAGTTATGTATTAAACTAACACATTGTAAAAGTAATAGATGTTATTTGCAATTGAAAAATAATAAAAAACTTTTTTACAATATTTATGGCAAGACTAGGTAAACTCTTTTGAATCGTCACATTTTTTTCTACCACCAGTTTGCACTAAGAACTGGCAAGAAACTTAGCATTTACACCTATAAAATGATACTAATACAATTTATAATCAGAACAAGCAAACATTCCGTCAAAGTAATATTAATATATGTAATTTTAAATCAATAAAAAAAAGATCGCACCGAGTTTCTAATACGTATTCCAAATTTTGGGATTGGTCACTTCCATTTCCATTCTTTAAGTGCGTACCTACTTATCTTGTACCTTAGATTTAATAAAAGAAAGTAAAAACAAGTAAACACCTGCCCGTCAACCAAATGAACTGTCAAAGTCATTGACAAACAAAACAACAAACAACGCTAATCGGATTCACAAACAATAATAAAAACATTGCTCCAAAAACCACTCAAAATCGAAGTGTCAAACGTTTAAGTCGACATAATGCATTTAAAATCCTAACTCAATTGAACGCAACCGCAAAAAAAGTACAATTCTATTGAATCCACCCTTACAATATCTAACTGTGTACTTTACATCTCTCTTATTGTAAAGGGATAGAGATGAATTTGCAAATAAAATAAGGTTCAATTAAGGTGGCATTCCCTTTAGCATCGCTGACGTATATCATTGAAGATTTCTCTTTGTATCCTTTCACACAAAAGCTAATGCACTCATGATCTTTTCAACAATGTCATCTATACTAAGTACTTATAACGACAAACTTACATTTACAATTTTATTTAAAACCATCAATTTTAAAACTATGTTTATAAAGTTTCAAATTGTTCGTAAAATATTTTTTTAATGGATATAAAACTTTGTCATCGATGTACGTAATTGAAATTTTGACTTTGTTAAATTGTGTGACGGGGCTAGATTTGTGTGACGAATTAGTGAATATCATAATTGACAACTCAGCTTGAGGTTTCAGAGAAAGTTTGCGAAATAAAAAATATAACGGTGAAAGAGTTTTTGCAGCATCCTAATTTATCTACAATACACATACTTCTACTGGTTAAATATAAATGTAGGCTAATTGGATTACCAACTAAAAACCTGACTCATCCATTTTTTATGTAAGAGGTTGGCAAACAAGCATGTGGATCCCATGATGTTAAGTGATCACCACCGCCCATGACCACAGAGACACCCGTTTATCCCGAGCGCGAAACGTACCCGCGCCCTCTGGTACCGAAGGCAGGATCACATTAACGACCACCACCGGACTGTCGAACATATGTAAAATCTCGAGAACAACTGAACCTATTTCGCTAATTCTTTTTTTAGAATATTCCTTTAATTACGAAGATGGTTCTTACGGAGAGAAAATTTTAAAAATTCCCCTGGGAAAGCGGGATACACGCAAACGAAGTTGCGCGGGTTTCGCTAGTCTAGAATAAAGTCTAATATCATCGAATTTTTATGTGTTACGAGAGAATGAAGTGTATCTTTTAAATTCAACTTTTATATTCGCATCTGTTTCGCCACACCCATACTTTTAGGGATTATACAATAGGTTGACACCCCTTAGTTGCAGGCGTCTATAGGCTACGGTGATGCTTACAATCAGGCGGGCCGGGCCGTATGCTTGTTTGCCAACTAAGTGGCATAAAAAAAGGTACAGCAGCATCTTAAATTTTAGAGACAAAAAAATTTACTGCGAAAATTTTACAAAATTAATATTTTCTCTCAAGTGTGAATTATGTTATTAACAGCGATAAAAATTATCCTACATTAATTCATATCTTCACATAGTTTAAAATGAAGTCGCCTTTCGCTGTCTATCTGTCCCTATGTATGCTAAACTATGCAACGGATTTTGAGGTGGTTTTGAAATGAAGGTATGTTTAATACATTCCGAAATTCCCATGGGAACGCGGTTTACATGCAAACTGTGAATCATATTTAGGTTGTCAGCTGGAAGGCAAATTTCAAACAAGTAATTGATCGGTTTAAAAATATCTCGAGCTTCTCCGTATTTCTGGTTTCGACAATTGACTGTAGAAACACATAAACCTCCTCGACAGTCGGGTAAAAAGATGCAAATATTCGCCAACTCATTATTACTGGCCATTTGTGAGAGATACGCGTCGTCGCATGGCCTAAGGTATAATGGGAGCCAATCGAAGATTATGGTTTTTAAAGCTGGTACGAAAACATATCAAGATGTGCCACCAGTTGTGCTTGATGGTAAGCCCTTAGAACAGGTTACGCAATTTAAATACCTTGGGCACTGCGTCGACGAGTCGCTCAAAGACTGTGCTGATTTAGAAAGGGAGCGTAGGGCGCTGTCTGTCAGATGCAATATGTTGGCCCGCAGGTTCGCTAAGTGTACGGATAAAGTAAAGATAACACTATTTAAGACATACTGCCAGTCTTTTTACTCTAGTGCCCTGTGGGTCAATTATACGCAGAGGGCATACAACGCCTTACGTATACAGTACAACAATGGCTTCAGGGCGCTGTTAGGACGCCCAGGCACTGTAGTGCGTCGGATATGTTAGGTAGGAGAAGCACTGATGGCTTTCAGGCTATTATGCGAAAGCGAATAGCTTCTCTGATGCATCGGATGCGTGGCAGCACTAACAGCGTTCTGAACACTGTTGCCACATGTGTAGACTGTCACATCATAAAGCAGTGGACTAAGTGTGTTGTACGTAGTTTAGATTAGGTAATAATGTTATAAATATGTGTATGTATGCTAACCATAGTTTTTAAAGTCAATTTGTAATACTAACAAAATATGGATTCTGGTCTGAAATAAATGAATATTATTATTATTATTAGTTGCAGCTTGCAGACTGCATACATTCAAATAGCACGCCATCTGCACTCACTTCAAAAAACATGTTCATACTTAGTGCTGACGTCTATGACGATGAGTAAACATTTAACGTTTCTGGCGTCCCCTCAATAGATGGCGTTATTTTAAATTCTCGTACAACTAATCCAATAAGAATGACCTCGTTGCTTGGTTGGTCGTGGCAATAAGAATTCGTTATTAGTATTATGATTACTTATTAGATTTAATTAAGCTTAGAAGATAACACGAACTTAATTTTATCACGCACCTTGTTATACCCTATTATAGTATGTTGTAAACATGTAAGATTTTGAGAGAAATAAATCATTATTTATTTAACACCCATTACAAGGAATCTCTTTTTATTCAATAAGTACCTACTTAAATCATTTTTTATCACCATAAATTACATTATGTTTTGTTGTTAAATATTATTTTTTAATATTTTTATTGTGTATTACAAATAAATAAAAACAACAATGCAGATCCTAAGAAATATCATCATCATATCTACCCATAATTATCCCACTCACTGAAGGAATACGGTTTCCCTTCAATCGAAGGCAATTAGAGCTTACTCTGCTCCGATGCAACTCGGCAGAGGTCAATGTTATCAAGCCGCCTGAAAGCCACTCGAAATAAACTTACATAAAATATAAAATAAAATAATAATAAAAGGTATGTGCGTACGGTCATATTATGTGTGTAATGCGGATACGGAAGTGACGGAGTTACGTCGAATAATGGCCAAAATTACTGAAATAGTTTCTCGTTTCTGGGGTTTTATTGTGTAATAAAAGGGGATTATTGTGTACGTCAGAGGTACCTCAATCAATGCGAATGTTATTCTTTGTACATTTACGGGAAAAGTAAAATTGGGAGGAAATTTTTCTTGGGATAGTGTGCTAAGGTTTTATGGTTAATTATCATTCGCAAGGTGATAGAAACTGATATAATCCTTTCAATACTTCCTACTACGTCTTATTTCTTTCTGATTAAATTCGTTGTGAGTTGAAAGACTGCAGTAGTCTCTCCCCCGGAACGTCAATAGGCTTCATTGCTTATTGTCATTTGTCAATCTGAGGTAGCCGATGTTGATCCTGGCTAAACAGGAGAATGTGTGTGAATGTGGGTGGGATTGTCCCTGGGTGGCTTCGATGCTAGCTTAATCTACTGGTAATATGAGTGTATACAATCAAGTATACGGCCCGCCTAATGGTAAGCATAACCGTAGCCTATAGATGCTTGCAATACCGGGGGTATCACTCACGCGTTGCAAACCCCCCCAACTCTCCAATTGGAGCTCTGGAGACCTTACTCACCGTAAGAACACAACATGGCCGAGACCAATGTTATTTGGCTACGATCTTTGGTAAGGTGGAGGTCCTTCCCCAGACGGGCTGCTCCGATTTAAGCGGTTATCCGCTGTGCCCTAACTCTCTTTAATAAAATGTGTTAGAGAACTGTATGCTATTTGGGGGTTCAGACAGTCGTTGGAAGAAATAATAAATGCAGTTGTCGACTGACGAAATATAAAAAAGTGCATAATATGCTACCTACCTTTGCCCAATAGATAAGGTTTAAGGATTAAGATATTAGTGTGTCTAAGTGCATACAGAATAAAGTATTTTTAATTTTGTTTTTTTTTACACGAGAAATAATTTTTGCCAACTTATTAAAAGTCGATCGACGTGTATCGTTGACAGATGATTACTTGAATCACTTAATCTTTTTGGTAAATTAATATAATAGTTAGAAAGATAAAACATTAATTCAATTACAACGTACTTACAGATTACAATTACAAAATACATCTCATTATTAACATTAATCACACTAAAAATATAGGGTACAAAAATGTAGTTATATAATCGTACTAATATTATAAATGAGAAAGTGAGTTTGTTTGTTTGTTTATTTGTTAGTCCTTCACGGCTTGACTAATCAGCCGATCATTATGAAAATTTGTATATATATAATGTCAGGGGTAGAGAGGGCTAGGCTACTTTTTATCCCGTGAAAGTATGTCATTCCAATGGGAAAATATTCTTACTACTATAGAGGGCGCTGTATCGGCCAACAGATGGCGCTACAAGTCGCGCTATGGGTTGTTTTGTTGTCAAACGAGATCTATGTCATAAAATTAACCGCGAGCAAAGTTGCGGGGAAAAACTAGTAATAATATAATTTATTAGCCTAACGTCATCACAAGTATTAATAAGTACGATGCTAAGCATTACGCATAATGCCCGGGCATTATGATTTATTCAATAATCCACACTGTCCATAACATAATTATTGAGAGCCAAAGATTAATAGACTTCGCGGTTTTGTCAAGTAACCCTAAAAAGGTACACAAGTCAATTTCTATGAAAGCAATATTGCTCTTATAAAATTTTCTCGTTTCCCAAACCCTCACAAAGATGAGAGGGTGGAGGGGAGGGGTGGAGGGGGGCGGTGACGTCACCTCGTACGCAACCGCCAACATGTCGGGTGACCCCATAATTTTTATATCAACACTATAGCGACTTGTTTGAGATTGGGACACTTATTTAAATTCAGTTCAAATTTATCTCTGTATTAGATAATGGTGAACGCAAACATATTTTAAACTTATTTACACATTTATTTATTAATTAATTAATTAAATCTTGACAGAAAAAGAATACTGGGCTGTGACAAGTCGAACTCTTTTGTAAATCTTCATATATTTATGATACTTTTTCTTTATGGTTTCTATACGTCTATTTTTTTTGTCATATATGTCGGCTCGAGGTTAGCAGGACCATAGGGTGGATTTTGGTTGCAACATCCAATAACAACATGCAATAGCCCGAAGACCATCACAAAAGGTTTACAGTTTATGACTGCTCATTCATAAAATAAAACTTTTATTGAAAAAACCCTTACCTCTTATTATGTAGTGGACACATGTGGCTCTAATAAACAAAAACCCTGTTTGATAACGAAGAAAAGGGCGGAGCTGGCGAAATTCCACTTACAAGATGTGCAAGCGATTTTGTATTAAAATGGTCCTCCTATCCTCGAGGCCACCGTACACTTTCTTCCCGTTAAAACGTAGTGATTACTTGCTAAGTGCTTCCCCTCACGCACATTGTAAACTCTCACATATTATAATAATCACGATTTCTTTTCTTTCCTAGTCCTCCTCAAGAGACAGCTCTACTTTTAATGTAGAGTTAAATTAAAAATGCGTTTCTACAATGTTGTAAATTTTTGGGATTATAATACAATGAAAATTATATTTTAGTTCTTTGTGTAGGTATTCGCCAACTATACCAATGCCATCTGAAAAATTTGTAGATCTACGAGTTCTACGAATCGTAGCTGTCACGGCGTAGCAAAAGCTCTACACAAAACGCTACGCTGTAGCGGCGTGTATCTTATTTTCTAAAATAATAAAATGAACTCTCTTTCTGTTTATCTGCTAAGTCTAAAACCACGCAATAGTTTATTTTTTACCCTTTCTTACGTAAGGTTTGTAAATAAGAATTAAACGGAATAAATACGGATTTTAACGTATTTCCCATAGAAATAGAAAAACACTCATTACAAAAAGTCAACAATATGTTATTATTATCTTTATGGTGAGTTGTACTAAAACATTTAAAAGTTGATGATACATTAAATTATGGCTGTCACTTTTGAAAAGAAAAAAAAACTTTAAACTTAATGTGGAATTAAGATTAAAAATCATATTTGAAATGCGCTTTAAAATTTAAAAAGATGAATAGAATTTATAGAATAAATAAATTGAAATAATATGTTTGTTTATTTTTATTAGTAAATATTTGTGTTCTACACACTCGTAGGCGGCTCGGCGTGGCGTAGCCCCGTAGCCCCGAGCGCTACGCAAACATTGTGACGTAAGCGCTACGCCGCTGTAGGGATTTAGCTACGAGATTTTTGCTACGAGAATTCGCATAAAAAATATAATTTTATATTTTGTCATAATTATGACAAAATTATTTTTTAATTAACAGTCTAAAATACATCTGTTTTTATAAAACTATATCGTCGGGGATAGTGCTAACCCGCGAATGCACTACATGTAGGGAGCGGGTATGATACACTCCAGACAGTTTTACAGGGAAAATTTTAAATAAAAAAAACAATAAAGTTTTAAACTTTATAATTTATTTATTTATTTGTATTCCGTGCAATATTAACAATAGAAATTGAGGAATTAAAATAATGAAATCAGACAGAATCTACAACAATACAAAACGAAATTAGAATTTGGCTACATTTTTCAGATACGCGGTATTATCCAGTGCTAGTTACGACGCGGCTTTGCACTATCCCCGACGACATTATTATACCATATTTCGGCGAAGTAACGCTGCTAGCATTTTGAGTACATACCCTGCCACAGGGACCATGCCTTTTTAATTTTTAATATAAATTATTTATTGGTCAAAAACATAACTAAATAACATGAAATTAAATATATTAATTTTTTAATATTAGTTTTTAATTTTCAATGATAATTAATATTATTTTTTAACACTGTCGGCCTGAAAAACTATTAAAGCTCAGTTTGAAATCATTTGACAAAAATATTTTTTATTAAATATTTAAAATAGGAAATAGGCCTACAGGACCAAATGGAAGCAGTGTTTCATCTTTTTTATTTTGTATTGCTCAACCTCTTTAAAATAAAACAGATCGAAATACTTATCCACATATAATGATCTATCTCTTGTATCATATCAGCCAAATGAAGCCCACTGCTGGCCTTCCCCGAATGGCGAGTATTGGCAAGATCCCCTATAAAAATTTGGAATTAATCGACTAATAAATATGTAATTACACTTAGTAGTTTTTATTTTAGTTTACAATAATACAACATTATTTGAACTTTTTCTTTTATTTTTATCTAGAAAAAGAAAAGACGATTCAAAAGAGCTTGTAATAGACCTAATTGAATAAAATAATTATGTATTTGTATCTAATTTATTAAAGTATTCTATAAATAGATGGTAGAGTAGGAAATGATAAAGGAAACCATTCAATAAATATTACAAATATTTCATATTGATTTTTGAGGGACAAGCATTAAGAAAATTAACATTGAGTAACAAATGAGGGGCAATAGACGCGCGCCGTCATGTCTGTCCTTCCGTCATCCTTCCGTCAATGCCGAAACAGCGACTCCATTCTGTCCATATAAAATTTTCCTACACTACCTTAAAACATTGCAATAGAGCACATAATTCCGCTCACAACGAACAATAAGATATAATACGTGGTGACGTAAGTTAAAACAAATGAATAACGACTTAAATGAGTTGAAAACAGAGATTAAAGTAAAGATTTGTATAGAATAAAACGATTTTGTATGTGTGTGTGAGCGTTGCGCAGTCGCCCCGAGCGGCCGCCAGTCAGCTCGATGGCGCCACTGCGCTCGGTTGTCCCCTAAACCCTCCCGTTCAGGGATACTTCGATATTTCAGTCAATTGTACGACCAAAGCCCGAAACCCCATTGTCAATTCCCGCCTTCCATTAAATTAAATTCCAATTTTTAATAATCTGTGCCTAACTGGCCAGTTCCAATAGTGTCTGAATAGTAGATTAATTAAAAAATATATATTCTCAGTTATTTAAAAAAAATATCGAAGTGATTTCATGATGTGCGACTAGAGGCAGCGGCGCCGAACCTTTTTCCGCGTCGTGTCAGTCGTGTGTTAGTTACGTAACTGTTCCGGCCAAAATCGATACCCGGGCGTATAAATAGCGACCTTACGATTGAGAACAGCTGGCCGGTAGCCAGCCATCATGCAACCTACGGTAAGAAATAACTTATACTTGTCTTAATTAAAAAAATATACAATACTCAAAAATATTTTAATTCAGTAACATTACAAGCTCTATCGAATCGTCACAAATTACCTACCATTCAGACGGCCGATTTATACTAAGAAGGACAGGAAAGAAACTTAGCACTTGCTCTTTCAAAATTGTATTAATATTTACAATTACAATGTATAGAACACATTTAATATTTTTTAAATCAATTTATATTATTTAAGTGCACATCACAAACTCTTAGCAGGCTCTTTGAGTATATTTTTTTTAACAGAGCTAAGCGTCCATAGGGACCTTTCGACTTTGTAGACTTTATAATTAGTTAAACTATTAACAAGTCTTTGTAAATAATTAACAGGCGTACCATATTGTAACTTTAAAATTAATATTACAAAACTTATATCCCGTTTGGCACAACATTTCCAGTTAAATTCAATAATAATGTTTGAAGTTGGTATATACCTTCTTGTCGTGCAAATATTGTGAATTTTAAAACAATCAAGTGATTCGCAATTGTTTCATGTTTATTTCGTAATTATGTTTATTTGAAATATTATTGTGTCCATCTATTGTGTCAAGTATTATAGAACGGAATATACACGAACGAGTAAAATACTCGCTACTTCGTTTGCGTATATCTCGCTTTCCCGTGGGAATTTTGAAAAATCCTTTCTTAGTACACCCCTAGACGTGTTAAGGAGTCTACATTCCAAATTTGGAATCTCTACACCCAGCAGTTTGGACTGTGCGTTGATATAATAATAATAATAATCTTTATTCATAAACTTATGTTTACATTAATTCACTTTTGATTGGGATTCTCTTTTAAGTATATAACTAACTACCTGTGTTAGAGAACCCTGCTCTTCATACCTCTTTATCATTAACTTAAAAATAAACAACTTGATTTAACACTAGTGAACATTTCAACATTTTAATAATTTGGAGCAAGTAATTAAACAGAAAAAATAGGAAAAATCCTCAAGCTATTTAAGTATGATATGTATATGTATACCAATCGAGTAGTGCGTTTTTATTATTATGAAAAACTGGAAAAACCCGCGCAACTTCATTCGCGTGTATCCCGCTTTCCCGTGGGAATATTGGAAAATCCTTTCTTATCGGAACTTTGAATTTATCAGGACTTTAAATTTTATAGATATAGATTACAAATAATAATATATTTATTTATCACACTTTCACTTAACAAAATTATACACAAGAAACTTAACAAACTTAAAGTAGTATTAAAATTAAAATATATATAGGGACAAATCACACAGATTGAGCTAGCCTCAAAGAAAGTTCGAAACTTGTGTTATGGGATACTAACTCAACAATACTATATTTTATAACAAATACATTATAGAGAAACATCCAGGACCCGAGGTCAATCAAAAACGTTCGTTTTTCATCATGACCCGACCGGGATTCGAACCCGGGACTTCCTGGGTGGCGGTCTGGCGTGGTAACCATTACGCCAAGGAGGTCGGAGATCACTATACTTGCCTCAACAGCTCCAAACAATAAAATTGTCTGATCTGAAATATAAATCGATGTATATTCCAATACAAAATAATTGGCACAAATTTTCTAAACAATCTCCCGATTTATATTATAAATCGAAATGCAATAAATATGAATTGATTAAAAATCACTTAAATATGAATCGATCACAAACGCCATTATTACATACTAGTTCAAAAACAATCATTGAATTTCAATAGAAATCTAGTTGAACAAAAAAATAAAATTGTCTTTTTCATCCTTAATTGTTTCTGATACGCATTGTCACTGTCAAACTAAAGAAAATAATAACTTTATACTTATTGTAGAATTAAAATTAATGTGTTAATATACAATGAATTAGGTATTGATACAATCTTATATAAAATTAATTAAAACTAAACTAACAATAAACTTTAAAAACTAAAATTAAGCATTAAAAAGACATGGCCCTGTGGCAGGGTGCCCAAAATGCTAGCAGGGCGATAGGGATCCCTTGAGCGAAGTAACTGCTAGTCTTTGGGTCACCAGTGGTTTGTCGCATGAGTTTCAAAAACTGGCTGTAAATCTCATTTATAACTTTGTTTTTGTGATTGTTAACGTTTTCAATCGATTAAATCTTTGTATGCTCTCTTAAGTACTTTACATGTTAAGTGGGCCAATTAACATTGAGGTAAGGAGCTTAAGTTCGGGGACATTATTATTCGCTTACACACATTCAAGTACACAAATTGTCTGCCTAAATTTTAAGTCTCTATAATAAATATTAACTTTGTTTTAATATCAGAAAATATTCAGACAGATGCAGAGTAATCTGACTTCCCAAACGAAGTTTAAGAACTAAAGTTTTTTAAGATTACCTCTAATCAGATTTTAACAAAATTTCATTTGAATACTAGACGTAATCAAAATGAACATTTTAATTCATTTTCATTTAAATACATTGAGAATTTAATGATAAAACTTAATTCTTACTTCGTTAGGGGGGTCAGCTGTCTCTGAAGCTGTCTAAAAATAAATAAATAAAAATAAAATAAATATACCTATAGGGACAAATCACACAGATTGAGCTAGCCCCAAAGTAAGTTCGTAACTTGTGTTAAGGGATACTAACTCAACGATACTATATTTTATAACAAATACATATATAGATAAACATCCAGGACCCGAGGCCAACCAGATAAAGTTCCTATTTCATCATGACCCGACCGGGATTCGAACCTGGGACCTCCTGGGTGGCGGTCTGGCGTGGTAACCATTACGCCACGGAGGTCGTCGGATAGAGAGGAAATATAATCAGTCAGGCAATGAAAGAGGTGAGCATAGCCATAAATGTGATTCAAGTATTCTAAATATTGTGGATTTACTCGAATTTTTATGTCTGATGCCCATGAAATCCCATTGTATCCTGGACTTATATCAGGAAAAACCGATATCATAAACGCTCTACCAACAGTACTTAATGACGATTTCGACATGATTCATACAGCAGTGCCATTTCATTAATATAGTTTTTATAATCTTTATAATTAACTAGTAACGTTCTATTTCTTATCGAGACCTCGAGATAACATAATAGACCTTTGCTCTTAGATATTATAATACACTAGCTTTTCCCCGCGGCTTCGCTCGCGTTAAATTTTATGATGACAACAAAACCATTGCGCGACTTGTGGCGCCATCTATTGGCCGGCAATTGCGAATTGCAGCGCCATCTATAGTAGTAAAAACATTTTCTCATTGGAATGACATACTTTCACGGAATAAAAAGTAGCCTATGTTGGGCTCTGTACCCCTGATATGTGTACAAATTTTCATAAAGATCGGCTGCTTAGTCAAGCCGTGAAGGAATAACAAACAAACAAACTCACTTTCTCATTTATAATATTAGTTAGGATTAGGATTAAAGTCGCTTCCGCTGACTGTCTGTCCGTATGTATGCTTCGATCTTTAAAACTACGCAACTGATTTTGATGCTGTTTTTTTAATAGATAGAGTGATTTAAGGGGAAGGTTTATACTTAAAATAAATAAATTCAGACTCTCACGGGAAAGCGGGTTACACGCAAACAAAGTCGCGCTTGTTTCGCTTTACTTATTATAATGTAATTGTTATTTGAGAGATGCAAATATTTTAATACGTTAAAAGTAGAGATAGCTTAGTTAGAACGTCTTACGAATCCAATAGGCGATCTCAATGTTCGTGATTGACGGAAGTAATAGGACGCGAATGCGCAATCATCGTTGGTTCGCGCGAATTTTACTCGTACGAACTCGCGATCAAACACATTGACACACACAACTCGAATATGTGTCCTAACTGACAATCGCGCGACGCTTGGGCGCACGCTTATGAACAAGCGATGGTCCCATCGCTTACTCGCGTGATAATCGCGGATTCGCGTCCTATTAGGACTGCCTTTAATTAAATTCGTAATTTACTTCCATAGATTAAAAATACAATCCATTGATTGGATAAAGAGACGCGTAATGTCACTATTTTAATCTGACATTTAGGTGACAAAACGAATTTTCTTCTCTCTTGAAATACTGTCGCTGCTAGTGTTATGAAATTCTCATGGGAACAGAAATAATGGGACTGCGGTTATAAAATGTAATATTCTCAAGACGTTAGGGTACGTAGAAAATTTATGCACCCCTTAGTTTACGATAGCGATTAAGATTAGGCGATTACGATCAAATACGATTAAAATAATTGAAGATAGGGGTTATACTCCTTAATACTCTATATTAATTTAATTCAAAGGGAATCGGCGCTAAACTGTTTCGACAAACTAAATAGACATAGTTAATACTAATTGGATCTAACAACGTTCACTAATGGTTGAATACATTGAAGTTTTTACATCCTGAAAAAAAATTCCAGCTGTTTTCTGGCTATTTATTTCATCGTCATCTCACATTTCCTGTATGACCGGTTTGTATTTTATTTCAAAATTTTGACAACGACTGCTTGTTGAGGAAGACGACCGCGGTCAAGCTGCTGTGGTTAATCCAAGTACGGAGTGCGTAGTACGAGTTTTTTGGTCACATTCGAACGTGTTAACGTTTACAAGCCGACCAAATTGAAAAACAGTTTTCATATTGTGAATTTACCACGCGTATTACATTTCTAAATTAGCCGGGTTACTCACTTCGAAACGTGAGCAAGTAAGCCACATAATTTTGTTATGTAACACGCGTCTAACAAATTCGCAACATGAGAGTTCTTCTCTATTTGGTCGGTTTGTTTACGTCGACATGAACGAACGTGAACAAAAAAACTCGTACTAAGCACTCTGATGCAAACCATTCCTGTAAAATTCCTCTCGATAAGAGACGACGCGAGCCGTTTGGAATATCGGAATATACCATCTATATATATAAAATTCAAAGTCCTGACTGACTTAACTATACATATATCAACGCACAGCCCAAACCGCTGCTGGGTCCAAATTTGGAATGTAGGTTCCTTACGACGTCTAGGGATGTACTGAGAAAAGATTTTTCAAAATTCCCACGGGAAAGCGTGATATACGCAAACGAATTTGCGAGTATATTACTAGTCAATAATATAACAGGACGCTTATTGGCAGAGCAATAAATTTAAATTAAATACCATCACATAATTATTTAACCCGAGCGGGAATCAAACTCGCGCTCGCGCCCTATGGTGCTTATGATACGATCACTACAATAGACTAAAAATAAAAATTCAGAAGAATATTTTAAAATGTAAAAATCTTTAAAATCTGAATGAAAATGTCCAATGAAAAGTAACCAAAACCCCAATGTAATAAATGTGATTTGTAATGAACAGATCATGAATAAACAAGGATAGATTTTCCTTGAGCTTGAGGCGGGCGCCGGGAGCACGTACCGCCCTCGGCGTCCCTACAAACAATGTTTTGTTACACTACCTTTTTAAAATATCCTCTTTAGGAACGAGTAAAATGATTTCTGCTAATATACATACAGAGAGAGACGCGTTGGTAGCCCACCTACGGCACTTGAAGGCGCGCGTTCGATTCTCACACGGGACCAACATTACAATACAATACAAAAACTCTTTAAGGGCCTACGTCGTAAAATAATTGCGGCCGACTGAACCCGCCCTGCCCGTGCGACGCATATATCAATCCCTGCTTCGAGAGACAGAGATGGGACACCGTGAACCCGGCCAATTTTTTAACACCGTAAGCGCCAAAACACGTTTAGGCTTATTTAAAATTCATTAATTGAGTTTTTTTATATTTGTCTTTACAATATCTAGAAAACATTAATGTCTTTCTTTATATGAAGTTTAAAATTTCTATTATTTACCGTTTAGAAGTTACAAGAGTTCTGGAAAAAAAACAGAGGTTACTTCGGATTTTTTTTCTATCGAGGAAATGTGTCACAATCGTGTTTTGGTTCTTTCCAAAATTTCGATTATATGATGAATTAATACATATCTAAAAATCTAAGTCTAAAATTTGGTAGTTTAGAAGATATTTGATTTTTAAGGACCCGTCTTTTTTTCACATAGCCCCTTAATGCACCAAACAAAACTTACAATAAACATGGACAACTTAAAAATAGAAGTACAATATACCCTTAAACATCATGTGATGACATTTGTTTTTTTGAGTACTAACTAACATTGATATTACAAAAAATATTTGGGTTTTACTTTGTATATCAGGGAGTACAAAGCACTCTGAGTTCTTAGTACGAGTTTTTTTGTCACATTCGAACATGTTAACGTTTACAAACCGACCAAATTGAAGAAATACAACTTTATTTCAAATCAAATCCTTCATTTTCTCTCCAATCTCAATTACTAAAACAAGATTGTGAGAGACTGGTGATTGAACTAAACAAAGCTTGTATCCAATGCACCAGTCTCCCCCTGTGGTGTAAAATCGCGTTACAAACTAAAATGTGTTTTTTTAAATACAAAGGAAAAACACAATAGAGAAAAACAGAAAACAAAAATAAAACGATAACTCGTTATAATTAAAAATTTAAATTAACTTTCAACAGGACGTGAATTTGGGATTAGGTAATGGGATGTAACAAGTTTTGTTTTTTCAATATTGTGAATTATTAAACGCGTGTTACTTATCCCCGGATTACTCACTTCAAAATTCAAAATAGCCACATAATTTTGATTTGTAACACACGTCTCTTATAATTTTGTAACATGAAACTTTTAGAAAATTTAGTCTGCTCGTAAACCTTCGAATGTGACCAAAAATACTAAGCACTCAGTAGACGATGACCATTTATATGTTTAATTAAATCATATTGCCCGACTAACCTTTACCTACACAATTAATTCAATACAACGTCTTTTAAACTACCTATGAACAAGTAAATTACAATATATTATTAAAAGTTCATAATTGTTTAGTTTAATTATGAAATCGTAGAAATAATCAGTGTGTGAACGAGCACCGGTCACGCGTCACTGAGTATTATTGACCGAGAGTCAAGTTACATTGAACTAGCCAAATACCATTTGACTACAGGTTTTAATCACATACGATTTAATTTGTACTTTTATATTACGATGAGTTACGTTACACGTTAGGATGGGGGGGGGGGGGGGGTGACAACGAAATGTGACATTGTCTGTTTAAACTCTTTAGTTTAAACTACTTTTGTTTATGATTTATTTATAAGTAAAACTTGAAATTGTCAATCTTGGTTTTGGTTTAATCTGTTTTGGGTTTATAATTCTTGCGAAATATATATTTTATTATTTAAACTTCGTTTTAATATGTACGACAAATAACACGTACATTGTCTGACAAGGGATCCAAAATTTTGTGACAATATAAAAACTAGTGGACCCCGACTTCGCACGTGTTTTACTAAGGATCTCTAATTTTTTTGAAAACATAAAAGCCTACGTTACCCAGGGGTAATGAAGAGAAATCGTTTATTTCAGAAATTAGACCTTCACAGGCACTTTTTCTTGTCATTTTCAATTTGTATATGTATAAAGAAAATAAACTACGTTATAAACTACCACAATTTCGGACACAAGCAAAATGGCCACCGGTAAAAGAAATGGCGAAAGAAACCCGGTCACGGCCTTTTTTGGCATTTAGCAATTTTTTTCTTTCACTCGTTTGTTACAGTTACAATGTATGAGTACATTTATAAGAATAAATAAAATACAGATCCAGGTACATACAGAAAACAAGCACTAAACGCGGGTTGTCGATCCAAATAGCGCTATGGTAATGTAACCTAATGTAACCTTGGTAATGTAACCTTGGTAATGTAACCTTGGTAATGTAACCTTGGTAATGTAACCTTGGTAATGTAACCTTGGTAATGTAACCTTCCAACGGTGAAAGAATTTTTTAAATCGGTCTAGGAGTTTTTGAGTTCATTCAATGCAAACACACACACTAATATATATGTTCATTGCTCTACAACTTTACAGCAACCTTCGAAAGACCATCTGTGACAATAATCATGAATTCATATGACGTCTATGATTTATTTTATGTTTGTAACGAACAAATCAAATAATACTTAAACCGAACTGTGGATAATATGAGTAATTTTATTTTTGTTTCAATTTATATTATTCATGCCCTTATGCTTGTTTGCATGCTGGACGACATAAAAAATAACCTGAATATTGCTAACACAACAAAGGGAAATAAATAATAAATAAATATTCTTGGACGAATTACACAACACCGCCATTTAGTTCCAGAAAACTAAGCTTGTACAATGGGTACTAGATTGCTGATAAATACATAATTATAAATACTTTTTTTTTTTAAATAAATACTTATTACTTATAAGTAATAAGTATTTATTTTAAAAAAACACTTTTCTATAGAAAACACCCAGACCAAGGCAAACAGATATGTTCATGCACACCTGCGCCCTCGAGATAAAGTGACCATTGCTAATTGCTAGCCACATTGTTAGCCACTCGGCAAAACGAAAATGAATGGCCGCTGCGGCTCGCCAGTCGGCTAGTTTCATATTAAATGATGATAAGCAATCGCAATGATACTTCAGTAATAATATCAATATGATCATGGAGTCATTGTCAACATAATAGTGCGTTCGCAGTGACCCATCTTCGGCACCAGACGGCGCGGGTTCGATTCCCGGTCGGGGCTAATATTGATGTGATGGTATTTTGTGTTTGTTCTCGAGTCTGGGTGTTTTCTTATGTATTATAATTTACACGTCTTTTCTTTTGATTTCTTAGTTATAATTTTTTCTAGTAACTATTTTTAGCTAGATTTTTGCCTACCGTCAGGAGTATACAGACATGGCATCATGTATACTTTATGATAGACTTGCGAAACTCGCGCAACTTCGTTTGCGTGTATCCCGCTTTTCCGTGGGAATTTTGGAATGTATTATACTTAAAAACCTTCCCCTTGGATCACTCTATTTATTTAAAAAAACGCATCAAAATCAGTTGCGTAGTTTTAAAGATTAAAGCATACATAGGGACACGCAGACGCTCATACAGACAGCAAAAGCGACTTCATATCATACTATGTAAAGATACCATAGGCATTTAGCCTTCGCCTTTTCGTCTAGACGGCGCGTCGGCTTAGCTTATAATGGCGTCTAGTATAATAATTGAGTCAAAAGTATTGTACTTCAATTTAGAAAAAAATTCTGTATCTGAAGATTTTTTTTATTTCATTTAAATACCTTTTAAGTAAATTTGTTAATCTATATATGTGCAATACCATATCGCAAATAGTGAATAGGCATTTTTTTGAGTTTGCATGTAGACCTCATCTCCGCTTAACATCAGGCAAGATTGTGGTCAAACGCACTCATAGGGTAGGTTAAGGGTAGTGCCTCTAAGGCGGAACAAAGTTCACCGGGTCAGCTAGTCTACTATAAAAAAAACAACAAAAATGTAAGTACCTATGTAACACACGAAGCTGCTTCTAAGGCGAGAACAAAATGACCTTGTATGACTCTGTGGAAATGCATAAAACCTCAACGAAAATACACTGTGAAATCGTCAGTAAAGGTGCTGATAGACTTGAGCATTCACTTGTACGGAGCATTCTTGCGAATGTTACAACCACAGAAAAATTACGAGAACATTTTAGCCAACATTCTATCGAGCGTTCTGGCTAGATTCAGATTAGTTTGCCACCATCTTTCTTTTGACGAGCTTCGACTAGAGAGTTCACTAGAATGCTCATGATGTTCGCAGCAATATTTGGCTCTATGCTTGGCTCGGCTCGTTGTTCAGTTCGACAAATATAAAAACGGCGAATGCTCGATGTTCTGTTACAAGTGAATGCTCAAGTCTATCAGCACCTTAAGCCATATAATTTTAATATGTAACACGTGTTTTATAAATTTGCAATATGAGTTTTCGTCTCTTTTTTGTCGGTTTATTGATTTCGACTCGTTAAGTACTTTGTGTGCCAATTTTGCAACTTGTCATGGGAACGCGAAGCCGTTGGTATATCTTTTTTCCGCTAGGTTTAACGTTTAACTCGTAACCTTATGCTTCACAGCCTTCAGTTACATCAGCATAAAGTTAATCCCATTAAAACGTTTCGGTGAGCAACTCAAACATAACGAGCACACAAAATAAACCATAAAAAATATTGACTTTAACGTCATTTATTTGTAAATATGTTTATGTCTTATTTTACTCTTTGATAGTAAGTATAATAGAAATTAAAAATTAAAATAAAATGTCATAGGCTCATAGACAATTTAGCCAAAGGTTTTTTTTAAATTATTGGCTTCTCCATTCTTGTTCTAATGTTTATTGATTAATTAACCTGTGTCAAGTATATAATAATACTAGTGAAACCCGCGCAACTTCGTTTGCGTGTATTTATTTATGCACAGTAACGCCATCTATATCAGACTTCTGATGAAATCCTACGGAAATCGCGTACTTTTCGGGATAATAAGTACCCTATGTGTTAATCCAAGGTATCAGCTACGTACATACCAAATATCATAAATATTGACCCAGCCATTTGAGCGTGAAGAGCGTGTAGGATATCATTCAAAGCATCGTATTCATGTTGTTTGCATATAGTATCTAATCATGACGTCCCGAAGAAACATGATAACAAAATTTCTTCAGAGAATGATGTGGATTTTGAAGTGAACAAGATAACGCACTTTCAAATTACAATTGCTTCAAATTACACTATCAATACTATGAATAAAACGTTAAAACACACAGAGCTAGAAAATTTTATAAATGCTCTACTACTCAAAAAACTATGTTTTTACTTTAGGAGGTAAAAGCAGCTACGAATAAACTGACAAACAGGAAAAAACCTCCCCCCCCCTCCCCTCCCGAAAAACCCCCCACCTTGCACAAAAAGATTCGGTCAATCATTCTTGTGTCGAACTATTGAACGGTGGAACAAGCTGCCCGACGATGTCCCTGCACCACACGTGTACTACATGGGCACAGAATTAATATAGCACTAACATAATATGGGGTCCTTCAAGCGGAATGTTAAGAGGCACCTTTGAGGCCGACATAGTAGAAGCGACGAGACACCATAAAGGATGTCTCGTCGCTCCTATTCCTGGACTCCAGTGACCTGCGGCCCATCTGGCAGGCGCTGCTGGCGTCACAAACCGTGTCCCAATAAAAAAATATTAAAAAAAACATACAGAAAATATTACTTAGTAATAATGTAAAGTGCTTTTAATTAAAATTTCATTCACAAACTGAAAACATAATTAAACACACATAAGGGGTTGTGAAACATGCAGAAATGTATAATTAGCAACCGCAAGGGAGAACGACCTTTATTTTATGAGGTGCTACGGCGTAGCATGTGCGCTACGAATGTACTACGCTCACGAGTATAAAAAAGACCCTTTGTTGAAATTACTGAATGAATGCTACGAGTGCTACGGAGTAGATGTTACTGTAAGGGAGTGGCCACATTCTAGCGATTTTTTTATTTATAAATTAATTAATTTGAAACAATAAAATCCGATTCTATCATATTTTAATAATAAAATTTTAAAGTTAATATTCAACAAAATAACTTTTAATTCTTAAAAAAAAAAGCAACTATAGAATATCAAAATAAAAGAATACTAACGATAAGATTGTTAAGCCTTGCTACAGTATCTTTATAGATAACTTGTATTCAATTAGATTTCGTCGCCGTGTCTCCGCACTCTAAAATTAAGAGAGGGAGGGCACAGCGGACAATCCGCTCAAATCGGAGCAGCCCGTCTGGGGAAGGACCTACCTTACAGAAGATCGTAGCCAAATAGCATTGGTCTCGGTCATGTTGTGTTCCTACGGTGAGTAAGGTCTCCAGAGCTCCACTTAGGACGTTGGAAGGGTTGGCAACTTGTGAGTGATGCCCCCGGTATTGCAAGCGTCTATAGGCTATGGTGATGCTTACCATCAGGCGGGCCGTATGTTTGTTTGCCCACTTTTTGGTAAAAAAAAGTTAAGCAACGTCAACCCTAGCCAATGTTTGGATTGGATGGGTTATTTCAAGCTTCTCCGTGCTTCGGAGGGTATGTTAATCCGCCGTGCGTTGTAACCTCCGACCGTGCTCTGCCACTCAACCCAAACCGGGTTGAGTGAAAGAGTAACAAACAAACTGTTTTTACCGCCTATATTTAATATGTCCCACGTCGAATTATTCCATACATGAGCACAATCTCGCGTCCTCAAAAATGCTCAAAGGGAAAAAAATATGTAAAGAATAATGTTACCTACCCTTAAAGATTTAAACAGCCCGTCAAAGCCCTTTCCCAGTCGAAAACCTCGAAACAGCAATAAAATGTTATACTTGACTCTTAACTGAAAGCACTAAGGTTCAAAATCAAACCGACATTACAACAAAACGGAATTCGATATGGCTTCGAAATTTCTCTCAAAGCAGAAGGGGTTTTTTACACTGACGGAAATTTTAATACATAGATACCACAAATTCTGAATTTAGATTCTATGTGTTTTGAAGGATGAATGATGAATGGAGGATCGAATAATAAACTTATTTATTTACAAAAAATAATTATATGAACTATGCATCAACAATCTATATTTAAGCCAAGACGTCGAAATAATTTATGTAAACAAACCGAAAATAGGATAGACAAAGAATTTGTATGATATCCCATCCCATATCCCATTGTACGTTCAGTTTGCAACCAGGTGATGTGTAATCCGTCCAAGAACATAAAAAACGACTTCAAGGAACACAGATTAATCAAGAAAGCGGCATCTAATTACATTTATATCTGTGGGTTCAAAGGACGGTTGTGCAAATTTATTTTTCATTTTACACAAACTTTACGGTCTATAAAATAAAGTTGATATTTCTATAACGAGCCGACAATTTTATTAATGCGAACATAGTATTGATCGGAGAAGGCTGCGGCGGGTTATCGTGGCCATTTAAACTTGAACTAGCGCAATGTGTCAGTATTATACTTCACTAGTAGACGCACGCGGTGTTACCCGCATAATACCTTGAACACTTCCTTCCACGCACAGTGAAGATCTGGAACCAACTCCCGCCAGCGGTGTTTCCAAATGACTATGACTTAACCTTCAAGAATCGAGCATACATGCACTTAAAAGGCCGGCAGCGGCTCAGTGACCGATGTCTCTGTGCTCCATGGGTCCATGGCTCCATACCTCTGTAAAATAACTGATCCGTGACTCAAAATAAGTGTCACATGAATAAATTACAGGGCCTGTGGTCGAGTTCGAGTGGCTAGCAATGGTCACTTTATCCCAAAAGCCGCGGCCGCCGCAAGGCAAACATTTGTGTGCATGAACATGTCTGTTTGTCTTGGTCTGGGTGTTTTCTATGTATAATATGTATTTATAAAATAAAAATAAAAAATCAGCAATCTAGTACCTAGTACAAGTTTAGTTGCGTAGTTTGAGACTAGATAGCGTTGTATGATTCGTCCAAGAATATTTAATTCTGTAGCAGAAATAATGTGTGACCCATTGATCAACCATTCACGGACCGCTCTTATTTGAGTGTTTGTTTTTACATCTATCAGAGGTAAAATAACCGTGAACTATCTATATACAATGCGTCAATGCGTACCATAGACCTAGCATAATTACGGTGTATACGCGCCAAGAAGCTAATATTTAAGCTTCTTGATACGCGCTCTATGAACCTAAGTTTTTTTTTTTTTCGTTTTGGCAATCATACCTACTTCAGACGAAAATTCTATTGTGCCATCTTCAAGTTATGCTTGTGTACGTAATTCAAAGCAACGTGTTCATTCTATCTTGCTTGACTCAGTATACAGTCTATGATCCGTACTATATATAGTCTGACAGCTCAGTGGGTCGGTACTTAATTAGAGGGCGCAGGTTCGATTCCCGCTCGGGGCAAAGATTTTATGTGACGGAATTTCTGTTTGTTAACGAGTCTGGGTGATTTTATGGGTACTAATATTATAAAGAGGAAAGTATTTTTTTTTTATTTGTAACAAAATTAAATATACTCAAACACTACTGGCATGATTTCAAATTCTTTCACCGTTGGATTTGTACATACATTACCCCCGGATAACATAGGCTATATAAAAAAAACTGGATCCTTAGTTAAACCAAATACAGACGAGTAATACGCACAGCTCTTGACGTTTCTCATACAATGACTTGGCAACCTCCGTTCACCTCATGCCGCAAGGGGCGCTATAACATTTTGCATACAAAACGCACAGTTCACCTCATGCCGCTAGGGGCGCTATAACATTTTGCATACAAAAGTTTTAATCGTTCACCTCATGCCGCCCTCATGCCGTAGGGGCGCTAGTGTCGCGTCTTGCCAGAAATCTTCCGAAGCTGTGCGTATTATGGCGGAAACACACTACCGTGTCGGGGCCTGTCGTGTCGCGCTCTGTCGTGACGGTGGGTGTGCACACTTACGTGTCGTGTCGGGGCGCGATTCTGTTCAGAAATGAACGAAATAAACGCCAGACGTTTATTTCTTTCATTTCTGAACAGAAGCTCGCAGTGTTTGCCTTTGTCTGGGTGTTTTCTATAATGTATAATGGCATTTATTTACAAAAAAAATGTATTTAAGTATATTTATCAGGAACCTACTACCTAGTAACTCATTATCACGCTGCAAAAACAAATAAAAAAAAAGCGTCCACTTGTTCGCGCCACGAGCCGCGCGCGGGTATAGAAACACATTTGCAGGGCGTGTCGTGTCGCGACATAACCCCCACCACCGCCGTGGCGCAATCGGCGGCCAGCAGTCCGCGCCACGACAGAGCGAGTCACGACACGACACGCCCTACAAATGTGCTCCTAACCATATAAAATGTATGAACGCGATATGCTTCTGGCGCGACACGACAGGCCCCGACACGGTAGTGTGTTTCCGCCATTAGTCTAGTCTTCTATAGTATTTGGTTAAACCCGTGCGTAGCTGGGGCGGTCCGCTAGTATATTATACGTTATATTTATTTACAATAATAATATTTGTGTTCCCTTATAACAAGTTGTTTAACCCTACCTTACTTTGGTGTCGGGTGACGCTGCGTCAATTGTGTAAAATTAAAAAAAAAATGTTCTCTCAACCAACATACCTATTTTGTTGGCTGTACCCGCTTGTGGAATCCCAAACATAGAATATTGATTCGGATAGTGTCTGGTTGTATTTCAGTAATGGACAGACTCGACTAACAGATCGTCGCATTTGATTGATTGGAAAAACTTTTTGTTTACTGTTTGCTACGCTGTGATTGTATATCATTCGCTTAAGTTCGTTTTATTTATTTACTAGCTGTTACCCGCGACTTAGCCCGCGTGGTCTAGGGAAAATGACAATTATTTTTACCATGGGAATCTCTTTATCCCGTGGGAAAATAAGTAGCCTTATGTCACTCTCCAGACCATAAATTTTCCCCGTTAAAAAATTATGAAAAAATAATGTAATATATTTTTTTCCGTGGGAATGAGATGTTTTTCCGGGATAAAAAGTAGCCTATGAGACCAGACCTTAAACTATCCCCAATAAAAAATTAATATCAATCCGTTCATTACTTTTGACGTGAAGGGAGGACAAACAAACAAACACCTTTCACATTTAAATATTAAGTATGGATTTAACATTACATTAGAATAATACAACAGAATTTTTTTCAGCGCACCATAGTATCACTTGATTGCATATTATTATGCTTGATTCATTCTTATTTCATAACGATTTATATTTTAAAATCAGACGATTGTTTGGAAACTCTTATGCCAAGTATATTTTAACGGATTATACTTGTGCACCAGTCGACGTAAACTTCAAAATAACAGGATTTTCCGAAATTCTCACGGGGGAGCGTGTATTCCGCAAACAAAGTTGCGCGGGCTATACAATCTCTGACATATGAATATCCAACATTTAAGCTACAGATAGACCTGCTCTATACTAGCGAGAAAGCAAGCTATTAATGAGCAAAATGCTACTTAAAGGCTACAAGTGTGTTCATGAATTGCTAAATTCAAATTCAAAACTTTTATTCAGACAATAGGTTTTTACAAACATGTTCTCTTGTCAGAGTATTACAGTAATAAATGATTTGTATAAATTAATCTACTCTATAAACTACTACCATTTCGGAAACAAAAGCAAAATGACCACTGGTAAAAAGAAATGGCGAAAGAAAACCAGTTACGGCCTTTTTTGTCATTTAAAAATATATCGTACTTTTCTTTTTCTTTTCTTTTTTGAATGAATGTCAATAAAAAGTGCCATTAATTTGTCTCAACACAAAATTAATTCTAAAATATAAAATGCTAAATCGGTGTTAAAGATAGGAGCAGACCGCCCGCAAGGCAGCAACCGTTCTCGTGTATTTTCGAGTTGACGTGAGAGTTGGCCTTCCAGCCTCCATTACTGGGCTCACCATCACGATATTATGAACAATATTGTAGGGAACAACAGTAAGCTAGTGATAGCCATGCCTATTTAGACTGCTCGAAAATCGAATCTGTAGCGGGGGTGGAAGGGGGCGTGCTTTGAGCACCTTTGAAAAGATTTGCTTAAAACTAGCATACTTAACAAATGTGAAGGTGTATGCTTAAAACTAGAATGCTTATTGTTGGCAAATTTGGACAGTTGCAGAGCATGAAAGTTTTAAGCATACTTACCAGCAGCGTGCTATTACAGAGCAGGTCTATCGGTACATTTACGTTTGTCGTGTAAATTACTGTGGTCAATGGATTTAATAAATGAACAGAACAAACAGAAATGTAATAATAGCACGACACAAATACGAATCCACAGCAAATTCACAGAAGAACTTGTTACTGGGGCGCTACAAACGCCTCCCAGGGGAGAGATTGTGAACGTTTACGCTACACTGGGTACACTGGCGGACGTGGAAATGTACACACATAGATTTGGACAAATAAAACAAACCATGTCTTACGATTAGACAGACAGAGTTGCTAGCAATGGCTTTATCTCAATGATCGTAAATTCGAATACCGTAGAACTTTTACTTTTACTTTATCAACAACAAACAGTAAACGCATGGGCCCCCACCATGAAAGGGAGACAGCGCACGCAATACATGATGTAAGGCGACGTCTCGTTTACACAATCGTTTAAGGATAGTTAGGAAAGCTCGTGTTACGGCCCCAGCTAGTGATACCTAGGGAGAACTGGCTGGCTCGAATCTTTTTATAAAATATATTTATCATGTTTGAAATTTCTATGTTTTTAACATGCATTCTTCTCATGCATTCAGTTTGTTTGGTATGTGTATTTTATTTATCATTATTACATCTCTACTTTCTCGTTTTGCATTTATAATTCATTATCATTTAGTTATCATCTAGTCCTTCGAGCCGGATAACCAGTCGTCAACAGCTAGTATGATAAAAATATTAAAATCTTAAAACTCTGATTCAAATATTTTGGCATATTGTGTATTTCAAATCTACAAAATCCGTCCGTAAATTGAGGCAATACAGTGATGTACAGGGTGCTCTCAGTTTGCCACCGATGAATAGTAAGAACTCGAGAATACAGGGTGCGGTTTATTGGCTCGCGACAAACACTTGAATGAGCTGCTTTTAAAGTTTGTACAGTTCAATTGCATGATCTATATTAAACTAGTGGACGACTACGGTATTATCCACTCAGTTCCGTTTCTGACTTCTGTTCCTAAGGGTATTTTCTATGAATATTTTTGGGAAGTCGCGATACTTACTACTTACTCCGATGGCTCAGCGACCCATAGTGAGTCTTGGCCTCCGACACAAGAGAACGCCATTTCTTCCGATCTTGAGCCATTCCTCGCCAGTCTCCAGCTTGAAGTTCGCAGAGATCGGATTCTACGGCGTCGTTCCAGCGGTATCTGGGACGGCCTACTGGTCTACGGTCAATGGGTTTTCCCACATACGCCTTCTTAGCCCCACAATCTTCCCCCATTCTCTCCAGGTGGCCCAGCCATCGGAGTCTGTGGCCTTTGGCCTGTCCCATAATGTTGTGGTCGGCCAAATGATCTTCTACCTTGAAGAGCGTCCCTCGGGTGGCGGGTGGGAGATGACTGGTAGTACAGCCTAGCTAAGCTATCCGGTCAAGTCCGATGGACTCGCTGACCAAAGTAGGGTGTGGTCTTCCGACATTTAGGGGGTTGTGCGGTAGGCTAACAACCCGCGGAAATACTCATTGTTACGAAACCGACAAAAGAGAAGGGAAGTCGCGATAATGTTACCTAATTTAGATCAGATCTTGCCATATCTACTTAAAAACCAGTAACTCAAAAACACCTTTGCATTTTTTTTTTACTATAAGCAAATATATAAGGAATAGGAGAAGATGAGGATACACATTCATAAGTGTAACACATTATTTCTATTACTGAAATTATTCTAATAACACTTCTTTCGGGTGTTTTCAACCTGTTTTTATATCTGTTACACTTTTATAAATGTTACTAGCAAATGCCTATGGCATCTCACAATTCTACTTATTAGTCGTGCTCTCTTGCCAGAGTGGTCGTGGTCATGTTTAGGTCGGGTCTTTCGTCACCCGTTCTCTCGTGATTCGAGTGTACACCATGTAGCTCTATGCTTGGAGGAGTGAGACTTCTCGTTTATGCCTAAACCATACCAAGAATAAATATTTGTTTTTATTTCTAAATATATAATACCTCCTTCAAATCTGTTTGCCTCGAATAATACTTGGAATGACAAGAAATGAGTCGACGTTTAGTGATTGTGATCCGCAGCTAAAATTGGCGTCAATCCACTTCGACGGCTACAGAAGTTCAATCAATCATTAAAAGACGTGACAAGACGGCTCTCCCTTTGATCTGAGAGTTCCGATTTTTTGCTGATTTCACAAGACTTTTCCCCCAAAGTCACGACTTTTTTGTGTTATACATACAGGTAGGGTTTTGACTGAAATGGCTAATGTTAAATGTGTATATTTGTGAGCACGCGCCTGAGTTCTACCAGCGCATCCCGATGTCCTCACTTTTGGGGTGATTTTCATTGTTACTTAGGATAGTATTTATTTACATCTATATAAAATGCTTTGACCTGAATGACTGACTGACTGATCGTATTCGATAAGAAAGGATTTCTCGAAATACCTAAAATCGGGATACACACTGTACACACTGTGCTTAAATGTTATGTGAACAAAAATCTGTGACTTTTTAAGGTCTCAATAGTCACACCAAAATCGACCGTGTAGGTTCGTCCTATGTAATAATTTACAAAACAATTTCTTACCCCATAAACCACGAGGCCTATAATGTTTATGTGATTTTTACGCTTAAACCGATAACTCAGAATATCGTTTTTATTTTGCGACAACTTTTTATTTTTAGAGAAATCTCTGTGCCTGCGTGCAAACGGAAAACTATGCTGCCTTGTGCGGTGCGGGCTAACCCTTATTTTATATTAATTGACAGTTAAAGAGTAAAATACGAATCAAAGAGTATAGAATGATGATATCAACTTCAAATTAAATAACAATTACAATTTCATATTCAAGTATTATGTGTAAGTACGTAGTAGGTATAAGTTTCTAAAGGGAATCGGTGTGCCTAGTTTCTGAGACCGCTTCATAGAGCCCGCCTAAAGAGATGGGTCCACGGACCCACCAGCGAGACTACGGAAGTATAACTAGTTCTCGCCACAGTTAGAGTGGTTAGATAAAGAAGGTAGGCCCGACTCCCGACAGACCCCCCGCTTTCCCAAGCAGCGAGACACGTAGTGGTACATTTTCCTGTTATAATATACTTGATTTTTTTTATTTACACATACAATCATAAGACAAACATGGTCATCACATTTTATGTTGGTCCTCTTTGGAAATCGAGGTTTTCTTTCCGAAATGGTATTAGTTTATAGAGTAGATTAAGTACTTATAAATAATTTATTACTGTGTAATGTAATCTTTGACGAGAGAACGTGTCTGTGAGGAACTACTCTCTAAATAAATACTTATAATTTTGAGCCGTAAATTAATATTTCTTCTTGATTTCTCATTTATACAAAACGTCTGCGAAAGTACGCCGAAAAATATACTTTCGTGTTTTTCGAATTTTATATAAAACTGTATAAGTCATTAAAATCATAAATGACTTAAAGTTTTAAATTATAAATCCGCATCCATTCTTTATAGTGTTTGAATAAAAATCTTAGGAATTTACTTTACTATCTCTGTCTCTCTTGATGCAAAGATCTTTAAATCGTCATAATTACATATTCAAACCATTACACATTCAACTAGCATCAAGCCTTGTTAGTAATACATATCACTTAGTACATGCCAGTTCAATTACTGACAAACTAGACGAAATCCCTCTATAAATGGTACTACACAAATAGTTAGTTTCCAGTGAGTATGTCGGAAAGGTCAAAAGTTACATACATCAAATAACGAACTAAACAACTGTATAATCTATACTAATAATATTATAAAGAGGAAAGATTTGATTGTTTGTTTGTTTGATGGTTTGTTTGTTTGTTTGCATTGAATAGGCTCCGAAACTACTGGACCGATTTCAAAAATTCTTTCACCAGTAGAAAGCTACATTATCAGGGAGTGACATAGGCTATAGCTTTTCCCGAAATTCAATGTGGTTCCCACGGGAACGGGTCCGGAACTTCACGCGGACGAAGTCGCGGGCAAAAAAGCTAGTATAATATAAACTGAAATAATTTTAAGAATACAGTTTAACCCTAGCACGTAAAAATACATCTACTAACAACTTACTGTAAAATGCTAATTACAAATACAAATATTTTTATTACATTTTACTTACTGTCTTATTTATTCTACTATTCTTTTTGGCGAATCACACAACGCCATCTCTTGTGCCGACGATGGCAGAATCAATACCACCGCACTGGGCTTTTTTTTATGCCACAAAGGTGGCAAACTAGCATACGGCCCGCCGGATAGCAAGCATCACCGTAGCCTATAGACGCTTGCAATACGGGGGGGTGGGGGGGGGGGTGTATCACTCGCGCGTTGCCTACCCTCCCCAATCCCCCAAGTGGAGCTCTGGAGACATTCTCACAATATGGCCGAAACCAATGCTATTTAGCTACGATCTTTTGTAAGGTGGAGGTTCTTCCCAAGACTGGTTGCTCCGATTTGAGCGGATTATCCACTGTGACACCTCTCTTTGGGAATTTTCTCTGTCAAATTGACTCTTTTGCCTTCAAAATATTGATTGACTCTTCATTGGCGAACCCGCGCCCACTGGTCCTGACTGTTGGATCACTACCAACGCACCACACGGTTGTCAAAATGACTTTTCTTTTTAAAGTATCGATTGACTCTTTTCTTTTGTTCACAGAGGATGCGAAGGCCTCGCCGGCACCGATGGCTGACAGTGTCCGTGTTCTTTATTGCGTATTCTGTATTTCAAGCTGTAATGACGTCATCCACTGCCTCCGAGCCAGCCGTCGCAGATGCAGAGTCTGAATCAGAAAGTAATGAGAAAAAGTCCAGCTCGCCATTGCCAGTGAGAGAAGAAGAAAAAGGTATTAAGCTTTGATTGAAATCAGGCATAAAATAGTCGCATATGGTATAAAAAGAAAACTTAGTTACTAATTGATGCTTTCTTCTTTTCATATGCTTCCCGCAATTAGTGTCAAATGCGGTTGGTGTCAATGTTTTCAACTTTTCAAGTCATCAAACGTCTTCACTTGACGACGTTACCTGTCGACAAAAGTCTTGAGGTCGGGACAGACGGCTTCACATGCGCTCCGGACAGAAAGCTCCTCCGAAGAACGGAGGAGCTCAAGATTTTTTAAACCCATCCAAGTATTGACTAGGTTACATGTTAAGAATATCAATACTTCCACAGATACAACGAAAGAAGATAAAACAACACCAAAAGCAGAGAAAGAAAAAGGAGAAGAAGCAGACGAGGAGGATGACGAAGATGGAAAAGAAGAGATAGAGGGAGACGACAAAGATTCGATGAAGGACGCCGGGTACAAAGAGGTTTGTCATCAAGTTTCTTATAAGTACTTTGACCACAGAAAAATGAAACGGAGAGTTTTATTCCCCAGTAGAAATGTGGTTCCCTTCAAATTGTATGCGAACCGTGCCTGTAAGTTAAAAACGTCAACTAGACCGCTAGACGTCAAGAACCACGCCCTCAAAGAAACGAATCCTTTGATTGGCAGGGAACTTTAAATATAAGTACAGTGATGACAAGTCCAAGTGCCATATTTTTTAATTTATGTACAGTGATGATGTCAAAGTCAATTTTCACACATATATTTATGTACAATCGTCAGTGTTATGACCAGAGAGATACAGGGCAACTATGAAAGTGTCTATCCGAAACAACGAAACACGTAGTCCTGTCAAAAATTTAATTACTGGTTAGAATAAGGTTCAAAACTGGTTGGAATTCAACAAAACGTCACTCTGTGTTTTCGGAATTTCGTTTCATGGTCATCAAGCCCCGCATGTCTACATTGCCACGCCTAATTAGATTTTTAATTTCAGACAGAAGAAATGACGAAGCTACGTATGCATGAGCAGTATATGAATAATGCAAATGCTGTGCCGACTGTCCACCCCCTTAGGCTAAACTGCTCACCGCCAGCTATTGAACAGGTTTGATTTTTAATGCAATAGAAGTTCTTAAAGCACAAAAATTCACTTAAGTAATTAATAGTCCGCAACAAAAAAAAACTAAAAAAAAGTTCACAAAAAAATACTAACATTTGTTTAATAAGTATTGAAGAGGTTGTTTTTTTACTGTTTACTGTATCACTTGTTTGTGTTTTGCAAATATAGCATATTCTATCTACTTATTTATTTATTTCTATAAAACATTGTGCGGACTGTAAACAAACCGACCAAATAGAAAAGAACTCTCAAGTTGCGAATTTATAAGACGCGTTGTTACATATCAAAATTATGTGACTTGCTCATATTTTGAAGTGAGCATTTCTGCTAATTTGGACATGTGACACGCGTCTAACAAATTCATATTATGGGAAAAAAAAAACAATTTGGTCGGCTTGTAAATTAATTAACACGTTCGAATGTGACCAAAAAGTCGCACTAAATATATGAAATTGAGAAATTAAACTAAGTATTGATAACTTTCTTTCAGTTTCCAAAGCCATTAATGGGTCAAACGGCACGAAAACACGGCGGCCTTATCCTTCACATCCTCGTGGCAGTGTTCACATTCATCGGTCTCGCCATCGTCTGTGACGAATACTTCGTGTCCAGTCTTGACAGGATTTGTGAAGGTAATTATTATAACTAGCGGGTATTCCTGGTAATCCCATTATCACAAAATCCATTACACTCGTTCTTACTATATATCTTACTGACAATTCGGTGGTGCTTTGGTGTACCTTCCTACCTTCGGCATGAATTCGGCGCGGGTTCGATTCTCGCTCGGGGCAATCATTAATGTGTTGACATTTGTATTTGTTCTCGAACCTGGATGTTTTTTTATGTATTAAGTACTATATTTATAATAATATGTGTATATCCGTTGTTAGGTACTCTTGAAACAAGCAGATAGTCATTCTTGGTAGATCCTTTCCTTGGTAGATTCCTTGTATTACTTATGTATTAATTTTGAGTAATGTTGTTAGTAGTAACAAGTAAACCGCATACGTGAATCTCTGCACTTTCCACTGGTTGACTGGTAGAGAATGCAATTTAGCATTAAGTCCGCCTGTTGTATCATCAGTACTTATGTTTTGTGGTCATTAAAGTTAAATAAATAAATCCTTGTCAATCGAGAAAAGATGGTAAGGCCGTGCCGCTTTTTTGCTCGACTTGACGGGGGCACTGCCTTGTCCCCAGATTTCACACTGGTGAAAGAGTAGCCCTTATTTTGTTTTAAGTTTACTTAAAAATGAAATATCTTTTCCGTAATAAAATGCTAATGTGTGGCAAGGTTTGACTTAGTAGAACATAATTTATTTAATAGATAACTTTATACAAATGTATACTTCTTCAATTAATCTAATTAGTACTGTCAATCAAATGTTAGGTACAACAAATTAAAACAACCGTTAAGTTTTGCAAGAACATTAGATTTCGAGTTATGATTTTGATGAACGTGAAAGGAGTGATCACAAAGTTTAATATTTCACAAAGATTGAGGTGTCTTAGAAGTCAATGTTACTCTCAAATACTCTCAATTAAATGGGAAACTCCTTAAAGTCGTCTAGTGCCTCATTTTCAGTCATCTTTGTACTTACAAACGAGATTAAGACTATTATTAACTTATTACAGATCAATACTGATTTATAATAAACTACAAGACAAATTAAAACAAGAGAGAAAACTTCAATTCAATTCAAAAATACCTAATCAGCAAATGCTACTACAGTGTAGAAGAATTTTTGACAGATAAAGTCACTAGACTCGTTGTCTCACGTACGGCTATTATAGTACCTAAATTTCCTAAATTCTAAGTTTAGTAATTCATAATAAATAAAAGTAGGTAGCTAGTTTAAATTAGGATTTAATTTCAAGTCTTAGTTAAGTATATTGTTCAAGAATTGACTTTTATAATTTGTATAAATACTATTTTATTATAATCATTAAAGTTAACCCACCAAAAATTTGCGACACCCTTTCCAGGGTCCATTTATGTAGCATAAGTTTTTAGATTTAAGCTTTAGGTACATGTGCGATTACATAAATAAATAAATAACAATTTTATATTATTTGGTCGCCAACGCGGCTTGTTCGCGCAGTCATAAAACGAAGTTCAAAACCATACATTACTCAGTGCATAACGACAATCGATTTCTAATTGTTTTAGAAACTGTGAGCCCCAATTTTGGCGCTTAATATTATATTCGATTTTTAAATAGGTAGTATGATCTGTGGTATGATCAGGTATTTACGTCCATGCACAGAAATTTTAACAATAACCGAAAAAAAAGTTGAGTAATCTATGAAAGACTAGATATACATTTACCAGCGGACCACCCCGGCTTCGCACGGTTTTCGTAAAGATCCCTATTTAAACAAAAAAATATAATATAGCCAATGTCACCCGCGGACAGTGTAGCTTTTCAACGGTTTCTGAGTTTATTCGTTACAAACAAAAACACAAATATTTCCTCTTTATAATAATATTATTTAGGAAAGTGCTGCTACATTATAGGTGATTTTTAAATAAAATTTACATTAACGTTTATTAAATTAAAATTAAATTATGATTGTAAATTATGAAATGCCACATATATGTAATAGAATGGAAATTATGTACACAATATTGACTATTTTATGTTATGTATTCAACACAATGCAAATTGTTATGAATGAATAAATAAATTTAATTTAATTGAATATTAGTATGATCTGTGTTAGTAAGATGATGATCTTTACAGAGTTCAAGTTGGCACCTGATGTGGCCGGTGCAACCTTCATGGCGGCTGGCAGCTCAGCCCCAGAGCTCGCCACCGTTGTCATTGGAGTCTTCTGCGCTCAAGATGATATTGGTAAGTTTTAGAAGATAACCTCTTTCTTTCTTTTCTGCTTCCCGGGTTTATTCCGTTCCAACATACATGGCACAAGATTTCCAGTAAAAAACAAGATCAAATCAAACCAAAGTCTACTCTATAAACTACAACCATTTCGGAAACAAAGCAAAATGACCACTGGTAAAAGAAATGAAGAAAACTGGTTACGGCCTTTTTGTTCATCAGATATTTTATCTTTGTTTTTTATTTAATGTTTAGTGCCTATAGTGGAATGGAATCATATAGTTGGTGTCAGAGTTTTCAAGCCACCTCGGTCACAAAATTGGTTTAACGACTGTTATGTATCAGCAACAGTCGGGGCCGGAGTAACTCGAGATTTTTTTTTATTCATCCAAGTATTGACTACTTACTATATACCCTGTTTCTTTTAACTTGACCAATGTAGTAAACAATCTTAGCATGTCTTTTTAACGAAAAGAGACAATTAAAATTATCATTCACACTCAAATAATAATAATATAGTCAGAAATGGCATTTAACACTTTCGCGCGAGCATCAACTCTTCACTTAACATTATGCCGTGGCGCATATTTTCCCCATACAAATATTTTTACGTATTTAGACGTTTTGTTTTATATTATGACTTCGATGTAACATATAATGACACTGACGTCAATATACGTCAACGTTTTATCACGCTTTGCTACGATTTATAATTTTTACGTGCTGCTTTATAGCAAGAACGTCTAGACACGTCAACGTTAACAGACGTCATAACCATAGACGAACAGGAGATGACATTTATTTATCACTATCTTCCTATCATTAAGTTTTCAATACTATAATCATAATCTCACTTGGCAGTTTGGCACCTTTCTTTCTCATCTTTTAGTCTTCCCCTTCTTCTTATATTCTAATCTTTGATTTTTTCGTTTAATTACTACTTTAAAGAACAATTTTAAAATGTTATTAGGACTGGTTGTGCCATTCTTCGAAGCAGATGGCACAAAGTGGTGGCTTTTCTAGACAGCCTTTACATCTATCATTCCGCTCGCGCACAGCCTCGCACGCACGGTGACGCAGCTAGACTGTTGTATTGGAACTTGTACGCAGCGCGCCGTACAGTGACGTTGTGTGCCCGTGTAGAGGTACTTTGGATGTGTGCGAAGCGCTCACAAAGTCATGTAATTTTTTCTATATTGCGTGGCGCAAGATCTTTGAGATTTTGATATATTATGGCGCAATGACGTCACTATAAGGATTTAGTATAGCCAACTAACGTGCTTGTACGTTCTTGTAGTAATGAAGGGAAAAAGTTCGACGTAGTCATACGTTGTTCAACATCGTACCGACTGTTTTTGGACGAGATAAGACGTTGCTCGCGCGAAAGTGTCACAACACTCTTATTATTATGACGATTTATCGATTTTACACATGGATATTTGATTAAAAAGACACGCTAAGATTGTTTACTACATTGGTCAAGTCAAAAGAAACAGGGTTTAAGTTTAGTAAGCTTTCACCATAAATTTATATTAGGTATCTCGTAAAATACGCTCGCTAAACCACTATCCAATTAACTAATCTAATGAATTATTTAACATCAAAATCGATCCTCAATCACAAACAAAACAAAGATTTAATAATGTAATTTGGCTCGTCAAGTGGATGGTCCTTGAATTTTATTGGAAGGTTTTTATAGACGCCCCTCGAATGCCGATTACGATACCCTTCGTTTTAGGTCAGTCGCACATTGACGACTATTTTCAAGTTGAAAATATTTACTGTAGAAACCCACAAAAGTTCAAGAAATTCTATTCCTGTTCCCATAGGAATTTAAACTATAAAACAAGAAGTTGGGAACGTCTTATAACGTTTTCGGTCAGTGAAAGTCTTGTCGAAATCCATCTGGATTTAAAAAAAAATACTAATGGCGACATGAGACAAAAATCCAAATCTTTCCTGTCTTTATTAGACACTAGCTTTTTTGCCCGCGACTTCGTCCGTGTGAAGTTCCGGACCCGTTCCCGTGGGAACCACATTGAATTTCGGGAAAAGCCATAGCCTGTGTCACTCCCTGATAATGTAGCTTTCTACTGGTGAAATAATTTTTGAAATCGTTTCAGTAATTTCGGAGCCTATTCAATTCAAAGAAACAAACAAACAATCAAATCTTTCCTCTTTATAATATTAGTATAGATTATTTATTTGCCTGTATTGCATATAAACTAAAAAAATACTAAATCTCTTTCTAAATATTTTTTTTAATAGTATGCTTCATTATCTCTGTGTGAGTAACATACACCCAATTGTAGAAAATCATTTTAATCTTAATTCTACAACTATGTAATTCTGCTTTGTAACGTCGACTCATACTTTTACCTCTTTTCATCATCACTACATAGTATAAAACAAAGTCGCTTTCTCTGTCCCTATGTCCCTATGTCCCTATGTCCCTATGTCCCTATGTCCCTATGTCCCTTTGTCCCTTTGTATGCTTAAATCTTTAAAACTACGCAACGGATTTTGATGCGGTTTTTTTTAATTGATAGAGTGATTCAAGGGGAAGGTTTTAAAGTATCATACATTCCAAAATTCCCACGGGAAAGCGGAATACACGCAAACGAAGTTGCGCGGGTTTCGCTAGTCTATATATATAAAAGAGAAAATCACTGACTGATTCATCACGAAATCTCCGAAACCACAAGTGCCAGGAGTCTCAAATTTTGCAAGGGGGTTCCTTTTGGGGCGTAGGTGCTCACTAAGAAAGGATTTTTGGAAATTCATCCCCTAAGGGGGTAAAACGGGGGTGCAAAGTTAGTATGAAACTTTGCCGTTTTTGAAGTTATTCAAATGAAATTCAGCATGAAGGTTCTTTACTGAAAAACATGAAGCATGAGTAAAATTTTTTTTTAAATTCATCCCTTAGGGGGTTAAACGGGGGTGCAAAGATAGTATGAAACTTTGCCGTTTTTTAAAGTTATTCGAATGAAATTCAGCATGAAGGTTCTTTATTGAAAGGCATGAAACACGAGTAAAATATTTTTCTCAAAAAACATCCCCTATGGGGTTAAACGGGGGCGCAAAGTTAGTATGAAACTTTGCCGTTTTTCAGCATTAAGGTTCTTTACTGAAAAGCATGAAACATGAGTAAAATATTTTTTTCAAAATTCATCGCTTAGGGGGTTAAACGGGGGTGCAAAGATAGTATGAAACTTTGCCGTTTTTGAAGTTATTCGAATGAAATTCAGCATGAAGGTTCTTTATTGAAAGGCATGAAACACGAGTAAAATATTTTTCTCAAAAATCATCCCTTAGGGGGTTAAACGGGGGTGAAAAGTTAGTATGAAACTTTGCCGTTTTTTAAGTTATTCAAATGAAATTCAGCATGAAGGTTCTTTATTGAAAGGCATGAAACACGAGTAAAATATTTTTCTCAAAAATCATCCCTTAGGGGGTTAAACCAGGGTGCAAAGTTAGTATGAAACATTGCCGTTTTTGAAGTTATTCGAATGAAATTCAGCATGAAGGTTCTATATTAAAAGGCATGAAACACGAGTAAAATATTTTTCTCAAAAATCATCCCTTAGGGGGTTAAACGGGGGCGCAAATTTCGTATGAAACTTTGCCGTTATTGAAGTTATTTAAATGAAATTCAGCATTAAGGTTCTTTATTGAAAGGCATGAAACACGAGTAAAATATTTTTCTTAAAAATTATCCCTTAGGAGGTTAATCGGGGGTGCAAAGTTAGTATGAAACTTTGCCGTTTTTGAAGTTATTCGAATGAAATTCAGCATGAAGGTTCTTTATTGAAAGGCATGAAACACGAGTCACAAAATACCTGGGAACTTATTGAGGAAAGAAGAGAGCTTCACCTAAAGATTCTATCGACTAGCGACGCGGCAACACTGGAACAATTGAGGCTGCAATACCGTCTGATACGGAAAACCATATATCGTAGTACTCGCCGTGACAGACGAGTATGGGCAGATGGTGTTGCCGACACCGCCCAACGTGCTGCCGATTCCGGTAATCTCAGGGAGATGTACAAAGCGACGAAGACTTTGTCCGGAAACCAGAATCGCAGGAAGAAACCCCTGAAAAGCAAGGAGGGCCAGCTAATTGTGACATCAGAGGGACAGCTTCAACGCTGGTGGGAGCATTTTGAGGAGATCTTCCGTGTCCCTAACGACCCCATTGCCCCCACACCACATGCAGCCGACTTGCTTCTACCTAGCCTAGACATCGATGTATCCCCTCTTACACTAGAGGAAGTAGCGAACGCCATACGTTCGCTAAAACCGGGCAAGGCCCCAGGAGTCGATCTCATCACAGCGGAAATTCTCAATGCCGACTTACCGTTCGCTGTGAACGCGCTTACGCCACTGCTAACTAGCATTTGGCAGGCGGAAGAGTTGCCGGATGACTGGAACAAGGGCCTTCTCATCACCGTGCCTAAAAAGGGAGACCTCAGTGATTGTGGTAACTGGAGAGGCATCACTCTGCTCTCGGCCCCATCTAAAGTGCTCTGCAGGATTATCCTGAATAGACTATCGAGGGCAGTGGAGCCTTCCATCCGCAGGGAGCAAGCCGGGTTCCGACCCAACCGATCGTGCACGGATCAAGTCAACACACTGCGTATCATATTAGAACAGGCATCAGAGTGGCAGAGGAAAATGTATCTGACCTTTGTGGACTTTGAAAAAGCCTTCGATACGCTGAGGTGGACTTGTATCTGGGACCGCCTGCACGAAATTGGAGTCCCCGAGAAAATCACCAACATCATCAAAGCCATCTACAGGAATTACTCTTGTAGAGTGACGCACAATGGCCTCGTCTCGGAGGACATCCCAGTACACGCAGGAGTGCGACAAGGGTGCCTTCTCTCAAATTAAGCATGAAGGTTCTTTATGCGATACGAAGTTCGCCGGGTCAGCTAGTAGTATAATAAAATGAAGTCGGGCTGTCTGTCTGTCTGTCCCTATGTATTATGTATACTTATATCTTTAAAACTACGCAAGAGATTTTGATGCGGTTTTTTTAAAATAAATAGAGTGATTCAAAAGGAAGGTTTATAGGTACTGTATTTTCCTAAATTCCCACGGGAAAGCGGGATACACGCAAACGAAGTTGCGCGGGTTTCGCTAGTTACAAATAGAAGCAATAAATGCTTTCTGACTCCAACCACACTACACGCCACGCCACTACACCACAGAATGTAAATAGCTTTTACATTGTGCTCTTTGTAAGTATGTTAGATAGACCTCACGATGAAATGATCACATATCCGCGATGTACATGAAACGCCACGAAAACACGCGGCGAATTCGCCCTTTCCGGACAAAGTCTTAAGTATTAAAATGGTCGTTTCTCAAATGTCTGCCAAGTACAGTAAAAAGCCCTTATTATAAATTGATGGAACAAGTTCACGTCCAGTGTTTAATGGCCCGTCAAGCCTCGACAAGCCCTCGTAAAGACTGCAATGTAACTCTAATCTAATTTGAACTATATATTTTATTTCAAATTGACGGGGATTTCGTTAAAATTATGTTTTCTAAGTGCTTATTACCTACGAGTTTTTTCACATCATGTTCGAACACAAGCGTTAGAATTTTGTATGGGAAAGATAAAGTGCCGCCTAGTGGTCATTCGACGCTCGTATACGTACTACTATTATTTATTCTGTGGCTCGTATTCGAATGTAAGGTGAAAACCCCGTACTACCTCACTCTGGAGTGTCAGGTGGTCTGAAAATATTGACCTGAGCTAACCTGTAGCTGATAATAAAAAATCATGAATGAACTATCCTCTTTTACGTGTCTGTGTTTCCATTTTACAAATAATATAAAGCAGGACATCCACGTACATCCATACTAATTGTTATAAATGAAAACATACAAAATCAACGCATAAAATCATCTCACTGCAGAAATACAGGTCAATCGAAGAGGATTTGCACGTACCCTGATACGCTGCCCTATTGCGGATTGGCGTAGGCCGGGTTTTTAGGCCGCCTGAAAGCCTCCGACTTGGTTTACGACCGTCATCTTGACTGAACTTGTTAAAGTTTCATCACCATCATCATCATCTCAGCCACAAGAAGTCCACTGCTAGACATAGGCCTTTTTTTTTAATACATTGTTCTTCGCAGGTGTATCCGGTGTGATCGGATCGGCGGTGTTCAACATAATGTTCGTGATATCCGTCTGCGCGTTGTGCGCGGGCACTGTGTCCCACCTCAACTGGTGGCCTCTGTGCCGAGACTGCTTCTTCTACGCCATCTCCATCCTTGTGATGCTGTGCACTATTTGTAATGGATACGTCTCTTGGTTAGTTTTTATCACAACTTCAATTAAGGTTACATGGAAAATAGGACAGGATTTCACCCCAAAATTAACTAGTTTCTGTATTTTTTCTTTCAAAAATAAGAATAACATTGCAAAATTCTATAATATCGCTGAAATATTCCTCAAACGTTATATGTTATATTACTAGATTAGCACTCTGAAATTACTAATGATATAAAATTTGTCATAAATGTAAATGTTTTTTTAAACTCGACAGGCCAGAAGCCCTCTTCATGCTGATCATGTACGGAGTGTACTGCATAGCGCTTAGGTTCAACACGACCTTGGAACGCTGGGCCATGACGCTGCCCTTGCCCTTCAAGCTGCCCACGAGGGAGGAGCAGGCTGCTCTGGTCACCTACAGGTGAGACAATTTTTTTTTCCCTCAGCCAGGTTCTTACAGAACGCACTCGCGTTTCGTATAGTGAATGAAACATCTGGAATCCGGATGTCCAAATCTATTCGGTGATCATCCGCAACGGCTCAAGAATTCCCCTGATATTGTGGACTTGTGATACTCCGGCCATGACCTTTATTCGGTTAAGGATAGATCCTGGTTTGGGCAGATTCTTGTTACGGCGAATTCTGTTTTCGGCAATTTTTTTATACGGCAGAAGTAATATCACCAACATAAACCACACAACTTAGGACAGGATTATTTACTATCAGATGAACTACTTCCATAAAAAAAAAACGCTTTATGTGGACCAAAGATGTAGATCAGATATGGACCTTAAACGACTTTTAAAAATATTATAACATACAAACAAACTGCAAAGACATTATTCAGATTATACTCCTAATAGACTTTAGTAATAGTGTTAAAATAATGAGAAATGGACGCCTTCCAGGAGTGCCGGAGGCCAGCCTCCAGCTACAGCACCGGCCGCCGAAGGACAATACGCACAGATGGAGGGACAGACTAAAGAGACGCCAATGGAAAACGCACGTTAGTAAATCATCATATAATCTCGTAATAAAAACCGGGCAAGTACGTGTCGGGCCACGCACAATGTAGGGTTCCGTATATGCTGCGCTTTGCTTGCCTTCAGTTGAGTCCAATATCAAATTCCTTCACATTTGTAAGTTTTGTAAAATTTTGTTTTATAAGTTCGTCGGCTATTACTCGGTAACTAGTAGAGCCTACTTAACCGTTATAGTTTTCATTGAAGGTTCAGCATATGGACTACTACCATGATTTTTTTCAAATTTCTAAACATAAGACTTTCGTAGATAGAGGGGGGGGACCACCATGCAAAACAAAAATTGACACGATAAATGTAAATAATCCGAAACGAATCATTCCCACACCCTCAATGTTTTAAAGAGACCTATCTAACGATAACCCACAAATGGGGTGTTTATTTTTATTGTGTGTTATTTTACCTGTAGGGGAGGCACCCCAAAAAAAATATTTTCAAAATTTTCTTCCAGCACTTTGTTAACATTGTTCATGTATCATACCAAATTACAGCTTTCTAGCATCAAGCGTCTAAGCGCTAGACCGCGAACAGACAGACAGACAGACAGACATGGCGAAACTATAAGGGTTCCTTGTAGTTCTACGGAACCCTAAAAAATAATAATTCACTTAGTCATCGCTATTATTTCATATTCCACGAAGAGCGTTCAGCTATGCATGTTGTAACATTCACATGCACATTGTTTTAGTACGCGCAACCTCGGAAACACTCGTAAAATCTGCCTATAATTATAATACAATCAGATTACTGATATATTACATATTTTATCAGTTACATAATCTAGCGTACTTACGATATTTTCATTTGTTGCAATACTGTGTTAATTGAAATATGATTTCCATCCATAGCTTACAACCCAGAGGGCGCTTACGACAATGTTGGATACAACGCCGAACCACCCCAAACGTGGGACCCGAACCGAGTCTGGGATCCCAACCAAGCATGGGGAGAGGTAAGATTATTTATCCTGAGAACAGACCTAAAAGATATTTAAAGCTTATTTCACACAAATACTTTGTAGATGTATGCCGTAAATAGGAGTACCTAACTGCATCCAAAATTTTTGTCAGTAAGGGTTAAACTGTAGTTAGGTTGGCAAACGAACGAGTCAACTGGATGTTAAGTGATCATCGCGTCACCCATAGAGCACAGAGACATTGGGGGAATCACTGAACCGTTGCCAGCCTTTAAAGTAAATATAGTTTATTCTTTTCCCAAACAAATTGTTACAAATACATAGTGGTTCCCAGACTTCACACTAGGATTCCCTGTGTCGTGAAGATATACGCTTGCTTTTTGAAGGAACATAAATAAAACAAAATATTACAATTTATGTATAAATATTACTAAAACTTGTCATTTGGCTATTACCTACGAAAAGAAAAAGAAAATCCTAAAGATCTACTAAAAGAACGTATTCTTTCTCAGCAAACGCAAGCTCCTCCAGGATGGAACACGCAGGGTGCACCACCGTCCCAGCCCCAGCAACCACAAAAGCAGCAGCAACCACTATCGCAAGCACAGACGCCGACACAACAAACAGCACAGCTAGCCCCACCGGTATGTCTGTTCCTTCTTTCACCCCCGCTCCACACTACTCACTCACCTACTCACTTTAAAAAAATACTCACGGACCTGTAGGCGAAGTTAGAGGAAAAGTTAGTCAAAGTAAGACAAATTGCCCTCTTTTTCGGTCAACCTCGCAAGAAGTGTAGGAGCACTAGGAGCCAGGGCAAATAAGTCATCATGTTAGAAACGAAAATAAACACAGACTCTCTACTCTACGTACAATACTAAAAAAGTATGCCCCAAGGAAGCGTTTTAGGTCCACTTATCTTCATTATTTTATCTAATTATTTATGCTTACATCATTTATTTTAGTTAAAACTAACGCAATCATCATTATATTAATTAATACGTATTTTATTGCAGCCAGCGGCCCCGGCTTACTACAAAGCTAAGGAATACAACCCAGAAACGGCTGTAAACCCGTTGGTAAAACCGATTGGCGCAAGTGAGTTTTTTTTTATCAAAAGGCTACATCACCTTTTCATCACACTAGGGAGCGAAAACGAGAATAAATAAATTCTACACAATTCACACAGTGCCAACTGATCCCAAAGTAAGCTAGGCTTGACTTGCTTGTGTTATGGGTACTATACAACGGACATGTTATTGTAAATATAAACTTATAATACATAGAAACACCCAGACTCGAGAACAATACATAAATGCCATTACATAAATTAAAATGGAATTGAAACCGCGCCCGGTGCCGAAGGATCACTATTAACGCACCGGGCTGTCAGAATGTGGACATTCTTCCTACTTGGCCTTTACTTTTACCCTTTGCCTTCTAACTTCATAAGTGTAGTGCCTCCTGCACTGTACTCAATGTCACAGTTTATTAACAACTAGTGAAACCAGCGCAATTTCTTTTGCGTGTATTTATTTATGCACAGCAGCGCCATATCAGATGTTTGATCAAATCCTACATGAATCGCGTACTTTTCGGGATAAAAAGTACATTATGTGTCAATCCAAGGTATCAGCTACCTACATTTGAGCGTGTAGAAGTAACATACACATAACTTTCGCCTTTATAATATTAGTATGATTGAAAATCGATTATCGTTATGCATTGAGTAATGAATATGAGGTTTGAACTTTGTTTTATGATTGTACATGACAGGAGAATTGGCGTTAATTATAACACAAATTTTTGGTGTGTTTCAGACCATTTCCAGCTTGCTTGGTGGTACATCGTGTTCCCGATCCACTGGTCGTGCCGGCACACGATGCCCGACTGCCGCGGCCGCTGGTACCCCATCACTTTCATCATCTCCATGTTGTGGATATCGTTCTACTCCTACTTCATGGTCTGGATGATCACGATCATTGGTGAGAGATTCTCATGGTTAAGTTAGAGTCGTTAGACTATTTATTGATCGTTTTTACTGTTGTTGGCCAGTTTCTGTTTAGACAATAATAATATTCTCTAAACTTAAGATTTTGTAGATTTTCTATGCGTCATTAAACTCGTGTCAAAAACTTTTATACAGTTTTTCTATTTTCGACAGTCACAGTACAATTCAACTAACCATTCTTATTTTTAAAGAAAAAAGTAGAATCCCATCATTTTAAGAAAGGGAGCGCGTAAAGAACAGATAAACTCTGAATTGTATTCCCTTGATATCTGAGTGGCTATTCTGGTAACAAAATCAGTCCAAATCTAGTACAGATGGTCTATTTCACGAAGAGCATTTGAGTATGAATGTTGTAAGGCGTGCACATGCACATTGCTTATGTGAGCGTGTGCGATTTTACTAATGTTTCCGAGGTTACGCACACTACACTAATGTGCATGTGAACGTTACAACATTCATTGCCAAATGCTCTACGTGAAATAGAATATCTATATCAATCTTAAGCGCTACCTCGTTCGGTTTGTATACGTACCTCGACGTTGATTAGATTTTGAATGAATGAAAGAATATACTTTATTTGCTAAACACCGAAAAAAATACAGTAAGTATATACAGAAAACTTACAGACTAGTGTTTTTGCAACAAGGCGGCCTTATTGCTGACAGCAATCTATTCAATCAAGGCAACCTTATAGTAAAAATAGATCACGCTATGGAATGGACAGGGCTAGCAGTGCAAGAGACAGAAGAGGAAATTTTGAATGAATTTATTACGACAATGGACCCTCTGGTGTTAAACTTAAACTGTGTATTTGTAAACTCAACAGGGTACACACTCGGCATTCCCGACACGGTCATGGGGTTGACGTTCGTGGCGGCGGGGGTGTCAGTGCCCGATGCCTTATCGTCACTCGCTGTCATTAAGGAGGGGTAAATATTTTTTGTCTCTAACACAAGTTCTTCGTATATTTTTGAATTAGCTGCTGCCCGCAGTGTTACCTGCGTTTAATTTTATACCATCTTGCCATCTATATTGACTTTTGACCAAATCCTACGGAAATCGCGTACTTTTCCGGACAAAAATTACCCTGTGTTAATCCAAGGTATCATCTACCATATCATAAATATTGGCCCAACCATTTGAGCGTGAAGAACTAACAAACATATCACAGACTGTCGCCTTTATAATATTAGTAGGATTATGACTTCTGTACTCTTGTTCGTTACAATTAGCCAAGTGTCGTCTACTATGTATGATATTATTATCATTCATGTTGTGTGTGTGGCATCGACCTTAGGACGCGTTTAGACGATGCGATAATTTTCTTGCGCTTATTTATTTTCATTCATAGCAAATTAAACTTTTTTGACTAATCCACAATGTACAAATGCTTAGTAGTTACCGGCGATCACGCTGTCTGGTCGCGAAGTATTTCGCGCTTACTGTGATACGCTGATAAACAATATTTGATTATTTTTTTCATTTATTTATTACACAAACAACAGTCAGTACAGTAAATATAGTGATATTTTTTAAATTTGGTACTATAATTATGTAGATAGGTGTTCATAAAATAATTTACATATACGTACATACTTAATATGAATTTTGAATTCCGTTTCAATGTTTGTGGTTTTTATTAATTAGCTTTGTTAATTAATATATTATCTATCTTATGCCAGCTACGGTGACATGGCCGTGTCCAACGCGGTGGGCTCCAACGTTTTCGACATCCTGGTGTGCCTCGGCCTGCCCTGGTTCATCCAGACCGCCATCATCCACCCGGGAAGCCACGTCAACGTTATTAGCAAAGGTATTAGCTAAAAAAAATATATTAATTATTAATAGTTGTTACGGTTCGACTATCGAGTACGTAGCCCTTAACCAACCATTTTTTATTTTGAAAATGATAAATATGTTTATAATTTTAAAAACTTAAAATTCAGTAAATATTTTGTACTTATGTGATGTCACAAAATTTGGGACCCGTCCTTCCGCCTTGTCACAACATGCCACACTTTGTAGACTCCCTCTCTCCCCCTATAGGTGACGTAATTAATGGATAAGCCCTGTAATAATTTAATTGAATAAACATACCTTTGTTTATGTAACACAGAGTTCGTAGATTGTAATATATTTTTTTTTAAACATGTCCACAATTTTTTTTTTATCAGGCCTGGTGTACTCCACACTGTCATTGTTCTCCACTGTGATCTTCCTGGTGGTGGCCACTCACGCCAACGGCTGGAAGCTGGACCGCAAGTACGGCGCAGTACTCATGGTATGGTACATTCTCTTCATAACATTCGCCAGTCTTTACGAGCTCAACGTTTTCGGAATGTACAACCCACCCGACTGCCTATCCAGCTATTAAACTATTGTTATGTATAAGATACAATTTCGTTCACAGTATTCGCTGTCGTATAAGACGTTTAGGTGTTATTGTTAAAATACATAGAGTGAAATACAGAAGGTCCATTTCTCATAATAGTTCGACAAATTTAACTTGCCGTGTGGTCCAATCCAATGGTAGCTTTGAATACCCGCACAATGCGAATATGAACGTATCTGATTGGTCTGGATGTTTCCTATATTTTAAGTATATTAATCAGTTATCCCATGGTACAAGCTTCGCTTCGTTAGGGACTAGATGGCGCTGGAATTTCGTGTTTGAAGGATATGTGAGGAAAAACAGTTGAAAAATGGACCTTCTGTACACTTTCACTATGAACTCAACCTACAATTTACATTGAGTTTATTTAGCTTAGGTGACATTCAAATAATAATCATATAAAATATGTACCTACTCTTATAAATTATTTATTTGTTTATTTTAATTAAATATATTTATGGGTTTGAACTGATTCCCTCCGTTTTTATAACTTCCAAAAAAGTTATCCACTTTTTTAGACGAAAATCGAGATATGAAAACAACTATTTTTATGATGACTATTGATATGAGCGAGAAAATGGTGGGAATCACTGAAAACTTTTCTGTATAAATGTTATTCTTGTAAAATGTATATTTCTAGTAAATAGGTACCTAATTATATAGTAAGTTGTTGTTCAATTTCATTACTATCTCGACCGTCTATGAAATTTGTTAATGTACCTACATACTGTCATATTAATAAAGACATTTTGAAAACACATTTTACATCTGTCAAATTCATATTAACTGTATGAATGAATACATAAACGCTTCAACGCCATTTCAAACATGGCGTAGGCGTTCGATGAACGTGTACGCAACGCAGACGCACGCCTAGCATTGTCTCGACGTCTTTACTGTACGTTGAGACAACGCTAGTCGTGCGTCGGCCCGGCTCGCTCGTCGCGTATATGCCGCTCGGAACACGGCTCGCCGCGCTCGCTGTGCTCGTGTTCGGAATCAAAGACAGAGTGACGGACAAATTTCTTATATTATGCAAGGCACCATTTAAAAAATATATCAACTGGTATTCTTTACAGGACACCTCGTTCTAATAAGAATTTTATAGATGTCAAAAGTGATTTCTCAAAATGGCCTCACTTCAGCGCCATAATTTATTGTCTATGATTGTAAATCCATCAATGTTAGCACTTTTTTCTTTTTGTATAATATTGTCATTGAAAATAGATTATGATTGAAGTATGTTGACTTAAAATTAATTATAAAGTGTATAATTTTTTTAATATTGCCGCGCTATTTATTATTATTTACATTATAAAAAATCTTTTAATTATCATTAGCAGACTAGGAGTGATAAATGAAAACATCATGGCATTAATTTGTCATACCGCAACGAAATATAAACAATTTATTTATTTGCACACTAGGGGCGAAATTACATGACCAATCTTGTAATGAACTATTTGGAAGGTATTTAGTTGGATTGTAGAACGTTACCCGTCTAAATTAATCTACATTTATCCATTATTGTATGACATAATAGTCTATTAGTAGAACTATCGTTCGTGTAATTTCGCCCAAAGAGCTCCTTCACACATGGCGTAGGCATTCGATGAACGTATACTAACGCTAGGCGTGCGTCGCGTTATCGCGGCGCGTCTTCGTATACTCAGAGTGTGTGAACGGGCTCTAAGAGTGAACAGAAAGGTTATTTTATATAAAGTAACCTAGTGGGCTTAATTGCGATAACAAAAATGGTATATAAGCTCCGACGGTTTTGAAATTGTTTGGTTTGATGCTCAGAAAAATTCTTATATTATTGACAATACAATAAAGATTTATTTACAATAAAACAACGAATGTTTTAAAATAAGGGTTGCTATACACATAAGCGGAGCGGCATTAATCGGCACAACCGGGCGGCAAATGAATTTTTCACTGGTAATTTTGTGTCAAGTCAAGTATATTGGAATGGCATAATAATATAGTAATAACTTGAGAAATTTATTGTTTAAGAAATATGCCGACCTGTTTCTGTGGGTAGTCCTTGAAAAATTATTTAATTAAAATTGTTGCACGAAAAAGAAAAAATGTCAGTTGTTAAAAAAGTAAGAAGTTTAAAAAAAGAAGGTATTTAACTGGTGAAGTGTTCCTATTTTTTAAGTCGTTTTCTTAATATCATCGTAGACACGCTTATGACCAAGCTTTGACATTTAGAACATGTTAAATTCAAGGAAAACATGGGGGCGCTTATTAATAATTAAAGATCAGATACTATAACTAGCACGCAGTGCAGACGCCGCGCTAACGCGACGCACGCTTGGCATTGTCTCTGGTTACCGCTCTAAGACCACCTAAGACGATGCGAATGCTACCGCGCGGCCGCCGCTATCCTTCTCGGCCGTATGCCCGACCGAGCGGCGGCGGCCGCGTGGTGACATTCGCTTCGTCTAGCGACCCCTAAGACGTCGAGACAACGCTGCTAGGCGTGCGTCATGTTATCGCGGTGTCTGCGTTGCCTATACGTTCATCGAACGCCTACGCCATATGTAAAGGGGCTCTCAACTAAAACTGGTTTAGCCTCGTGTCATTTTCGAAGAGAATTAAATCAAGTGTGACAAGAACAGGTTTTCGTTGGAATCTCTTCGCACTAGTGGTACTACTGGTGTTGGTTGACATACCTATTAATTGGATTTATAAGAACTAAAAAACACACGTGGTTTTACCTGAACCACTGTTTCTGATGTCTAGAAGACATTGTCTACGGTGTCAAAGACCAGTTGCTATCTATAAATATTTATGTACCTAATGATTAAAATTACATAACTTTGTCTACGTAATATTGAACACGACCGCGCACAAAATGCTACAACATTTTTTCTTTCGGTCTCACACCCACTTGTATTTAATTACCTAATCGACTTTCTTATAGCTAAAATGATGAGTTTTCCGAAAACATTGTAAGATTACACATAAATTTTTTTAGTCTCATAAACAAAAAAAAATTGCCTGAGACTTAATTTTGAATTAAGATATAAATGCTTTTCTGCAATAGGTGGTACGTTAGAAAGAAAAAGATGTTAATTTTCACCTTTAAATGCAATTTTTCTTTACTTTAAATTTATTATTCTGAGGGCGACTCCACTTGGAGTCATTATCCTATCTTATCTTGTCTTATCATAAATGAAAAAGATAACTAAAGCTATAAAAAGACGTGTTAAGTTTTATGTTATTTATGCGGGGTGCGAGACATTTTTTTTTGACACTATCCAGGTTTCAGCTTTTAGAACTGTATGTATGTTTAACTAAATATCTTATGAATTTATGTAGTTAGTAGTTACAAGTTTTGGAGGTTACATGAAACTTTGTTATGATTTGTGATAATACTTTAGCGTAATTTTATCTATTTATATTATAACAAATTTAGTTTTGCATATTTTCAAACGTCAAAAAATATTAAAAACACCTACTTATATAGATTTACATTTCAATATTCATGTACTTAGGATGACGCCCTCCTATCGGAAAGTTGAATTAAGTTTATAATGCATTTCTGCGACGGCCTGTTAAAGCTACAAGACTCGGGAAACTTCGAAAGAACTATTTTTAAAATTTGTAAAAACACATGCCTTGACGTTTAAAAATATATAACAACTATCTTTGTAATTTAATATCTTTCTAGTTCAATATCTCAGGTTAGATTATTCTTAATTAGTTTTTAACTAACTATAATTTATTTTACTGTCCAATAGTTTGAAATTACATCGATTTATGACGAATTAACACATAGGTAGAGAATGCAATGTAATAAATAGACTTTACACACGTTTTCTACAAAAAATATTATGTACTTATAGTAAAAAATAGATGTATTTATAATAATTTAACGAATAACACATTTTAGATAACCATCCATACTTCCCGTTCTTCCAACATTTCTCGACTGATTTTCTTTCAGTTTTCCAAAATATACCTCACAAATTGTGTACCTACATTACATTTCCTTATCATGTAACCTGATGAACGCAACAGCATATATGCGTTAAAGAAAGAATACTTATAACTTAAAATTACTTAAAACAATGAAAAGTGTCCAAATAGGTCTCCACTCAGCATAATGTCGCAGCACACGTGCCACGAACGCTGGTATTGTGAACAACGTATTTTGAAAGAGGTGCCTGTCGTGCGTGCCCCTTACGTCGAATGCTAAAAATGATAGCAAAATTAAATTAAATGAAGATGTTTATTCAGAGACTAGGCCTTCACAGACAAATTCCCCTTGTCATGTACGGTGGCCTCGAAGATAGGAGGACCATTTTAGAAAAAAATCGCTTGCACATCTTGTAAGCAGATTTTTTGTCAGCTCCGTTTTTTTCTTTGTTACCAAATAGGGTTTTTGTTTATTAGAGCCACATGTGTCCACTAGGATGTTGGATGTTGCAACCAAAAATCATCCTAAAGATGGTTCTGCTATCCTCGAGGCGACTGTACTTACATCTTATGTAATTAAATAAACTACTTTGTAAGCTGGTGGAAAGAAAAAACACTCGTTGGTTTTAACTCTCATAATCATTTTCATGATCGATAAACATAATAGACATATAGGAATAAGATATTTCTTAGTTAAATGTATTATATATTTTCATGCTGAAATTAATGCGATTTGTATGGAATATGGAAAAAGCATCGCTCATTTTCGAGTTTTTTTTATTTATTTATAATATTATTTATATTTTAGACGTTGGGCGTACAACAAAACTTGTATTGTACAGACTGTGGCGTTCATCAGGTTAAAACTTTCTGAATCTTAACCCAATCCGATTCTGTGATCTGATTAGCTATATTGTAACTAAATAAATGTCAAGTAATATAGGTAATCGCGTAAATTTTAAGGCAATATCAGACCTCGGTTAAACTGAGTTTGTGGTTTTACCACATAGCTATATTTATTATAGCCTGGCAATCAAATCGTGCCACTCGCAAACAGCGGCAAATTATAAAAAAATCTTGAGATATTTAGGCCGGATTCGACCAAATTTGAGTAAGTCTTTACTCGAGTGTAACTACTGCTTAGGCCGGATTCAACCAAACTTGAGTAAGTCTTTACTCGAGTGTAACTACTGCTTAATCTAAGAGTAAGCAGATTTTGCATTCTACCAACTACTAACCAAAGAATAAGATAACTATACGCGAGTAAATATTTACACGGGCAATTTTGGCGGAGTAAGGTTTAATCTGAGAATAACAATTGTCAGAGCAGAGGTGTCACTTGTGAAAATAAGCTGTCAACATTTGAAATTTCGCTGTATTATCCTACAAAATTGAATTGTTGCGGCATTCCAAGGCAAGCTAGATGAAACAAATACAATGATTTTTTGTCGGTTTATACATTCATTCATCATTCTTTGTACTCCTCGAGTACATTGGAAAAACGCGAACGAAGATACCCAAGGGTAAATTCAAAGAGTAAAATTATTCCCGGAATAGTAACACTCGCGTAACTTTGTGTTTGGTCGAATCCGCCCTTAATCTAAGAGTAAGCAGATTTTGCATTCTACCAACTACTAACCAAAGAATAAGATAATTATACGCGAGTAAACATTTACACGGGTAATTTTGGCGGAGTAAAGGTTTAATCTTAGAATAACAATTGTCAGAGCAGAAGTGTCACTTGTCAAAATAAGCTGTCAACATTTGAAATTTCACTGTAATATCCTACAAAATTGAATTGTTGCGTCATTCCAAGGCAAGCTAGAAGAAACAAACACAATGATTTTTTGTCGGTTTATACATTCATTCATAATTCTTTTTACTCCGCAGAATAACAATTCCGAGTTTAGCGTACTCCTCGAGTACATTGGAAAAACGTGAACGAAGATACCCAAGGGTAAATTCAAGGAGTAAAATTATTCCCGGAATAGTAACACTCGTGTAACTTTGTGTTTGGTCGAATCCGCCCTAAGTCTTTAAATCTAATGACTGACTAGTGAAAAATCTTATACTGGCAACCCTCTGAATACAACGTGAAACCACTCTTGATACTTGTATTTTTATTTTATTATAGAAATAAATGTTCAAGTTTTTTATTTTCCCGCTGTTTTCAGAGTGACACGATTCGATTGCCAGACTTTTAGATTTGCATGTTTCTAATTAATAGTAAATTGCCTAATGCAACGTTAGTTCAATGCTAGTTAATTTTTCTCATAAACGTTTAAGAATAAAGATTTAAAAACCGTGAAAAAACATCGTTTCTTAGTGTCCGTAGCGCTCCTCATATTTTGTTTTTTTTTAATGTACACTTTATAATGATAGTTGTACTAAATTATAAATCATATTCGCGCCAATGGTCCAGAAATATATTTAGCTTATATTTAAAATTAAATCAGTAGAAGCTTGATTATAAATAGCTTCAAGACCAGATGAGCTTTAAGCGCTGTGCAAATGTAGAAAACTTTTGTTTTGTGTCGGATACTGTTACATATTTTCACTTTCATATATACCATAAATTTTAAATTATTGGAAGCAACTATCACGCAGGTGTAGTTAGATTCTATGGGTGCTTACATAGAGCAGCAGGTTCCCAACGCCAAGACAAATCAGTGCGGGTCGGTCGGTACCTCTCGACGCAGGGTTATCTTGCATAAAGTTTGTCGGCACCAACCTTTTTAAGCGATGGCACTAAGATACATAGAAAATGATACCGATGGCAGAAACCTGCCTCTCTATGTAAGCACCCTAAATGTTCAATGGCTTGTATGAAAATGAAAATATTGTATCCAGTGTCCGACATAAGCCACAAGAGTCTATTTTTGCATAGCACCTTAACAACGCTCGTATTTGGTCAATTTGTAATTTAACGTCGTTGTAGATTAGACAATTTTATAATTTCAACCAGTATTCTTGAAATTAAAGTCAATTAATATCGTTCTTATGCTTTTCATTTCCAACATTAGGACAGACCTGTGAATAACAAAGTGATTAACAATTTATAATGTGTTATTTCTTTTAAGACTTACCCAGATTAAGGCCGCGTACTTTTTGTCCGCTACAATGAATAATTGATAGTTGCATCATCAACCAATGAAAGTGGAGAGCAGAGTAGAAAACTAAGAACAAAGATTTTTATGCTAATAATGTAAGCATCGTTATGAAACTTTGCAATTACATAGTACATTAAGAATACTATTGATAAATAAAAATGGATTAATCCTCTCACGCAATATTTAGAAAACTCGAATCATATATTAAAGGCCTTGCTCACCTTTGGCTGACTAGGGACTAAAAGTACCGCACTTATGTTTTATCGATCTATTCGTGATCTATGACGGACAAAAATTCCACCGATAAAAGGCCCTCTTCTGCGCAGGTCTTAAAGTAATCTATAATGTGAATGTTTTCAATTCTATAAAAGTGGAATTCATTTACCGTTATAAATGTTATGAATGCTTTTATTTAGAGCTCACACATGGCGTATGCGTAGCGTAGGCGTTTGATCAACGTATACGCGACGCACGACTAGCGTTGTCTCTGCGTATAATAGATGTCGAGACAAACTCTAGGCGTGCGTCGCGTTATCGCGGCGTCTGCGCTGCGTATACGTTCATCGAACGCCTACGCTACGTCTACGCCATGTGTGAAGTAACTCTTACTATTAAATTATACCTACCAACATTACAAAATTGATGTATTTGTCAATTTACAAAAAAGAATGTAATTAAAAAAATAAATGTAATGTAACTTAAAGTAATAAAAAATATATTAACACTGCGCGTGACTTCATAATATTAAGATTTATAGTAATCTTTCCATTATGTTAAAGTGGTCAGCTTTCGCTTATAACTATCTAAATAAATTATTATAGTTGTCAATTAAAAGTGCGCCTGATATGGCGAATTTTGTAATTATTTGAATAGGTCTTTCAATAGGAAAAAAAATAAGATTTTAAAACCTGTAATAACACATGACAAATAAGCCTTTCACCTGAATTTTGCATTTTAAAATTTGGATTTAAACGGTAATTCTTTGAAATATAGTTCAATATGCAATTGCAAATATTTTGCCTTAATATTCTTACTTTTGATAAGGATAGAGCAGGTAAAAAATATTCTTTTAATTGTATAAATAACTGCATTATTTGCAATGTTACTTCATCACCAAAGCGAGTTCGCAACTCACAACTATTGTCAAGAGATGGCAGCACTCATATTATTTGACATGAGAAAAAAGAAACAATACTTTTATTAGATACAGTCAATCAATGAAAGAGATAACCAGGGTAGAGAATGAACAAATGTTTTTATGCTAATTATGTAAGAATCGTTAAGAAACTGAATTCATAGGACTTATAGCATCGAGTGAATCCTTTCAAGCTTATTTCAAATCTTGAATCGTATTTAGGACCCTGTGAGGGCCCTGCTCACATCTTTCATTGGCTGACTGTTGGTAATTTTATAGCGAAAAATATACACCGAACATACACCGAATGCCGTATCGGAACAAGATATTAAAAAAAACTTGAATAGGTAAACAATTTTAAATTTAAAAGTACATAATATGTATGAGTAATGTAGTTAGCTTGGTGGTGGCCGAGATGATAGTTCGGTAGAGTCCGCACAGAGTTAAAAGGGTTGTGAGTTAAACCCCATGATGTTAAAATAATTCTCGTTTATTGATATATATGTAAGTTACAAGTTATTTTGCGAACTAAAACATACTTATTAGCTAGTACTTTATTTTATATGCAGCGAGCCGCGTAAAGCGCGGAGTCAGCAGTTACAAAATATGTACGTGAACCGTACATGCTCCCAAGGGAAAAGAACAAATATAATTGATACATGAAAAAAGTAAAAAATAGTAAAAGATCAACTAATAGATGTAAAAGAAAAGTAAACAAAATTAAATTAATTAAAGTTAAATAGTCTATTTCTAGTATGTGCAGCGCTCATATCTTGAAGTTCAATATCTTCGTGGTCAGCAGCGTTTTGACTCGGTGCCGGCGCGGTTTTCGTTGTCTGCCGTCTCTTCTTGATAATGATCCACAGGACTATCGCGATGACCCCTCCGGTGGTGATTGTTGAGAAAGTATAATGAAAGATATCATGCGGAGATACTGCATACACAGAAGGTAGTTGCTCCTGTCGCTTAAGATCTGTTATTTCCTGATCAATCTTTGTGTGTTCAGAAGAGGTGTCGAGTTTTTTCCAGTCAATATTTACTTGAGTGTTATGCCAAGTAATGTTCAACATTTTGTTAATGGGAGAATCGATAGTAGGGGCGTTAATATCAGCTTCCAGTTTAATTTCGCTCCCGAAATGATTGTAAGCAAAAATAGTAGCATCTTGCCGTTGTATAATGCATCCTTCTTGTAGTGACATAATTCCGCTTCCAATTACCGCCGTCGATGTAACTTGATCCTTGCATATGATACGAAGTAATTGTTTATTACAACAGGTGAATAACCAGACATTCGGTCTGTGAAGTTTACGCCAGCTGTCCTTGCACGTGATTTCTTTAATAGTGCAGGTCAGTGTGTTTTGCTGATTAAACACTTTCACTTCGCACGGTGCATTTTGATTATGTAGCTTATAGACAGGTTGCTGAGCGCTACATAAGTAATTGTTTTTGTTATCAGTTATGCATGATTGCAATTCCTTTTCTTGTATTATAAAATAAGTGTTCTTCAAAAAGTTCATAGCGATAAAGGACGAAGTTAATTCGACCATATTCCAATGACCTTCCCTTTTGAATGGTATAGGCGTCACTTGATAACTGGTAAACTCTTCATCGCTAGTCAATGGAATGTGTATCTCAAACAAAAAGTAGTTGTTATGGACTCTTGCCTTTACATATACTAGTTTGTATAGATCTCGAATATCTTGCTCAATGTTTTTAATCGGTAAAGATAGTCCTTGGGGCAGTCTTCCTGCGATGATATTAAGTTGTTGTGTCAGCAATGCTGTCGAAAATAGATGCATGTCCAGTCGACCACTGTAAATATCCGATAGGGCATTCATCAACATTTCTTGAGTTTGATACAGATTTGAAATTATCAAGCTGGCTGTGATCGATATCGTATTGACATGACTCATTGCGAAGAATTCTTGTACTCTGGTTTCAATTACTTTTAATTCGGATTTGGTTTCATTCATGAAGGTGTGTAATATCTCGAATTGATTGTTTATAAATTGCTCGTTCTTTTTAACTATGTTATTTTCCGCTTCAATAATTAGCGTTTGATTCTTCATCAACTGAAGTAAGTAGTTATCGTTCGTTTTTAGATTGTAGATATCTTGCTCATATTTTACAGCAAAATCTTCGTCTAGTACTCCAAATAGCGTTCTAGCGAGGCTTCCCACGCCATTGAAGTATCCTCTTCGGGATCTCAGTAGATGTTGCGAACGTAGCAGAGTATTGCGCTCTGTCAGGCGAAGTAGTTCGTGTTTTAACTGATTAGTGACTGCATCACAGGGACTGTACAACATTCTTCCACATATGTCTTGTAGGTGAGTAATGCTTATGTCGATGTTAGTCATAGCTTTCCAATATGTAGTTAGATTGTAGTATACAAGTAATGACCATTCATCATGTATCATCTGTATTCTGCCAATTTCGTCAAAGTATATAGGTTGGTTGTCGATAGGGACATATTTGTAGTTTGGCGTTATTGAAATTGGTAGCGACGTTGTTTTTGCTGATGCCACAAAAAATATGAGTAACGCCGATAATATTGCCAAACAACTCTTAGATGTTGTCCTAGGCATTCTCTTGATTGGTTGCGATTCTTGTTTGGGTTCAGATGTTATTTTCTCTTTCAGGGGCGATGCGTCTTCGTGTGATGGTAAAGGAGCTAGTTTTGTTATTGGTCGTTTCAAGATACCAGCTTTAGTTTTTACAGTTACGACGCGAACATGGCCATCAGCTCCAGGATGTCGCTCGATGACCCTACCAAGGGCCCATTTCCCAGGAGGTAAGTTATTTTCTTTCAGCAGTACTACATCATTTAGTTCCAGATTCTTCGTTGGCTTCTGCCATTTCCCACGTTCCTGCAATTGATGTAGATAATCTAGGGACCATTGTTTCCAAATATGCACATGCATTTGTTCGACCATCTCCCATCTGTTTCTGAGATCTAGCTTTTCGTCGTTGTGTCCATATGACAATGACATAGTGGGACCGCCGATCAGGAAATGACCGGGTGTTAGATACTCCAGGTCTTCAATGTCTTCTGTTAAAGGACACAGAGGTCTTGAATTCAAACAAGATTCCACTTGCGTTAAAAGAGTGGTGAACTGTTCATAAGTTAGTTTCTGTTCACCAATGACTCTTCGCAGGTGATATTTCATGGACTTCACACTGCTTTCCCATAGACCGCCTGCGGACGGCCACAGTGGTGCGTTGAAGGACCACTCTATCTCCATCTCATTTAAGTTGTCGTGAAAGTCAAGTGACGTAAATGTTTTATGAAGATCGAAATCTTTTTGGAGAAGTTTGGCGGCACCAACAAAGTTAGTACCATTGTCTGAGTACATGTGCTTGGGTCGTCCACGTCTAGAGCACAAGCGTCTTAGAGCTGCTAAAAATGTTTCCGTACTAAGATCGGAAACAAGCTCTAAGTGCACAGCCTTGGTCACCATGCAGACAAAGACAGCTATGTAGCCCTTGCTAGTTTTCACTCCTTTCCCTTTGTTGATCTTTAAGTCAACATGTCCAGTAAAATCTACGCCAGTGTGCGTAAATGGTCGAGATGGGACGACTCTTGATGCTGGCAAATCTCCCATAATTTGTTGAGTGTTATGAGGTTTGAATCGATGGCACTTGACGCAGTTCGCGAGTTGCTTCTTGACAGTTTTAGCGCCACCAAGAATCCAATATTTTTCTCTAATTCGTCCAAGTGTAAGGCGAGCTCCACCATGTAACGTTAGTTTATGATAGTAATCGATTACGAGTTCCGTCAGCTTGCCAGGTGGTGAAATTATGGGATGTTTTGCTTCGTAAGAAAGGTCCGAATTTTTCAGACGTCCTCCTACTCGCAGTAACCCTTTCTTGTCCAGAAAAGGGTTAAGTTTCAAAATATTGCTTCTGGATGGCATTGTTCCAGACTTCTTCAATAGTTTCATCTCGTTTCCGAAATGTTGTTCTTGTGTATGTTTCATAATGACTTCCGTAGCGTTTAAAAGTTCGTGTTTTGATAAGTAATTCTCATATTTCATTTTATATTTATTGCGAAGTACTGACGCAAATCGTAGAATCCAGCTGACGACTCGGATTACTCGAGTCAACGAACTGTGCTTAGTAAGCAATGCACTTAATAGTGTGTTATTGTAATTGTCGCATATTACAAAACAGTTTGTTTTTATTCCAATTTCTGTTTCGAATATTTCTTTTTCAGTTGAAGTGTTTTCGCTATATGTTTTCAGCCAGGAGGGACCTTCCCACCATAAATTGAAGGTTAAAAGTTTGGAGGGTCGAAGGCCTCTTGTGGCACAATCTGCCGAGTTTTCTTCCCCTTTGACATGATTCCATCTGTTTGCTGGGACTATGGTGTTTATTTGTTGCACACGGTTGGCAATATATCGCTCTGATTTCTTGACATCACGATGTAGCCAAGCCAAAACAACCTTAGAGTCAGACCAACAATAATAAGTCATTTTCTTGGTTCTGAAAGCGTAACTGAGTTTTTCTATAAGTTTCGCTAATAAAAGAGCTCCACATAATTCTAATTGTGGAAGCGTAAGTTTAGACTTGAGCGGGGCGACTTTTGTTTTGGCTGCCACAAGAGTCACAATCGCATCCCCATGCTCATTTTTCGTGCGGCTGTATACGACAGCCGCGTATGCCTTTCCGCTTGCGTCACAGAACCCATGTAACTCAAGCTCTTCTCTGTCACAACATAGCCATCTTCTAAGTTTAATTTGTTTGATATTTTCCATATCGTTTCTTAATTTCTCCCATTCTGTAGCAATTTTTTCGGATACAGTTTCATCCCATTCCAGCTTGTCTAGCCATATCCTTTGAAATAGTAATTTTGTTTGAATGATCGTAGGAGACAGCCAGCCAAGTGGGTCATACAGACTACTTATTTCAGATAATAATATTCGTTTAGTTAACGGCTTTTTCGTTGCAGGTAATGTTAAGTTGAAGTAAAAATAGTCTTCCGTGGGATTCCAGTTTAAGCCAAGCGTTTTAGTGTTTGATGACTGTTCATTTTTGAAATTGATAGTTGTTTGCTGTGTTTTTTGGTTTTCGCTTAATCCCTCTAAGACTGCTGGGTTGTTGCTAGCCCATTTTCTTAGGTTGAAACCTCCGCTCTTCGTTAGTGTTAGTAAGTCCCATATCAGTTGTCGAGCTGATTCTACAGAATCTTGTCCGCAGACTAAATCGTCCATGTAGAAACAATTCTCTAGTACAGTTGCAGCTTCTGGGTACTTGTGACTTTCATCTCTCGCCAGTTGATGTAAAGTTCGTATTGCCAAGTATGGGGCGGCTTTCGTTCCATACGTCACAGTACAGAGTTGCATTTCTTGCATTGGTTCATGTGGAGAGTCGCGCCAAATTATCATTTGTAATTGTTGTTGCTCTTCATGCAGCATTATGTTTCTGTACATTTTTTCCACGTCAGCCGTAAAAGCGTATTTATGAATCCTCCACTGCATGATCAAAGTTTGTATGTCCTTTTGAAGATTAGGTCCAGTGTACATAAGATCATTTAAGCTATATTTAGAGCTAGTCTTCATAGACCCGTTAAAGACTACTCGGAGTTTAGTTGTAGTAGAGTCTTCTTTTATTACACCATGGTGTGGTAAAAAAGCTCGTATTTGAGTCTCTGTCGAATGGGTAACAGGTTTCATGTGCCCCATTTCGATGTACTCTCTCATAAAGTTTTTATACTGAGATGCAAAATGTTTTTGTCTTTCCATTCTTCTTTCAAGTTGTAAAAACTGAGCTATGGCTTGTGGTTTCGAATTTCCTAAATTATTCTGATAATCTAGTTTCATGGGCATTTTCACTACATATCTTCCATCGGATTGTCTTTCCGTGGTCTCTAAGTAGTGTTTTTCGCAATATTCTTGTTCTGTTGGTTCGTTGTTATTATTAGTTATATCCTCTGTTTCCCAAAATTTTGCGATACTGTCTAGTTCGTTGAGCGTTATACAACAGTTGAACGTTTGAACGTTTCCACAAAGGATCCATCCTATTTTAGTTTGTTGCGCAATCGGGTAGTTAGCGTCACCTTTCATGACGCCATCGAGGATTAGTTCTGAGTAGACGTCAGCTCCTAGTAGTACGTCAATTGGTCCCGAAATATGAAATTCAGGATCAGCCAATTTAACGTTGTCTAAATAACTCCAATTTTCAATAGAAAACGATTTGGCTGGTAAGTTATTTATCAGTTTGTTAATGATAAGAGTTTCAGTTTTAAATGTAAAGTTGGAGTGGATTGATTTGCATTCTAACTGCAATAAACCTCTACAGTTTCCATTTATGTTTCCGACTCCTGACACGACTGCACTTAGTTTACGTCGCGGAAGCCTCAGCAGCTGAGCAGCGCTTTCAGTAATCAAGCTAACTTGGGATCCTTGATCAAGCAGTGCTCTTAAAGATGTATAGTTTCCATCAGCATTTTTCACCTTTAACTGAATTGTAGTTAACAAGATCTCTTTTCTCTCATCCGTGATGCTATTAACATTTTGTTGCTGAGGAGGCGTATTTTCTGTTTTGTTATAATGAAGCAATGTGTGATGTGGATTATTGCAAACTTTACATCTTTTTTCTGAATTGCAAGTCTTCATGTTGTGACTAAATAAACAATTTTTGCATATTTTTAGTTGTGCAACTGTATTATTGCGTGCTGCGCTATTCATGTTTACGAATTTTTCGCATTGCATTAACACATGCCCAGTAGTTTTGCAGAGTGGGCAAGACTTTGAGAATGTTGTGTGAAATGATTTCCCAATCTTTTCTTGTTTGTTCCAAAATTGAGGTTTCTTTTCATTATTTCCATTCTTGTTATTTTGACTTTGATAACTAGTCACTTTGGACTCATTCTGTATTTGTTCTAATGATATGAATTGAGTTTCCAAGTACTGCATAAGCTCTTCTAAGTTTGGGACGCCTCTTGGATTACTTACAGTCCTCATGTATGAGGTATAGGTGTCTTTGTCAAGTTTCTTCATTATTATATAAGCCAGTATCGGATGTGATGATGATACTTCTAATCCGATGTTTTCTAATCCTTTGAGGCATTCCGTCGATGTATCATGTAACCTTTTAAGATTGTAGGCATTTGCTTGTTGCAGTACAGACTGATTCATCAAAGTGCTCATGTAAGATATAAACAACCGTCGCTGATCGTCATATCGATTTGTGAGTAACTCCCAGCATGATATGTAGTTTTCATTGCTGATTGTAAGATGGTTTATAAGTTTTTCAGCTTCACCCTTTAGCTTTGACTTGAGATGTTGCATTTTTTGCGTATTAGCTAACAACGGATTCGAATGGATGCCCTCTACGTACAAATCCTTAAACGAAATCCATTGGGTGTAGTTACCAGAAAATTCTGGAATTTGAAGTCTCGGAGTCGACTGTTCATAATGTTTGTTTCCCCAAATCTTTTGGTTAAGTTGTTTCTTCATCTTCTCGTAAGCATTCTCTACTTCCGAATATTCGTTTTCATAAAAATAGTCAACGTCTGATGATAGGTAATCCAGCTGGAAATGAGTTTTCTCAATAGATTCCCACTTTGATTTGATGTTGTTAAGTGAGTCTTCAAGTTCCCATCTCTCAGTTATAGTGGCAACGTCTATTCTGGATAAAACTCTGCGTAGTATTTTAAAGTTGCATTGTTGTTGGCGAAAATATTCTTGAAGTTTTTTCTTATCAGATTCAGTTGTAGGTTCCTCCGCCGGAACAAACATTTTTGATGAACCGGCGTGTTGAGATAAGAGTTCATTCTTCAGTGCTAAGATCTCCTTCACTGTTTCATCACACAGCTTCCTCGTTCCTCCGTAGACATCTTCTTGGAAGTATTCTGTGTCTTTGTTAAAAGTTTTGGCAAGTATTTGATGGTTCATGTCAAATTCTTGCCAGCAAGCTTTAAGTTCATTGAGTCGTTTTTCCAAGTATTCTAAAGTTTTTCTCGATGCACCATCCTTTTTGTAGTTAGAACGTATTTGCTTAATTTTCTCAAAAGTCTCTCTCTGACGATTGATAAGTTCTTCATCGTTTGAAGCCATGATTGCGTTAAACACAGCAGTTGTTCTCCAAATAGGCGTTAGTTCTTGACGACCTCAGAGTTTCCGAAGTCCGTTCCCGGATGCAGCAACACCGGTATTCAACCGTTACACAAGACTCGGTTCGTCACAGTCTCAGTACGGTCTATGCGCCTTCTCAATTAACTGGTGAGACCCGCTTGTGGGAGGCCAGCAACCGATTCGCAACCGTAAGGAGCTGTGATGTTCCCAAGTCCTATGTTTTACTCGAAGGACCAAAACATGTATGAGTAATGTAGTTAGCTTGGTGGTGGCCGAGATGATAGTTCGGTAGAGTCCGCACAGAGTTAAAAGGGTTGTGAGTTAAACCCCATGATGTTAAAATAATTCTCGTTTATTGATATATATGTAAGTTACAAGTTATTTTGCGAACTAAAACATACTTATTAGCTAGTACTTTATTTTATATGCAGCGAGCCGCGTAAAGCGCGGAGTCAGCAGTTACAAAATATGTACGTGAACCGTACATAATACGTACTTTTAGTTGTTATTCGACGCTATAATAAATTGAGTACCAATTTAATTGTGATAATTTTGATTTTTGTAGAGTTCCAAAAGTATTTTTATAGTTACCTAATTATTGTGCGCGTGTAATAATTAATTATAACCTAATTTTTTTATCGTGATGTGTATTCAAAATATACTTACTCCAATGTTATGATAATCATCTAACGAATAAGTACCTAATTTAAATTTTTAAAAACCCCTGACTCTAAAATTCGAATCAACTAGACATCTAGAAATGGTAACATGGCTGCCTGTAATGGAAAATAGTTTGAAACAAACAAGAATGCAGAAGCCATACATAACTTAAAAAGCTGACAGTGTTTTTTTGTCATGTTGAACGTCGAAGAAATTCGAAATGTAGAGTGCTTCAAGGCTGTTTAGGAACGTGATCGAAATTAGAACTACAACTCCCGTACATGTGTGTCACTTTTCGACAGTTCGCCTTTGCAAAATGTATGAAAATATGCCACAGTAACGCCCTAGCACAACTGTCACGTCACTCACGTTCATAAATATCCTTGTACTTACATCTGTAACAACTTTCATAAATAAAGAAAATATTCAATTAAAATGTCAATTTGATGTTAATATGATGATAAATAATTCATAGGTAGGGAATGTAGGAATGTAATATTCATCAATGAAAAAAAAAACATTTAACTTGTAATCACGTACGTGTGGGTAATGTCTTTTTGCTTCGAAAAAATCTTTACCTTGATACGTAGACTGAACCTTTGTTAATTTTGATGTTAGGATCCCAGACACTATCTGTGCATAGATTTTTTTTAAAATCAAGCAAATAAGTAGCAGAGTGCGTCTAGTCAGGCGACAGTAAAATTAGATGAACATAGTTTAAACTAGGCAGTACTCCGGAGCTAAAACTTAGAAACCCGACCAAGGACCAGACACTAACTACCACGTAGAATGTGTATTCCAGACCAATAGCCTGGAAAACATTGATTAGCAAGGAGTTATTCAGTTTTGTCTCTATGAAGTAAAGTGAAATTACAGTAAAGAACTACAGTTGATTTTTTAGGTAATTCTAGTCATTCCATTCGTGCGATGTGATCTATGCCTGTGTACACAGTATTAATCTATATCCAGTTTGTTGATCGGTGTTTTTCATATGTTACGATTAGAATTAGGTGTTCATAGCTCCTATCGGGCAGAAACATTATGTGAAATTATATTGTTAATTACTGTAAGTTCCGACAGTGATGTTAAATAAAGTATTGAAATGTGATGTGGTTTTTGGTTAATACCTGTTTTTGTTTTCCTTTAGATATTTCCTATATTCCATTCTAATATAGTTGGCATTAAAAGCTCCAAACAATCATCAGATTTAAATATTTAAATCAATATGAAATAAAAATTAATCGATAACAAATCACTTTATTAGGGTAAAGCACACAACATTATGTTACCACAATAAAATTGAAGGTGACATACTAATTCAAACTTTGAATTTCACTGAAAAACTTATGCCAAGTATAGTAGAATGGAATATACAGCGATTATTCGCAATACTTTTTATTCGTCGAAGCATTTTACGATAAAATCGTAAATAGCTTATTCTGATAAAAGGTTAATTCTCGTTTCGTCTGGCGGACTGAAAAGCTCACATACGAGGTCTTTGACGTGTCTTCTTGTGCATGTTATTTACAAAACTAACCTTTAATAGGTACAAATATTTAAAAAGAGCGTTCGGTTGTGAATGTTCACATGCACATTATTTTAGTGTGTGTAACCTCGGAAACACTCTAAAAATCAGTTGCGCACGCTAAAACAATGCGTGCACGCCTTACAATACTTCATAGCCGAACGCTCTTCGTGAAATAGAATACCAGAATCTCAAGTTTTGACAGACCTATTCAAAGGTATGCTCCCATTTGAGTGTGTAGGAGATTTCGAGAGTTTTACTCTTCATGAAAATAATTTTGAATGAAACAAAGTATTATACTTGTTTATTATTATTTATTAATTTAAAGTTAAAAGTGCATACATCGAGGAAACGTATTCACTCAATTGGGGACAAAATATCGGCGTCTCTGTATACAATACAAGTATTGAAAAAAAAAATCTATTGGAGTTTCCAAATTGTTAAGCTTTTGTATAAAAGGAATATTGAGATCCATAATATCACAAGAGAATGTCCACAAATTCCATAGTCATGCGTTTTAATTTATTATTTTGTCCCCATTTGAAACATCCGCTCTGCTCAATCATCCAAGATCTGATACGCATATCCCTTAAATTTTACTTATATAACTGCGCCCCGCGGACTTGTCTGGCGCATAGTGGAAGCATTACAACTATTTCCATTATTTTTATCATATAAAAAATACCACCAGGCCGGTGCTTAGTTATGTCTCACATAGTTCGATGCGGTGTCGCGGGGCAACACTCTTACTTTATATATCGTAAACAAAAGAATTTATTACTGCTCTTAAAAAAATAACACAATGAACACCGTTTTTATTTATATGTACATTATTATCTCTTTTAGTAATATAAAATTCGCGATACATGAGTACCGGCTTTCTTAGCAGAGCGCCGCCTGTTCTCAATGAAATTTCTATGTACAATTTTATGGATGAAACATTGCCGAAATGAAAAAGAACAAAAATCCAACACAGGCGTCGCTCCCCGAGAAACAGAATCAGATTTATAAACTAAAATATTTTTTTTCATATTTTTTTACATTTTTTCTCTTTTATTACAGAAACCTACTTACATTAGTAATCAGTAAATTTTAATGAACTCTTGAAACCCATATCGTAGTACGGTTCGAGAGAGCCGCGTCGTGAGCGATCCAGCAGCTCCGTTGCATATTTACAGTGAACTAGTGAATCGCGCAGGACCGCAATTGATATTTTGTAAACACTAGCTAATTAGAAAAAACTAACATCAAACTAATAATGAATACATTAGACCTACAACGGAATAGTCAGTAACATGTTATGTGTTATAATTTTAATTTTTTTTTTACTCGAACAAATAAAAATGCGCAACGTTCACCGTGGACCCTAAATACATTCATTGCGAAATGAACCACTAACTTTATGATTACAAACTCTTCATCTACACAGTAAAAGTTAGTTTACCGAAGTTACCCGACGAGATCGCACGCCGCATTAAAATTCACTATATGACCGTTAAATTAAAAGGCCTCTCGTAACGAAAAAAAAATATTATCGTGTCCATTTCGTTCGACGCACGCAATGGGGCGAGTATGCTTGCTCCGTCACTCAGTCGCGACGGCCTTTGCTTTATCTCGAGCACGAGCACAGCGAGAGCGGCGAGCCGCGTGCCGAGCGGCGCGTGCGCAACGAGCGAGCCGGGCCGACACTAAGCGTCTTTGCACTCACACAATACACAATTCTATCGCGCCCTCTTCTTGGCCGGACCACCCGCAGCTGTCGAACGTCGTAATCTCTTTCACTGCGAACAAATAAAATATATTAATACAACGTATGTTTAAAAATTAAAACAGCTAAGTAATGGATGACCAACTAGAATTAAGACAATCTTTAATGTATTTTATGAGAGCAACCAACAGCAACAAGTACATTTTTCACTAATTTTTTTGTCAGTATTGCTCAAAATATTAATTACAGACTAACAATCTGTTTCATAAATTGCTGATAAAGTCCTATTGTGATTATTCATCAATTTATCTGATATCCAGCTTAAACTTTTTAGCAACCTATGGAACAGGCCCTAAATATATAAAAACAACGGTGAGATGTACAAACACATTTTTAAAATTTATGATACATTAAATTTACTGTCACTGCCAAACTAACAACGACAAAAAGAAAACTTGAGACTTAGTGCCGGTCTCACCACTTGCTAATAAAGTCCCAAATAGGTTATTTGCCAAATAAAAATCATAGAACTGACAAAATCCGTCATTTGTGATCGGGAGTGGTGAAACCGACCTTCGATGTAAATTTAGTTTACTGTAGTGTCTAAACACACTATGCCGAAAATACGCGACCGAAGTTCCGCGGCTGATTTTACGTTCGGCTCTTATTCGGCGTATTCGGCTGATATGACACACCATAAGCGCCGAACTTACGCGGCTGAAATTCGGTTGCGGAACTTTGTGTGTATTGTCAGTGTCAGTGTCCGAGCGCTGTCGTGGCAATCGAACCGAACTTCGGTCGCTTATATGTGTTGCTATACGCCGAATCGCTGCCGAACTTACGCCCGACCGAAGTTCGGCTGTACGCTATAACGCGACGTAATTTCGGCATGGTGTGTCGTCAGTCATAAAGTATATAGCAGGCGTAGTCACGCCGAACTTCGGTCGCGTGTTCTCGGCAGTGTGTTTAGACATTAAGTTACAATACACTAATTATTATTTTGCAGTTCACTCTACATGACCTTTGTACATAATAATGACGGCCTTCAATACTACAATTTGACAAACTAACCTCGAAATATTAAAAGAATTACCGAGAGAGTCCAAGGGAAATGTTAAGTGGACAATGAAATGATAATGAATTTTCTTCTTTCTTTCTTTCTTTCTTTCTTTGGAACGAAGCATAATGTTAAGTATAAATTATATGTGTTTGTATATCTATTCCATATACACGCCTTCTATTATTCTATCCAAATCAACTGTGGTTTTGTTTAGAGTCGGCATCACCATCATTGCTAAGTCCCGAATACACTAATGCTAATTCTGTTGTACATATAACTAGACTAAACTAATTTTGACAGGACTAGAAATGTTGCTATCCTTGTCACTAATTGTAAACCAAGGAAGGACAACAACACCTTTGGTCCTGTCAAAATTAGTTCAGTCTAGTTAGATGTACAACAGAATTAGCACCACTATTTGTTAAATAAGAACTGCCGCCGCCAGTTCGTTTGACAAAGAAGAATAATAATTCCAGTGTGGTGAAACCGGGGTTCCGTTTCGTTAAGAAAGGTCTTTTAACTATAACGTGCATGTAGAATAAGTGTGATAAAAATATTTCAAATAATTTTATTTGCACAATCGTTAACTAGTATCACAACTTAAAACTTCCATACCAACATAATAATTAACTACGCGCCTGATTAGACGAGGGATTTTTTGTCGTGAACTTAAAAAAGATCTTGAATCAAATAAAGCACGTGAGGCTACAGCGTAATAGTCCTTTGTTAAAATGATATAAGCACTACAAAAATAAACAATCCAAGACAATATCTATCACAAAATATTTAATTAATTTACACAAAATTCACAGATCACACCATTCTGATTCATATTTTTATCGGCTACAACTCATTTTTCAATTTATACAATTTTTATTATGCAAAAACACTGTTATTCAAATACTGCTAACACCAATATGTAATCGAATAAAAAAAAATGTTTATCAAATACAACGTTTACATTACGGGAACGTGCGCACTTCACACGGCTTTAACAAAGATTACAAAATAACATAATTATTCGAAATTAGACACATTTCGATTCAATTAGTCCACATTCACGAGCACTAGATTAGCACTATACGTCCATGGAATACGTCCAAATATCCATACTATGCTTGGAGTGACGACAAACATTTCATTAAAAAAGTGGATTACGTCCTTACTATGCTTGGAGCGATGACAAACAATTAAGAAATTTCATATTCACGGCAAGTTCTTTGGCGTGTTGGAGTTAAGAGCTGCTAAACAGAGTACCCGTAAATGAGAGTCTGCTGCAAACATAAACCTCACAGTACGTACGTTTTATACATTTTTTAATGTCTATCATGGATGTGATTGACGAGAGAAGTCGCCAATATAACAGTCGATGCAATATTTCATCGTCTGCAACATCGCGAATAGGACGAGTATCAGATAGTTTTATTATTGTGAAGAAACAGCGTGTTATTGTCAAAGCAGTGCGAGGAACGCACGCTAAACTTCAACACTAGAACATAACCTTTTACACAAAATTTTATCAAAAATTATGTGGTTATTGCTAGGTACATTTCAAAGTGTCGTTTCCCACAATAACTTTAACAAGACATTCTTGTATGAAAGCAGTGTTTAACAATTTTAATCAGACTAACGACACCGTCAATAACGAATAAAATTTCTAAAACATAGAAAATTACATCACAATATACAAGGATTTTCTCACGAGCGATTTTTTTATATTTTTTCTCTGTCAATTAAATAACATTTCGTGGGCTTTGAATAATATTTTTCATCGTTTCGAGGCCGAGATATATAAAAACTTAAATTAAAATTTCGTTTGATTTCTACAATACTCCAATCATGCCTTATGCGACGTGTGTTACTGATTAGAAATGATATTGTAATTTCGTTGATGCGTTTCATATAAATGTGTTGTTTATGGTAGATATTAGGGAGCGGGCTTTTTCTTCAGCTGACAGACTGACTGGTGACCTTTGATGACTTGTTTGGAAGCGGAGTCGACGGTGGCAAATGTGGTTTTCACCTAAAAAGGATAGGGATTTAGGATGGGCTCAAATGGAGGGTATTAGGAAGCGTGTACTCCCATCGGTAGTAAAGAATACATTCTTTCTACTTGATTCGGTTGCAGCTCGTATTCGGTTAACTTATGGTGGTTCGTTTCGCACGGCCCGCGAAATTCAAAGTTTCTTCGACTTCGGGAACTGTTTTTTTTTTTTTAAATAATACCAGAGGAGTTGCCTCCTTCTCCATGACACAGAGGGCAACACTTTTATACTGGGACATTTTTATTTTAAAAAATTAACCCAGTTGCCCAAGAGGGCGATGCCACAGGGAACTCCTGGGATACCGCAACGATGGTGAAACAGCGGTCATCACGTAAAAAGAACGCTAGAAGAAAGTGGAGGGTGTGTTTGCGCATGCGTACTCGCGCACGAATGAAAGTAACGTGCGTCGACTGAGGGGACCAATAGCGCACGGGCAAGCATGCGGCGCCACCAAAGAGATCTAAAAATCGTTTCTGCGCAGCTTGACCGCCGGCGTTTGCCAGCCCACCAAGTGGTGGGCTTGTCCCGATTGTCCGCCAGCGTTCTTTTTACGTGACGCGATCTGTAGACGTGTCGTGTTTTATTACGTTTGTGTTGTATGCGTGTTCATTGTCGTGTACCTCGGTGTTGGGCGGCGGCTGCGGCGGCTGCTGCTGCGCGCGGCGCTGCACGGCGGGCGAGCGGCGGTCGGGCGGCGCGGCGCCGGCCTCCATGTGCTGCTTGCGCTGGCGCAGGATGGTCCAGTCGAACGTGAAATCGTACTGGTAGTTCATCGTGCGGAACAGGATGCGGAACAGCTGCAAATAACATACACATGGCTTTATATTGAGTTTTCAAAGACAATCAAGTGTACGTATTAGGAAAATCTAGCAAAAAAAAACTAAATTTTCTCTTAAACGGTTGCTGCCTTACTTTAACACCGGTCTGCTCCTATCTTTAACACCGATTTAGCATTTTATATTTTAGATTTAATTTTATGTCGAGACAAATTAATGGCACTATTTATTGACATTCCGCGTACGTAATGTTGTATGTATGTACCTAGTTTTAAATTTTATGTTGAAAAAGAAAAGAAAAAAGAAAAGTACGATATATTTTTAAATGACAAAAAAGGCAGTAACTGGTTTTCTTTCGCCATTTCTTTTTACCAGTGGTCATTTTGCTTTGTTTCCGAAATGGTAGTAGTTTATAGAGTAGATTAATTTATACAAATCATTTATTACTGTATATTCTGACAAGAGAACGTGTTTGTGAAAACCTATTCTCTGAATAAAAGTTTGAATTTGAATTTGAACTTTATAAAAAAAAAACAACATCTCTAGGAAATTTCCTAGAGATGTTGTTTTTTTTTATAAAGTTAGGTTGTTCGACGAGGTTAACTCGACATAAGAAATTTACATCGGGCGTTATAATAGTCGAAAACACGACTGACTTGCGCAGACGTAAAATGAAGTTCGAAACTTTTACTTATTACTCAGTGCACAACGACAATCAATTTTGAATTGTTTTATAAACTTAATAGTGTTTCGGTCGGTGAGAAAGAGAGAGAGAGGAGAATATCTCACTCTTTCTACACATACCATATACGTTAAATATCTCCCTCCTCTCTTTTAAAATTATACAACTCTCCTCAGACACTCTTGCATAACAATAAATATGTACATAATACTAACCTGTCTTAGATACATGTAGTCGGGGTTCTCGTCGAAGGTGAGCCCGCGGCAGTAATTTAAATACATTGCAAACTCGGCCGGGAATCCCTGGTAACAATTAATTCATATCAATATTATATAGAAATTAATGATACTACAAGTTTTTAATTTAATTTTTTATCCCGTATTGTCATAATATATATCCAAGACCACTGCTCTCATGGCCTACCCTGAGTCGAATAAAGTCTCGCCGTCAAATACAGAACCCTAAATAAAAATCTAGTGGCTAAATTTATTTGATTCAAGATCTACTTTTTTTATTAGCCTAAAAATCGGGACCGACAGCTTGACGCAAAGCACAGAGATGCTCGAGATGTTTAAACCCAGCAGACACAGACTGGAGTTGTCGTTCCTTAACTTGGGTCATTCGCTTTAACATCCACGAGGCCATCGAGCTCCTCAAAATTTATTAGATACTAAAAAAAACCGTTTAACGTTCTCGGACTGATATCCGAGATATAACTATTCTGTGTTAATCCAGATTATAAACTTAGCCGTGTACCTTTTCAAACACATCCATCAAGCTGTTGACAAACCAAACATCCTCAGAAACTTTCGGATTTATAATAATGGTTTGTTTGATGGTCCTTTTTTTTTTTTTTTTTTTACTAATAATATTAGTTAGACTATTCACACGTTGTAAGTTTAGCAAAGTATTTATTGTAACAGTAAGTCACAGTTGACACGTGCACCGTGGGTCGCGATTATTCAATTACGAGGTGCATGTTTATCGAACGTGACCGCGGATTGGCTTATCGACTGTGCCGAGACAACGATATGACATAGCCTTCAAACATTGGCGCATTTCTCTTTTGATATCTATAAAATGTACATTATATTTAACAATATGTCCGCTTACTGTATCAGTACTTGTGTGAGATATGGTGCTCCCACACCGGTGTTATCACTACATAGTATAAAACAAAGTCGCTTTTTCTGTCCCTATGTCCCTTTGTATGCTTAAATCTTTAAAACTACGCAACGGATTTGATGCGGTTTTTTTTAATTGATAGAGTGATTCAAGGGGAAGGTTTTAAAGTATCATACATTCCAAAATTCCCACGGGAAAGCGGGATACACGCAAACGAAGTTGCGCGGGTTTCGCTAGTATATTATATAACGTTATTGAACAAATCGTAACATTCAGTGTAGAACCATATATCATGTTAAATTGTTAGCTTCTGTTACAATTTGTTCAATATATAAATTTATACAAAATGTCGTTTTATCAATTCCATTTTCGACTAATTTTATACCATGAGCCTAAGGAAAAGTAATTTTATTTATTGACAATATCAAAATACTTTTAATGTTAAAGAAGATGCAAAAAATATGGTATTTACGACTGATGTATGTGTTCGCTGAAATTGGGGATGTGAGTATTATTTTGTTCGCCTTACCTTGCAAAGTACCTCGACGGGCGTTGACATTTTCTTCTCACTAATACGCTCATATTTCTGTTTCTTAGTGATGGCTTTCAACCCTTGCCACGGTAGCGATCCTCTGTAGGAGAACATTGTCATTTTAAAGCTTGTTATTTATCAAATTCCTTCATTATTATTGTTATTTATCAAATTAGTCAAGGTTATAAAAACTGAAGTAGATTCACTAAAATACTAGATCACTTGCTTTGAACCGCCAGAGGATCTAGGCGGCACTGGAATATTATTATTTTTTTCTGTATATTTTTGCGACATGGCGATCTGACTTGCAACAATGTGCCATTTTTATGACAGATCCTGGATCTGTATTCATGTCACTGTTCACTTGTTCTGTTCCTTAGAACCGTTAAGGTCTAAAAGGAAGAGTTCTAGTGCTCCCTAGTTCTAGTGTAATTCTGTTCCTTAGAACCCTTAAGGCCTTAAAGGAAGATTTCTAACGCTCCCTAGTTCTAATGTTATTCTGTTCCTTAGAACCCTTAAGGGCTTAAAGCAAGAGTTGTAGTGCTCCTGTGTGAAATTCCGTTGTTTTTCGTTCGCGGACTTATATTCTGAATAAAAACTATCATATGTAGGGTAGCTTACATATGATAGTTTTTATAGTGTACCAAAATTTCAAGCAAATCTATCAAGACGTTTTGCGTGAAAAAAAAACAAACATCCATACATAATTATAAACCTTAGCGTTTATAATATTAGTAAGGATTTTACAACCGAATGAGTCACGCTTATGTAGACCGTTCGACGTTACACACAGTAACAAAACGATTCCGGTAGCATTTTTTCAAACTACGTTTCGTATAATTCACCAACTTCGACGATAAAATATTGCGAAATGATTTATTTACAAAGAATCGTAGGTACATTTATTTATTCACAAAGAGTCGTACATTTGATTGACACATTTATAAGACCTGATGCATTCCACCCGATTATTTTTAGGTCAAACAAGCTAGCGGGCACCTGATGGAAAGTTACTGCCGCCTATAGACATCAGTAACACCAGGGGCACTACCAATGCGTTGCCCATTTTAAGGAAGGGAATAGGAGAGAGGGGATATGGAAAAAGAGATGGGAAAGAATTAATCAACGTTAATAACGTCTAACTTTTAATATACTTAAAAGATAGTTTAGGACTTATAGTAAAAATACAAAAAGAAGTGAGAAAAATCGCGACATTTTTCGTGCAAGTCTTTCGAAGCTGTAAACTTGTATATAAGGTGCTATTAGTAGTCCTTATAACATAAAGAAAAATCCGTTAGTTTGCGATTTTAACAACTTTTTTTGTAAAATATGACTGTCCTATTTTGTAGTGTTGTAAATTCCAAAACGAATTTTTTTTTTTTTACATATTGATACGATGCCGTTAGTGCATGAACGTATATTTAGCACTTTACACGTTTTAAATTATTTGTTTTTAACCCAATTTTGGATGAAACATCAGTTCAATGCCTCAAGTATTGAACTCTAATTAGCAATGTTAAAGGTCACAGAACATAGAAGGAAATAGGAGTGGATTATAGAGATAGCTAATACATATATCTATTTTACAAAAATCAAGAAACCATAATTATAATAAGATAAAATAAGATAACCAAAAACATGATCCTCTCTACACTGTCCCAGTATCTGGATGGTCCCATTATTAGGTACTGGCTTTCCGTGCAGCGTGACAGCAACAGGAAGTAACCCTGTGTGGTGTAATATTTGTATTCTACACTGTATGGTATTTAATTTAATTTTTATATTTTATTTATTATTTTATTTCTATCATTTTAACTTTAATTTTAATTTTAGTTAATTCTATTGGATTGTATTTTTTATGGGTTATACCTGAAATAAACGACTATTATTATTATTATTATAATTGAAATAGGAGAAGTAAAGAAGACAGCAAGTATTAGACAAGGGTTGAGACAGGGATGTTCACTATCACCACTCATCGTCAACATATTCATGAAGGGCGCTATGAGAGAAATAACAGAAAAAGCAAAGGCGTCACAATAAATGGACAATAATAACTAGTGTCAGATTTGCAGATGACATTGCGGCCGTAGCAGAATGTGAAAAGGACCTAGAAATACTTCTCAATTTAATGCAAACAACTTTTGAAAAATATGACCTCAAAATTAATAAAACAAAAACCATAACTTTCTCCAAAACTCCAAAACCAGTCAACACAATTATTAAAATGAACAACACTACCTACTATAGAACAGGCGAAACACTTTAAATACTTAGGCAGCGCTTCAAGCCGATCATTCTGTGGGAGGTACTTCTCCCGTCAGAGTTAGCCCACTTCAAGATTTACAAATTCATTCGAGTATTTTGTGCACTGTGTACTGCCTTGTCAATTTTTACCATGTAGCTTCTGTAGTTTTATGATTGTCATCTAATTTCCTTGTTCGATGCTTGTTAATAATGACTTACCTATTGAAATACATAAGTACATAGCCCAGCGACTCCATGTCGTCCCGTCGGGACTGCTCGATGCCGAGGTGGGCGTTGATAGAGGCGTAACGTGCCGTACCTGTAAACACAACATTATGACAATTGACTATCACATCAACCCATAATCATCCCACTGCAGAGTTACGGGTCTCCCTTCAATCGAAGGGGCTTAGAGCTTACTCAGCCGTACTGTTCTAATGCGGATTGACAGAGGCGGAAGGTCCGCTGAGCATAGAGACAACAAGGGAGTCCCTGAGCCTTTGCCCAACTTTAACAGGAAGTAAAGAGGAAATTAGGAGAAAAAGGATACACCGAGGACTTCGACCTTTGACTCATCCAACGAAACGCATTTCTGATTCACGCCGATATTCTGTTGTTTTTCACTCTTCTACACTACCACTAAAACTCAGAAAGTCGTAAAGAGATCTACTTACCAGTCAAATTTTTGTCTTCACGATATGAGATGTGGGCGCGCGTGCGTAGATCCCTATACTTCTTGGCGAGGCCGAAGTCAATCATGTATAGTTTGTTGCAGTGGCGTCCGATGCCCATCAGGAAGTTGTCCGGCTTGATGTCGCGGTGGATGAAACACTTGCAGTGAATGAACTCAACGCGGCCGAGCATTTGATCTGAAAAGACATGGTGATTAAGACATACGCATTATAGAACGTCGACAACCCGGTGGTGGTGTGATTCTAGTGATCCTACCTTCGGTCGGCTCGGGGCAAACATTTATGTGACGTCATTTGTACTTGTTCTCGAGTCTATAAGTATATTATAGTATTATAAGTATAAATTTACAATAATATTTTCGTTGTCCGGTACCCATAACTTAGGCAAGATAAGCCTAGCTTCATTTGGGACCAGGTGGCAATATGTGTGAATTTAGTATTACTAAGTTAATCAACAGCTTTAAACACTTCTGTTTGATTTTTCTATTTCTAATGGCATTAAATATAATAAATATGTCTTTAGACTTCAAAATTATATTGTACAATTCAGTTAACTTCAAATTTAACCTAAATACTAATGACATCCCGTCAAAAACGGTCATCTATTTCGAAAATATGCCCCGATTATGTGTCAATGATTCTTGTCTAACACGGTACAAAATGAGCACTTAGTAATTTTGTACTGTCAACTGACTAGAGGACTTTCTTTATGCGTCGTTTTGATAGCCTGATTGTGATAGTAAGGATCAACAAAATAGTTTCATGTGATCGAAGACTGAAACCATAAAATACTTACCTGCGAGCATCAGGACAGTTTTGATGGTGAACTGGCGGGAGCAGAAATTGAAGAGGTCCTCGAGGGATGGACCTAGGAGGTCCATCACGAGGATATTGTGGTCTTTCTCGTATCCAAACCATCTGTAATAAAGGGTTAATGTTGAATATCTTAATATTACTAATTACATTATGATCAGAGTTAGAAGGGAAAACTAGTTGGAATAAAATTACACGAGTTTATCAGAAACATCTTAGACAAAAAGATAAGTTAAAGTAGTATTTAATTTAGAATTTCTCAAATAGAGTACATGATTTACAATTTACAAGCTGTTTCAAATCATCCTTTCTTTCCTACAGACGCAGACGGCTGATTTACCATATAGTGTGAACAACCAACAGATAGAAAATATCCATAATACGTTTGGTAGGTCATTTGTACTTAATATCCAATTGAATAGGCCTTTAACTTTAGATCCAAAAAGTTACTTTGACTCAGTTTCCTGGCCGTAACAACAATTTTAATCTTCTCCCGTGACCACGGCAGATGCAACTCGAAACGTCGGGTGCATAAACCAGTAAGTTTATGTGCGCGTTCAAGCCCCGTTAAATTATAATGTTACTAGCTGTTACCAGCGGCTTCGCCGGCGTAAAGTTAGGCTATGGCTATGTTGGGCTCTGTACCCTTAAAAATATGTGTACTGTACAGTACAAATTTTCATAATGATCGGCTGCTTAGTCAAGCCGTGAAGGAATAACAAACAAACAAACAAACAAACTCACTTTCTATTTATAATATTAGTATGATTATGTGTTTGTTTGACAATTATTGTTTTACGTTTTAGAGAAAATTTGTTGAGCCATTGATATCATAACCTTGCGTCCGTTAGTGGGTTAAGGTCAAAACTGTCAAAAGTCTAATTTGGGTGTCAAGTCAAGAAGACGCATTTTTTCCCAACACAATACGCAGATAACAAGATAAATAAATTTATAAGGGATTTTTCGACGCCACTGGATAGCGTGATACATGTAACAGTGACGTGGTTTCTCCTAGGTACGTATGTACAAAATAAAACCAAATTTAAAATTTTCTAAGCGGTAGTAATTAAGAATGTTGCCACTCATAGTTAGTGTAATAATTACTTAGTATATTATGTGTAATAAAATGTGATTCACAATTTACAAGAAATAAACGACAGATCTTATCACTGGCCTCTTGATAATATTCGAAAAATCTAACTGATTGCTTTGTTCTATGCGTTATCTATCACATTTATCACTTCTGTTTAAAAATTAGTTTAATTTCACTTCCAATCCAATACAAAAGGCGGGTTTCGTAAAAAATTAATACTCCCGCTGTCTATTCTAGGTCTGCTTCCTCGGCGATTTACAGGCGTACGTAATCTTATATCTAGTGGACCGCGTCGACTTCGCATGGATTAAGGATCTTTTTTTAAAAACAATAATAGCTTATCTATGTCAACCAGGAGTAATGTCCTTGTGCCGGTCCAGTAGTTTCGGAGCGTATTTAATGCAAACACTCAAATCTTTCCTCTTTATAATATTAACTAGCTGACCCGGCAATTTTTGTTCCGCCTTAGAGGCACTATCCTACCCTACCCGTCCGCTACCCTACCCCTACACTACCCCAACGGGATACAAAGTCCTGCTCCTGGTTCTTAGCTACCTCTCCACCAATTTTCAGCCAAATCGCTTCAGCCGTTCTTGAGTTATAAATGGTGTAACTAACACGACTTTCTTTTATATATACCTATAGATATAGATTTAGCCGATCAAATTATACATACACCACAGCCATGGCTTAAAATTTAAGTGACCTTAGCAAAAATCTAGCAACACTCAGCCTTGCTTCAGGGCCGTGAGCACTTTATACAAATTGTAATGAGTAGCTATTGTTTAAAAATATAACTCAACTTTTCAATAGATATAATATTTATTTATTTATTTGTGGAGTAAAAACGACCACCATTGTGTTTTTAAACATCATCATCATATCAACCCATAATCATCCCACTGCAGGGATACGGGTCTCCCTTCAATCGAAAGGGATTAGAGCACACTCTGCCACGCTGCTGAAATGCGGATTGACAGAGGCCAACATCAAACAAACACGGGTCAACGTTGCTTGACTTGCGTATTCGTCTATAGTTCGTCACACAGAGATGTCTTCTCGGTTTTTACGTGATCCAAAAGATTTTTATTGTAAAACAGATTTTGATGTTTGGCGTGTAGACAGTATAAGTCATTGTCCTAATAGGACGCGAATGCGCGATCATCGTTGGTTCGCGCGAATTTTACTCGTACGTACGAGTACGAACTCGCGATCAAACATATTGAACTCAAATATGTGTCCTAACTGACAATCGCGCGACGCTTGGACGCACGCTTATGAACACGCGATGGTCGCATCGCTTACTCGAGCGATGATCGCGGATTCGCGTCCTATTAGGACAATGCCTAAGACCTAGATATTTATTCCGGAAATACCCCAGAAATAAGTAAAAAAGGATTGCAAGTGAACATAATATATTTGATTTTGCTAGAGAACCATAATCTACACTTCTATACTAATATAATATAGAGGAAAGATTTGATTGTTTGTTTGTTTGTTTTGAATAGGCTCCGAAACTACTGAACCGATTTCAAAAATTCTTTCACCAGTAGAAAGCTACATTACCACGGAGTGACATAGGCAATTCCCGAAATTCAATGTGGTTCCCACGGGAACGGGGCCGGAACTTCACGCGGACGAAGTCGCGGGCAAAAAGCTAGATATCAATAAAATTTAAACAACCAACTTTATTCAAAATAAATAATTATATGTATACAAATACGTAAAATAAATATGTGCACTAAATAAGGCGGCCTTGTGGCTGAAGGCAATATTTTTCATTTTGTAACGAATTCGTATAAATATGTGGTCATAATAAAAATAATGAAACTTTTAATCGATAACCATACTCTAACTAATATTATAATGCGAAAGTTTGTGACTCTTTCACGCAAAAACGGATTTCAAGGAAAAACAGATTTCAAGGAAAAGGGAAACGGACAGATTTTACTAAGTTTCGCGGGTAAAACCTAAAATCACGGGCATCTGGTAGTCTGCCATAAGAGTTCAATGTGCGAGCCTTTTAGTAGCGAATAAGTAATGAAATTGAGTCATCAGAACCAATTTGAAGGTCAAAAAAGATGAGAAAAAAAAGTTTAAATATGTATATCGATATACATACTGCAGTCTTATTTAAGACAACCATAGAGTAACTAACAAATTCGTATATGGAGTAGGCATAAAAATAACACAACTTTCAAATATTCATAGAATCTGAATGCTGATCATGTGCGCAGTCCTTCGGCTATATCGGTCAATGGACGGAAACGTAGCGGAAAGTCATTGCAAGACTGTTATCTCAAGAATGCTGACTTCCACTGAAGCATGAATGACAGAGTCTGAATATATTAACTACAAGCCGCCCCGCCCCAGCGAAGAATCCCTATTTCTTTTTTAAAAAATGTCGCCCGCGGATAAATTTGTAGCTTCCCAAAAGTGAAAGAATTTTTGAAATCGGTCCGGTAGTTCAGTTTTTAGTAACAATCTTTCCTCTTGATAATATTATATTTAGGTACTACTTGTGAAACTTTATTTGTGTGTATCCGCTTTCCCGTGGGAGTTTCGGAAAATCCTTTCTTATCGGATGCGGTCATCCAAAGAATGAACCCTCCAAGTTTCAGATCTCCACGATCAGCGAAAGGGGCCCTGCAAAACGAAACCTCAGCGTGTCAGTATTGGTAAACAAATCGAACTTTCAAGTTGAAATGTTAGAAGAACATAACACTGACTTGACTCAAGATTTAGACGGATGAGGAGAGATGCGCCGCCCGGCTACAAAAATCTCCGCTCGGCCGCACAAGATTCTATACAAAAATCAGACATCTCTCCTCTCCCCTTTGGTGGTAACCGGGCCTTACAAATCTCAGACAAAAGTAAGCCTAAAAACTTTCTATTGTTATTATGTTAACATTTTTTGGTGTTGCCACGCTCCAGCAACCAAGTGAATTCCGGAAACGTGACGATGGATACCATCACATTAGCTTGCAACATTTTAAGCTGACGTTTTTCACGCATGCTTAGCAATGCAGCGAGGTAAATCGTCTTTTTTGCCAACATTGCTTAACACCATATTTAGTATTACAATGAACACATAATTTCACGATAAAAATAATTTTAGATATTCGCATCATAATGACGAGTTTCCTAAATCTTATGCTAATTTTGTGACGCGCAGAACTCTTTCTTTTTCAGTCACAATTTCCCGCCTAGTTACAAATTAATAGACAGTACATAAAGGACGGTAACCACTTTCCTTTACTTCTACTTTGCCTGCCGAATGACATATTCCCCACTGTCTGCTGTAAAGCCAAGTTACGGTGACCATAGACAGATTAACAACAAGCAGTGAATTTCATTAAAATCCCGAGGAAAAGCAACAGTTGGGAGTACTACTACTTTCTTGGAATTCACAACGAATTTTATCAGAAAGATTAGATGGAGTTAGAAGGATTGAGAGGACTTTCCCTCCTTAGCAACAACGCGAGAGATAGCAATTTTAAACATAAGACCTAGAGAGATAGCAAATCAATGAAATTGACGAGCACCAAGGTCTATTATTACATTACTATTGAATTGACCTACAACAGGAGAAACAAAATTTCGTGAAAATATAAAGCTTTTTTGTTGTTGCACAACACCAATTAAAGAGGCGCGTGTTTCTGCTTACCTCTAAGTTTACTGACGTGACATAATGAGTTTAATGATTATGATTGGGAATTTGAGACATAAATTAACATCTGTATGTAGGAACAATCTCACATTAATCATTGTTAGCGGAATGTGAATTTGGCACAGGTAAACAAAATGTAAAATTAGTAACTGCTATCGTAATTGCTGACTGACAGATTTATGACAAGATTTTACGAGCTTACTAGCATTATTTTTAGATAATAATAAGGGTTTTTTAGATTTAAGTTAATGTTTTCCGTCTATTGCATTACTTGAAGTTGTGTATTGCAAATAAATCATAATTTAAGTTAATGTTTTCCGTCTATTGCATTACTTGAAGTTGTGTATTGCAAATAAATCATATTCTATAATATCTATCTATCTAATGTATAGTTTAGCTAACACAATAATATTTTTACAAAAAATATTTTCTTTTATTTTATGGTAAAATAAACTACCTTATTAAGAAAGTAGTTTAGCCTGCGCTTAGAACCTCTTCACAATGGCGTTAAGTCCGGTTTCCACCAAAGCGGAGAGGAGAGATGTCAAATTTTTCTATAGAAACTTGTGTGTGTTCTATAGAAACGCACGCAAGCAAGCGAGAGCCGCCGAGCGGAGTTTTGTATAGCCGGGCGGCGCATCTCCTCTCCTCTCTGCTTTGGTGGAAACCAGGTCTTAGTCTGGCGTCGATTTTGGATAGGCGTTGTCGCGGGCGGCGTCTCTGCGGCGTAACGTGCAATCCATGTAGACAACAATATGGTAATGCATCACAAAATTCATGTCGATTGTTTGAGATGCATCGCTGCTTTGTTTTGTTCACGATATCGCGACGCTTAGACAATGATTTTAAACACATAAATGATAAATAGTATGTCAATAGTAAAATTGATAATGTTTGGTACCAATAAGTAAGTCACGTGTGCGTGTGTATAAATGATAACTTTATCTAAAACACAGTAAATGTTAAAAGGACGAAGCAATAACGCAATAAGTGTGACGGCAAAAACAAGAACATGACTCATTTCACTTTCTAATTTTGAATACATTCAGTTACATGTACTTGTACAGTTTTGTAAGAGTACTTTTAGTGCTCGTTTATTAGGACCGAGTACGTTTTGAAAAACCCGTCATTGTCGACGTCATTGCGACGACGTCGCCCGCGCAATAATCCTTTACGACAATTATTTATTTATTTAGACTATCCGCCACCGCCACACGTCTTTGCCACGACTCTTCTGTATAAACGCGCCTAAGATTTATGGCCGATATCAACCAGTTCAAGTCCCGTTAATAAAGTGTTAGAATGACACATTTTATTCCGGAAAATAGACAATTTCCCAGATTCGGGGACCATCCCCACGAGCTAGAGAATCGCGACGATTCTATACTTCCGTCTTAGTACGTGTCTCCACACGGCGATTTTCATTCGAACTCGTCAACGAACACAATTCTCTTACTCTTGTATATGGTCCCTAAGTAGAACAACAACACGAGCGAAGTCGTGGGTACGGTTAGCATAACACTGACCTTATATGGGGTATGCCGATGCCACCCTGGAGCATCTTATACACTCTGCTCTCATAGAGAAGCTGGGGGTGTCTCGCTTTGCCAGATTCAATTTTCACTGCTACTTCCTGTAACAAAAAAAAACATTAGTATTTTCTAATAAAGTCTAAGTCATGTCCAAGTCAAAAATATTTTATTCAGGGCATTTAGACACGTAATTTACGACATTTTATCAATTCTGTATTAAACTACCACCATTTCGTAAACAAAGCAAAATGACCGCCGGTCAGAGAAATGGCGGAAGAAAACCGCCTATACTAGTCGCCAACACGGCTGGCTAGCGCAGACTTAAAACGAACTTGGAAACCCATACTTATTACGCAGTGCATAACGACAATCGATTTTCAATTGTTTTATTGTGTGTGCCCAAATTTTAACGCGGACTAAAGTGTGTATCAACATTTGGTAATAAATTTATCTCCACGCAAAAGGGCAAATATTTATGTTGTGAACATTTGTGTCTAGTGTTTTCTATGTATTTATAAGTATATTTACAATAATATATCGTCTGATAAACAAACTGCTTCAAACCAAAATAGAAACATTTGGGTGACGTCTACATCCAGCAATGGACTTTTTGTGGCTGAGATGATGAGGATGATGAAGTCTGGTAAACATAACACAAACAGTGAGCTTATTCTTTTAATAAAAACAGTTCCTAGTTTCAAACTCACTATGTATGAGCAAGATGGAGTTCGAGTTTGAAACTTGACTGACAATTTTAGTAAAGATAAAATATGCCCAGTTAGTCCGCAGTTATAATATACCTACCCTACTAATATAATAAGCCTACTTTGGACCAGGTGGCACTGTGAGAATTGATTGACAAGAAAACCTATAATTTCTCTTCAATTTAAAATTGGATTACTGCTCTTTGGATTCCTGTTACCTTTCAGATATTATAGACTTAAGACTATGTAAGACCTATATTATGATATCAAATTTAATAATTAAAAAGTGAATTATTTATTCAGACAAAACAAATTAAAATCAAAATTTAAAAAAAACTTTATTATAAAATCATGATTCATTTGATTCTAGATCGCATTTCTAAATAATGTTGTTATTGTTATTGTGTGTAACATAAGAGTAAAGGAGACAACATTATGAGAGGACCAACTGCATAGGTTTGATATTACATGATGTAATTCGAGTTGCACAAAAACATTTTGAAGTTAATGATAGTAAATTATGGCTAACAGTCAAACTAAAGCATTAAATAAAAGATAGCCTTTCAGATTTTTTCCGAATTAAGAAATAAGAAAGAAAAGTAAGAATGAAATGTGATTCTGTAACTGTCACTCCCATGTAGCTCCAAACTATCGTAACTTGAGATTCAATGTGGCATTAAGATTAAAATGTTTCTGCGAGTAGCTGTTGTTGAAATTGTCATGTCAGTTATGAATCTAAAACTACGCCAAACATTGCATACACACAAAAGTTAAGTTTTTGTTTTGTTGACAAGTTGACATATGCATGTTTATTTCATTAAGAAATTCATCATCATCATAACAACCCAAACATTCCACTGCAGGAATACAGCTCGTCAGATTATGACAAAAATTTATCATACAAGAGTAGAGTTTTTTTTAAATATAAAATTGTAAAGAAAATGAAATAGTTTCATTCCTTAACAAATTATGCACAAGACAAAGTATGAAATGGAGGCTGCTAGACCAACAAGAGTGCAGCTCTAAAATTTAGAAAGATGCACATATTCTATTGCACGAAGAGCATTCGGCTATGAATAGTGTAACGGAGAATCATCCGACATTGCCTGTGACTTGTGCAACACTGGTGCCCCGCAGACAATGAGTCATCTTCAATGTTGCCCGGGTTGTCCTACTGACTGTGCCGTAACAGCTTTGTGGAAGGCCACGGATAATGCCATCTCACTGGCTGAACATCTTGCCAGTAGGGTGCAGGAATTTTATTTTGTTCGAGTCACTGACACGAAAAGAAGAAGTGTAACGTTCACATGCACATTATTAGTGTGTGTAACCTCGGAAACGCTCATAAAATCAGTCACACACACATAAACAATGTGCAAGTGCACACCTTACAACATTCATAGCCAAACGCTTATTCTTAGACGAATCCCAAACTAATCTAGCCATCTAGTCCCAAACAAAGCAACTAAGTTTGTACTATGGGTACTAGATTGCTGATAAATATACTTAAATACTTTTTTGTAAATAAATACTTATTCTACATAGAAAACAGCCAGACAAAGGCAAACAGACATGTTCATGCACACAAATGCTTGCCTTGCGCAGGATTCGAAACCGCAGCCCTTGGTATAGAGTGACCATTGCTAGCAACTCAACCACCGGGCCTGTCATAAATAGTTGCATTCCTTTACAAATTATGCACAAAGTGGAGGAAAATGAAGGCTGCTAGACTAACAGGAGTGCAGCAAAATAAAGAGCATACAACAAAAAGCAGTCATTATTGTAGGTGTCTTATCTTTGTGTGTAGGGTGGAAGAAAATGATCCTGACACTTCGACGCTTACAGGTCTTGTATCTGACCCCTCCTACCTTACTCAATCCCCAAACTCCTGATGCATTAAGGTAAGAACTAACAGAACATGAGTAAATTCTTTATTTCTTCAAAACTAGTATTAAAATTTACATAGTGAAACAAAGTGTACTCAAATGTGTTGTTGGTCTAAAAGATAATAATCTATCTATTGAATCAATACAAAAGAATTTCTATACATTTTAAGTTCTTGATAGATGACCCAAATTACAAAACTGTTTTGAAATAGCAATAAACAATAGTTCATACTAACAGATTAGTTTGAACTAAAAATTTAACTAATGATGTAACTGGTTAAAACAACTTTGGTGATGGGTGAAATTGTGTAGTTATGACAAAGAAGTCCATTCACGCTTCGACCAACCATTTTTTTTTATATGAGCACCATGTTACCATTACGTAAAACGCTACCATGACTACAAATATACATCAAAATTATCAAAATACTAATTAATCAACACATGCATTAGTTTAGTTCACGACGAATACTCCAGGACCGCCATTTTCGACCACTATAATCCCGAAATACATCGCTCCCTTGACACGAACTCTCCATGAAAGGATGACCGAAATATAAAAGTTTAACAACTATTTACCTCTCCATCATGTATTTGCATAGCCAGGTAGATATCACCGAAGCTCCCACCGCCGATTTTGCGGATAATATTGTATTTATCAGCTATTAGAAAACGTTTCCTGCCTATCAACATGCGATCGAAGGTAGCCATTTTCTTTTACCTTCACCACTTGCCGTCACAAAAATTAAAAACTGCTCATTGCACTGAGCGAAATTAACACTACACCAATGTAATTTTACGTCTCTTAATGTTCAAAAACACAATATATCGCAGAAACGCTACGAATAATCCGTGGAAACCATTTTATTGCGAAGTCTAAAAAGATGTCATCAGCCTATTTTATGTGACGTCACAGTGGCAGTAATGCCAACAGCGCAAGCGTAAATGAAACGAATACCAACCAACTAAATAAAAATTGTTGCAGTGTAGCCAGGTAAAGAAAACAAATTCTAACAAGAGAAACTTACCATTTAAAATAGATTAAGAAAATGTTTTCGTGCGTAAAATACGATTGAAACCAAAAATAAGTTTTATTTAGGTACTAGCTTTTGCCCGCGGCTTCGCTTGCGTTAAATTCGGGGTAACACGGTTCCCCTTGCTTTCTACCTTGAAAACTGCGAAAAGTCCCATATCATCACCTCTTAGGCTCCTTTCATTCTGCAGCGTGTCGCCGGTCGCGTGCCGCGCTACCGGTCGAGTTCGCATTTCACACTTTCGCGTGTGTACTCGACTGGGCTCTGGACGTGTACAGTCACGTACGTTTATCAAGTCCCAAATAGCAGGCCTTTTTTGGACTGCTCTTATTAATTGCTCCGTGTCTATTGCCGCCATAACTGTACTAAAACGGGCGCGCACACGCCCGACAGTGAAAGCTCACAATGCATCACTGGCCCGCGCGCCGACCGGCACACGCCGGACGCGCGGGCACCGGTCAAGCATTGGGCCGGTCGGGCGTGTCGAAAAACGCAACCGGCCGCACGCGGCACTATGAAAGCCTCTATATACCTTCATACAAATTGCGCCGGTCGCGTGCACACGCGACCGGCGGCGACACGCTGCAGAATGAAAGGAGCCTTAGGGGTTGGGCTTGGGGGCAATTAAAAAAAAAAAGATGCACGATTTTTTTGTTAGTCACAAATAACCGCATACCAATTTTTAGCTTTCTACCTTGAAAATTGCGGAATGCTCCATACCAACTTCCACCCCCCCCATTTTAGGGAAGTGGGGAGTTATAAAGAGACAAAAAGTAGCCTTTAACACTCTCCACCCCTTCAACTATCTCCACTTAAAAAATCACGTCAATTCTTTAAGTGGAGGTTTTGCGGTGAAAGACGGACAAACACACACACTTTCCCATTTATAATATAATATTAGTATGGGTAATTTAAAGGTAAGACCGCACTAGGCGTAATTACGCGACGCAACACAGCCTATTTTTTTTATTCAGTGAACCTAAAACATTGAAAAATGTTTAGGTTCACTGAATAAAAAAAATAATCTATATCTATCAAAACATTTTACAAACTTGTGTCTAAAGTCACTTGTCGGATATTATTAGCACATTAGCTTGTTCCGACAAGAACAGAAACGAAATATAAAATATTCAGGAATACTCGCATTTGAAATAAAAAAATAAGTTAACCCATGCAATGCAGATTCCACCCAAAGGCGGATGAAACATTTTAATTAACCTGGTAAGAACGCCATGGCCGAGTCGATTTAGACATTTATTATACAAACCACATAACTGTTTATTAATTATTAATAAAGGCGAGAAATCGAGAGGCTTAAGTAAGCGTCGTCGGTACCGATAACATAGTTCCACGGGAATAGAACAAATATAAAGTAAGAGCCTCTTCACATTGGCGTATGTTCGGTGTCGGCGTTGGATGGGCATTGACGCGGCGATGTGCAATCATGCACAAAGTGGCGATGCGTCCCAAACGAATTGGGTTTTGAGACAGATCGCCACTTTGTTTTGACAGCTTGATTTGCGACCGATTTTTGAAGTGAAAACTTCTTTAGCGATGTTTTGTACTTTTTGGGATGGGTTAAACGTGACCTTCGAAAATTCGTAAGACGGGTGGAGTTGTTTTAGTGACATCTATCGGTAAATATTGTAACTTTTTAGTTTCTATTCCAAAATATTAAAAAATGAACAACGTTAATGTTTCAGTTTTCAGTGTGGCCGGGTAGATCGTTGCAACGCGCAATAAATATAGCTTACTCGCTCAATCATTTGTAATACTTGAAGGTATATACAAGTCAAAGTCAAAATACTTTATTCTGTGGGCCCTCGCGGGCACTTAGACACGTCATTTACAATGAGAGAGTAGGTCTTCACAGGCACATTCGCTCGTCATGTAGTACATACATATTATTATTATATGTATATTAAATAAATAAGCTACTCTATATCCATTTCGGAAACAAAGCAAAATGACCACTAGGAAAAGAAATGGCGAAAGACCATGGCGTATGCACGTACACGCGACACGAATCTTCGCCCGCTAATGTAGCCGCACCATAAGTGGAATCAGGCATAAGTGGCAGATATGATTACTTGCAATGTTCAGTCATAATTTATACAAAATGATTTATTGATACGTGGTTTTTTGCCCGATATACTATAATACATAATTATAATTTCTCGATGGTTTATTCTTATAATACGACGTACGGCTGGCGTATTGTCTTTTGGTTGATGTATGCTACCTATATGTATGCGTTTGCGCATTGAATACGATCCCGCCGTATTACATTACTACCGTACGTTTCACTAGTAATAGTTCTTGAGTTGAATTAACATCAAGGATCAATTAGTTTAATTATTTTTAAGCTATTGCATAGCTTTTATCGCGGGCTTTAAGCGCGGCCACCGAATCAAGAAATTCCGTAACGAAAATAAAACCTAACACCCCCCACTCCGCGCGGCGTTGAAAGCCGTGCATCGTCTAACGTCGTTTCAGTTCAGCAGACTTCGACACGGTGTTTGTGTGCGTGCGACTAGGCGTATGCGTGTGGACTAGCTGCTAACCACAGACATAACAGACTAAACATAATTTTACATACACATAGACACCAGCTGAAAATATTGCTGTCACTTTTCAGCTAATTAAATTCGGTATAACCTTGTCCCTTTCTTTCATCAATAGCAACACTAACGCACACTTACTCAATTTGACAGCCGTATCTTGTTTTGGTAAACGGAATTTGTATCTTAAGTAATGACTTTTAAAGTTAAAATTAGTGAATATAATATCAAATAGACAAAAATATGGGTGTAAAGTGCAGTGTAATACATTTTAAAAACTCTTCGTACAAAAGCAGCTAAGCAAGCAGTACAAAAATACCCATTTGTGTCTGTGTGACTGACATTTGATAGTGTGCGTTTTTGCCACGATTTGTGATATGGAATGTTCTGTCTGTTATGTCTGTGCTGCTAACTGCTCATAACTGATTCTATCTCTTTTAGACACGATGCTAGGTGAGACAGCGTGCTTTTTGGCCGCGTCCACGAGTGAGTTTAAGCCCGCGACTATGCAATAGTTTTACCGCGGCAGTCCCCGAGTGTCACACGGTTTATTTTTTTTATGTTATACGTCAGACAAACCCTGATGGAAAGTGGTCACCGCCGCCTATGGACATCAGCAACACCATGGGCACTAACAATGCGTTGCTCACCTCTGACGAGACCTCTAATGAGCCTCTTAAATAGTCCCATGTCATAGTCCGAAGAAAACACAGAGGCTAGGAGCTCATTCCACATCTGTATAGTGCGAGCGAGAAACGTTCTTTTAAACCTTCGAGTGGACAGTGGACTGGACACCACCCTCTGTTGGTGTCCACTCCAAATATTGTAGTAAAGTCGCTAGTCGTTAATAATCGTTTTTCCACTCATCGACGACGACAAACGAAAACACCCATATTTTCCATATACATTCCTGCGTTATATTTCAATGTGCTGTATGTTGGTTGTCTTTCATATTGATGCGTGGGACAACGGTTATTATCGCCAAAAATAACAATAAAATTTATATTTATCGACTATCGATATGAAACTGTCGATATGCACTAGTACAACACTATCACACGTCATAAAATCAAGAGGAGCGTTCGTTCGTTACGTTTTCTTAGCAATATTTTTTTCCTATATCGAAAGCTTATCATTTGTAAAATCAAGGTCACTATGAATGAAAGTAATATTATTGTCGTGTAAAATGGTTTTTGACACAACAAAACTGCATACATTTTCAAATTGTTAACCCTTTACTAACCTTACTGATGAAAAAAATATTTATAATTTTAGTAAAAGTAAGTATTTTATATAAAAAATGTAGGTAGGTATGTGTTGGTTTATATAATCATAATAGCAAAAATTAATTCTAGCGTTTAATTAACTATGATACTACTAGCGCCATCTATTTATTTTGATGTGAATTAATCATTTTGTTGATTCGTTTGTTTTTGACATCTGTCACCACTCTCCGTGAAAGATAATCTCTTCTATCAGACATTGTGGCTTCCTAGTTAGGTTAACAAAATATAATATTTACAGTATAAAGTTAAATATATAGTTTTATTTACGATCCATTAATAGTATGTAACTTTAATGTTCATGCATTTTATTAATATAAATTATAGTTACATAAATAAGATGCATTATTTTATCTACATAATTGTTGTTTTTATTTATTGTAATGATAATATTGATAATTTTTCAATGAGTTTTGAATGGGATTTCTAATTCTAATTTGAACAATGTAGGTAGCTGTATATTTACGAAGAGAGTGTAATGTTGACTAGTTACAATAAAAATTGTACAAAGATAGGTTGGAACTATCGATTATCCAATGACCTAGAGATTTGGAGATATAAAAATAATACAGACGAGTAGTCTCGCTTTAAAATTTCTTCAAACACGTCATTGAAAATGATCAACATTCCCCCACCCGCACTCCCCTCTCCCGAAGTACGCGCCATCGATGTTTTATGCCCACGCAACGTTATGAAAGCAAATTAACAAAGTAATAAACAATATACATCAAATATTACCTCGCCATTAGCTATGTTGAGCGCCAAAAATATATCACCAAACGAACCACCACCAATTTTCTTCGCCACCCTATATTTTCCAGAGAAAATAATTTCTTTCCTCCAATTCATTTTGGGATCTTTATTTATTTACTCGTGTTATATAATAATAATTACACGCAATTGATCCCACGAATTTACGCACGGGTTGAATAGATACATACATAAAAACAACAATAAATTCACGGCTACATTTTAGGAAACTGACTGAATGGAAGACAAAATACGTTCGGAAACACAAAAGTAGGGCAAGGCACGCATCCTTGACACATTATTAAAAGAAATATTTCTTAATGACTTTAAAAAAATAAAAGTAAACATAGGTACATAATGATTTTCGTTATATTAAACAATACCTAACACAACAAAAAATAATTATTCACTTATTGTTACAGTTTAGAAATCCAAAGACGATATAACATTTCTGAACGAACATTACGTTCGGTGTTGCCATTAGATATTTTTCAACTATTTGGTAGAATAAATGTTGTTTTGGAAAATAAATAAAATGTGAACCGAGAGACATTATAATGTAGATATAAGCTCCGCCACATTGAGCACGATCGTCTTCGCTCTGGCGCGACAGACATCTCGATAAAAATCACGAGTTCATCGGCAAACGCCACAAACGGCGCACCGTCCGTCCGTTTCTCACGAATGACAAGCTCAGAACAATATTGTTCTGAGTTCTGAGCAAACAAGCATGGTAGACAAGACGCCGATCATCTTAACTTCTCACTCTATTCAGCACCGTTCGCGCCACACATTCCGATGGCGCGATTCCGATGGATGGCGCCATGTTCGCGCCATCGGAATGTGTGATGGTCAGAATCTGACCTCAGATGTGGCGCGTACGTTTGTTTTGTGGGCGGCGCGACAACGCGATACATCGCGGCTCGCTCCAATAGAAATATACAATCAATCAAACTAAGTAGGTAGTGGGAAACGGCATAGGGACTATCACAGGGACCACGGGCAATAAAGGATAACGAGGCTGTTTAAGAGTCTGCGAGTGACTTACCGTATTAAAGATCAAAGACGTATCAAAGACATAAGCGTAGCCAGAATTCTGTCCTTCTAAGTTTGGGCAGGCGGGCCAGGCAAAGAAAAAAAAGCGTCACCACAGACATCATAGGCCACCTTTAGGCGACACTATTCGTAGGTACTCAGCTACAAAAATTAAATACGTACCTACTTACCTACCGTATTAAATTGAACACAAAAACAGGCTGATGTCGTTGTGGATTAAGTTATTGAAGTTATTCTATTCGTACACCGATTAATATTCTATAAGCTTCAACTTTAAGATGTATTTTACCGACTAGGTATTACAATTCGTCCGCGTGGACCTTACAAATTAATTAGGTACCTATAAGTACCTACTTACTATATTATTACTATATTTTTTTCCTAAACTAAAATGGTTAAGGTGAACGCACACTTATTCAAACCGAACGAGTCAAACGAAACGAATTTTAAATGACTCCAAAATCCTATGAAACCTATATTTTTATATATATATATATATTTTTTTTCTATCAGACTAATCTAAACAGTATCTAGATAATATTTGCTTTTTAGGGTTTTAACTTTTGTCCCGCCAACAATATTTCTGCATTATTGACTAGTAGAAAATGCCGGAATTAAGTTACAATTATTCGCATCGCTGTGCCTAAATACGAACTAAGGCTATATATACCTACCTACAAATACTTCGGCGTTCGGACATTTCTGGTGAATCATATTTATATTTATTTATAGGTCGTAATAGTCGTAATAACGCACGCACAATGGGCACATAGGCTGCCTAAATGCGGAGAAGGCCCGCAAGTCAACAAGTAACAAGTAGTCGTAATAAATAAAACAAGTTAAATATTAAAACTGTATCTTTATTTCTATTTGATAAAAAATACAATGCATTTTCAAGTCAGTTTACTGCATAACATCAAACAGAAATATTTCTTTGATAACATAAATATAAAAAAAATACAAGGAAAGTATATCTATAAATGTTTGCTACAATATTTTTTACTTACTGATAAAAAATATAATATAATAATATTGAATTTTTAATTTTATTTACTTAGTACAAACACCAATTAAAATTCATCATTCTTTACAAAAAAAAGTCCAAAAATAATAAAAAGAAATATCGAAAAAAAACCTTGATTCGTTTTGAAATAAATTCGAGGATAGTCAAATAAAAGCAACAAAAATATACACATTTATTCTTATACTATGGTTACTTTATTATTGACACGTACATAAGGCAACTATCAAAAGGACTAGGTTTAACAATGTTAATCACATACCTAGCAATCTACAATTCTAATGTAACAATTTTTATCTTTATAACAGCTAGTTTACGCGCGACGGTTTAAAAACGCTTTTGTTAAATTTTATACAGCTATGGAACGCCCGTCAACCAACGAGATATGCTGTTCCGCAAGTAGCATACAGGTCGCGTCACGTAAAAAGAACGCTGGCGGTCAAGAAGCGATTTTTCGGTCTCTTTGGTGGTACGAGGTGAGCGCAGGGCGGGCGGGTTACGCGCCGCTTGCTTGCCCGTGCGCTATTGGTTCCCTCAGTCGACGTACGTTACTTTCATTCGTGCGCGAGTGTACGCATGCGCAAACACACCCCCTCCACTTTCTTCTAGCGTTCTTTTTACGTGACGCGACCTATACCGAGCTGTCCAGCAAGCGGTCAACCAATGAAAAAGGTGACCAGGGACTAAGAAAGATTTCGACGCTAATGTAAGCATCGTTATGAAACTTAATAATTACAAAGTACAATATGAATACTATTGATTTAAAAAATCTAGTAAATACCTTCACGCAATATTTAGAAAACTTGAATCATGTTTACGGCCCTGCTCACTTCTTTCATTGGCTCTGTATAAGATCCGAGCCGAATCACATTGCGAATCACATTTAGCTTGTAATAGGTAAAATTCTTTGCCTTTCACAAACTACCGAGCAGGTTTACTATAGCCCGAATCACGTCACATCACGTCGCATGCGCTGGACACACGGCTATAGTAAATGAAAGACCTCCGTGGCGCAATGGTTACCATGCCGGAACGCCACCCCGGAGCTCCCGGGTTCGAATCCCTGTCGAGTCATGATGAACGAACTTTTTCTGATTGGCCTGATTCTTGGATATTTATTATTATTAGTGTTTGTTATAAAATATAGTATCGTGGAGTTAGTATCCCATAACACAATTCTCGAACTTACGTTGGGGCTATAGCGCAGTCCGTGTGATTTGTTCCTATATATTTAAATAGGCATGTATTGCTACTTCGACGCCATGTCGATCTTGGTGACGTGGCGCGCAACTCTGGCCTAAGCGTGCAACTTTGTAGACATTTGATGTTAATTTTAGATTCAATGCACTTGGCCTGCGTTAATAGACATTCTTGTATTTACGTACTAGACACGGCTACATAGTAACAATGAGTTTATTTTAGAGATGAGTGCAAGTCATCTATACATAAGGTGCGTTCGTTGTGTGTGTTTGATTTTTCGAAACTACCACGAGAAAGTATACACGGAAATGATGTTGCGCAGGTTTCGTTAGTATTAAATATATGATATTCAGACTCTGTCATTCATGCTTCATGCAATAATTAAATGCACTAATAGGGCCAAAATAATAGATCACATTTGACATTCATCAAAATTCATCAACACAGCTTTATTGGCGGGCACAGAAATTATTATATTTTTCAAAATTGAGCAAAAAATTAGTTAAATTTTTACAAATTATTATCTTACTAATATTATAAAGGCGAAACTAATGTGTATGTGTCTCACTTCTTCACGCTCAAATGGCCGTGCCAATATTTATGATATTTTGTATGTAGGTAGCTGATACCTTGGATTAACACACGGTACTTTTTATCCCGAAAAGTTCGCGATTCCCGTAGGATTTCATCAAAAGTCTGAAGATGGCGCTACTGTGCATAAATAAATACACGCAAACGAAGTTGCGCGGGTTTCACTAGTAATAAATAATTACTGATTGTGAACCAAATAAATTAACATTGTCGCTGTGAAGACTGACATAATGTCAAATGTGTCTATAATAAGTTGGACCTACTTTAAGTGCAGTAAATTAGGCCGAAGTTTGTCAAATTAAAATATTAAAAGTTAGGCCACATTTCACGCTTACAATGAGTTTCTAAACAATACAACATTACATAAAACTTAAGAACAACTGTACTGTTCTTAATAACGTCACTTGATTTTTTTTATCAGTATCAAATATGATACTGTACTAAAAAAAAGTGGTTGCATACATTCTGTATCTTTATAAAAAAAAAATTATACGAACAGTTCCCAGTGAATCGCGATCCTAAAATAAAATAGTCCAATTCCAAGACGGACCGCACGCCGCAGGCTGCAAGCGACACTACCTACTAGTTTATATGTAAATCTATGAAAGTGCCGCCGACCGCAGTGTCGCCGCGCTTGGAGTCACTTGCATAGAGCTATAGATATTCTATGTCGCGAAGAGCGTTCGACTATAAATGTCGTAAGGCGTGCACATGCACATTGTTTTAGTGTGTATGACCGATTTTACGAGCGTTTTGCAGCGCTTGCAGTCCGCAGCTGCAGTCTGTTGAGTGCGGTCCGTCCCGGAATTATACCTTCAATCGCAAAGTATAGTAAATTCAGCATTGCCCTAAAACTAAAGGATTACTGCGTTACATTTTATGGAAGTTGAAGTCATACGAAAACTATTATTCTGTTACTTGCGATAATAGGACACCGTTTCATCAAGTTTTTATCTCGTAAGACGACGTGCTATCTCGCTCATACGTAGGAGCGATTGAGATAGAGTGTGACTGAAATTTAATTCCAAGGTGCTTCGTATCGCATGATCCGCGAAATTCAAATTTTCTTAAATTTTTAACAAATTTCGGTTCAATCTTCCATTGCATCCATAAGAATGCGATTCCCAACTATAAACACAATATATCTACTGAACAATCATATAAACTATAAATAGTAGCGCTTCTCTTTGTATTTATATCATCATTTTATTCATAATCTTGGGTGATCCGTTTCGGTCCACGCGGGAAATTCAAATTTTTTGGTGTTTTTTACAAATTGCATCTCAATCATTGATAGAATTTTCATGAAAATTGATTTGACGACAACAAATACAATATATCTATTGAATAATTATCATATAAATTATCATAAAAAATTCTATCAATGATTGAGATGCAATTTGTAAAAAACCCCAAAAAATTTGAATTTCCCGCGCGGACCGAATCGGATCACCTTAACTTAACCTTAAGGTTGCCTTGAATATATTGCTGTTAGCAATAAGGCCGCCTTGTTGCAATTTCACTAGTCTGTAAGTAGTTTATGTATACTGTGTTCTATTGTTGTGATTCGCAAATAAAGCATATTCTATTTATTTATGACAAATGCATTGTATTTGTTAAAAACGTAAGAAAAAAGAATTTCACGGGCCGAGCGAAACGAAACACCTTTAATATTTTAACGAAAATATGATCCTAACATTGGAAGCATGCAAAATGTTTTCAATTACCAACTTTACAATACCTACGTCGCATGCTAAGGAATGCGTTTAAAGCCAAAGGATGCGTTTAGGGCGCAGGCATGCACTTAAGGCGCTCAAAGGCGGCCTTTTCCAAGGACTCGCGATGATCCGGATGAGCGATCTTGATCAACTCGTAGGCGCGTTGCCTGAGAGTTTTCCCAAACAGGTTCGCTATACCCTGCTCTGTGACTACGTAATGGACGTGAGCACGAGTCGTCACTACTCCGGCGCCTGGAAGAGAAATTTTCATTGTAATATTTTTGTTAATCATTCTATCTAACAAACAAATATATATATAAATAGGTATTAGATTAGGCAACACTGCGGACTCTGTGATTATTGGTAATTTTGAATATAATATGTATATTTGACTATGTAAAATAGATTTGAACAGGCTATCCTATTGTCCATCTCTAAAGACAATCTTAAATCTTTGCCTCTATTGTATTGCTGTGCCTGAAGAGGTTGACTAATATGTAAGCAATACCATATTTTATTTATAAGGCCTTTTGTACACATGGTTCGCAATAAATTTATATAAGTCGCGCGACCACAGATTACTAAATAGTTGCGCGACCCAGTTTCATCGTCGCTAGAATCGGTGTAACCTTTACTATTTAAAAATGACACTCACCAACTTTAAGCGTAGGTACAATCTTACTCTCCCCGCGTTTGGTGTTGGACACGATGGCCACTATTGGTTTCCCACGCCCATCTATGGACTCCGCTGCACCGCGGATGAAGTCCACTTGCCCACCAAACCCAGAATACATTCTTGTACCTGAATAAAATAAAATAATCATTATTTTGTTGTTAATGAAGAATATTCAATGTTAATTAAACTGTACAACAAACTACGCAGAAGAAGTTTATAAATATTATAATGAATGAACTATTGTGGCAATACAAATCTAATCAGTTAGATTTGTTACATTACATAAACTATTATTAGTTACTAAATTATAAAAAACTACAACCATACAAGAAATAAAAGAAAAATAAATTCTAGATCAGTTCGTTACTTTTTCTAAACTCATGCCACTAGTCTTGAATAGTCCCAATTCGCATCATTCTTTTAAAGGCATATAACGGCGGAGGTATTGACATTCTAAAAGAAAAAAAATATAACAAAAATAACTACGTATATGTTTCATTTCATACATATTACTACTCAAAACATTTTGAAGTGAGGTAGGGCACAGCGGATAATCTGCTCAAATCGGAGCAGCTCGTCTGGGGAAGGACCACCACCTTACAGAAGATCGTAGCCAAATAGCATTGGTCTCAGCCATGCTGTGTTCCTACGGTGAGTAAGGTCTCCGGAGCTCCACTTTTTACAGGGTCGGCAACGCGCGAGTGATACCCCCGCTATTGCAAGCGTCTATAGGCTGCGGTGACTGCTTACCATCAGGCGGGCCGTATGCTTGTTTGCCACCTTGGAGGTATAAAAAAAATATATACAGTAGGAAGGAAGTCATTTAAATACTTCCTACTACCATATTTCTGGGACAACCAACTTAACTGCGCTCGCCAACCCGCCTGCCAAGCGTGGCGAGTATTGGCAAAACCTAGTATACGTTTGATTAATTTGATACTGACCTATTGAGTCTGCGCACACCTGCCCAGTCAGATCCACCTCAATGCAGGAATTGATAGCAGTCATCGTCGGCTGCATCGACACTATGTGAGTGTTGTTCACGTAGTCGATTTCAAGCATTTCTGTAAAAGTAATATAATAATAATAATAATATTTTTTATTTTTCTCACCATATACAGACAACTAAATATAAACAGATTGTTCCACTTATGAATATTATGGTGGGTGCCAACCCGAACTAGGATAATTCCTGTATCTCAAATTGTCAACCCTCCACCCCACAGAATGGTCAGTAAAAAACATCTAGTAAAAAATAATGTTTTAAATTAGCACAAACTGACGATTGCTTAAAAATAATTTCAAATGACGTTATTAAATTAAATTATCATAAATAAATATAATAATAATATGAACAATTAAGATTTTTAAAGTTGTTAAATTGTTCTGTAGTATACTGCTACAACTAAAATTATGCTATAAGGCAGCTTCTCCGTCTGTCCACGATTTAGCTCAGAGACGCTTAATAGTAGAAAGCTGTATTTTGCATGTATACATAATATTAACTATGCTAACAGAGTGGTGGAACCATGAAGAAATTAATAAGAGGAGTTGCTACAATGAGCCATTCGTATGAACGAAGTTGTCGCTGACGGGAGGGGGTGCGGGGGGTGTTTAACCTGTCTAAACACCTTCCCGCACCTGTGCCGCACCCCCGCACAGCCCGACAATGCGTGACGTCAGTGCCCAATTGAACGTGCTGGACATTGCATAAACTCCTCTTAGTAATTTAACAAATAGTTTTGGAGTTGCCTTCTCTACACGTAAATAGCGTGCCAATGTTTTTTTCATGCCCACCATTTAGTGTTAGGTGTCGTTAGATAGGTCTTTCAATAATTTTTCGATGCAATGATCCGTTTGCGAATTATCCCGACACGTACTTGCCCGATTTTTTTTGCTTTTTTTCTTTGATGACGTAGGCATCCGATAAGAAAGGATTTTTCCTAAATTATATTTATATTGTGTAATACATTATGTATATTGTATAGGCAGCAATTGTTTTTCTTTCGAAAAGTAATGAAGACTTACCAATAAAGGGGTTATTGTCGACGAAATCGTACAACTGTTTGTTGCCGACCAAAAAGCTGCCAACAATACGTCCTTTGTGCATTTTCTTTCTGTAAAATAAAAAAAATACCGATATAATATAACTAGCTTTTTCGCGCGGCTTCGCTCGCGGTTAATTTTATGAAATAGATCTCGTTTAACAACAAAACCCAAGGCGCGACTTGTCGCGCCATCTGTTGGCCGATACAGCACCCTCTATAGTTGAAAAAATATTTTCCCATTGGAATGACATACTTTCACGGGTTTAAAAGTAGCCCATGTTGGGCTCTGTACCCCTGACAATATATACACTAATTTTCATAATGATCGGATGATTAGTTAAGCCGTGAAGGAATAACAAACAAACAAACAAATATGTACTGTATGTAAGCTTAGATCTTTAAAACTATGCAACGGATTTTGATGCGGGTTTTTTAATAGATAGAGTGATTCAAGAGGAAGGTTTTCAGGTATAATACATTCCGAAATTCCCACGGGAAACCGGGATACACGCAAACGATTATGCGCAGGTTTCGCTAGTTTAAAAATAAAACAGCGGGCCGGTCAGTAATGATACATAAATTTTTTCCCCTCTGGGGAATAAGGGTTTTCATACATTTTTGAGTAAGGAATTTTCATACAATTTTTCCTCCCGCGTATTTTAGGGAAGGAATCGCGTACTTTCTACTTTTGAAATAAGAAAGACGGTACTTTCCGAGGAGGTGTAGTAAAAAATATGGGCGTGAAAAAGTTGTAGTGAATCCTGCATCAAAAAATAATTATCCTAATGTTAATTTTATAATGACATACTTATTATTCGTGACGCATCCTCGCTTGACCAGGTCAATGACACCAACGCTGAACATTTCCGAGTGGATGCCGAGGTCCTGGTGGTTCTTCAAGGCAGATAGCACTGCGTCTGGAATGCTACCGATACCTAAAGAAACAAGAAAATATTTAAAAGGCAATTCTAGATAGATAGAATATGCTTTAACTGTAATATACAATTAAAGCATATTAACAACTATAACACAAACTTACAAACTAGTAGTGGCAACAAGGCGGCCATTATTGTTGAAAGCAATCTTTTAACACATAAAAACATATGTATTAAATCAAATAAACTGTACGGTTTTTCTCATACACACATGTCGATTTATCGTTACGAAAAATCGTTACGATTGGACGGTACAGTTCAAACTTGCAACGATAAATCGACATGTGTGTATGAGAAAAACTGTTTTATTATGATCTGTATGACATAACAATATATATCTACTATACAATAATAACTAATATTATAAAGTGTTTTGTGTCAGATACCAATTAATTTGCTGAAAAATATTTATATTCATTAATCGGTTAATGGTAAATAGTTAACTATAAATTGAACCTTATGCTTCAGTTTTAAGGTTTAAAACCATTGAAAAACATGTATGATTGCTGTCAGATTGATTCACCAAACCGGTCAACAAAATAAACAACATTATTTTAGTAGCGACCTGTCCTTGACATCCACCGGTTGATCAATACGAACACTTGGAAACGAACTCATTTTTATCGTATGAACAGTCGCGTGCACTGGTAAGTATACAGATACTGTTTTTCAAATATATGTATACTTTTGATAATTCAAAAATGAGTATTTGAGTAATGTGTTACAATTATAATATTCTTCAAAAAAACTGGTACAGATATTATATTTCACGAAGAGGATTTGGCGTATGAATGTTGTGAGGCTTGCCAATGCACATTGTTTATGTGTGCGTGTGCGATTTTACGAGCGTTTCCGAGGTTACGCACACTACAATAATGTGCATGTGAACGTTACAACATTCAAAGCCAAATGCTCTTCATGAAATAGAATATACCCATAACACAACCAGGTCAAGCCTAACTTACATTGGGACCAGTACTAATGGAGTAGAATATATTTACCCGCCGCTGCGCCCGCGTAAAAATTAGCCTATGTTGGGCTCTGTACCGCTGCCGTGAAGGAATAACAAACAAACTCACTTTCTCATTTATAATATTTTAGTTAGGATAGTAAGGAAGGATTAGTATGATTCGTTAAATAAATCTTATTTCTTCCTCTTCCATAAACTTTGGATAACAACTTACCCATCTGAAGTGTAGCGCCATTTTCTACGAGATTATCACCGATCAGCTGACCAATCTTGGCCTCTTCAGCACTGGGTGGCTTGGAGCCGTGGTCAGGTAGTGGAGTGTTGTCTTGCACAGCATAATCTATGTGGGAGACGTGTATGATCGCGTCGCCGAACGTACGGGGCATGTTGACGTTTATTTGTGCTGTAATGAGAATAAATAAATAAATATTCCTGGACGAATCATGTATATAGGAATATGGGTACTAGATTGCTGATAAATATACTTAAAATACTTTTTTTTTGTAAATAAATACTTATTATACATAGAAAACACCCAGACCAAGGCAAACAGACATGTTCATGCACACAAAATGTTTGCCTTGCGCTGGATTCGAACCCGCGGCCCTAGGGACCATAAAGTGACCATTGCTAGCCACTCGACCACCGAGCCTGTCCCTGATGTCCTGTGCCTGTGTGTGTGTAAGCCTGTGAATGAGTTAACTGATGTGTTTAGGACTACATATTTGACAGACGGTAGTGCCGGAGGTCGGCACCAGAGGGCGTGGCAAACATTTGTGTGGTGGCATTTGTGTTCATAAATCTGGGTGTTTTTATCAATACGCAACGCCATGTGAAATTGAAGTATTAAAGCGTTTCGTTTACATCTGTTCTTCATACATTTCTCTTGAAAGTTATTGCAACATCGTTCACATACTATAAATTCCTACAATTTATTCTTTTGCAAGAATAAATGTACTCATGGATATGGATTATTATTATACTGTCGGTTATATTTTTACTTACCAACAATAATCTTAGAGTTGACGAGCGCTGAACGGACGCAGTCCACGGAGGTTCCCAAACTGCAGTAGCCGTGGCTGTCTGGTGGCGAAACCTGAGTAACAGATATAAAATCATTATTATGCTACCAGCTGTACCCGCGACTCAGCCATGAAAGAAAGAAAATGGTTTATTTGACGTAATAAAAAACACAAATTATAACAATTTTTCAAATCGATATACTCTCGTTTGTTAAAAAAAATTAGAGTACTTTATGAATAACTAGCGGCTCGTCAGCTTCGCACGGGTTTTACAAATGATCCCTAAATTTTTCGTATTCGTAAATGAATTATTCGACTCGACATTGTCACAATGAATACCTGGATGACAGCAATATCGGGCTGGATGATCTTCCTGTGGAACAGCTTCGGTATATCCTGTAGGAAGATGGGGATGGCATCGGAGCGACCCTCGGCTACCGACTTGCGGACATTAGCCGCCATGAACAGAGAGACAGATCTGCAAACAAGAAAAATTGGTCCGGCTTAAAAGAAAAATGGGAAACATGACAACATTAAGATTTTCTTGAATTTTAATATTGAAAATCATATTGTTGTACAAAAATGACATGTTTCCAATTTTTGGATTAAGGCGAGATCAGGTATTTGTTTTTCTTTGTGTAATCTTTAATAAATAAAATGTAGTGACTTATAAATTTTATTACCATTTAAGTGGTATTATATTATCTATTAAACACTGAATATTTTATTAAGCTAGCATTCTTAGTTTTCGAGATTTACAGGTTTCTTTAGGTGACCCGCATTCATTGCTCTCGAGTGTACTTAACAAATGAAAACAGGTATACAAAGCCGTAACCAATAAAAAATACATTACAAAGTACCTACAGCCATAATATGAAAAATCATAATATTAACAATGTTGTAATGAGAAATATAGATTTTTGAACCGATAATCCTTACTAATATTATAAATGAGAAAGTTAGTTTGTTTGTTTGTTTGTTATTCCTTCACGGCTTGACTAAGCAGCCGATCACTATGAAAATTTGCATACATATTGTTAGGGGTACAGAGCCTAACATAGGCTACTTTTTATCCCGTGAAAGTATATCGTTCCAATGGGAAAATATGTTTTCTACTATAGAGGGCGCTGTATCGGCCAACAGATGGCGCCACAAGTCGCGCTATGGGTTGTTTTGTTGTCAAATGAGATCTATACAGTCATAAAATTAACGCGAGCGTAGCCGCGGGAAAAAGCTAGTATAATATAAAAGTACATACGATTATCGTAATTTGTGATTCTATCTCCAGCAGCGGACTTCTTGTGGCGGAGAATTCTATAATATTTTCATATAATAAAATTTTAAATAAAATCTTATTACCTACATAATCCTATATAAAGTCAGATTTTTCGGGAATTCCCAGAGAATCGTATTTAAGCTTACAACGGATAGGTACCTAAAATACATAGTTTTCCCAAAGATGGCAGACAGAGTTCGAGTGAATTATTGCCCCGATAATAGCAATTCTCGGCTTTCATTGATATATTCAATTAGCACGTAAAAATATCAAACGAAAAACTATTTGAGAAAATAAATTAGCACTTCATCTAGATTATCCGAACTTTGTGATTCTAGAGACGACGTCAAATGAAGGAACTCAAGCTTAACGTTAAGTGCACGTCACGATTTGTAGTAAAAAACAGAAAGAATCTCGAAAGAATGATGTTTTTAAGGTAAACAATATTTTGTTTGTCTTATTAGTTATATTTAACGGCAAACATTGACCTCAGCCTATCCGCAATGGAGTAGCATGCATGACAGAGTACGCTCTAATCGGGTTCGATCCCCGGTCGGGTCATGATGAAAAACTAACTTTTTCTGATTGGCCTCGGGTCTTGGATGTTTATCTATATATGTATTTGTTATAAAATATAATATCGTTGAGTTAGTATCCCATAACACAAGTTTCGAACTACTTTGGGGCTAGCTCAATCTGTATGAATTGTCCCTATATATTTATTTATTTATTTATTTAATACTCCAATCCCTTTAGATCGAAGGGAGACTTATATCTCTGAAATGGGATGATTATGGGTTGATATTATTATAATAGTATGTATAAAAATTGTACTAACGCTTAATGATATACTTACTTACATAAAACTTATTTCTACTCATATGTTATTCAAACGTGACCGACAAAGATCGACGTATTATGCTTGTTAGTTAATTTACCTGTGTTATATCATTGACCTTGTCAACCAACATGACATTCATTTACCTGGAAGAAATTGCTTAGCGATAAGGTCGCCTATTGTACTTTTAATATATAAGTTTAAAAAAATTAGATTGTATTGTTAGTAGTTAGAAAAATTTGCTTACTACATAAATTCATACATATTCAACCATTTTGATATGTGAGACGCGTTGACGCGACCTTCGCATCGCACCTCTAAACCTTTTTTTTCTACTGACGGATGGCTGCTACAAGAGAGGCGCATTTTACAGAGTATTTCTAAATTTAATGCATTCTTTTTTACTGAATACTAGACAATTTTTTCCTTGCATAAACGATCATAATAATATGTAACCTATATAGTCATGTGTTAGAAGGAAGTTCATTAATAAATTAGGACCTTATATATTTTTTACACAATTCAGACAGAGCCACATAGTCCCAAAGTATTCTAGGCTTAACCTGCATGTGTTATGGGTGCCAGCCATCGGATATATTATTTAAAACTAGTAAAACCCGCGCAACTTTGTTTGCGTATATCTCGCTTTCCCGTGGCAATTTTGAAAAATCCTTTCTTAGTACACCCCTAGACGTCGTAAAGGACCTACATTCCTTTGGAATCTCTAGACCCAGCGTTTTGGGCTGTGTTTTGATATATAGTTAAGTCAGTCAGGACTTTGAATTTTATATTATTTAAAATATGTACTTATAATGTAAATATTTGCCTTGAGCGGGAATTGAACTAGCGCCCTCTGATACCGAAGGTAGGATCACTGTCAACGTATCACCGGGCTGTCAATATGTGTGGCTGTCATATTGGAATGGTATATAGATCGGATATCGCGTTCTTCAAATAACCTACTGTATGACAAGAAACCCTTATCATTATCACTACAAGAAATACAATCTAATCTTGTCATGTAATGTCAAACGTATCTCATTTTAAGTGTGCATTGTCTGTTACTAATAAAAAAAGACAAATTGATCTTAATCTTAACTGGTTCTAACTGCTTTAATTAAAGCTTTCATAGAAATAAATTCTTAGACGTAGCGATTGACGAAGTAACTATTTAGTAATCTGTGGTGACAAACTAAACATTGATGGGATGGAAAGTCAGTTGAAACATACACGCTGCAGCTAAACCGACGAAATATTGTACGGAGATGATCACCACTCTATCTCTCTGACTTACTAAGTTGACTTACTAACGGTGAGTTGCAAAAACCATTTAAAATTTAATGATATATTCAATTTTAACTCTCACTGTCAAATTAATATAAAAGAAAAGACATTTAATGTGGTAGTAAGTAACATTATGTGGTATTAAAGTTAAGTTTCGTTTCTGCAAAGGACTTTCAATGTCATCTTTCTCTACTTAAATTTTTCTGTTCTGACTAACCTAAAGATATCCTTGCACTCAGGTGCAACATAGGCTGCCTCCAGTTCGGTATGCATGTGCACCACTTTGATGTCCTTCAGGCAACCCGCCTTGCCCACCTCTGTCATCGCGTTCAGAAGTGGAACGGGAGTTGCAGCGGCGCCCTGGGAGAACACCGTTTGACCTATAAAGAAAATAATAATAACATATTATGTTCATTTATTTATATAAAATGCTTTGTTCTGACTGACTGACTGACGGATTGACTGACGGATGGAAATCACAGCCTAAATCGCTGATCGTCGATTGATCGGACGAAGTTCATTGTCAATCTATGCACGGAGAAATAACTTTTTAATCTTAGTACAAAATATAGGTGTCAAAGTACGAAAAACGACTTGGGTATTATGAATTTTACCCTCTTGCGATAACAGTGAATATATAACCCGTACATTGAACGTTATACTGTGGTGACGTCAATAAATCCCTACCACGATAAGGCTATCGGGTTGCGCATATTATTATGACTGTTTACTATGATTTATAATATGCGCTATTTGATACATAGAAGTAAACAAACATTACGAAATTATTATACAGGGTTACATGTAATTCTGTGGAATTGTTCGCTGTTCGAGCTTGCTTTGACAGTACGAGGTGCACACACGAACAGCGACGAATTGTATCAAACGTGTTGTTTACTAAAAACTGTCGAACCGCGAACAGCGAACCAATTCATTGTGTTGTTCTGCGCTTTAGAACTAAACGTTCTAGTAAAAAAAACACGAAGTCTGTTTTAGGTGGTGCATAAATTAAAAAAAAAACAAAAAGATTCAATCCAAAATTTCACCGGTCAATTCATAAAGCCGCTTTTTCACTATGGGATATAATATTTGTTACATCTTGGTTGGCAACGCGCGAGTGATACTCCTGGTGTTGCAAGCGTCCATAGGCTACGGTGACCGCTCACCATCAGGCGGACCGTAAGTTTGGTTAAACAACAAATCGAAAAGATTGACTTTGATACCGCGGCACCTGTTGTATTTGAGGGCTCGGTTATACCTTTTGCCCATTCGGTTAAAAACCTCGGTTTACATGTTGACGCTACTCTAAGCTGGACCACACAAATTGCCGAAGTCAGCCGCGGAGTTACGTCTACTTTGCGGTTTCTTAATAGGTTTCGGAATTTTCTGCCGATCCCTACTAAGGTCACTCTCGTAAATTCTCTCATTCTCCCACTCATTGATTATGCTGATGTCTGCTACTCTGATGTAAGTGAAGCGCAGCTTGACAAATTAGAGCGTCTCGTCAATAATTCCATCCGATTCATTTTCTGTCTTCGTAAATACGATCATATATCTTCCTTCCGTTGTCAACTCAAATGGCTCCCCATTCGCTTGCGAAGACAGCAAAGGATGCTCTGTACTCTTCATACCATTCTTAAAAATCCCCTTAGTCCCGAGTACTTAAAAAGCAAATTTAATTACATCTGTAACACTCATGAGCGTCAACTTAGATCTCATAATTCCCTCGCACTCGCTACTCCCCGTCATCGCACATGCTTTGTGTCTGACTCTTTTACACTCCAGGCCACTCGGCTCTGGAAGAAATTGCCTGTCGCCATGAGGTCAATCTCCAACAAATTTAACTTCAAAAAAATGTTAAGGCTAGTCTTTTGTCCACAATTCAGTAATTGTCGTCATAGTAGTATATTATATTGCATTCTGTATCTATAGTAACTAAATATTAGTAAGTATGTATTGTATTCTTACTTGATATGTACCCTTATGTTTAGTATATGTAATTATCAGTATATATATGTTATTTTGACAAACCCTTATTATATCTATTATTTATTGTATGTAATTTATTTTATAACCGCATTCATGTATATCTGCACTACCCAAAGGTTGACTGGTAGATAATGCTGTTAGCGTTAAGTCCGCCTTTTGTACCCTTATATTGTGGTCAATAAAGTTTAAATAAATAAATAAATAAATAAATAAAATAAAAATCTTGAGCTATGAATGCAAACTGAGACGTGGCAGGGAGGCGTGGTGTCCGGGGACGTGAGGTAAAGTAATATATGTAGATATATTATAACAGTGTACATGATCTAATGTCGTACAAAATGTATAACGAGCGATAAAATATTATATCACATAGCGAAAAAACCGGCTTTATATTTCACCGGTCAATCTCCAAAATTTGACGTGTCACTTCAACCAATCGACATTGGCGGAAAGAGGAGCTCATTGGCGTCGTCGTTGTGTGCCGCATTCTATAACGTACAAACGTCAACCATAGCCAGTGTTTGGATGGGTTTTGTTATCTCGAGCTTCTCCATGCTAAGGATGACATGGATGGGTTTTGTTATCTCGAGCTTCTCCATGCTAAGGATGACATGGATGGGTTTTGTTATCTCGAGCTTCTCCATGCTAAGGATGACATGGATGGGTTTTGTTATCTCGAGCTTCGCCATGCTAAGGATGACATGGATGGGTTTTGTTGTTTCGAGCTTCTCCATGCTAAGGATGACATGGATGGGTTTTGTTATCTCGAGCTTCTCCATGCTAAGGATGACATGGATGGGTTTTGTTATCTCGAGCTTCTCCATGCTAAGGATGACATGGATGGGTTTTGTTATTTCGAGCTTCTCCATGCTAAGGATGACATGGATGGGTTTTGTTATCTCGAGCTTCTCCATGCTAAGGATGACAATCAGCTAAGTCGGTGGCCTTGAGGCGGCTTGGAAACACTGGCCTCTGCCAATCCGTATTGGAGCAGCGTGGCAGAGTATGCACTTATCCCAATCCATTGAAGGGAGACCCGTATTAATGCAGTGGGATGATTGAGGGTTGACATGATGAACCAAAACAATCAGACAGAGCAAATATAACATTTGAGGAAAAAGTAGCATAAAAAGTTTATTATTCATTTAATGGGCAGTTTTCTTTAAGGTATTTTATAGCTTCCCTAAACACTCCATAGATGGCGCAGCCTGGCACTTTTGGTAATAAAAGAGTAATGGGTGGAGTGACCTTTTTGCTAGGACCAAGTATAAGAATGGACAGATTAAATTTTAGAACGACAATGAAACTGTCTTTGCTCTCTGTCTTGCTTATAGCAACATTCAGTGTGAAAAAAAGAAACAAACATAGACAAACATCACCGTCTAGAACGTCAGCGTGTCAACTTTTGAGACATTTGGTATCCGCTTGGATATCAAAGCTCGTGTTGGATTTTTTGTGTTTTGAGGTGATAATTGGACTTTTTATAAAGAAAAATTGTGATACGGATTTTCGTTTTGAACCATAGCTTGCGTAGCCATTGGTTGTAAGAGTAGAATGGGTGTTACAACGGAAAGCGATCAAAGGATATCTTTTCATAGGTAAGTTATCGACTACATGATTTATATTTTTTGTGCAGGAAATACATTACATGATCGGTTTTTGTAAAGTTAATTGAACCCTAAAGACGATGCAGACGCATAATTTCAACAAACCCATTACTTTTATACAAAGATTTGATTTTATACATTACGTTTATTGAGCTTTGACAGATGATGTACCTTAAATATTGTAAGTAGAGTTGTCACATTGTATCGATAAAATAATAAATTGTATGCGTTTTTATTAAGGTTTAATTTATTCCTAGTTCTCTTGCCCATTGGGATGAGGGTTAGTTAGATAAGAGTAATCAAAGTAATATAGATCTTGTGTTTTTCAGGTTTCCTGACACTAATATAAGAAACAAGTGGATTAAGAACATAAAACGAGATAATTGGACACCTTCGCCATATTCTCGCCTGTGCTCATTACATTTCGATGTATCTTGCTATCGGGCAGGTAATTTAGATGAACACGCTACGGAGTATTATGTGACGTTTAATCATAAACATATTAGAAATCATTTTAATAAACTAGTCTTATTTAGTGGTCAGTAGATGCAGTAAATAACTAAGCATCAAGCACTTTAAGTAAATTCCTGTAAGTCTTTGTTTATTGTTTTTTGATCCCTAGTTGTTTTTTTTAAAATAAGAATTGTTAAATTGGTGACATTATACGGATTATTTAACAATTCCTATTAGATATTATAATTATTATTACATGTGTGTATAATGATTACAAAATGATCATGATTATGATGTATGATTTTATTTAATTTAAATATTTTGAATAAAAACCTTATAAGTACCTATTTTGCTTTATTTATTCTTCACCCGCATTGAGTGTAGGTAATCTTTTTATTTGGCATATTTAAAAAAAAACATAAATACCTAAAGTTACTGATAGATGAGTATTTGACATTCCTATCGATAGGTGTCGATAGTGTGTATTTAATTGTTAAAGAATATTTCTTCAGCAATATTGATTTATAGCTGGACTGGGACTGAATAAAAAACATAGACCAACCCTTTGAGCTGCTTATCTTCCCAGGGTATGTCGTAAAAGCCGACGTGATCATACCCACTCCAACATCGGACTGTCTATGGGGGATAACGATAGGAATGTTCGTCATTGGTAATCTTGGAACGAATATCAGGTTGCTGTGGTTTGACTAAATGACTTATGGTTCTACTCACCCCGATAGGGAAACTAGGGGGTTATGCATCTGTTTCTGTCTTTAATCATTTGATTTGTCAAGTGTTCTCAGATCTTAAAATGAACATTAAATATTAAATCGATATTAGTCGATAAAGACACGGACATCTCTAGTGATCCTATATAAAAAAACAAAAGTTTATATAGCATACTGGCTTCATGAGCACAAAAGACGTTATAGACAATGATATATCTATCTCTTTTTTACTTAAGACGGCACATATTAGTGTGAAAGACAATACCCATGTATTTCTTTCGTCTAAAATACAATCCGTCCATTCTTATACTTGGTCCTAGCCTTTTTGCTACAATGTTCATACAATACAAAAAAACTTCAATCAATGCTTCAGAAATGACAAATGACAGAAACAGAAATTAATCAAATTGACATTCGGTCAGTTCTTTCTTGCCACAGACTAAATATTTGGCCTCAACAATACCAAAAAATAATGCTAGCGCCATCTTTTGATGATTTTAAAAACCAACTGATTGTACTTAAAAGAAAACTGCTCATTAACCTTCTTTAGTGACCCAGATAGTATTTTTATTATTGTAATAAAGATACACAACAAGCCTCTATAATCTCGACGTCCTTTTAAATGACAATGATATACATTTAAATAATGCAAAATAGTTAAGTATGCAAATCTAATATTATACGGTTGTTAGGAATAGATATCGCATTGCTGAAGGTTTTACAATACAATGTATTATCAAAATCTATATTTATTTAAAGTGAGTATTTTACCAAATCACCTTATTTTTTCCTAACACCAGTTTGTCAGTCTCGACAAAGAGCAAACAGTTTTGACCTAGAATATACTTCTTTAATTAAATCGAAAAATTAGTAGGACAGTGATTAGTTAACCAGTCACAATTTTTCGGACATTAAGTTTGATTTTAACTTTTGTGTTTGCTTATCATCTTTTTTTTTTGCAAATCGGTTACGTATTTTCACTCTCGGGTGACATCTATTATACAGGGTACAAGGTGCCTCGTCATAAAGTGCACAAACGGGGAAATAGATAGATAGAGAATACTTCAATTTATAGTTTTAAAAAACACACAAAAAAAAACTTATTTTGTTTTTGTTTTTTTTTTAAACCTAGAAGAAGATTTCGAACTTTGCAAGTGAAAAACAGGCTGTAACTTTCGAACCACTGGGGTTTTTGAGTTCAAATAAAATCATTAGTAAATAATGTGTCTTGAAGAATAAATAAAATACAAAGCGTAAATGATCATTGATAACTAATAAGATAAATAATTTTTTGAATTTTTTTGTGGTATTTTTTCAATTGAAACAAAATTTCTCAAAATACTGACAGTCAAAATATTTTTTTATGACTGCTAATTAATTTACATCTACCTTGCCACAAAAAAGACAGTTCTAAACTCAAGTCCTTTGACACATTATTTGGGGCATCCTGTATTTATCATGTCATACATAGGTACTAACACGATAACTTGTCAATTGCAGGGTAAATATTTTTTATCAGTGATTAATGTGATTATAAATTGATACGACATTAGATATGAAATTAATTGCACATTAAGATCCCCTTCACATTGACGTTCGATTAGCATCGGCGTTGGATAAACTATTACAGCGGCATTGACTGTGACATTGACGAGCCGTCGTCGTAGGCGGCGGCGCGACGACGGCAACGACGCTAGCGCCTTTGCAGCATCATCAGCATCATGAGACTTCTTTTCTGCGGCGTCATGTGGCTTCTATGCAGCGTCATATGTGATCATGTACAAAACAAAACATTGTCGTTCGAATAGCGTCGACGTTGGATGAACTATTACCCAGATTACGAGGCGTCATCGGCTAGACGCTAGCGTTGTTATAGCGCCTCTGCGGCATCATGTTGCGTCTTTGCGGCGCGGCGTCATGTCATGTGTAATGTACGTACAAACAAAATGACAATACATCGCATGCCGAACAAGAAGATATATAGCGAAAGGAATTTACTGCGACATAAGCGTCAAATATTTAGCCAACAACCAGTACGCAAACGCCATGTGAAGTAGACGCATCAAAATTCAAGAAAGTACCATACAGATGTATTGGTCATACATAACTGTAAATCTGTACATGTAACATAATAAATAAATAAAATAAGTCAATTGTTTGACATACGCATCTTTCCGATTTGTTATGTACTTAATCGCATAATGACGCCGCGTAAGTCCATTCAACGCCGACGCCGACGCAGGACGAAAGTCAGTGTGATAGGGCTCTAATTAGTAAGTACTTTGATGTAATGATAAAACTGACATGACAGTTACTCTACCGGTTTGAACTAGAAATGCTTCTGTATTTGGAATTTTGGACGATAAGGGCCCCCTGGGGCCGTACCACGACTTTTTATAACTATCCTTACACGATTGTGTAAACGAGACGTCCGTCGCCTTACATCATGTATTGCGCTGTCTCCCTTACTCAGCCGTTCTTGTTTTGTTTTTGTTTAAACGGTTTTAATTAGTTTGTCTTGAATTGTTTTTAAATTGTAAATAAAAAATAATACTAATCACGCTATCTTTATTAAGTGAGACTGACCTATCAGCGCACAGTCAAAACAACTGGATTACTTGATCTAGAAGAAATTTTACAAATGTGTATGTTTCATGATGTAAGTGAGCTAGCAGTTTTGGAATTACAATAAATATTCTTTTGTTTTACGTTCTACGGCAGACAACAGGCAAGCGGGACACCTGATGGTAAGTGGTCACCGCCGCCTATGGACATCAGCAACACCAAGAGCGCTACCAACGCGTTGTCCACCTCTGACGAGACCTCTAATGTACCTCTTAAATAGTCCCATGTCATAGTCCGAAGGAAACACACGAGGCCGGGATTCCGGAGCTCATTCCAGACTTACAAAATCTTCACATTAAAGGAAACCATTTATTTTATGGCATAATTTATCAAGAGACTCGACATATTCTTGTTTGGTATAAATATAGATTTGCATTTTTCGTGCAAAGTGTAATCTCTGTAAAAATATCTCGAAATAAGGGTCAGTAACACTTTAATGCAATCTCAAAGCGAACTCTTTGGGATCTTGCCAATGCAGATTTTATTTGCACTCTACATGAACTTTGCATAACACTGGCGACTAATTCCGATTTCGCTGATGCATCTTAAATTCATAATGGTAGAAGGTACCACAGATCAAATCGTTCATTCAGGTCATTAACAACACAGATAATATTTAATACAGAATAATAATATGTACTACATGACCAAAGAACAGGTCTGTGATGGTCTACTCTCTAAAATAAAATATTTCATGTCGAATGCAAGCTGCATTTCTTATTATTTCTTTTATTATCATGTATTATATTAGAGAATTTAGAAAACCTTAAACATATTTATGGCTCGGCTCACCTCTTTCATTGAATTATTATCTGTACAAATGCACCTAAATATTTATCTATGGCGATATATATATACTTAAAGCCGACCCCAAGGACGACTCTTGAGATAATCATTGCATATCTGGCATGTCTGGTATAACTGTTCCAATACTTTCTACTCCTGTCTAATTTCTTTCTGATTAAATTCATTGTGATTTCCAAGACAGACCCCTGGACGCCAATAAGCTTCATAGTCAATCTGAGGTCGCCGTTGTCCTGGCTATACAGGCGACACAGCGGTGGGAATGTGTGGCTTGTCCCGTATAGTATGTCTGGTATAAAGATAAAAAATTGTCTGGGCACTCGTGGAACTCGTTTGGCGTGCGAGTAGTCTTTATAAGGACGGTAATAAAGTAATTATCGTAACTTAATTAACGTCTAGTTAAGCGTCAAGCCGACATTGTCGCATGCATTGCATTAAATGGATTACGTTTTTGTGGTAATTGTGATCTTCAAGCAAACTTTAATTAATTCATATAATTGGACATTGATTCATATAAACCCATAATCATCCCACTGCAGGGATACGGGTCTGCTTCAATCGAAAGGGATTAGAAAGTACTCTGCCACGCTGCTCCAATGCGGATTGACGGAGGCCGGTGTTTTCAAGCCGTCTACAATCACAACAATGTTTAGGAAAGTACCTATTAGGAAATACGAAATTGTGTGTACCTCCATATTACTGTAACTAGTTCTCATGAAAGATCCTTGGCGTTAGAGATTTTCAAGGGGAAGCAGAAGACGTAGAGATAATCAGGGGATGTTAGACAGTTGCTTCAAAGTATTATTAGAGTAAAACCGAGTTGGCAACTACACTGGGCGTCAAAAATAAGTAGTACAGTTTTAAAATTGCAATTACTCTTAAACTATAGAAGTTAGAGTTTTGAAATAAAAGTAATTTTATAGCAAATTTAACAAAGTTTTCTAAAAATAATATTTTATTTAGCATTAGTAAAGTTTTACACTGAAAATTAAGAAAAAACTAAAAAGCTAACCATTTTGAAGTAACTATCAAGAACTTAATTTTTAAGTTTTGGGCCTTGTTCCCACTTTAGTAACTTGTGTTGCCGCCTCGGGCTCTGATGACATCTTCGAGCCGGTTTGGCATGCTGAACACTAAGTTTCGGAGGCGGTGTTAGGGAATATTCACCCATTCTTCTATCAGGGCCTGTTTTAGAGCCCTAAGGGTGGCGGGGGGTGGTCTGCGTCTTCTGACTAGCCTCCCAAGCTCATCCCAAGTGTGTTCAATCGGGTTAAGATCTGGGCTTCTTGATGGCCAAGCCATCAAGCTGATGCCAACCTCCTGAATGTACTCTTGTACGAGGTGAGCGGTGTGTGGCCGGGCGTTATCATGCATTAGTATCGCTCCATCACCCATATTTACTAAATATGGCCCTGCATACTCGATAAGGATCTCTAATGCATATCTTTCACCAGTCGGACTGCCATTTTCTGTGACCACTAGCTCTGTGCGACCCTCTGAAGAGATGCCAGGCCATACGTGTACAGAGCCCCCGCCGTATTGAACTCTTTCCGAGATGCAACCTTGAATGTATCGCTCACCAGGTCGCCTGTATACTCTCCGCGTTCCATCGGAAGTGAATAAAGAAAACCGAGACTCATCTGTGAACAAAACTCTTGTCCATTCTTCTTCGTCCCATTGTACGTGTTGACGGGCGTAGCGTAGTCTTGCTACTCGATGCCCTGTCTCAAGTTTGGGGCCATTTGCTGGCCTGTACGACTTCAGGTTGGCTTCAGCAAGGTCTTCTCCTCACTGTACTCTCACTAACGTAGTCTCTTCGGGTCTGAAGAAGCTGTTGCTGGACCTTAACTGCATTAAGGTGACGATTTCTTAACACAGTAGAGACAATTAAGCGGTCTCTCCGGTACTAGTGCACCTGGGTCTGCCATTACTTGGTCTCCTTAGATGGTTTCCAGTCTCTTAGTACCTTCGCTTTACTTGCTGGATCGTTCTTAGAGTTACACCCACCGTTCTTGCAGTATGACGCATATTGATGCCTACTTCGAGAAAAGTTATGATTCTTGCACATTCTTCTGGTGAAAGAGGCATGATTAGTGACGTTTACTCGCTGAAGACACATTTGCTTTTGAATTGCAATTGATTTATCAGAAATAAAGAAAACAATAAAAAACAAAAGTACAAGCCAACAGTTTAAAAAAGAGTGTTTTTGTTTATTAAGTTTTTTTTTCAGTCAAGTTCAAAAAATGATATTATGCATGACGTTTTTATTAAATGAAATGAAATTGTCTTTTAACTTTTTTTTATTTGAAAGGTCTAGCTTCTGTAGTTTAGGAGATATTGCAATTTTAAAACTGTACTACTTACTTTTGACGCCCAGTGTAGAAGTGGGCAGTGTGCAAGAGCGAAACTGAATGGTAACTCCGTTCGCCTAAGGTCGCCACAGGCATCATACTGATTATTATTTATTACGCTATTGTATTGCAGCAAAGTATACCTATTCTATTATCTTATAAATATTATTTTACGTTCCTTTGCCCCGTGTTATAATGTCAGCTTAGCCTTATCATTTACTGTACAATAAAATCATAAATGCCAAACGTAGTATATTCAAAAAACCAGTTACAACTTACCTACGACATCAAATTAATTAACAAAATGTTTCTTCGTGTTTCTCTTTATACCACAAAGTTGGCAAACAAGCATATGACCCGCCTGATGGTAAGCATCACCGTTCCCTATAGACGTTTGCAATACCGGGGTATCACTCACGCGTTGCCAACCCTCCCAACCCCCCCAAGTGGAGCTCTGGAGACCTTACTCACCGTAGGACCACAATATGGCCGAGACCAATGCTATTTGGCTACGATTTTCTGTGAAGGTGGAGGTCCTTCCCCAGACAGGCTGCTCCGATTTGACCTACCTCTCTTAAGGTTTCTAAGGGGATTAGGCCTTGAATATGCATATTTCCTTGTTTCTCTTTACAATTTTAGTGCTCATAGATGATCGAACCATGTCCGGCCGCACCGCATCGGACGCCGCCGTCCGGTACCGCACCATATGTGCGGTGCACAGTGCGCTACGGAAATTTTGTGCCAAGTATATTGGAACGGAAAATAATGTCCGTTCACATGTTATATTACCTCTAGTTGTTTTGTTGACAAACTGCAAGGGGCGGTCTGTGTTTGTTGATCAATAAGCTAACTGCTCGAGCAGTCCATCTATATCTGCGCACACATTATTCCTGCTAGAATTCCTGTGACACTTATTTTGAGTGTTTTAAATCATTTTTTTTACATTCTGTCAGAGGTTTAATAACTGTGAACGGTGTGTAGTTAGGTACTATCTGGATCTGCCTTGAGGTGCGGTGGGGTGTGCGGGGCGGGAGGTAACGGCAAACTTCAGGTGAACGGGTAGTACATTTGCAAGTTGCTGTCGGCTCTCAGTAATTTATGGCAGATATAAACGCGGGTATAGACACGCCCATTCTAAATTTGGCATACATAATAGTCACAGTGACCGGTTTCACATGGGTAGGTAAATAATTGATAACAAGAAATTCGGTTCTGAACTTCCGAGTAAGAAATAACGTAAACTATTATAATAGTTGCGTAGTTTAGTTTAGTCACAGATATTATAATGTTTAGACTTTAGTACAAGAAAATTAAGTTATCCTTGAACTGAAACTTATTTTTGATATTCATCATCATCATATCAACCCATAATCATTCCACTGCTGGGATACGGGTCTACCTTCAATCGAAGGTGATTAAGAGCGTACTCTGCCACGCTGCTCCAATGCGGATTGGCAGAGGCCGGTGTTTTCAAACCGCGCTAAGGCCTCCGACTTGGTTTAACGACTATCATCCATCGACAGCGACACAACAGCCGGGACCGACGGCTTAACGTGCCCTCCGAGGCACCGAGAAGCTCGAGGTAACGAAACCCATCCAAACGCTGGCTAGGGTCGACGTCGCTTAACTCCGTGTTCATATTAGAGTGCGACACACAGCGACGCCATCGAGCTCCTCCTTTTTGATATTGTATACAAATAATTGAATCAAAATCTTTATTTTTCCGTCGTGAATCTGCTGGTTTAGATTTGATGACAATCTCGAGGATTGAACTAACGTATAAGAGTCATAATATCAACCCATAATCATCCCAATGCTGGAATACAGATCTCCCTTCAATCGAAGGGGATTACATCGTACTCTGCCACGCTGCTCCACTGTCTAGGGTCGACGTTGCTTAACTTGGGTGTTCGTTATAGAGTGCGACACACAGCTTTTCGTTAAACTGATGAAAATGTTGACATGATGAACAACAAAAAAATGTTGACATGATAAGAACCTACACTTTTTTTGTTTATATAAATATAAGATCTCCAGGCTCAGGAATAAAACTCTCATGATAGTTGTATCAGGGCAATGTGCCAAATTCATTTTATTTTGAACACAAAATAGTAGTTTGCATTTGATAGAAATACTTGGTGAAAATAGCTTTGTTTGCGAAATTACATAATTATATAAATGTCCTCTAGTGTGCAATATTTTTGAGTACCATACAAGATTTTTTTAAATACATTAGTTAAAAGGGCTGTATGGACCAAAGCACTATCTATTCACAAAGAAAGCAGACGCAACTATTCTTATCTAAATGGTTATTATAAAAGTATCATGTGTTTTTATGATTGACATTTTGACTTTATAGATTTTACAATCGAAGACTACATTATTGACTCATGACTTTTATTTATACACTTTGTCTAGTCAAAATGTAATGTACCTAACCTTTAGACTCTACTAACTACACTTAATGAAATAGTTTCACAGACACTGTCTGATCTCTAGACTCTAGAGATTAGACAGTGTCTGTGAAACTATTTCATTTAGTCATACTCATCAGTGACCTATCTAATACAGTAGCGTACAGAAAAACTGATTTTCTTTCGCCATTTCTTTTACAAGTGATCATTTTGCTTTTTTTTCCGAAATTTTAGTAGTTTATAGAGTAGATTAAATTACACAAATCATTTATCATGTATGTACTCTAACAAGAGAAAATGAAACATATTTTCATTGAATAAAATTGAATAAATATTTTGAATCTTTGAAAAGTATTATACGGCTTTAATAAGGTACCCTAATTTTTTTTTAAATATTATGTTACCCGGGGTTAATGTACAGTCACCTCCATAAATATGTAATCACTTTAGTACCTTGTCACTTTCGTATATCATTTCAATTAAGTCCTCAAGACATTTGAGTGAACATGTCAACAATGTTATAGTGACAAGGTACTGTGATTACATATTTATGGAGTTGACTATACCTTCACAATGGTGAAAGAATTTTTGAAATTGGTTCAGTAGTTTTTGAGTTTATTCATTCATTACAAACATACACACACACACACACACACACACACACACACACACACACACACACACACACAAAAACACAAATCTTTCCTCTTTATAATATTAGTGTAGATTTATTTTATAAGTTTAATTCAAGATTACATAAATTTACAAAAGGAGGAAAACCGCCTTCATTAACAAATATAACCAGTCAATATCTAACAATATAAGCAATTTTAGACTCTATTACATGACAATATGGTATGTTTATGCATAAAAGGTATAGGCAAGTGAACTTTATACTATTTGATGAATGTGACCTAGCTATTTGTTTATGATCTACAAATGGATAATAGTTCCATTTGATAGGGCTGTGGTAGGTACTTAGACATTCAACAATACAGACACTATCAACATCTATTTTATAAATGTTTGTGTAATAGAAAAAATCAGAATGAAAAATAAATATATTATTATTTACTGAAACCCAGTGATTTTCTGACAAAGAGTTCGAGCAAAAAAATTTTAAAATTGCAATAATAACATTGTATTAACTTATGAATAACACACATATTCTTATTATTTTGTTACAAACCTCGGTGGTTAACTTAGTAAGTTTAAGATTAAAATGTTTTGTGTAAATATATAAATAATTAATGCATGAATTGAATTATATATTTTTTGTTTTAGCAAATATAATACCTATTACTTATTAGTTTTTTTTTCTCTAATAATGTTTATCAAGTTTTAATATAAAATGTTGTTGCTATCTATTATTATATTATTCTTTATGGAACTACAAAGTTCATAATAGGTACTAGCAAAACACGCGCAACTTCGTTTGCGTATATCTCGCTTTACCGTAGGAATTTTGAAAAATCCTTTCTTAGTGCTCCCTTAAGCAATAAAAGGAACCCCTGTGCAAAATTTCATGTTTCTAACCCTTATAGTTTAGGACCTGCGTTGATTGTCAGTCAGTCAGCTTCTCGTTTTATATATATAGATTTCTGCACATCAGGATAGTAATTAAAAGCACCACACTGACAGAATTTATGAATTTTCATAGGTAGATACTTACCTAGGTACAAATTGAAATCTTATCTTATTTATATAAGTAATAAAATTAATACACTTTCTGTTAGAGTGACTTTATTATGATTAAATGTAAAACACATCATATGACCTTACTGACCATAAGGTGACTACCTGGGCCTTTCAAAAACCAGGCTGGCCAAGTTGTAAATGATTTTTACTATGTAACTTAAGGAAATAGCACCCTTTCTGACCCTAAGGTGACTCCCTAACCCTTTCAAAACCAGGCTGGCCAGGCTGTTTATGGACTCAGTTTAGCCAAGCTTAGGAAGTAACTAATAGGTAATCTGTGGCCAAGTCATCGGGGCTAAAATGTAACTTTTGCTATGTGCAAAGAGAATGTAAAATACAATTTTACGTAAAAAAAAATGGTCATAGAATTGCCATAAAGTTAGAATGGAATTTATGTTTGGCATTAAAATATTTTAATTTGTTTTTTTAATTGAACTTTGTACTCGTGCCATGATGGGAGTAATGCCTTGATCACACGCGCCGAGTAGAGTGGCGAGACAGTAAAAATGTCACTCGGCCGAGACAGTCCACTCGTCAGCTTTGGGCGAGTAGGTGTTTATACTAATTTTGGTTCCCAGCGAGTCAGTTCACCTAAAATTCGGGAACAGAAACAAACAACAACAAGACGCGCGCGAGCCAAACTAGCGAGTAGCGAGCGAGTGCGCTCGGCATTTGTTCAAACTTGCCGAGTGAGCGAACGAGACAGTAAGGGGTATGCTGAAGGGAGCGCGGGGGTGGGCACTCGGCCTAGTAAACAAAACGAGGTCCGAGTGACTGTCTCGCCATTTTGCTCGGCCGAGTACTCGGCCGAGTACTCGTCGGAGAGTACATACCAACCGAGCGCTCGGCCGAGGACACTGTCTCGCCGCTCTACTCGGCGCGTGTGATCAAGGCATAAGGCAAGTGAATGTTATTGTACATTGTTAAGTGTGTGGAAATTAATGAAACATAAATTATTTTAAAAAACATGGGGTAAGTTAATAAATATTGATGCCAACCCGATTTTCTCATAAAAACAGTTTAGAGGCTGTCGGTTTACATAATTTAAAAATATAGGTAGGTATATAATTATGCATGCAGTATGTGCGATCCGGATACGTGTACTCCCTTCTACCTACGAATATAATACATACCTACATGTATCTAAAAACTCACCGGATTTCAAGCATTTCTCAAAAACTTCTTTCGCCGTCAAAATTTCAGGTTTCCTATCCAATGGCTGCGACAATTCTTGAGTGTACGTAAAGTACGTTCTATTGGCTTTTGCACTGGTCAATGCAGCACTGAATCGGCCGATATTTCGGCTCGAAACATGAGGTATAATTTTACCCATCACAGACATTTTAATATACTAATAAATTATATCGCTAACGTTAAAATACGTATATAAGCTTACGATTAGTTAATGCTTATATTACTATAATATATTAAAACTAATAGTAATCGACGCAATAGTAATTATTTTGTCGCTAAAATAATATACACCGCACTAAATAAACGTCAACAAAACAGTACACGCCCGCACGACTGCTGATGACAAACTAAAAAAAACAAAAAAAATATATGATTTTTAACTATGATTTTGAACGAGTTGGTTGATTGATTGATTATTAAATTGTTTGTACCACGTTTGTACTATTGGCTTGTGTGGCCTGGTGGTAGCTTTTGCTTTCTTCTGCAAGTTTAGGCTATTAATTATAATATTATAATCTGTAAAACTAAAATCAAAAATTAATTAATAAATTGTTTGCAACTCAGGTTTGCAAGATAATTTAAATTTATAAAATTTGTCTATGGTTAATAAAATAAGTTGCCAGTACAATAACGAGAAGAATAAAATTTTGACAGTGACATCAACTTTTATACAAATTATTTCTTTAGTGTTACCAATGTTTAAAAATCAATAAAAATCGTAGGACAATGATTGTGTTTATTGATTGACCACAATACACAAGTCGTATGTATTTGTTGCCCACACACAATACATAAGTACTGCCAGGCGTACAGAACACAATGTACTACCACGTGTCCAGCCAGTTTTTAATTACTTACTGGCTAAACACTATGAGTAGAATTTGTTTTAACTCCAGCTCGCGAAGAAAGCGTTGATGGACCAAAGGACGGACGAGCTCTTTGTTTTTACATTTCCAATCTTCTTACTTTGCCTAAACCATTATTCGGTGTACTTTGCGAGTGCGTAAAGCCAGTTGTATTATGGACAATGTATATAAACCTATTATAAACCTGCATAAGAGTTTAGTAATAATTGTAATTTGATGGCATAAACTATCTTTTCGCTATTTGTGAAATTGTGGGGTTTCAAGGTTTTTTTGACAAATTAAATGGCAACATTTACCTTGTGACGGGTCACGTGACGGCACGTGAAGAAGCATAGACAATACATCCATTCGTCAGTTTTCGGGCGAGGAGGCAGCGCAGTTAGTTATTTTATTGAACGGGCTGCCAAAATAGTGAAAACTGCAAAATGGCTAAGACCCTAAATACTTCCCAGGCGAACAAGGAACATGCCTTGGTTGTATCCAGGGACTTCATCTCCCAGCCACGTCTGAGTAAGTAATCCCGAATTTTCCTACACCCCATAACGTCACAGTTGTCAATTATATTGATTTTCATCCAGATTCTTGGTAATGATTACGTTGTAACCCTTTTTGTTTTCTTTTAAACAATGTTTATTATCTAATTACTTGAACATAAGTCGTACTTTGTCTGGAATTTGTTTAAAAAGTTTACTTCTTGGGTTCAAAACCTGAGGGGTTGTAAAGTAGCTGAGTCCATGTTCAAAATCGATCTTCAAGGCCTTATTAGAATCCTATTGTTGATAAGAAGTACGTATTTAATAGACGGGATCTTTTCTCAATAAATATTGAAAGTCTATTAGATCATGTGATCATCATGTGCTGTTAGAAATGAATGGATTTACATGTACCTACCTAAAATTCAGTAATCATGTGATTATGAAATTTGCTCTTGTTTTATTGGTAGTGTATTCTGGAATTAAAATATTTGTCAGCACATAATTATAATGATCAGCTGATTCTTGGACACATTTGATGAAATTATTACCTTTGTCTAGATATATAAAATGAATGCTTAGAAGAATCTTACCTAATGTGATTCTATATCCAACTTTTATGTTAAATTGGCTTTCAAAAAAAGGCTATTTGTTGAGTTTCTTGTGACACTTCTTCTCAACAGGATATTTATGTCTAAGTCCTATTAAAACTATGAAATGTATGAAAAGCTATGCCAAGCAACCATGTAGGTACGCCAAAGTGCTGGTAGGATTTAAAAAAATCATTACCAGTAAATCTACTTGCAAAATAAATGATTTTATTTTCACATACAATATTTAAAAAAAAAAAACATTATCTAATATGCCATGATTACTTATTCTGAAAGAGAGTTGCCTTAGAAACAGAAATTCATGTCCACTTAAAGTTAAGATAAGAAGTAGATGTTATTTTGATGTTTCAGTAAAAATTATAAGTGACTAAATCATCAAGTGACAGACCTGGAAACCCAACTTCTCCCATGTCCGTCTTATTTCTACACTTCTTCTTTTCTATAGTTGATTTATACTTTCAAAGATGAAATAATATTTTTTTGTAAGCTAAAAAATATCGTTTATTTTCTATAACAAATATCGATTGGTGTAGGAATAAGACAAAAGTGCCAAAAGAGCATAACAGATTCATTTTAATTTTGAATCACACAGCACACTAATTTTAATAGATTAGGAAATAATAAAATATAGTTAACTACCAAAGACCTTTAGATTGTTATAACAGGAGGTGATACAATTCCCTTAGTAGAAAACCCCACAAGAAGCGGGTCAACTACGAAAGGAAATTCCGAAAATACAGACTGATGTTATAACTAGTAATGTCTGTTTTGAGAGGACTACATGTTTCGTTGTTTCGGATGGGCAATTTCATAGTAGATTCGGAAGATTTTGATTTGAAAACCTACAAACCTTTATGAGCAAAAAAAAGTGTTAGCCACCCGATAGAGAGATAGTGGTGCTAATTCTGTTGTACATTTAACTAGACAAAACTAATTTTGACAGGACCAAACCAAAGGTGTTGTTTTCCTTCCTTGGTTTACAATTAGTGACAAGGATAGCAACACTTCTAGTCCTGTCAAAATTAGTTTAGTCTTGTTAAATGTACAACTGAATTAGCACCAGTGATAGTTTTGGATAGTATTTATAAATATCCTCTAAAACCTGCAATACAAAATTTTTGCGCCGGTGCCTGGGTTTGTTTTGGGATCACCTCTTTTTCTGTCTTGATATTTATTGTGATGTTAGTTAATAAAGTTGTGTGAAAAAAGACAAAGCTACTGCAAGGATTCATTTAGTTGTGAATATTCATAAGCTATAATTGATGTCATTCTACAGAGTGCCCAATTTGGATGTATTCCTGCAACTCTCCCATTTATAATATTTGTATAGATTTGAAAGATTCTTGAGTTATCTTTGATCAGCTGACTTATGATGAACTAAAAATAGATAAGATATTTTATATCTTTCTTTAAAATAATTAGATTACAAGATAAATCACAAAATTATTCAGAAATAAAGTGCACAATGGACTTAAATGGTCACCTCGTGGAATAATCAGAGCTGGCTGACCCTACACCTGGTAGGAGAACAATGATAATAAAATCATATGATGACAATGGAAGAGATTACCTAATTGGGGTTTCCTTATAAGTGAAGATAATTAATAAACTATACCCAACGCCAAAGCTTCTGGCTCACAGTTTATAAAACAATTAAGAATTGATTGACTGAGTAATAAGTATAAGTTTCAAACTTTGTTTTATGACTGCACAGCCAGAAGAATTGGTGTTCTGTATAGTGTCCTAACAAACTTGTAATTAATAAGTAAGAAAATAAAAGGCTTTTTAAAAAAAAAATCCTAAATGTTTTTGTACAGCCTACAAGACAGTGTCTGGTGTAAATGGACCTCTGGTCATCCTCGATGAGGTGAAGTTCCCCAAGTTCTCGGAGATTGTACAATTGAAGCTTGCTGATGGAACCCTCCGCTCAGGAAAGGTACTGTATCCCGTTTCTTTAAATATTCTTGCATATCTCTAAACATAGAAAAACTTACACGAAGGAAAACTTTTTTTCTTCTTTTTTATGTTATACGGCAGACAAAACAGGCAAGCAGGCCACCTGATGGAAAGTGGACACCGCTGCCTATGGACATCAACACATACCAATATGAGCCGCTACCAATTCGTTGCCCACCTCTGACGAGACCTCTAATGTACCTCTTAAACAGTTTTTACTTCATCATCAACCCATAATGATCCCACTGCAAGGATATGGGTCTCCCTTAATGAGATGGGAATTAGAGCATACTCTGCCATGCTGCATCAAAGCAGATTGGCAGAGGTCAGTGTTTCCAAGTTGCCTGAAGGCCATCTACTCCATACCATGGCCACTGGTAACTTTATAACTGTCATCCATCGATAAAATAAAATCATTTATTTTGCTAGTAGATTTACAAGAAATACTTTTGAACGTCAATATTTTTATCCTACTAGCACTTCTGACGTGATGTTGAGAAGAAGTGCCGCACGAAACTCAACAGTAAACCTTTTTTTTAAAGCCAAAAAAAAATTATACATTGAAAAAATATTGACAACAACCAGGACCGACAATGATTATAAGTTGATGATGATTGACAAATGATACCATCATTAAAATAATGATCATAATGATGTTCCTCTAGGTGCTGGAGGTCAGCGGCTCCAAGGCCGTTGTCCAGGTGTTCGAAGGTACATCGGGTATTGACGCCAAAAACACTCTCTGCGAGTTCACAGGCGACATTCTGCGTACGCCCGTATCGGAGGACATGTTAGGTTAGTATTGCTACTGTCCCACAAACAATATTATGTATAATTAATTATAAAAGAAAACCTATTACTCTGTCAATGATTTTTTTAATGATGTGGACTTGACATTACATTTTATTTTATTTTATTGTATGGAATCTCATTATTCACCAATTATTCACTGTATAATAATTATAAACTAATAGGAATAATGCATGCATTTTTTTTACATTTTTAGAAAGAAAGAAAATATTTTCATTGGTGCTAAATTACCCTCCGTATCAGAAGGACAATTTAGTAAAATGTGTACATTTTATTATATAACTTAATCTAGAAATGAAAAAAAAAAACGTATTCTAGATAACACCAAATTGGAGCCACTATTACAAAATGATAGTTTATGTTGTTATAATTATGATAGTGAAAAGAAATTGAGTGCCAAAGAACTAGAATATAATACTCAAATATAAAAAAAAAAACTAGATAAAACGCCACAAATTGAAATGGTCACCATTTTGACGTCACAAGACCGTAAAAGAATCGGCTAATCCCCTTAGCAAACAGCGGCTAAGTTCTTTATTAAATTTATGAACTTATTTCCATATACCAGGTCGCGTATTCAACGGCTCCGGCAAGCCTATCGACAAAGGCCCCCCCATCTTGGCTGAGGATTTCTTGGACATCGAAGGCCAGCCCATCAACCCCTGGTCCCGTATTTACCCAGAGGAGATGATCCAAACAGGTCAGTGCCAATTATTATAAAAGTACAGCATTATTATGTCACACTATAAAATGAACATGTTTGTTTAAAGCTTGCTGCAAGCTCCTTAGCGCATTTTCCAAAAATGGTAGTTACTGCAAGTCAGATTTGCATGATATGCGAATGTCACTGAGTTTCCGCCTACTTGCATCACAGTGACACTCATATTGATATTGTTTTTGATACTGTTTTATTAGAAGGTAGACATTATTCCTTTATAATAATATTGCTCTTCTATCTATTTATTATTATTATGACATATTTTTTATGTAAATATGTAATAATAATAAAAAATTATGATGAGAACCTCATTCATTGTAAAATAAATTTATATTTAGGGAATGCTTAAATTTTACGTTTATTTTATTGATTGTATCTTATAGGTATCTCCGCTATCGACGTGATGAACTCCATCGCCCGTGGGCAGAAGATCCCCATCTTCTCGGCCGCCGGTCTGCCTCACAATGAAATTGCTGCCCAGATTTGTAGACAAGCCGGTCTTGTCAAGGTACACAATATTTATTTGTTTTTTTTTTATTATGTAAGAGGTTGGCAAGCAAGCATGCATTAATTTGTATTCAATTTACCGCCAGCTAAACCAAAGCTAGCTAGAATTAAATCTATTTATGGGTTCCAATCCCGCAGAAGCAGAAGGTAAACAATCAAATCTTTTATATTTCTCTCCAATTTCAATTACCATTGTTCTTTTTAACAAATTAAAAAAGTAAAAAATAAGCAAATTAAGATTGTGAGGGATTGGTGACTGAACTAAAAAAGCTTGTATCTCAAAACATCCATTAAAAAACATCGAGACCCAGACCATATTATTTACAAAAAAAGGTATATGAATGTGAATATTTATCAGCTTAGTTTGGGATTAGATGGCGTTGTCTAGTTCATCCAGAAATTATTATAAAATAAGTAACTGTTTTTAGCAGTTCAGAATACCAAGTTTAACATGTTTTTTTTTTATGACAGCTCCCTGGCAAATCGGTATTGGATGACCATGAAGAGAACTTTGCCATTGTCTTCGCTGCTATGGGTGTCAACATGGAGACTGCCAGATTCTTCAAACAGGACTTCGAGGAGAATGGTTCCATGGAGAACGTATGCTTGTTCTTGAACTTGGCCAACGACCCGACCATCGAGAGAATCATCACACCACGTTTGGCTCTTACCGCTGCCGAGTTCTTGGCTTACCAGTGCGAGGTAAGAGAATTATACTTACGATTTGATAACACCCAACTAGCTTATTTGTCAAAAATAATGTTATCGAAATCAAATCATTTATTCAAAGACTTGGCTTGACTCCACATGCAACATAGACATAGAACCTCGATCCTTTTTTGAAGTCGGTTAAAAATAAACAACCACCAAATCGGAAACAAGCAAATTGGCCACTGTTAAAACTAATGACGAAAGAAAACGAGTTACGGCTTACGGCCTTTTTTGTGAATATATTTTTTTGTATTTTAGATGGTAAGTTAACTATAAAGCTGTTAAGTATCAGGGACAGTTTCATTACATAAAATAAGAAACAGACATAGAACCTCGATCCTTTTTTGAAGTCGGTTAAAAATAAACAACCACCAAATCGGAAACAAGCAAATTGGCCACTGTTAAAACTAATGACGAAAGAAAACGAGTTACGGCTTACGGCCTTTTTTGTGAATATATTTTTTTGTATTTTAGATGGTAAGTTAACTATAAAGCTGTTAAGTATCAGGGACAGTTTCATTACATAAAATAAGAAACGTAAAATCTCGATTATGCTATTTGTCAAATAAGAAACGTCAAAATCACACAAGAACTGTCAAAAAAAAACTGACCGTTTACATGATGAATAAGCTATTAGGAATAATGAAATAGGCTCTTGATCTGAAAAGTAATTTATTTGGATCATTATTTTTTATAAAGACTAGCTTCATATTAAAATTAGATTCAATTTCTCGCCGCACGTATTAATTTCCCGTTGTGATGATTTAGTAATTATTTTGATTTTGACATTTTTGATGGTTAAGTAATTCATATGTTTTCCCTATAGAAACACGTGTTGGTCATCCTGACTGACATGTCGTCGTACGCCGAGGCTCTGCGTGAGGTGTCCGCCGCCCGCGAGGAGGTACCCGGACGAAGAGGTTTCCCAGGTACGATTCCCGTGGCCAGAACTATTATTATGAAATTCACACAAGGACACTACCACAGAAGGACGCTTTTTTATGACAAAAAAGGACAAACGAGCTGTCGGGACACTTGATAGTAAGCAATCACCACTGCCCATGGACATCCACGATTACAAGATCTTGGATGCATTGCCCACCTATGTAGATGTGTTGCCCACCTATGTAGTGACTAGGCTCTACCACCCTAAAAGACAAGACGCTGTGGTAGAAGAAAGAAATTTGCAAAAAGTACAGTGACATTTTTTTTATACCACTAAGATGCAAACAAGCATACAGCCCCCCTGATGGTAAGCAGCTACCGTACCCTATGGACCTGCGCGTGCTAGTCACACCGGGGGTGTCACTCGTGCGTTGCCCCGTAAAAATGTTTTTGATTTATTTATTTCCATACACAGGTTACATGTACACCGATTTGGCCACCATCTACGAGCGCGCCGGGCGTGTCGAGGGCAGGAACGGCTCCATCACGCAGATCCCCATCCTGACTATGCCCAACGACGACATCACTCACCCTATTCCCGATTTGACGGGTTACATTACTGAGGGACAGGTCAGTGGTAATTGCTACAGGTACAGTCGGCCAAGGAAAGAGCCGAGCAGGGGGGCAATTCACGTAACAGAAACCGATTCTATTTCGTTTCAAACACTCGCTGTCCCGTTCAATTCCTATTTTGTATGAGTGAGACAGCGATTGAATCTGAATCGAAATAACAACGGTTTTTGTTATGACAATAGGGGGTCAGGACCGTAAATATGATTCTCATATAAATATTGCGTAAATGGATTTAATCTAATTTTTATTTATCAAAAGTATTCATATGGTACTATGTAATTACTAAGTTTCATAACGATGTTTAAACCTTGTTTCTTTTGACTTGACCAATGTAGTAAACAATCTTAGCATGTCTTTTTAACGAAAATAGGCAATTAAAATTATCATTTACACCCAAATAATAATAATATAGTTAGAAATGGCATTTAACACAACACTCTTATTATTCTGGCGATTTATCGATTTTACACATGGATATTTGAATAAAAAGACACGCTAAGATTGTTTACTACATTGGTCAAGTCAAAAGAAACAGGCTTTACGTTCATCATCATCTCAGCCAAAATTAGTCCACTGCTGGACATAAGCCTCCCCCATACGCCTCCAATGCGAGCTGCTAGCAGCGGCCTGCATCCAGCGGCTTCCTGCGACTTGCTAAGGTCGTCTGACCACCTTGTAGGCGGGCGTCCTACGCTGCGTTTTCCTGTACGCGGTCGCCACTCCAGAACCCTCTTGCCCCACCGGCCATCGGTTCTGCTTTACTTACGTTATTAGCATCAAAATCAAAAAAAATGAAAAAGTTAAAATTTATTTTGGTATCTTTTCGTAGATCTACGTCGACCGTCAGCTACACAACAGGCAGATCTACCCGCCAGTGAACGTGCTGCCCTCTCTGTCGCGTCTGATGAAGTCCGCCATCGGCGAGGGCATGACGCGCAAGGACCACTCCGACGTCTCCAACCAGCTGGTGAGTTCATATTTGTCCAATAATATTAAGTTCAATTGAGCAACTTATAGATGAAATAGGCCACTACTTATTTTACAAGCTGCTCAATTGGCTCAGTTTTCATCTATGACAAGTGCGTATAGTACTTTCATGAAAACCTTGGAGGTTGAATATGTAATAACGTACGCTGTTCGTCAAATTAGTTGCAAGATGTAGCGCGATTATTAATATAAATAAAAATCGCGGGCATTAGCGTGACGCCCTGGGCTACCAGCGGTGCGGCAAATTGGAACTAATTTGAAGGGTGTATGTATGGTGAAAATTTATGCCAAAATGAGTTCAATGTATATTCCGTTACACTATCCTTGGCACAGGATTTCCAGTGAAATTCATTGATGTAGTTGGAACTAGTTCGTCATACCTTACTGTGGTAACATAAGATTGTATGCTATAACGCAATAAAGTGATGTGTGATCGAGTCATGTGGACTTCATATCGATTTTTAGTTTTAAATCATGCATTTTTTTTGGAATCGAATCAAGGTTGAACGTTATTACAAAACTTGTCCAATATTTATTTGAATTCTTATTTCGTTCAAAGAATTCACTATAAATTGAAGTAACGCTGTATAATAACAATTTGTTCTTCAGTACGCGTGTTACGCCATCGGCAAGGACGTGCAGGCCATGAAGGCCGTCGTCGGCGAAGAGGCGCTGACGCCCGACGACTTGCTGTACCTGGAGTTCCTTACCAAGTTCGAGAAGAACTTCATCACGCAGGTACGTACTCAACACATACTCGTTATGACTCGGGACAAGCCCACTTCACATTCCCGCCGCAGTGTCTCCTATAGCCAATTTATCGTCCGTCATTGCCACCGATTTTTTTATTTCTATTCTTTTCGCACATCAATGAGAGACAAGGATACAAAAAAAAAATCGGTCACCGAATTTCGGACGAGCACCAATAATCTGTATAAAATATATCATCATAATCACAAACGTTACAATTAAATCTTTACTCTAAGGTCTAACTAAAACGTGTTTCGTCATTTTCGCGCTTAATTTTTTCTTCCAAAAAACAGGTTTTAGTTAATCCTTGTTATCTTTAACCCACTATATTTAAAAAAGAATTGGCTTTAGTATAAATTCTGAAACAGATTACTTCGAGCTCTGGCGATTATCATAAGGCTCATGTCACAAAGCTCATTCAATACTTATTTAGAGAATAGATTTTTATAAACACGATGTCTTGTCAGAGAGTACATACAGTATTAAATGATTTTAATTAATCTACCCTATATACTACTACTATTTCGGAAACAAATAGAGACGTAAAAATTTACAATGTTTATTACTTTCACAGGGTAGCTACGAGAACCGCACAATCTTCGAGTCACTGGACATCGGCTGGCAATTGCTGCGTATCTTCCCCAAGGAGATGCTCAAGCGTATCCCGGCGTCGACCCTCGCCGAGTTCTACCCAAGAGATTCGCGTCACTAAGCCACCCCACGAAGGCAGCCATACTCGCAATCACTGCATTATCACGCAGAATAAACATCGAAATCGAAGCGAGTTTGGCGTGATAATAATACGCGGTCGACGTTCTAATTTTAAAATCATAAAATACTTCTTCCATTTTTTTTTTAATATTTAATCTGTTTACCTTTCGGGTTGCATTTTTGGATGTTGATTTTTGAAAATCACGTTAGGACGTCGCCGCGATAACTTGTAAGATAATTGTTTATTGTAATAGTAAGTTGTTAATAGTTTATTGTAATGTGTATTACATGTATTACGATCAATTTACAAAATTATCAATAATCGTGTTGCTATTAAATTAAAATGCTCTATGAAACTTCATAGCCATAAAATCGTAAAATGCCGTCTCGTGTATATAAATTTCCAATAAAATAGTGTGATAGTCTGAATGGTTAAATAAGTTATTGAAATATATTTTGAATAGATGCTGTTTTTTTTCTTTTGGTGCTTTCAACAGTTTCAACATAAAAAAAATATTTATCACCGTATTTATTTCCAGCACAAATTGTTGAAGTGTTCAAAAAATATATAATCGAAATTATAAATATTGTAATATGTGATATTCGCTTGACTAGTTATGATGTGGAAGCAATATTTATGTAAATAAACAAAATCGTGCAGTCAATAACCCCGTAACGAGTGTTACATTCCATCTATTCCTCGTTCACTTCAAGCTAGTGTTCATGACTAAAGTGAATTAGGATACTGTTGTTTTCAATGGAAATAAAGTATAGAAAGTTATATCAATATTTGTTTCACTTCATTACTGTCGTGTCAACCTATAAACATCCCACTGCAGGGATACGGGTTTCCCTTCAATCGAAGGGGATTGGAGCGTACTCTGGCAGGCTGCTCCAATGCGGATTAGCAGAGACCAGTGTTTTCAAGAAGCCCACCAATTTTACTTAATGACTGTCGTCCATCGACAACAGAGGTGATAATAATATGATTTTGCCGATCAGAATGTGCAAGAGCCAAATAGACATAAAACCCATCCCATCCAGCTGTCATCCCCCAAATTTACTAGAAAACGTGTCTGCCAGTTCTGTTGTATAAGTGCCCTATATGAGCCTATGCACCTTTATAAATAAATAACTACACCACAATTTAGTTCCACACTAAGCAAAGTTCACACATAATACAATGCGACTAAGATAGCTCTGAGGAACTCCATGGTGGACTCACCGATTATGTAAAATAAGAACTACTGGTGATCAGCATCTTCATTCTCAATTCCAATTTTTGTCCACCTTCGCAGATATCTTAGTCCCACTTCATTTTATTTGTAGATATCAGTGACATGATACTAACAGCTCATTGGTAGATATGATAAATGATTAAACAATTATTGTAGAAATTATTACTTATTAGTTTTCATTTTCTCTTAATTACTATCACATGTATATCCATTACATTTGTATTAGTATGCCCTGTTATGACATGTAAATGCCCATTGTTGAAAATTTTATAGAAATTGTATGAATCATTATTATTTATGTATTTATAAACATCTATCCCTTCTTTACTTGAATCTAGAATTAGATTTTTATAACCAATTGCACCGGCAGCATCTGTAGGACCATCAATGCCGTCTGTTCCTGCACTAAGCAGATAAATATCAAATTCTTCTAAATCATCTTTCATATTGTAAGTGTAATTAGAAAATTCAAGCGCCAGCTGTTGATTTCTACCACCCTTTCCGTTTCCTTTTACTTCCACGGTTATTTCACCTCCTAATATCAAACATAAATCTACATTAGAATTATTTTCTAACTTCTTTACAAAGTCTGCATTTATCTCTGAAATTGATAATGACTTGATCTCTTTTTGTAGGGTGTCTATCTCAATGTTTCCTTTCAAGAAATCACACAAAACTTTTGCCAATGTTGCATATGCCTTCGCTATATCTGTCACATTTCCAGTAATAATATTTGATAGAGTTATAGGAAAATAATTGAGATGTTTTGCTTCATCAAATGCTGCTGCAATGCTCAATTTGTTTGATCCTATTATAAAGTTTTTTACTTTACTCGTAGGAAACTTTTCTGTAGTAGTATCTTCAAATAACACTGTATTAATTGATTCAGGCAAATTATCAGTTAATTTATATTTATTTAATATATTTATGGCTTTTAATTTATTATCTTGATTCATTGTGGTGGGTCCACTTGCAATTAAATCTATAGGATCACCGACTATGTCTGAAAGGATTAATGAGGCGACTTCAGCAGGTTGTGCTTTTATTACTAATTGTCCTCCTTTTATATCGGATATCCTTTTCCGAACAGTGTTCAGTTCTGTTATGTCTGCACCAGAATTTGCCAATTTCTTTATTATTATGGACTTTTCTTCTAATGTTATAGGTTCCTTAGGTAATGGTAGTAAAGCCGAACCACCGCCAGATATTAAAACTAAGAGTAAATCATCCTTCCCAAGTTTTGTAACAAGATCTTTAACTTTCCTAGCCGTTGTTTCTGCGCTTGCATCTGGTAGGTTATTCTTGGCTCCTTCACAGTAAACTACATTCTTATTAGTTGATCTACGGTTGTAACTTCCAAATGGTATGCTTATAATACCTTGTTTGATTTTATAGTCTAAAATATTTTCAACTTCATTGGCCATGTTTTGTACAGCTTTACCGAATCCAACTATAAAAACATTTTTATTTTGTAGATTGTAATTTTCACTTACAATACTTAGTTGTTGTGTGACTGGACTGTATTTGATAGATTTTCTTATAAGATTCTCCGGCAGTACCGCTGATACACTGCTTTTGAATATCTGAAGAAGATCACTAATTACTGACTTAGCCATTTTTAGGCAATAATGTGTATTATTGGCACTTTACTGGTTATTTCTATAGAAATATTATTTTTATCATTGTCTTATCCGGTCATAACATAAAAATAATCTTGCAAACTTTTTGTTTACAAAGTTTCATGAAAGAAGAAATGTCATGACTGACGTGACTGACTGTCAATGCATCTGTCAATGTCATTTAGTAATTTTTTCTTTCGTTTGGCAATTGGACTACTTCAGACGAAGATTCCATTGTACCATTGTGTAATTGTAATTCAAAGCAGCGTATTCATGCCATCTTGACTCAGTATAGTCTCTGAGTCAAGACGATAAGAAAGACGATAGCAAATTTTTTTGAGTGAAAGCGGATTTTGAAGTCAACACGATAATGCACTTCTAATAGTTCCTGGTCATAAATTCCACTCACTATGCACTTCCAATGTTTACTTCACATTACACTACCAATAACTATTAGAATCAAACTTTAAAACACACAGAAATTAAACTGTGTGTTTCAAAGTGGTAAATAGTGTAATGTTTTTAATAAAAAAAATCACGAGCCTAAGTAGACGCTATCGTAGTTGGCGCCAAAATCCTCAAATACATGTCAAATACCTACATTATTTTATTCTTGCTTGTGCTTGTACTAGACGAGGTGTTCTTGTTTCTAGCCTACCTACTTGTGTGTATTATTTTTTATGCTATTTGTAGGGTAAGTGTAAAATATTGAAGACGGTTCTGAGAATGTACCTCAAATACCTAAATATTTAGGTAACTAATAACAAGAAATATTTTAGTACCTACCAAAATCAATATTCTTTGTTTTGTAAAATGGAACGCACTTGATGAACGTGTCTGTACTTGTTACCAATATTACAATACAAAGTAAAGTACTCTGTGCTTGTTTACCGCAACATTTGAATTTAGAAAGGGGGAAAGCCCAAAGGCAAATAATTTTTATTCTTTTGTGACCTTTATCCTGCAGAATGAGAGTGTAAAATTTAAATTTAAAATGGATACTGCTGTTTGTTTTTCTCAATATTTTGTTGATAAACAAAATGTAAGATCTTTTTCAAATATTCTAAAATCAAGTGTGTTCAGAAACGAAGGCGAATTTGTGAAGCACATATTCAAAGATGTGATTGAATTACCAGTTGCGTTCCATAAAATATTGGTAAGTTTAAAAATAAATCTTCGAGTGAAAAGTAAGCAAGATTTTCGCAATTATTTCTTAAGAGATAATAATGTGGACTCGGAAACGCGCATTTGGAGCAGGGATAATGCCGATTTACATAGTTTGAATAAAGAGAATGTATTTAAAAGCTGCTGGAAAGCTTTTTGCGATATAATACCTAAGAGTTTGTATGGAAATAATCACAACGAAAGACTGTTACAAAAGTTAGTCGAAACAATTGTTTATAGTATGAGAAGACAACATATTAATTTAAAGAAGTATTTAATTAAATGGGATTTTACCGTACATACGTGGAAATCGATTGAAAAACAAGACCGTATTTTAAACTCAATAATAACATGGATACTTCAATACATATTAGGATCAATCATTTCATTAAATTTTTATGTGACTACATGCAAATTAGATGGCGATGAATATAAGTTACATTACTATTGGAAGGACCGTTGGCAAAGTTTCTACGACAAAAAAATTGCGTACATGTTAAAAAATGAGATTTTGTATAGGCATGATATGTATTGTTCTGGGAAAAAAGTTAAGAGGATTCATAGTTTTAATAAAAGAGCAAAAATTAGAACTATGAAGAGAGATATACCGAAATTGCATTTGGTGTTAAAAAAGAACAATGATTATAGACCAATAGTTCGTTATAAAAATAGTTGTTTGAGTTTAACAGAGAAGTATAAAATAAAGGACAGGCTGAATTTTCTAAAGGTTTTGATTGGAAGGTCACAAACAAAGATAGAAGTTCAATTCGCCGCTATTTATCAGCGCTGGATTAGTTCGAACAAGCCGAAATTATATTTCGTAAAAGCAGATCTTACGAACGCCTTCGGATCAGTAGATAGGAAAACATTAATGAAAGTTCTAGAAGAAAGATACAAGGGATATCTCAAGGCAGAAACATGCGAAAAACTTAAAGAGAAAGTAACGCAACAATGCAAAGACATGATAAATGAACTACGCAAACTGATCTTAGTTCGCGCGGGTTCAACGGTATTTGTTTGGAAGAAAGGATTAGTTCAAGGATATAAATACTCCCCCGCACTGTCTGAACTATATTACACACATATGGATGATATATATTTTTTGGGGCATCGTGAAGAGGAAACAAGGTTAAGATTATTTACAAGAGTTGTAGACGATTATCTATACATCACAGATTCCTTAGAAGACGCACAATCGTTTTTAAAAGCACTCTCATGTTACAAAAACGTTAATTATGAGAAAACAGTCGTTAATTTCCACCATTCAGGTATAAAATTCAGTGATCAAATTACTTTTTTGGGGTATACGTATCATACAGATACTATGCAAGTGAGTAGGGCTAGTAACGTCTATAGCGGACAAATGTGCTATAAAATAGCATTTACGCAAGCAATAGAAGACATTTACAAGTTTTTGGAGCAACGTGTCGGCCAGTCAAGTATTCAGATTAACGGTCATCTATTTAATTTGCATCGCAATACCGACGAAGCTATTTGGACTCACGTCTTCACGACTCTATGTCTATCGGCAAATAAATTCTGTACAATTTTGGCCGTACTCTGCGATGTTAATCAAATGAAGAATTATTTAAATGTTTACAAGGAAAGGATTACAGTCAAACTCTGCAACAGTATTATAGAAACATTATTAAAACATAAAAACAATGCCTTTATTTATTGCATAAATCATTTTCGCTATTTGTCGTGGAAAGCTTTGTTGTTGTGTGCTCAAAATACTCCTAAATGTAACGTATTGGTTCCATACGTTTCGGATCAATTAGCGAAATCAAATTGTTTATTTGGTAAATGGAAAGATCACTCTAGTAGACTTGCCCCTGATGGTACATGTCTTCAGTCGGCCGTGAAACAGGTTTGCAGAAGAACTGATTGGAGAATAATTATGAAGAAATTTGTCACACTGCCTAAAGGCTTTCAGTGTTACCATCATAAAAAAATATTAGTCGAATCTGTAAAATAAAGTGTATTGATTTGCTTTAATTTTTAAACAAACACTCCAATTATATTTTTAAGACAAAAGATTCAATGTTAAATAAAACAATTTTAATAATTATAAATTTTATTTTATTGTGCGACAAAAAATAGTCAGCCTTACTAAAGTGGACGGATATTTTATAATAATAAAAAATACCTATAGAATATAAACTAGCTACTTAAATAAAATGTTACGAAAATGCTATAAACTTTTATCTTACCAATTATAAGACACTTAAATATAAGCTTCACTTGAGATTCAAAATTCCATATCTGAAGAGAAAAATATAGATATGTTTTGTACTTTCCACAAAGATTTAAAATATCATTAAAAAATAATTAAATGGACGGAATATTATAATATCATATCAGCGTCAAGTCGCTTTCTTATGTAACTAACAATTAGGTTGAGGTATCTGGCACACAAGTCATTTCATCTATTTTAAATTCTAGTCCTAGAGCACAACTTTTTTTATTGGCAACTACTGGCCGCAAACATCAGCATTTTATTAAATAATGAGATTAAAAACAGTATTTTTTTAAAAATGTATTCACAATGTAATGTTTGTGGCCAGTACGCATTATAATTTACAGTTTTTTTTATCAGTGTGTGTCTATTTGAAACTTTCTGAATTTTAGTACATAATTTTTTATTTTGAAAAAAAAAAACAGAATTATTTACAAGCGTTGTAGAACGAAAGATTTAACAAACTTTCAAAGAGATGTCTTAAAAATTATCTAATACTCAATTGAGTAGTATTGTACCTAAAATAACTTTATAGTACGTTATTAAAATCGGCAATAATGTACTAGATTCTTAGGAAGCAATACATATAAATCTATGTGATTGGTTTGTCAATACGAATGCATATAAAATATACTAACCAAAACAAAATACGGGCCACAAAAATTTTAATAAAAAAATAATAAAGTTGTATACTTAAATGAGTTTCTAATACCTCTTAAAAAACTAAAGAAACATTAGTGCTTATGTCTTGTCATAAATAAATAAATAAAATGATCAAGTTAAATAATTAAAGTGTGTATTAACAATTATCTTCCATCCATAACAAAAAAACGATATTTTTTTTTTAATGGAAATTGAATCTCGTACTAGAAAGAAACAACACTTGTAACATATTACAATGTTATTGTTTGTAAACGTCAAATAAAAGGTTATATTAACGTACGAAATTACGAGTGCCCGGTGGACGAGTGGCTAGCAATGGTTACTTTATCCCAAGGGCCGCGGGTTCGAATCCTGCGCAAGGCAAGTTTGCCTTGAACTGGGTGTTTTCTATGTATAATAAGTATTTCATTTACAAAAAAAAAAGTATTTAAGAATATTTACCAGCAATCTGGTACCCATAGTAAGCTTAGTCGCTTAGTTTGGGACTAGATGGCGTTGTGTGATTCGTCCAAGAATATTTATTATTTATTATCATTAGTGGCCCTTATTTTCTTTTGAGTAACGTTTCATCGCAGTAAAGCGACCAGAAACATACCTAACGCAATAATTTTACCAACAATATTTGGTCTATAGGCAGCCGACAAGAAATCGGGATCTGATGCAATATAATAAGTCGCTTGTGGAGCGTCGCAGGACACGATACGTGCTGCACGAGGTAAAGCCTTGCCCGCAATGAGTTCAGCAGATCTTTGCCGGTGGCTCAATGCTTTCAAACGTACAGCTGCATCGCTGAAGATCAAATCCGAGTATGGAGGCGGCGAGTAGAACATACTGAAGCTGAAAGTATAAAACGATTTTGTGTTAAGGTCCAATTTCAAGACGGACCGCACGCCGCTGACTGCAGCTGCAGACTGCAAGTGACACTACTAGTTTCATCTTTATGGCCGCCAGCCGCAGTGTCGCCGCGTTTGGACTCCCGTTCATAGAGATACACAAAAACATGTATGTCCGTCTTGGAATTGTAACTTTATATTTTATTCAACTTGAAAAAAAAACTGTCAACATAAAAAAATATTCTCAAAAGGCGCATCCAAATATCATCCAAGTCTCAGGCTAATCAGAAAAAGTACGTTTTTAATGATGACCCGACCAGGATTTTTGGGGCCTCTTGGGTGGCAGACCGGCATGGTAACCATTAGGCCACGGAGTTCGTCAAACTACCACCAATTCGGAAGAGAAACTAATCAATGTTGTATTACCTGAAATCATCAGACGACTCAGCGCCATACAGTTGTTGTGCGTAGACCATCAAGTTGGAGTACGTGTCCAGCTCTGTGTGGTTCGGTCTGCCCATCAGTACGGCGCCGGGCACCTTGCCCAAGTTGCAGTGTTTATATTCGTGCATTTTTGCCCGGGTCCCTGTTTATAAATAAAATTTTAAGAATTTCATTTCAATTTCAAGTTGAGATGACCTTTGCGGCATAAAGAAAGAAAATAGTGACCGTCGGGGCACAGCAGCTGCAGGTCGTCGGGCAGCAGGTCCCGGGCCCACCACTCGCGCCTCCTGCCGCCCGAGGCCTCCGCCGGCGCCGAGTGCCGCGTGAAGGCCACGGCGCCGCCGCCCTCCACCATGCAGCGGATGGCGCCGATGTGCCCGTAGTAGTCTTCGCTCGCGTCGCGGCGGCAACGCCTGTATACAGACACAACTCGTTTTACAAAATGGTACCAAAGAAAAAAATGGAATTTAAAAAAAAGAAAAACTCGGAAGTATATTTTAGTTTTCTTAATAACAAAAAAAAAGCGTCGTTCAGCGTCGTTTGGAAACAAAACAAAAAGCCGCTGATAAAAGACATAGCAGTTATAGCACGATAGTACTATTATGAATTCTGTTGTTATAGGCCTTTTTATCATGTAACATTATATTTAAAAAAAAAAGAGTTGAACGAGTAAAAAAAATAGAAAACAAAAGCTAAGTGACAAGTTGACGAGACACCAAGTCAAAATTATAATGAAATAAAAAATGAATATACAAACAAAAAAAACAAAAAAGCCATATGTATCGTTATCGACGACAACCTTGTTATGAGCGTATTAAGGTCGTGTCCCACCTGAAGGAGGCGCCGTGGCACAGGTGGCACAGGTTGTCGTGCGGCACCGTGCTCGCGTCCACGTACTCGGAGCTGAGCGCGCCCGGAGCGCACGACTTGCTGAAGTACTCCGCCGCCGCGTGCGCGCCGTCGCAGCCGTACGGCCTGCAACACATGTGTGTAATAACCGTTAGATATTCCAATGGAAAATTGTACCCATAATAATAGGCTGTATAGTTAACAAAAATATGGAAATTATAAAATTAACATTATGTACTGATTTCGTCTTTTATTTAGGAAACAAATAAGATCAACCCAGATTGGTTATATTTGTTTCTCAATTCTATTTTGCTTATTTAGGGGGTAAAAATAAATTATATTTATTTATTTTAGCCATACAGAAATTCGTTACCTTGTAAATTTTGTAATGTAACGATATTTTTAGATTAGCTGAAGTATCAAGTATCATATCAATGATATGAAAGTTGAATGGAGGCCACAGGGTAAGTAGATTTTTTATAATTATAATTACAATTAAAAAAAAACAATATCTTGAGAACCACTAGCCTTTGCTCATGCGTTGGGGTGGTTTATTTGGTTGTTTTTGAGCCTCACAATACTCTATACGGATAATCGAATCACAAGTAATCCTATAACTGCTTACCGTATCCAACCATTGGATATAAGATAGGCCAGCGGGTAGACCCATCCGGCTGCGTGGCCAATGCCGGTGTGACACGTGTTCTTGCCGCGGAGGTACGTCAGGTCGGTGTCCGGGTCTTGCTCTTTGGCCACAGCCACGGCATAGTACCAGTTGTTACCGTTGGAGTACACCTTGGGGAATAGAATCAAAGAATCACATAAAATATATAGGGACGAATCACACGTCAAAGTAAGTTCGAGACTTGTTATGGGATACTAACTCAACGATACTATATTTTATAACAAATACATAATATATATATAAACTAGTGAAACCCGCGCAACTTCCTTTGCGTGTATTTATTTATGCACAGCAGCGCCATCTATATGTATAAAATTTTTGATAAAATCCTTCTGAAATCGTGTACCTTTCACCTACAAACTTTCGCCTTTATAATATTAGTGGGAAGTGGGATAAGACTGATCGCATGATTAAAACAGAAAAAAAAATCGCAGATTTATTATTACCTCCTGCATGAACGGCACCAATCGGTGTCTGTACGCCGCGTGCAGCATGTCGGCGGCGTCGGACGCCGTGAAGTCGGCGGCGCCGTCGGCCACGGCTCTCTCGCAGTGCCTCGCGCTGTGTCCGCGCCAGCAGACCAGCGCCGGCGCCAGGAAGGCCGCCTTCAAGGCCACGCGCATCTTCACGCACTTCTCCATCTCGGGGTCGCTGGTCACGCAGAGCACTGCGCGCTTGACAGGGCACTCCCGGATGCCGAACACGGCCTTCTCCGCCTGATCCCCCACGAACTCATTGCGAAGGATGCTACTGGCGGCCTGCTCCTCCTCTTTTAGCCAGCGGAAATTTATTGTTGCGTCCTTTAAAAAAAATACGTCTATGGTGAATAAAAAATCACTTTTCAAACAAAAAAAACCCAATCAGATGTATATTAGTCGTCGCTGACCAGGCGCTGACGTTTAACGAAGTTCGAAACTGAGACTTATTTATTAGTGCATAATGAAATCGATTTTTTATTGTTTTTTAAGCTGTGAGACGCTTTGTTGGCGCGTACTATAGTAGCATCGAAATGAAATTGAATCCATTTGGAAGCTGCCGCAGAGACACTGTCTCTCAGGAATTCTGTCATCATCATCATCTCAGCCACAACAATTCTGTCAATTAAATATTTTTATAGTGTGAAGCTGATTGACAATTTAAAATAACGTCGGGGATAGTGCAAAGCCGCGTAATTAGCACTGGATAATACCACGTATCTGAAAAATGTAGCCAAATTCTAATTTCGTTTTGTATTGTTGTAGAGTCTGTCTGATTTCATTATTTTAATTCCTAAATTTCTATTGTTAATATTGCACGGAATACAAATAAATATCTTTATAAAAAAATAAAAAAATCTATTGATATAAAAAAAGTATACAGTTTGTTTTAACTTTCTCCTGTAAAACTGTCTGGAGTGTAGATACGCGCTCCCTACATGTAGTACATTCGCGGATTTGCACTATCCCCCACGATATAGGTACCTGCAATAATAAGTCAGTAGTGCCGTTCGATTGAAACAGATGGAAAGTTGGTTGTATGGGGCGACCTCCGGCATCGTATCGCAGCTTGAACGGGGACGGCGTGGTCGTAGAGCTAAAATAAAATATAAAAAAAGATTATAAAACTAAAAAAAATACGCTTATATACATTGTCATGCATCAGGCATGACACATACATATTAATCGGTCGCCGCAAACTTGATGAAAATTACGTTGAAAGAATCAGTTACAAGTAATAAAAGAGTGTTAATATATCCTAAATCAAATCAAATCCTGTTTACTTGTTTCCAATCTTTACAATAATATTTTTACTTCGGTCGTTAGTAAATGAACTGTTTGTGTTATGTGTGTTTGTGTTATATGTGTATGTGCGTGCGCGTGTGTGCGTTACCTTAGCGTAAGTTAGCCTTTGAAGTAGTTACACTGTATGCAGTACATTTCGTATGTATTTGTAAGACTACGACCTTAAAAACATACGTGCGCATGCGTCCGAAATATAGCTGCTGTCAGATGCATATAGGCTGTATCAGATCCATATTTAAAAAAAACTAAAAACAGTTCACCGGTATAAATTGATACAAATCTAACTTATAATAATGAGTTATATTGTGAGTTACCTGTACAATTGGTATTTCTGATTAATGGTGGTAAAATTTCTCATTCCTTTAAACTGCGTGAGTCGCAGAGCACGCCATCTATCCGATAGTTTCACAACCAAGCAGGCCTATAACGTTTACATACGCATGAAATATAACTGCTGTAACTTACCGATTGAGTTCATCATCAAAACTCCTATCCTTGTTGTAGTCACGTCTGTACGGGTCGTACGGATACCTTGGCTGTTCAGTGCTCGAATAAAAGTTCCCATAAGTATCTTTTTGTGAATGGCTCTCCGATGTGTTTAGCATCAGATTCAGTGGATTAGGATCGCCATAAAGCTCAACTGTTTTCTTTAGAATATTCTGGATTCTGTAAGCAAATAAGTAAACATGAGTAATTTGTATAATGTGACTAGCGGAACCCGCGCAACTCGTTTGCGTGTATTTCGCTTTCCCGTGGGAATTTCGGAGTGTTATAAAGCAATAAAGTCATTTGTGATCAATTCATGTCTATTTCACATCGATGTATTTTATATTATTATTTTAATTCCACAAAGGTGGGAAACAAGCTTACGGTCCGCCTGATAGTGAGCGGTCACCGCAGCCTATGGACGCTTGCAACACCGGGATGTATATTTTAAATTAGATAATTGTTTTTAGATTTTGGGGCAAGTATATTGTTAGTATTTTATACCAAAGGCTGACCGCTTGTTGTACTTTATGTTATTTCACTAAAAAATAAAAATAAATTTTATATTTTATATTTTTTGTGTATAGTTTAGTGTTATAAAAATAAATTAAAAGTACAAACAGTACTTTTAATTTATTTTTATTTTTGAGTGCAATAAAGAATATTGTATTGTGTAACAGACCTGGCCCTGGTCTCCGAGGGCAGCGCGCTGCTGGTGACGATGGCGCCGGCGGGCACCCGGCCCCAATGGCAGTTGACGAACTGGCGCACAGGTGCCCGGGACCCGTCTCGGCAGATCAGCTCGAACTGATCCTCCGTCACCCCACCTGCGACATTGTAAACAATGACAAGAGGTATAGGGTGAAACCTCTAATTGTCACCTCCATATTATTAACTAGCTGGTGTCACCCGCGTTTAATTTTATGCACAGTAGCACCACCTATTTCATAAAACGCCATTGATTATCAGACTTTTGACCAAATTGCACGGGAATCGCGTACTTTTCAGGATAAAAAGTAAAAATTGGCCCAGCCATTTGAGCGTGAAGAAGAACAAACATACTCACATACTTTCGTCTTTATTATATCAAAGGATTAAAACCCGCATTCTGATTGAAAATAGTTGCTAGTTCATCAGCTTCTAGAAATGTGTCACTTCGGAGTCTCCGGAAACAAATACTATTTCAGTTAAGCGGGATAATTGATGGAAAGTCAATTTAAAAAAAAAAACTAAAAACACCAATAGCTAGAAAACCGCTCACTTTCGACCCCCTATGGATGGGGGCTAATTTGTTGCAAATGACTTCTAGTTAAACCACAAAGAATTGAGCCAAAAACCTGTTACCCTGAAAAAATCTAAAAATTTATTCAGACTAGACTAGGTCCTCCCAGACACTTTCTCTCGTCAAAGATGTAATTAATCTACTCTATAAACTACTACCATTTCGGAAAGAAACGCATAATGACCACTGGTGAAAGATAAGGCCAAAAAAAACCTCGTACGGCCTTTTTTATGATATATCAGTACATTTTATATTTTAAAATAAAATACAGTTGCAAATACAAAAATTAAGTAGTAAACGACGTTAAGTCCGCTATGGTATAGTACCTGTATAGTGACACTAACCTAGTATATTACGCGACAACAAAGCATGCTGTATAGTGGTGTCTCTGACGAAGGCGATCTCCCCAGTGCCGTTGGCGACGAGGCATCGCAGCGCGCCCTCGTAGCCCGCGTACGGGTCGGCGAGCGTGCACCGAATTCCCGCACCGCCCGTACACAATTTACACAACCTGTAATACACAAATATATTGTACACAATTCACACAACGTTATCTGGTCCCAAAGTACGCTAAGCTTAACCTGCATGTGTTATGGGTAAACCAGACAACGGATATGCATGAGTGTTGCTATGTGCCTAGTCGTGAGCGCGCCGCCAACCGAGCCGTAGCCCAACGAGGGGGTCTTCGGACCGCCGGCTGGCAGCCATCTAGGCGGATTACGTGGCAGTCAGTCAGGTTTTTAGCCGGTATACCCCAAGTGGTCTAGAGGACTCCGACATACCCCATGCAGTAATGCTTTTTCTTGACATAAAACAAAAAAAAAGATTGTAAATATATACTTATACATACAAACACCCAGACTCGAGAACACAAATGCCATCACATGTTTGCCTCGAACGGGAATCGAAACCGCACCCTCTGTTGCCAAAGTCAGTATATTTTATTGCAACTAACTGTACCGACTGTATACTCATCATTAACCCAAAATCATCGCACTGCAGGGGTATGGGTCTCTCTTCATTCGAAGAGGATTAGAGTCTACTCTGCCACGCTGCTCCAATGCAGATTGGCAGAGGCTAGTGTTTTCATGACTGAAAGCCACTGACTGTCATCTATCGACAATAGCCGGGAACGACGGCTTACACGGTGCCCTTCGAAGCATGGATATATATTTTTTGGACGAATCACACAACGCCCTCTAATCCCAAACTAAGCTTGTACAGTCAACAAAATTTGTGATTACATAGTACAATATGAATACTATTGATAAATAAATTTTCAAGTAAATCCCTTCACGCAATATTTAGAAATCTTTAATCATATATACAGAGGGGGGTCAGTTAACTCCTTTGTTGACTGTACTATGGGGTACAAGATTAGTGATATATATACATAAATACTTTTTGTTTGTAAACAAATACTTATTATACGTACATAGAAAACATTCAGAACAAGGCAAACAGATGTTTTTATTGCACACAAATGTTTGCTTTGCGCAGGATTCGAACCCGCAGCTCTTGAGATAAAGTGACCATCGCCAGCCACTCGACCACCAGGCCTGTTAATATGGATGTTTACTCCATCAATCGTGATTGATGGATGATGGATGATCGATGGATATGTATGTATGTATACTCACGCATCGGAATTATCTCCTATAGGGTTGTACATGTCTTTCAATGAGTTAGGTGCGCAGGATTCTCCAAAGTACGCTATGGCAGATTTCACATGATTATTGCAGTCTGTTATTTTCAAACCACCTTCTTGCATTAACTGTAATTTTTAGAAAGTTTTTTTTTTGGTTTCAATAATTACAAATTACTTGTTGGACACTTCTACAATATTCCAATATATTTAAGTGTACCACTATTAATATTGAGGAGACCTGGTGACCTGTGTTACAGGTTTTTTTTAATACCTAGTACAGGCGCCAGTTCTCCATCAAACACGTGACTCGTATTTATTAAGGTGCAATTCATTGTTGATTATATTTTGTTTATTGTCATTTGTTTGTGATACTATATTTCATAACAAATACATTATATAAATATCCAAGACCCAAGCCAATCAGAAAAAGTACGTTTTTAATCATGGCCCGATCGGGATTAGTTCCCGGGACCTCCTGGGTGGCGGTCCGGCATGGTAACCATTACGCCACGGAGGTCGTCAATTTAAGCAAATAAATATTATATTCTATTCATATATTTGTTTATTTCGGACGAGGTTCAAACCCCTGGAGATAATATAACCGTTAATTTAAGAACTAAAATAAATCCAAAATACTTACTATATGTATGGGCATCACCCATCCCGCCAACGAGCCTACGCCAGGGAAGCAGGCCTTCGCCCCCCGGAGATTGTGTAGCCCTGCCCCGGCTTGGACGGCTGGCAAACCGCCCTTTTTCACGACAGCCAATGAGTATTGGTATGGTTCACCTTGGCCGTACAACTAAATAAATAAATAAAAAACAAATGTTACAATAACGTTTTAACTTAAAAAAAAACAACCATAATATGTCACCATGTGTTACTTTTTTCTAACAATACATTTTAATTACAGTAATGTTAGTAAAAGGTATTTGTTAAGTAACAGCAAGTAATGACGGCTACTCTCCGCACTTGTTTAAAATCTGTGTCGCGGCAAGATAGGATCATCATCCGCAATGACCATTTTACAATGAGACGTATCGTATCTCCTTAACTAAAAGAAATAGTTAGCCCGTTCGCCCACGACGCAATTCACAAGGGACTCAAGTATCACAATATCTCGAGTATCATACATCATACTAGTCGCTCGAGTAGCTTTCATACGAATTCGCCTGCCACACGGCGCGTCTACTACCCGTCGTCGGATCCTATCGCGAGTATCGGGACCCCAGTTGCATACGAATCGTAGCAAAATGGTGTGTAAAAGGGGAAACCGTTTACCTTGCCTCCGACTGCCAGTGATTTACTATTGCAATCGTATGTAGATAGCGCCGCCGTATGCGAACACAGGCAAATTAGCAAATGAGAGTTACGTCACAGTAGAGTCGTTTCATTTGGGTAGCGTCGTGGGAGAATGGTCTTACAGTCACATAGCGAATTCTCAAGGCAAGTATTTTCGCTGCAAATAAAGCTAGAGACTGTAATCTGATGACATGCAAATGCAATCTGCTATATAGAATTTATATGGCAAGAAACACGTAACATTTGCGTGTGACGAGTGTGTTTCTTTAATTTGCTTGGAAATGCACCAGACGATCCTAAATCCGTGACCCTGGACCATGGATCGCAGATCGCATTGGCTGTTGTGTACCCTTGGATCGTGCGAGGCCAGTCCACATCAAACGCTCCATTGGATCGATATCCTAAAGCGCGTATCTGGATCGCGTTAAATCCTCTGGTGTGGATGTTACTATTCAGTTAGAAAGGCACAAAGACACCATTAAACTTATCATTGATTTGGTAAGGAAAATAAATTGGTGATAGGTTGTGTATTCTTACCTCTTGGGCTATTGGCACGAGAGAATGATATCGCCCAGCAACATAGACTTCTCCAGCATCCAAGCCAATGAGTGATGCTGTACCCTGGTCAACTCGTAACATGCAGTCTTCAGTGTCAAATGCCTGAAATCAAATACACTTTAGAATAAAAAAGAGACAACGCTTTAGGTATGAATTTGATATAAAACTTTATTGTCATTAGAATCAGTTTGAATTTAAATTTAAATTCAATTCATGAACCCTGCCAGTGTGGTGAAATTGTAAATGGTGGCTACAATTTTTGTTTATCATCATCATCATGAGCTCTCATCAATCCACTATAGGATATAAGCCTCTTATTGTCTTCGACATCTTTATCTATCCCCATCTCAATCCATTCTATACCAGCAATTTGTCTAACATCAACCCATCTAGCTGCCACACATCCTATACTCCATTTTCCATCCCAGCACAAATAAAAATAACTTACCCTCTTACAAGCAATTGGAATAAACTCTTTTCCATATTGTTCACGGTCCTGTATTGCAGCTTCAGCAAGTTTCTCGCATTTCTGCTGCTCCAATGCAGACGTTGTGCACCACGTCACTATGTCCTGTCCCTCGATGGGTTGGTTCACTGGTATCACATTTGCTACATTCACAAATCCAAACTTAGCATCAACCGTTACTGGAAAAAAAATTGTTGTTAATAGTATTCTTACTATTCACATGCAAAAGTATTTCGTGTAAAATCTACTTGCAAAATTCGCCCTTATGTATTGAGATAGAATATGTAATTTTTTTTGCTTGCTGGAAAATTTACTTCTATGTAGGTATCCATGGGTATCAGGTACTTTATTAAGAATTTACTTTGTTTGTTTACACAAGCAATGCATGTAATTCTGGTCACAGTCGTGTTAGGGTCCTAACCAAATTTTAAATTGTTTTTGTTGCGCTGATATTCATTTTGTTAACTAAATGTAACGTTTTTTAAATAAATAAATAAATAAAATAAAAATCTGAATAACATAACTAAAATTATGTTTACACAGTTGAAGAACAGTTTAATAAATTTCGTTGAAAACTGTTAGTATTTATTAGTTTTAGCCATGAAAATTATTTTGTTTTATTCAACAAACTGTTGATAGTACGTACCAATAAGAATGAGGATTCCTAAAAAACACGACCAGTATCCGGACATTTTGTAATTGTAACTATAACTAGGATGTTAACTTATGATTTATTTATTATATTATACATCAATGTAACTGTCGGTAGGTGTAATTATTGTAAAAAATTAAAATTAACGAAAATGATACACCCAGCCGGACAAACTCAACAACATTATTCACAAAACACAAAACTAGACTGTGTAGTGTTGCCAATGTTTTTTTAAAATAACACTCACTACTAATATTTTTTTCTTGAAAAATGAGGTTAAAAACTGCCTTTTGCTCACTTCAGATGTCGCTTTGTTGACTGTTCCAAACATTTGACAGCTAGCTGTCATTTTCCATACTATTTTTGTAAACATCATATTTGTTTTCTAAATAATTCCGAAATATGACTCATTGTGCAGCTATCGATTGTAAAAATGTTCCAATCTATTTATTTTCCAAAGAAATAAAACGAAGAAAACTGTGGGAAAAGGCTCTTCGAAGGAAAAATTGGAAATCCAGGAAATGGTCGAGGTTATGTGCTGCCCAATTTAGATCTGAAGATTATAATATTAAAAGTAATTAACAGACAATGAAAATTTATACCGAACATAAAGAAAAGTGCTGTGCCCTCTATATTAAATCAAATCTGTTAACCTACTAGCACAAGAACGCTCAGATCGATTGCTAAAAAGAAGTTGCATGAAACGGTGTATTGAAACGTCTCGTGGTGATCCAATTCCAGGACCTAACCGGATCCAAACTCAAAATTAATGTGATGCTAATGAAACTTCTTTTACTGATCCTCCTGGGTCTAGCGGGGTCCAAACTCAAAATAACTTCAAAAACATGTTTTGTGTCATATATGCTGTAATTTTAGAGTGTATTATGTAATACTCATAGGTATAAGAAAATAAAACTATTTAATAGGTATTAATTTTGTTTTATTACACTGTCATAATCAAAAATCATAATTTTTATACAGATATTTGTTAAAAGTAGTGGTTTAAAAATAGGTTTAACAAAAACTTTACAAAGATAATACTCATAAGTATAAAAAAATATTTCCAAGTAATCATGGTCCATTTCAATAGCATATGGATTGGCAGCTTTGATTACTTGGAGATAAGCCATTTTACTACTAGTAGTACAGGAGAAACTGCTAGGATTTTGACATATCCTTCATAATTGTCCATTATATTTTCCTGGTAAAACGGGATTGCATCGGGGAATTATAGAATACTTTATTCGGTTTTTTAAATGTCATCAATTGTTCTGTGCACATTTTGTACAAAATTATAGTTTTAGTAGGCACTATATCTTCTATGCCATGGAGAACTGTAAAAACATGCTTACAGTGTGCTTCTACTCCTTTTCCAGTTGCACATTCGCAGTGACTCCACTATCATGCCACTATTATCCATTTTTAACAGAATGATATTTAAAGAAGCTTCTTCATTTGGGCTTTGCATTGCGCATGGAAATAAATATAACTTTCCTCAAAGGCAACTCTCACGGTTATTAAGCTTCTACTTTCATACAGTAGTGTATCTCCCGTTCAGTGTTGCTTGAAATCTGAAACAACATGTATGTCATTAAATGTATGTCTAATTCTATCTGAAACATTAAAATAACAAGGAACAATAAGGAAATCATGAATGTATGGTTTGTTACCTGTCTGCAAACTCTTGAATGTGTAGTTTATAGAGTGGTGGAAGATTATTGCTGGAATTAATATCTCTGAACTTATCCATGGTAGAAATTTCAGGAATATCATCCTCAAGTTCGTCTTCAACTTCGATGAGGTAATTTCCATCGTACGCCTCCAGTCTACAAAAAGAAATTGAAATAAATAAAAAGAACACAGCAAAACCTACAATTCACAATAATGCCTGTAAATTATTTACCTTTCGATTTATAAGGCTTTTTTGCTAGTGGTCTTGGCTTTCCGTTTCCGCAGTTCCTCCTTCAATCGTAATTACACTCCAGGTCGCTTACATTTCTATGATTTTTAGCAATTACTCTCACATCAAACTTAAACAATGAACCAATATGGCGGGTCTTGGAACAGTCAACAGTGACGCCACCTACGATGAGCTTTGAGTTTTTAACCTCATTAGGTCTGCTAAACATTTTTTTTTATGGATAATGTCGACACTCGTATCGAAAAAGGCAAAGGTAGTAGAAATCATTAAGAAACCTTATGAAACACAACGCAATATTAACGCAAAGGCAAGAAAAAGATACGTGATTGTATTGTTCCTGTGATTGTTCCAATCCCAGGGTTCCAAGTTCCAATATTGTTCCTGAGCATCGATGTAAATCATGTAAATCGTAATGTATACACAAATTAAATGTTATACAAAAATGGTTCCGAGTTGATTGTCAAAAAATCCAAGACACTAACAGTGTTGCCAGAACAAAAATATTTACAAAAACGTTCCGTTATACGCATCAATTTAAATCAGTGATAAGTGACAGTGAGTTGACAGATGAAAAAAAGAAATTCCGTCGTCTTTTACATCTTGTCAAAATTGTCAAATTCTGGAGATTTTTTGTGAGATTTCTGTTTATTTTCGGTGTGTTTATAACATTTTTGTGATCGAAACTATTTCCTAATTGTTACCTAACATATATTGTATGAGTTTAGTATGTTTTGTTGTTAATTTTATTATAATTTTTTATTGTTACTTTTGCAGGTTTCATTAATTAATTTCGCGTAAATATCAATCCACGTGCTAAGAGATGGTTGTGTTCACGTGTGGGCATTGTGGTGAGTCTGTGCAGAAGCCGAAAGTGGAGAAACACTACCAAACAAAATGCAGGAATCGTAACCACAACCTATCCTGTATGGATTGCTTCAAAGATTTTTTGTAAGTTGAAAATTATGAAATATTTTCACGGTGTTTGTGTATATAGTATCAGAAAAACATTAGTGCGCATAAGCATGACCTTGTCAGTTGTTAGTTTCTATGTATCATATTATGTATTTATTTTAAAAAAATTGTATGAGTACCTACCCATAACCATGGGCGTACGTACCCCTGCCTCCGCCCTATATCTGTAGTGTCATCAGGGGGGTGCCACTCCGCAGTTTAGGTACGATTGACCTTGGGACCGGGCCGCCCGGTTAATCTCAAGGCTACCACCACTCGGCTCTCGCTCGTGCCGCTAGCTAGACGCATCGCGCGGACTCGGCCGCAGCGCGTGTCGAGTAAATAAAAAATGACTAACTATACGAAAATTAGGTACTAATACTTACCTACCTTTAGTAATACAGTAGTTTAGTACCTACATATTACTATTTATTAAATTAAGTGATACACATGTTATTTTTATCTATTATTTATTAAATAAGTAGGTACAATTTATATCGGCGAGTGAGAACCTTATGCTCTTGCATTGAAACCGATTTCAATTTAGCGCTATCCAAGGGAATATCTAAATAAGATATTTAGTTATCTTCTTAGATTAAAGAAATAGGCACATACCTAACTGGTAATTTAATATTCAGATTAAATTCTTCTCTAAAAGAAGACAACCCTAACGTCGTCAAAAGAGGTAAGAAATACGCGATAGAAAGAGAGGCAACTTCTAGGTGATTATAACTGTAGGTTGTGTGCGCTGTGCGAGCTGAATTGCACCTTATTGTATCTTTGCGAGAGTCCCTATTTCTTTAATTGATTTTTCGGAGTGGTACTTCTGTACGTAGTACTATTATCTATTCTGTGGTGTCATTAACCTTTATAATCCAAATAATATTTATTGTTGTAGTGTATACCTATTTATTGGTTAAGGATTATTTCTAAATATTGGTTTTTTCCAAATAAGATGCTTGCATAGTATAATATAAGAAAGGCCATATTCAGTTTCCTTTACTCTATTATGCTGACTAAAATAATAATTATTACTATATATTTCCAGGGGAAATGAATACGAAAGTCACATTAAATGTATCACTGAAGAAGAACGCTATTCAGGGAAAGGTTTCATAGCTAAAGAGAAGAAAGGAGAACGGAAACAACAGACATGGGTGGATATGGTACAGTCCGTGTTGGATGACAATAAGAATATGCCCGGAAGTGTCCGTAGAATCATTGAAATTGTCAGCAAACAAACCAACACACCCCGCAAGAAGCCAAAATTCATTAATTTCGTTAAAAATTGCTGCGGTGCCAAAACTAACCACAAAGATATTGATCAAGCATGGGAATTAATATCGGTGAAACTATCTGAACTGTCAAATCAAAATAAAAATCCAAATCAAAAGGAAGAAACTGTCAACACTAATGCATCCAAAACAAATGGTGTAGCAGAAACTGAGAAAATAGAAAGTGAAGTTTCTGTAGAAAATGGAGTTTCTGTAGAAAATGGAGTTTCTCACAATGATGAAAAAAAAGAAAATAAATCAGAAAATCCAGGCCAAAATGGATCAGAGGAACCAGACCAAAATGAAACAAGTAATGTAGACAAGAAATTATCTAAAAAACAGAAAAAAGAAGAGAAAAAACGCAGGAAGTATGAGGCGGAATTACAAAGTGCTGTGGCTCCACCAGTAGAGGAAGAACAGACTAAGAAGGGAAAGAAAAAAGAAAAGAAGAATAGAACTGACTCATTATCAAATGGAGATGGTGATGATGTTGCAGAAGGAAAAGGTAAAAAGAAGCGAAAGCGTCAAGACACAGTAAATGTACCAGAGGTTATTGAGAATGACAATGAGAACATTGAACCAGAACCAACCAATAAAGAAAAAACTCAGAAAAAGAAATTAAAAGTAGCAGAGCCTGCCATTCTGGACGAAAGCATTTGTCTTCATGATCAGAACGTTGCTAAAAATGAAGAGGAACCTGTCAAGAATGGTGCATTTGATTGGCACTCAGTTATTCTATCGGTTCTTGAGAAGAAGGGCAATGAATTCCCATTTAAACGTTTGCAAAAGAAAGTATTAACTGAATTTGCCGAGATGACCGGTCAAGAAGTGGATGATAGAATTGCTGACAAGTTTATAAAGAAATTGAAGAGCGCACCAAATGTCAGAGTAGATAAGAACAGGGTATATATTGTGCAATAGCAGATTTTGCATTGAAACATATCTGTAGTCTGACCATAATCTGTGCTACAAACTATACAAACGGTAAGCGTTAACAATTTAGTAGACATATAATTTTGTTCTTATAATTTTCTGGTAATTAAATTAAATTTAGAAAAAAATCTATAAAAAATAAAGTCTTCATGCGATTCAATTTATATAAATAATTTATGTGATAAAATAATATCTAATTTACATGTTCAATGTAGCAACATTCTTTTAAATTGTCCTACTATAGCCAAAAATTCAAGAAATGGAATGTTAATCTGTCATAATTAATACACAGTTTTACGATATTGACACTGATTATGATGCTGTCTGGCTTACCTTCTACAGTCGGAATATATAAAAAACTACCTTTTGCCCGCGACTTCGCCCACGTAGTCTTCAAATTTAATGAAACAAACACTAGTGCAGTAAACCGCAAGGCGTTAATGAAAACCGCAAATCGGTAAAGCTGTTTCCGAGATTAGCGTGCACAGACAGCGACCGTTACAGTTTTATTAAAAGTCAGATATTTTTATTAAAATAGGCGTAATATAAGCTCTTTCGAATCGTCGTCGTCGTCACAATTTTTTCCTACCACCAGTTCAGACGGCAGATTTGTGCTAAGAAGAGCTGGCAAGAAACTTAGCACAATGCTCTTTTAAATAGTACTAATAAGTTACAATTTAAAACTATTCTATGTATTGATGTTAATCTCTCTTCTTTCAGCAACTTTCCACATCCACACGACCCTCGCGTTGAAACTTGTGAATTTGGAGATCTATCCTGTAATTTTCACTGCCTATAAATATAAACATGTAATCTTTTAATGATAATTAATGCCATTTCGAATTGGTTAGATAAATAAAGGTATCTAATATTATAAACCGTAAACGATTACTCTCTACTACTCTGCTGGCTCAGGGACCCAAAGTGAGATTTGGCCTCCGATATGAGAGCTCACCACTGTCTTCTATCCTGCTATAAACGATAAACAATAGTATTTTTCAAATGTTTAAAGTGTTGAGGTCCCGATAAATATGAATAAAATTAAGTCATAGGAAATCTATGTTATAAAATAAGATATTAAAAATGTATAAGGCGTACATGATGGCTAAATGCTCGTTTGTAAACTTTTATAAAACATTTCTCTATAAGTACATTAAAGTGTTCATTGAAACCTGGAGATACTTTATTTGACGTGTGAAATGAAATACTGAAATAGTTTATTGGGCAGCATATATTAGAACACAAATTCTTTAAAATAGCCAGAATTCTTATAGACTCCAGGCTCTAAGTACCTAATTCTCTTTTAGATATAAATTTTTTTTTAATAATTCTTCATTTAGTAAAAATTTTGTAAATAAAAAATGTGCACAGTCTGCTGCAATGAAATGTCATACATTTTTATTCTTTATAAATGTAGGTAGTAAGGTCTTGAGGGCTTAAAAGAAATTGTATGGAGCCCTGACTTGCACACTCTAAACGACCGTTCACAGTTATTTTACCTCTGACAGATGTAAAAACAGGTTTAAAACACTCAAAGTAGAGTATGATCATTGGCTAACTGCTCGAGCAGTCTGTCTATGTTGGCTCACACATTATTTCTGCCACAGAATTATTCCTGTGACACTTATTTTAACCATCTCTCAGAGGTTTAATTCTTAGCATGATTTAATGAATTTTATAACATTTGACCGTAAATATATACTTGCTATGAAATTACATTAACATTATTAAAAATATGATACCTACCTTACTCGTCTTATACATATTTTGAAGCATAAAAAATAGATTTTAAATATAAATCTCTCATAGCGCTTGTTTATATTGAACGGCAATAGTTTCTATGTTCCGCGTATTCTTAATATTTTAGATAAGAAAAACAGTAACTTAATGAAGTTTTTAATCTACATTTAAAGCTAAAGTAATATATAGGTACATTTTCGTCAGTTTAAATCATATTCATGTTAACACATTATGATCGAAGTTGGTCGAAAAATAAAAATTATTATTATTATCATATCATGGACCTAGAAAAAAAGGCGGACGGAATCTTGCTAAGAAAGAATTGAAGCACCCTAACACAGAACACTACTACTCCTAGCGGAACTACTACACCCTAATGGCGGCCGCGTAACTACGTGTGACTCGTGTGAGTGTGAAATGGCTGGCGGCACGCACACATTCACACCATAGTAAGTACGTGTCCGCGAGGTGGCTTACTATGGGTGCTTCACTTTTTAATTTCAGTTGGTGTCCGCCTTTTTTTCTAGGTCCATGATTATTAATAAAAGTACATTTTCAGATATATTAGTACAAAAATGTACATTATTCGTACATTAATACAGTTTAAATCGATATTCCGAGTTGCCACCGGTGGCAAATGGGAAGTCCTTGCCCCACTTCATCTGCCACCGGTGGCAAATCTCGCGGGGGCAACTGGGAATAAACGCTAATTGATGAAAATTTCGAGAATAACAACTTGACAACCTATGCCGTGCTTCGGAGGGCACGTTATGCCGATCACCGATGTGCAATTCAACAATCCAAGGGCGTATCGAGGTATGAGAGAAACGACAGTTTTAGTTCTGTATCAAAGTACGTTTATTATGATTCTATTCTACGAGCACTTCGGAATGACCACTGCAGGCAGTTCTGTGACTTTTACTCTCGGTGGCGCTCGATAGCGATTAGCGACGCAGTGTGCTTACGTGCTTAGTCGAGCCCGCCGCCGCGCCGGTTGCATCACGACTCCGTCGAAGCGTGCCAAAGCAAAGTTTCTTCACCACCCGGCTAGGAGGCGCACCCGCGTTTTGTTTAGTGTCCATACCATTGGTCCATACTCGCATGTCATGTGTCATGACACCATCATATCATGACACATGACCGCATCCGATACGGCCACAGGATACGGCCATCCTGCGTGACACGCGTCCTCGCGTGCGACTCTGAAACACACAATCCTCACACAGCATCACATCACACACCACACAAAGGACTTGCTCTCTAACTCAAATCCAAGATTTCAAAATCTGTCAGAGGTAAAAGAACTGTGAACGGAGTATAATACTTTACTTTTTGGTGACCATCCCTGTGGACGAGCACGAGTGGACACCACAGTAGACACTCATGATCATATCCTGTGATATTTGGCAATCATCCCTGTGATTCCCTCTCAAAAAACAAACACGTGGTCCCTTGCTGCCGACATTTTGAACAGAAAAAAACATCGTCACTAATCAGCGTGAATTTTTCTAATGGCGGAAACACACTACCGTGTCGTTCAATTTTATGATTTTCCCCAAACTGACTTTTATTTTTCCCCAAAATGATACGTTTTCAACAGAAAACCCCCAAAAGTTTTGTTACAAAAAAAAGGGGTTAAAAACTGCCTTTTCCTCACTTCAGGTGTCGCTTTTGTCATGAGTATCATCTCTATTTAGTTTGTGCTTTTGTCTATTGTTCTACACATTTGACAGAAGCTATCAGTCATTTTCTCAGATTAAATAAAGAAGAGGATACAACATACCTACAAGAATAGTGGTCACACCTAAACTTTTACCATAAATATGGCTTCCATGAGCCGACCAATCACAAGCCGGCGTTAGAGATGCCCCGGTTGATATGATAAAATTAAACTATCGATATCGAAAAAAAACATTACGTTAACATTGTGATTAAGTTTGCTTAATGGCTACTCAATTTTTTGCCTTTTTAAATAAATAGCACATAAATCACATCGTAGAAAAGGAAATTAATTAGCTGTGTCACACATAAATAACAACTAATAGTAACGTGGTAGACAGCTATTTTCTGTTTCGACTTTTCGGTGTTGATGTATTATTTATTACAAGTTATCAACAACCTAAGTGTCATAAAAATTGGCCCAGCCAATTGAGCGTGAAGAGGTAACAAACATATTCACAAACTTTTGATTTTATGATATTAGTGGGAAGTGGGATTAAAGGAAAACTACTTTCTTTGATTGGAAATAAAATAAATTTTTATTCATTTCATGTGAGTTAATATGTAAAATTAAAATAAAAAACCGGTCAAGTGCGAGTCGGGCTACGCACAGTGTAGGGCTCCGTATTTACTGTGCTTTGCTTGTTTGAAAATGAGTCCAATATCATATTCGATCACATTTGTAAGTTTTCATCAAAGATATTTTATTTTAAAAGTTCGTCGGCTATTACTCGGTAACTAGTAAAGCCTGCTTAACCGTAATAGTTTTCATTGAAGGTTCAGTATATGAACTACTACCATGATTTTTTGCAAATTTCCAAACACAAGACTTTTGGAGATAGAGGGGTTGGGGACCACCGGCACCGTGCAAAACACTGAATTGACACGAAAAATTTTTTTATACCACACAGGTGGCAAACAAGCATATGGTCGGCCTGATGGTAAGCCGCCACCGTAGCCTATAGACGCTTGCAATACCGGGGGTATCACTCACGCGCTGCCAACCCTCCCAACCTCCCCAAGTGGAGCCCTGGAGACCTTACTCACCGTAGGAACACAACATGGCCGAGACCAATGCTATTTGGCTACGATCTTCTGTAAGTAAATATTTCCGAAACGGATCATTGTATCAAAAAATGATCTTTCCACACCCTCAATGTTTTGAAGAGACCTATCTAATGATACCCCACAACATAGGGTGGGTAAAAAAAACCATTCCATCTTTACATGTTAACCTTTAAAAAAAGATATTATTCAAAATTTTGTTCCAGCACTTTGTTAACATTGTTAATCTATGTATACATACAAAATTACAGCTTTCTAGCTTTAAACGTCTCGGCGCTGGACCGCGGAGGGACAGACGGACATGGCAAAACTATAAGGGTTCCTACGGAACCCTAAAGAGCAATCCCGACAAACATAGCTACAATTATTACTCTTAATATCCATATTTAATAAGCTTCCTAACAAATTTTTCTACCACCTATTCACAATTCTTACCAAAGAAAACAATGATGGTATCGCTTAGTCCTTTAATCTTATTCGATTAAGTGTTCTATTAAAACATGATTCTTCAAAATGCAACGAGCATATTGCGAGTTCTCGACAGTTTTTTATATTCTCAGTACCAATGGCATCTAGCCACTTCCTTCTCATAATTGTATTTTTGGGGAACCTTGAAACAAAATAATAGTACATTATAAGCATATTACACATATAATTATGCTGTTTAATGCCGATGATTGTATGAATCAAAACTAGTTACTGATTAATTTGTTTCATCTTAATGATATTAGTGATGACTTTTTTTCCGAAAAATATTACAAGAAAAGTATTTTATCATAGGAAATTTCGATACTTTTTCACAACACTATGTAAACAATAACATGGAAAATTAAATACAAAAATAAAAGCATATACATGAAATTTTATATTACTTACGGTTTCTTTGTTCTTTAAAACCTATTTACTTAACACTTAATAATAAATAAACGGAATACACGACATACAGTAAGAGCAAATAGAATACTAACCTATGCAAACTTAACTGGTGCTGATTTTTACTATTCCTCGCGTTACATCGCTTAATGCAACATACAGGCATGTTTGTTAATAATTGCTATTGTGATAAAGCAAAATAATCCACACTGTTTCACATAAAACTGAAAGTTATTGTTTAAAAATTAACTTTGTTTGACGAACTGACAGCTTGAGTACTTACACAACAACTGACTTATCAATGGCGTCCAGGTGCCACATGTCAAAATTTCGCAAATAATTTTTCGATATTTCCAGAAATAGAAATGTTTGAGTTAGTCATCCCTTTTTGTCATACGAGAGATGACCCTTTGTTAAACAGAGATAAACATATGTCACATTATTCGTTTCGTAAAAGCACAATATTTGTTTCTCATTTTGATATAGGTATAGTACCTGTACTCCATGAATAATAATGAATATACCTCAATGGTCATTTTCCATACTATTTTTGTAAATCTGAGGGCATGGCAGTGCCCCCGCCAAGACGAGCCAAACGGAGCGCAAGGGCACTACCTACCTTTTCTCGAAACGTTTCGTCGTATTTTTTGAACTCCCACAACTTTGGTTTGGATGATGCTAAATAGTTAAAAAAAATCAAGATATAATGACACCAGTACAATCATTGAACATTCAAAATTTGAATGTCGTAGCTATTATACTTTAGATTTTATTAATGTCTAAAAAACCCCCTTTGGTCACTGATTGACTCACTGACTCACTGATCATCAAAATTCTTAAGGTACTTCCTGAAGTCCTAGAACGCCAAAATTTGGTATGTACGCTAATATTACTACAAAGACAACAAAAAAGTCATAAAACTTGGAACTTTCATCCCCCAACCCTTTAACTTATTGGATGGAAATTTGTATGAGATTTCCGCTTCCTAATATCCTAGAAAGCTGAAATTTGGTATGTATGCTAGTATTAGTACACAAACAACAAAAATATCATAAAATTTTGAACTTCACCCCAAAAGAAAAAAAAAGAAAAAAATAAATAAGCAACTTACAAAAAGAAATGAAATCCCACAAAAAACATTTTCATGTAAAATGTTGCCAAGATGAGACCATATGACTCGCACTGTCAAAAAGTTATCAGATCTCGTGTAGAGCCAAGCTTCTAACTCTACTCTACTCTACTAACTTGGCCATTTCGCTACATTCACATAGGCGTAAGGTGAAAAATTTATTAACTATTCATCAGCATACTTTTCTGTTATACGTTAGGTTCTTGTAGTATGTAACGAAACGGCAAAGACACATATTTTGATTAAAGTGTAGAGTTTGTGAAGTAAGGCCTTGTAGAGGTAGGGCGTGTAGAGTTAGAAGCTTGGCTCTACATGAAATCTGATAACTTTTTGACAGTGAGAGTCATAAGGTCTCGTCTTGGCAACGTTTTACATGAAAATGTTTTTGGTGGGATATAATTTTCCTCAAAGGCAACTCGGACGGTTCTTAAGATTCTACTTTCATACAGTAATCTTAGTCTCCCTTTGACCGGTTCTGGAAACCTGAACCAACATGTAGTATGTCATTAAATGTCATATTCTATCTAAAACATAATTATATAACAAGGGAAAATGAGGAAATTATGAATGTGTGGTTTTTTACCTTTTTGGCAAACTCTTATATGTGTAGTTTAGATAGTGGTGGAAGATTAGTGCTGGAATTAGTATCTCTGAACTTATCCATGGTAGGAATTTCAGGAATATCATCCTCAAGGTCGTCTTCAACTTCGATAAGGTTTTTTCCTCTTTGGTTCGGGACAAGCCCACCACACATTCCCACTACCGTGTCTCCTGTGTAGCCAGGATCAACAACAGCGACCTCAGGTAGACAATAAGCAATGAAGCTTATTGACGTCCCGGGGCAGAAAACTACAGCTGTCTTGGAACTCACAACGAATTTAATCAGAAAGAAGATAGTCGGAGTAGGAAGTATTGAAAGGACTTCCCTCCTTAACAACTACGTGAGAAACAGCAATTTGAAGCAAAGGACATTATATCCTAGAGAGATGGCAAATCAAGTGAGTTTCTCTTTGGTTAAAAACGTTCAAAACAAAAGAGTCATAAGACTAAATAGCTAGACTTTAAAGAATAGTAGAGAGAGAGAGAGACAGCTGCTTTTTAAATGGCTCTGGATTGATTGTTGCACTTTAGCCAGGATGTTAGTCCAAAAAAGAGGGAAGTGCGTTTCATTCTATTATAAATCTTGGTTTCTAAAAGTACAAAAAAACCCTAAAATTCCCCATCACGTATTTTATTTCCCCAAAATTTTCCCCACAGATTCTATTTCCCCAGTTTTTCGCCGAAAGTCAAATTTTTCCCCAAAATCGCGAAAAAAACCCCCAATCTGGCAACCCTGGTGCATGCACACTTATGGCGGAAACACACTACCGTGTCGGGGCGTGTCGTGTCGCGCCAGAAGCATATCGCGTTCATACATTTTATATGGTTAGGAGCACATTTGTAGGGCGTGTCGTGTCGTGACTCGCTCTGTCGTGGCGCGGACTGCTGGCCGCCGATTGCGCCACGGCGGTGGTGGGGGTTATGACGCGACACGACACGCCCTGCAAATGTGTTTCTATACCCGCGCGTGGTTCGTGGCGCGAACAAGTGGACGCTTTTTTTTTTTAATTTGTTTTTGCAGCGTTATAATGAGTTACTAGGTATTAGATTCCTGATAAATATACTTAAATACTTTTTTTGTAAATAAATACCATTATAAATTATAGAAAACACCCAGACAAAGGCAAACACTGCGAGCTTCTGTTCAGAAATGAAAGAAATAAACGTCTGGCGTTTATTTCGTTCATTTCTGAACAGAAGCGCGCCCCGACACGACACGTAAGTGTGCACACCCACCGTCACGACAGAGCGCGACACGACAGGCCCCGACACGGTAGTGTGTTTCCGCCATTACGTGTCGTGTCGGGGCGCGATTCTGTTCAGAAATGAACGAAATAAACGCCAGACACGACACGCCCTACAAATGTGCTCCTAACCATATAAAATGTATGAACGCGATATGCTTCTGGCGCGACACGACACTCCCCGACACGGTAGTGTGTTTCCGCCATTATACTGTCATGGGAACACTTTTTATTAAAATAATGCAACGCTAGCAACACCATCCTTTTTGAAATCAATGACAGATGTAGAGCAGGGTATTGCCTTATTTTTAAAAATCTTACCTATTGTGTAGTTTTTGTACTTCTTGTGTGGTTGCATGCATAATCAACATTTTTATAAAAAATATTTAAATGTAAGCAAAGGCATTTGGCTCAAAGTTGTTGGAGTACAAACATCAAGATGTCAGTTAGTTATTCAAATGAAATAAAATTATATCTCATTTATGTCTCTTTTTAACTCTAGAAAAATGCTAGATACTAATTCTAAAATTAAATGAGTGTCAGAATCACACTCATTTAATTTAATAAAAATGTAAATTATTTTGAGGAAATTATATTTTTAATAAAATTCGCTCATTTATATTAGTTTTGAAATTACAAACAAATAGGTACAAATAGTTACAAACGTAACTTTCTGTTATCACGTGCTGGTAACACCACAGGGGTTGATTGACTTTCCTGGATCCTTGAACTGAGCCGCTTGGTTGGTGTAGTATAATAATAGTTAACAAAATGTATCAAATTATACAATAAATAAAAACATGTTTGACCTCAAAGCATGTACGGTGTGTTTTAACATGAATGTTAAGTTATATAATCTCGACGATGGCCAGCTTCGATACAATTATAATACAGTTTCTGGATTACAGGTATTTCTCGTAGAGTTCTATTTTCGTTTTTGAAAATAAAAATATTACTTGTATCTCATTAGCTGTATAACTGTCCTGTTTTGACTGAATTGGAATTAGTTACATGTGTTTATTGTTGCGTATTTTGTTTCTTGACATAGCTAATTTCATATCATAAATATTTTTCTAAATGATTATTACTTTGGGGTTCGTTTTTGTTCAGAGAGTCGCGTTCGGTTTGCCCAGAATCTAATAGATTTATGGTTTAGTACGTAAAATCTAGTGCGGTGCCAATGGGCTTGGGTTCGATTCCTTGCAAGGTAATCAAACTACTGAACTCTGAGCTAAATTAAAACATTTTATAAATAATCATAAAAGTCCATAGAATAGATATTATAAAATAGTGACAAAAAAGGTTGTAACTGGGTTTCTTTTGTCATTTACATTAGATCTATGTCATGTACATGTTCTAACGTAAGAAATTGTATTACTGTTGCTGTGCCAAATAAATAAATAAATAAATAAATTTCTTTTCCCTTTGGTTAAGCTTTGTTTCCAAAAGTTTATTTTTTTAATATTTTATATGTACAACATGACGAGAGAATGTGATGGCCTACTCTCGGTCAGAGAGTCACCTTAGGTCGCTAAATAAATTATTATAAAATAAAATAATATAAAATAAATCTTTATTTCCTCTCACAAGCTTAATTCTAGAGTGTACATTTGTTGTCTTTACATATATTATATATTTATGCTCTATAATATGAGAGGCTAGCGCCTGTTGTAGGTTTTTGGGATCATTCTGTGCATCATGCCTCTCTGGCAAAATTTACAGCACAATTGTTTTTAGATCTATAAAATTTTGTAAACAATGAAACATTTCAAGCTTAATATAAAAAAAAATACAAATGAAATTGTTTATTTCACAAATTAGGCGTCACAGGAACTTTTTCTGGTCATATACAACTTGCATACATAAACTGACCAATTCTAACTATACATAATTATATCCTTTACTAATATTAGAAATGAGAAATGAAAATTTGCATACATATTGTTAGGGGTACAGAGCCCAACATAGGCTATTTATCCTGTGAAAGTATGTTGTTCCAATAGGAAAATAATTTTTCTACTATAGAGGGCGCTGTATCGGCCAACAGATGGCGCCACAAGTCGCGCTATGGGTTAAGATCTATGTCATAAAATTAACGCGAGTAAATTTTAAACTACCAAGAGGCTTTTACCTACCTTAATGCGACCGTACTAACTAACAACAAAGTAACCTAGCACAACGTAAGCACACTAAGCACACATGTACACCTAAACTTATACCATAAATATGGCTTCCATGAGCCGACCAATCACAAGCCGGCGTTAGAGATGCCCCGGTTGATATGATAAAATTAAACTATCGATATCGAAAAAAAACATTACGTTAACATTGTGATTAAGTTTGCTTAATGGCTACTCAATTTTTTGCCTTTTTAAATAAATAGCACATAAATCACATCGTAGAAAAGGAAATTAATTAGCTGTGTCACACATAAATAACAACTAATAGTAACGTGGTAGACAGCTATTTTCTGTTTCGACTTTTCGGTGTTGATGTATTATTTATTACAAGTTATCAACAACCTAAGTGTCATAAAAATTGGCCCAGCCAATTGAGCGTGAAGAGGTAACAAACATATTCACAAACTTTTGATTTTATGATATTAGTGGGAAGTGGGATTAAAGGAAAACTACTTTCTTTGATTGGAAATAAAATAAATTTTTATTCATTTCATGTGAGTTAATATGTAAAATTAAAATAAAAAACCGGTCAAGTGCGAGTCGGGCTACGCACAGTGTAGGGCTCCGTATTTACTGTGCTTTGCTTGTTTGAAAATGAGTCCAATATCATATTCGATCACATTTGTAAGTTTTCATCAAAGATATTTTATTTTAAAAGTTCGTCGGCTATTACTCGGTAACTAGTAAAGCCTGCTTAACCGTAATAGTTTTCATTGAAGGTTCAGTATATGAACTACTACCATGATTTTTTGCAAATTTCCAAACACAAGACTTTTGGAGATAGAGGGGTTGGGGACCACCGGCACCGTGCAAAACACTGAATTGACACGAAAAATTTTTTTATACCACACAGGTGGCAAACAAGCATATGGTCGGCCTGATGGTAAGCCGCCACCGTAGCCTATAGACGCTTGCAATACCGGGGGTATCACTCACGCGCTGCCAACCCTCCCAACCTCCCCAAGTGGAGCCCTGGAGACCTTACTCACCGTAGGAACACAACATGGCCGAGACCAATGCTATTTGGCTACGATCTTCTGTAAGTAAATATTTCCGAAACGGATCATTGTATCAAAAAATGATCTTTCCACACCCTCAATGTTTTGAAGAGACCTATCTAATGATACCCCACAACATAGGGTGGGTAAAAAAAACCATTCCATCTTTACATGTTAACCTTTAAAAAAAGATATTATTCAAAATTTTGTTCCAGCACTTTGTTAACATTGTTAATCTATGTATACATACAAAATTACAGCTTTCTAGCTTTAAACGTCTCGGCGCTGGACCGCGGAGGGACAGACGGACATGGCAAAACTATAAGGGTTCCTACGGAACCCTAAAGAGCAATCCCGACAAACATAGCTACAATTATTACTCTTAATATCCATATTTAATAAGCTTCCTAACAAATTTTTCTACCACCTATTCACAATTCTTACCAAAGAAAACAATGATGGTATCGCTTAGTCCTTTAATCTTATTCGATTAAGTGTTCTATTAAAACATGATTCTTCAAAATGCAACGAGCATATTGCGAGTTCTCGACAGTTTTTTATATTCTCAGTACCAATGGCATCTAGCCACTTCCTTCTCATAATTGTATTTTTGGGGAACCTTGAAACAAAATAATAGTACATTATAAGCATATTACACATATAATTATGCTGTTTAATGCCGATGATTGTATGAATCAAAACTAGTTACTGATTAATTTGTTTCATCTTAATGATATTAGTGATGACTTTTTTTCCGAAAAATATTACAAGAAAAGTATTTTATCATAGGAAATTTCGATACTTTTTCACAACACTATGTAAACAATAACATGGAAAATTAAATACAAAAATAAAAGCATATACATGAAATTTTATATTACTTACGGTTTCTTTGTTCTTTAAAACCTATTTACTTAACACTTAATAATAAATAAACGGAATACACGACATACAGTAAGAGCAAATAGAATACTAACCTATGCAAACTTAACTGGTGCTGATTTTTACTATTCCTCGCGTTACATCGCTTAATGCAACATACAGGCATGTTTGTTAATAATTGCTATTGTGATAAAGCAAAATAATCCACACTGTTTCACATAAAACTGAAAGTTATTGTTTAAAAATTAACTTTGTTTGACGAACTGACAGCTTGAGTACTTACACAACAACTGACTTATCAATGGCGTCCAGGTGCCACATGTCAAAATTTCGCAAATAATTTTTCGATATTTCCAGAAATAGAAATGTTTGAGTTAGTCATCCCTTTTTGTCATACGAGAGATGACCCTTTGTTAAACAGAGATAAACATATGTCACATTATTCGTTTCGTAAAAGCACAATATTTGTTTCTCATTTTGATATAGGTATAGTACCTGTACTCCATGAATAATAATGAATATACCTCAATGGTCATTTTCCATACTATTTTTGTAAATCTGAGGGCATGGCAGTGCCCCCGCCAAGACGAGCCAAACGGAGCGCAAGGGCACTACCTACCTTTTCTCGAAACGTTTCGTCGTATTTTTTGAACTCCCACAACTTTGGTTTGGATGATGCTAAATAGTTAAAAAAAATCAAGATATAATGACACCAGTACAATCATTGAACATTCAAAATTTGAATGTCGTAGCTATTATACTTTAGATTTTATTAATGTCTAAAAAACCCCCTTTGGTCACTGATTGACTCACTGACTCACTGATCATCAAAATTCTTAAGGTACTTCCTGAAGTCCTAGAACGCCAAAATTTGGTATGTACGCTAATATTACTACAAAGACAACAAAAAAGTCATAAAACTTGGAACTTTCATCCCCCAACCCTTTAACTTATTGGATGGAAATTTGTATGAGATTTCCGCTTCCTAATATCCTAGAAAGCTGAAATTTGGTATGTATGCTAGTATTAGTACACAAACAACAAAAATATCATAAAATTTTGAACTTCACCCCAAAAGAAAAAAAAAGAAAAAAATAAATAAGCAACTTACAAAAAGAAATGAAATCCCACAAAAAACATTTTCATGTAAAATGTTGCCAAGATGAGACCATATGACTCGCACTGTCAAAAAGTTATCAGATCTCGTGTAGAGCCAAGCTTCTAACTCTACTCTACTCTACTAACTTGGCCATTTCGCTACATTCACATAGGCGTAAGGTGAAAAATTTATTAACTATTCATCAGCATACTTTTCTGTTATACGTTAGGTTCTTGTAGTATGTAACGAAACGGCAAAGACACATATTTTGATTAAAGTGTAGAGTTTGTGAAGTAAGGCCTTGTAGAGGTAGGGCGTGTAGAGTTAGAAGCTTGGCTCTACATGAAATCTGATAACTTTTTGACAGTGAGAGTCATAAGGTCTCGTCTTGGCAACGTTTTACATGAAAATGTTTTTGGTGGGATATAATTTTCCTCAAAGGCAACTCGGACGGTTCTTAAGATTCTACTTTCATACAGTAATCTTAGTCTCCCTTTGACCGGTTCTGGAAACCTGAACCAACATGTAGTATGTCATTAAATGTCATATTCTATCTAAAACATAATTATATAACAAGGGAAAATGAGGAAATTATGAATGTGTGGTTTTTTACCTTTTTGGCAAACTCTTATATGTGTAGTTTAGATAGTGGTGGAAGATTAGTGCTGGAATTAGTATCTCTGAACTTATCCATGGTAGGAATTTCAGGAATATCATCCTCAAGGTCGTCTTCAACTTCGATAAGGTTTTTTCCTCTTTGGTTCGGGACAAGCCCACCACACATTCCCACTACCGTGTCTCCTGTGTAGCCAGGATCAACAACAGCGACCTCAGGTAGACAATAAGCAATGAAGCTTATTGACGTCCCGGGGCAGAAAACTACAGCTGTCTTGGAACTCACAACGAATTTAATCAGAAAGAAGATAGTCGGAGTAGGAAGTATTGAAAGGACTTCCCTCCTTAACAACTACGTGAGAAACAGCAATTTGAAGCAAAGGACATTATATCCTAGAGAGATGGCAAATCAAGTGAGTTTCTCTTTGGTTAAAAACGTTCAAAACAAAAGAGTCATAAGACTAAATAGCTAGACTTTAAAGAATAGTAGAGAGAGAGAGAGACAGCTGCTTTTTAAATGGCTCTGGATTGATTGTTGCACTTTAGCCAGGATGTTAGTCCAAAAAAGAGGGAAGTGCGTTTCATTCTATTATAAATCTTGGTTTCTAAAAGTACAAAAAAACCCTAAAATTCCCCATCACGTATTTTATTTCCCCAAAATTTTCCCCACAGATTCTATTTCCCCAGTTTTTCGCCGAAAGTCAAATTTTTCCCCAAAATCGCGAAAAAAACCCCCAATCTGGCAACCCTGGTGCATGCACACTTACGTGTCGTGTCGGGGCGCGATTCTGTTCAGAAATGAACGAAATAAACGCCAGACACGACACGCCCTACAAATGTGCTCCTAACCATATAAAATGTATGAACGCGATATGCTTCTGGCGCGACACGACACTCCCCGACACGGTAGTGTGTTTCCGCCATTATACTGTCATGGGAACACTTTTTATTAAAATAATGCAACGCTAGCAACACCATCCTTTTTGAAATCAATGACAGATGTAGAGCAGGGTATTGCCTTATTTTTAAAAATCTTACCTATTGTGTAGTTTTTGTACTTCTTGTGTGGTTGCATGCATAATCAACATTTTTATAAAAAATATTTAAATGTAAGCAAAGGCATTTGGCTCAAAGTTGTTGGAGTACAAACATCAAGATGTCAGTTAGTTATTCAAATGAAATAAAATTATATCTCATTTATGTCTCTTTTTAACTCTAGAAAAATGCTAGATACTAATTCTAAAATTAAATGAGTGTCAGAATCACACTCATTTAATTTAATAAAAATGTAAATTATTTTGAGGAAATTATATTTTTAATAAAATTCGCTCATTTATATTAGTTTTGAAATTACAAACAAATAGGTACAAATAGTTACAAACGTAACTTTCTGTTATCACGTGCTGGTAACACCACAGGGGTTGATTGACTTTCCTGGATCCTTGAACTGAGCCGCTTGGTTGGTGTAGTATAATAATAGTTAACAAAATGTATCAAATTATACAATAAATAAAAACATGTTTGACCTCAAAGCATGTACGGTGTGTTTTAACATGAATGTTAAGTTATATAATCTCGACGATGGCCAGCTTCGATACAATTATAATACAGTTTCTGGATTACAGGTATTTCTCGTAGAGTTCTATTTTCGTTTTTGAAAATAAAAATATTACTTGTATCTCATTAGCTGTATAACTGTCCTGTTTTGACTGAATTGGAATTAGTTACATGTGTTTATTGTTGCGTATTTTGTTTCTTGACATAGCTAATTTCATATCATAAATATTTTTCTAAATGATTATTACTTTGGGGTTCGTTTTTGTTCAGAGAGTCGCGTTCGGTTTGCCCAGAATCTAATAGATTTATGGTTTAGTACGTAAAATCTAGTGCGGTGCCAATGGGCTTGGGTTCGATTCCTTGCAAGGTAATCAAACTACTGAACTCTGAGCTAAATTAAAACATTTTATAAATAATCATAAAAGTCCATAGAATAGATATTATAAAATAGTGACAAAAAAGGTTGTAACTGGGTTTCTTTTGTCATTTACATTAGATCTATGTCATGTACATGTTCTAACGTAAGAAATTGTATTACTGTTGCTGTGCCAAATAAATAAATAAATAAATAAATTTCTTTTCCCTTTGGTTAAGCTTTGTTTCCAAAAGTTTATTTTTTTAATATTTTATATGTACAACATGACGAGAGAATGTGATGGCCTACTCTCGGTCAGAGAGTCACCTTAGGTCGCTAAATAAATTATTATAAAATAAAATAATATAAAATAAATCTTTATTTCCTCTCACAAGCTTAATTCTAGAGTGTACATTTGTTGTCTTTACATATATTATATATTTATGCTCTATAATATGAGAGGCTAGCGCCTGTTGTAGGTTTTTGGGATCATTCTGTGCATCATGCCTCTCTGGCAAAATTTACAGCACAATTGTTTTTAGATCTATAAAATTTTGTAAACAATGAAACATTTCAAGCTTAATATAAAAAAAAATACAAATGAAATTGTTTATTTCACAAATTAGGCGTCACAGGAACTTTTTCTGGTCATATACAACTTGCATACATAAACTGACCAATTCTAACTATACATAATTATATCCTTTACTAATATTAGAAATGAGAAATGAAAATTTGCATACATATTGTTAGGGGTACAGAGCCCAACATAGGCTATTTATCCTGTGAAAGTATGTTGTTCCAATAGGAAAATAATTTTTCTACTATAGAGGGCGCTGTATCGGCCAACAGATGGCGCCACAAGTCGCGCTATGGGTTAAGATCTATGTCATAAAATTAACGCGAGTAAATTTTAAACTACCAAGAGGCTTTTACCTACCTTAATGCGACCGTACTAACTAACAACAAAGTAACCTAGCACAACGTAAGCACACTAAGCACACATGTAATGTAAAATAAATTTTAAAAACGTTTAAATGTAATAAATAGTAATTAAAGCAATAAACTGAGTAACATAAAAAATATAATTATCATTTATATAGTATAGATAGATGGGAATATTATTTATTATTATTAATTAATAATTAAGATTACTTATAATAATTTTTAAGCATCCTTCTCCATCCCAAATTGCGATGCCCATCAGGGTCTATAATGATTGCTTATAAAATTAATTTTATGATCTCTGTATACACATTATAGTTGCAATAAGGAATATGAATATGAACTTCAATGCAATGTAAAATAAGTACGGAAATAAGAGGCTTAAATAAATAAACTATCACCATTATACCACCTACCACCGTTACGGAAACAAGCAAAATGGCCACCGGTAATAAAAATGGTGAAAGAAAACCGGTTACAAGGCTGTAACAGGTTTTCATTCACCATTTTTTTTCCACACTTCACAATGCAATTAAAATTAACAAGAACAAATGGATATAATCGTAAATATCAAATTATTTTCTAGACTTATCCAAACAATGGTATGCCAGCCTTCCTGTGTGTGGAGTGTTGCTGGCACATGCGGCGGTTCATTAAGTTCCGCCATCGCTGTCAGAGGGCCCATCTCGCATTACAGGAGATCTTACACAAGAATATAGATGTAAGTCTCAACAATTAATTAAATTTCAATTTATTTATTTGCGAATTGTAAGTTACAATATTATGTTACATGCTATAGAATGTTCCAATACATTTGCCTTATAAGTCAGACATGCAAATATATTATACATTATTTTATTATAATTAATTACAATTTAGGAATAAAAAAAAAATACAAAAAATAAAACATATCAGATCTAGCTTAGACTGGGACCTGATGACCTCAGGACAGACCGATATTCTGTCCTGACTAGACCTAGTGGTGAGCTAGATTAGCTAATTAAGACTAAGTCCGTGGCGTAATGATTACCACGCAAGACCCAGGAGATTGGCCTCGGGTTTTGGATGTTTATATATATATGTATGTATTTGTTATAAAATATAGTATCGTTGAGTTGGTATCCCATAACACAAGTTTCGAACTTACTTTGGGGCTAGCTCAATCTGTGTTATTTGCCCCTATCACGCCCGACAGGCTAATGGCAGGAAATAATAAAAACATAAATTGATATACACTAGTAAGGCTACTGTCTGGGCTATTGTCTGCTATTTATACTTATTATTATATATATTTAACATAATAGATCAAGACATAAAATCTGATTATGGCTAAGTAGCCGATGGCAGATAAAATTGAAAAAAAAAAGGTTATATTTGTAATTTATTAAGTTATTATTTGTGAAAAAATACATTTAGCTAGCGTTTGGAGCTCTTTTAATCAATTACCATCAGGTGATCGCATTTTTTATATATAAAAAATATACCTAATAATAATATTTTGAAAGAAAAATTTCACACGAACCCCGGATGGTGAAATTTTACTTTGAAAAATATTAACAAAATAGAATAGTTATTTAAACAGTGGCCACTGAAAAAAATCTTAATAATTATATTTCAGATCAATCATACTAACTTAGATGCGTTAAGATACAAAGGTTACTCATCATCACTATCCTATGTTGACTTGAAGAGACTGCATTATGAGGAGGCTGAAAGTCAAGAAAACATAGTAAAGTCAGATTCACAGATCGGCTTCATACCTGTAGCCCACTATAGTACTGATGAGAAAGAGTTTTCCAATGAGATTAAAGAAGAATATGAAAATTCAGAATGGATGACAGTAGACAATATAAAATACTCAAAAACAGCGCAGGAAGAAACACATACGGAAACATTTGAACAAGACGCTGAGGTTAATGAAGATGAACAAAAATATAGTCAATATGATGATAATAGTTTTGATAGTGATAGTGCATCGGATCATGAACCTTTAGCAGCTATTAAAAATGCTAAGAGTAACCTGAAAAAGGAAGGAGAGAAAGGCATGTCATTAGTTGAAGAATACGCAAATATACAACCACTGACAATGACAGAAGCCCGTGCTGCATTGGAGATCAACCTTAAATTCTGTATTGGGAAACATGCTTGTAAAGTATGTGGTAGGACATATGTCAGTGAGAATCGTTTAAAAGAACATTTGAGAATGCATGAAAAGGTAATCTACAAGTACTAATTAAAGAGATTTGTTTGAACGAATTAACTGAAAAACTAATGGACCGATTTCAAAAGTTCTTCCACTGTTGGGAAGCTACGCTATCCCTGGGTGACAGGCTATATTATATATTTTTTAAATAGGGATCCTTACAAAAATCCTTTCGAAGCTGAGACGGGGCGCTAGTCTTAATATAAACCAATTAGTGAAATTAAAATTTTTGCGTGCGCTTATTTTTGATAAATAAAAATCCTTTCATGTAATATTAGGAAACTTAAATCATATTTATCTTTTATTGGGTGACTGTACTGTTCAAGCACTATTATCTTGTTAAGTGAGGCGCGTATAGCCCTACGACGATGCATCTCCGTTGACATTACATAATTTTTTTTTCTTTTATTATTTAGCCTTATTAAAGCCTTAATCGTAGGATAGGCTATATGCGCCCCACTTAACAAGACTTAGTTATTAGTGCCGTACAGTTACTAGTGACGTGCTTGTACAGTCAGTACAGTACAGTCACCCAATAAAAGAAAAATATCATTTAAGTTTCCTTAACGTTACCTTGACGTAATTATATACTTAAGATACATAGAAAACAATCAGACTCAAGACAAACTCAGTCCAGACCAGCACTACCTACAGTCCCAGATATTTGTGCCATCTTAGGCCCGGTTTCCACCAAAGCGGAGAGGAGATGCGCTGCCCGGCTTCACTCATCTACTCTCGGCCGCGCCCACTTGAAATCAAAATTTTCTAGCTGCACAAAATTCTATAGAAAAATTTGATATTATCTCGTCTCTTCGCTATGGTAGAAACCGAGCCTTAAGGTTAATCATTCTGTATTATATTAATGTTTTTTTTTGCTAATCTTCAGCACATAAGCGGCACGTTTCTCTGCGAGTTGTGCAAAAATTATTACAAAACGGATAATCTATTGAAATCTCATATGACTGAAAAACATTTGTACAAGTATATCTGCAGAAAATGTCCTGATGTTAATTTTGACAGGTAAGTACTCTAAATGTTGCGCATCGAGATCAAAGTAGCGCTAATGGTGTGTACAGACTTCTGTGTAAAGTTTTACATGTAATGTAACAAAATTCCCATAGTGTGGACGCCTCGTGCGCACGAACCGTACATACTACGCGCACGAACGTTATGTGTACGGAAAATTCTTTCATTGCTTTGTTACGTTACAGTAGTCTGTACCTACCATAGCACGTACTCTTTCTCTCACTAGTAAATGACGTTTCTGAGTGACAGAATAGGATAGAAGGAGAGAGTGAAATGAGTTTCGTTAGAATTGTAAGTACTAAATTTTTTTCCTTTTGATCATTGTAATTTGTAATCATATCCACCTTTTGCGTTCATTTTTCAGACTATTTGATTAATAGTAGTAGCTGTGGTTATTCATGTGCTGTGCTGCCTTTAATAAAAATTTCAATCTCTATTTGCGTTTAAAAATATGTGCATGTTTTCAGAGTGTCAGCAAAAAGACATTATCTCTTTATGCACTACAAAAACTGCAATGAGAAGGGTAAAAGAACCCGGCCTGATTGGCTGTGCAACAGGGGTGTGAAACGGAAAAGGAAAGGCATACAAAAACCAATTAAAAAGAAAAAGAAGAAGCTGCCCGATGATTATCCCGTTAGTTCACCGTTGGGCCAGATAGAACAATACAGAATGGTACTCGACAGACGTCAATCCAGGAACTACATGGAAGCTGACTATAGATGTGAACTGTGCTTTAGGGGTTTCAAATTTTTAGCAACTTACAGTAATCACATGAAGAAACACGATCCAGTAAGTTTATAAATTTTTGTAAGATCAACCACCTAGATCCTGACGCACATCACTGTTACGTAAATCTCCCTTGACGACCTCCGTGGCGTAATGGTTACCATGCCAGACCGCCAGACAGGAGATCCCGGGTTCAAACCCCCGTCGGGTCATGATGAAAAACGATTTTTTTCTGAGTGGCCTGGGTCTTGGAAGTTTATCTATATATGTATTTGTTATAAAATATAGTATTGTTGAGTTAGTATCCCATAACACAAGTCTCGAACTTACTTTGAGGCTAGCTCAACCTGTGTGATTTGTCTCTATATATTTTAATAATAAACGATTATTTATTGTGAATTACAAAACAGCAAGAGTTAAAAAAAACTTAAATTTATTTCGCTTTTAACAATACATATCGTTAAAGTGTTTTGTGGTTAATTTCAGGCATTATCAGGTGAACTACAGTGCGACATGTGCAAAATGCAATTCAAGAATACTCGACAGATGTACAGGCACATGGTCAGTATGCATATGTGCAAATATGCATGCAGACTGTGCGACTTCGTCACTACACAAAGGTATTAAATGTTGATATTTGTTATATACTCAATATTTTATAGCACCATAATAAATGAATAAATTCATATACTCGTTCGGCTATGAATGTTGTAACATCCACATGCACACTGTTTTAGTGTGCGTAACCGCGGAAACGCTAGTAAAATCGGTCACGCACATAAAAAAATAATGTGCACGCCATCATTCATAATCCGTGTCCACACAGACCAAACACGGCTCGCGAGCCGAATGCTCGGTGTGTGTAAACGTGCATCTCGGGCACATGGGGTGCATGTTGCTTCGACCAAGAGCCGCTCGATCGTGAGCCAAACATTGTCGATTTTTGTCGATTCTCAAATGTGGCTCCGAGGTACGTCCATACACACCGAGCATTCGGCTCGGCTCTTCGTGAAATAGAAACTGCAGAAGCCATGATGAATGATTTACGTTATCTACCCTAGAATTCTTTTTCTTTACATCATTTAATAAGATAATAAAAAAAATACAAGTATCAAGAGTGGTTTTAATTTGTATTCAGAGTGTTGCCAATGAAGTGGTAGGTGAACCTAGTGTGTAGTTTCCTTCTATAGGGTGCGTGTACCTAACTACCTAACCACTAAGTCCTAACACTTACTAAACTACGACTAGCAAGAACGTAATAATAAATAAAAGATGTTATACGACTAGACTTATATTGCAGGAATTGTATTACAGAGTGTGTCCTAACAGAAAACAATTCGCCTTATATAGGCCTAAAATATTTAATAATAATTTCCACTCGCTCTTGACCGTCGTGGGGATCTTCTTAATATGGCCGCCTGTCTTAAACAATAGGCGCGACGTCCGCCATGCTGCTCGGCGCACTCGCTCGGCCGGGTCATTGGCCGCTTATCAGTAGTGGGCGGGGCGTAGGCGCAGGTAGGAGCGCGCTCGCCGAAGATGGCGCACGGACCGGTGCATCGTATGATCGATGACGTAGGGTGGCGTGATCTGAATGCCCGTTGTAGCGGGCAAGTTTACTTGCTCGCAATTCAGTGCACTCGCCACACCAATTTATGATTTTTCATTAATCATTTGCAAAAAAGGATTACTATCTCAAGATTTTTTGAATTTGCTGCTGTTTTCGAGTGACACGATTAGATTGTCAGACTAACTTTGAATTTTAATGTTTGTTATACTCTTAGGCACCAAGCGAGAATGCACTACCGGTGGCATAAGAACGAGACATACAAATGTCCGTATTGCGACAAAGAGTTCAAGTAAGTTCTGGTCTTATACGTAATAATTTTTTAGCGTAATTCAGTGCTACGCAACTACGGACGTGACTGCGTAAAATACCCGCACGATCATGCAGATCTGCTTTCCGGCAAGTACGCGCAAGTGCGTCGACACGTAACATGCAGCATGGCAGTGTGTTATTTGCCTAACGACCGAATTCAATATGTGATCTCAATCCTTTTTTTTATACGCGTCTCTTCAACCAATCAATGCTTTGCATTTTAAATCTATGTAGGTAAACTACGAATCAATAATTCTGTCAATCACGAACAAAAATAAAAAAGATTGAGATAGCATATTCGGCTGTCCGTTCACAGCAATGTTCAGTTATTTTACTTCTGACAGATGTAAAAACAGGTTAAGAGCACTCAAAATAAGTGTCACAGGAATAAGTGTAGCAGAAACAATATGCGAGCTGACATAGAAGGACTGCACGAGCAGATAGTCTTTGATCAACATGCGAATCGCTCTTATGTTGAGTATTTTAAACCTGTTTTTACATCTGTCAGAAGTAAAACAAACTGTGAACATTGCTGTGAACGGACAGTACAAATTAACGGTCGGAGGCCTTCGGGCGGCTTGGTAACCCCGGCCCCTGCGAATCCGTATTGGAGCAGCGTGGCAGAGTATGATCTAATCACCTTCGATTGAAGGGAGGCCTACATCTGTCAGGGGTGTGCATAACTGTGAACGGTCTATATGGTTGGTCCAGGAAGCCGTCGACCCGCGGCACGCACATCCGCATCCACCACCCGTCGTCCAACATCTGCGCGCTGTGCGGGCACAGCTTCGTCAGCGCCGCCGGGCTGCTGGGCCACCGGCGCCGGACGCACTCCAAGGAGGTATGTTAATGACTTTCTAAGTTCTCCGGGGATCCTGGTACCAAAGAAAACAGACCTCGGGCATTGGTACCCACGATAACACACCTCGGGCATCCTCTCAAACGCTTCCTGTATCTACATATGTTTCGTCGTATGATACTGATATCTATTTACTTATCTAATAGGTACGTCAAAAATACTTGCACCCAGTGCCGAATCCTTTTAATACCTGAACTAATTTTAATACTTCCTACTCCGACTATCTTCTTTATGATTAAATTCGTTGTGAGTTCCAAGACAGTTGTAGTTTTTTCCGCCGGGACGTCAATAAGCTTCATCGCTTATTGTCAATCTGAGGTCGCCGTTGTTGATCCTGGTTACACAGGAGACAAATCGGGGCTTGTTCCAGTGCCGAATCCCAAATTATTTAGGATGTGGACCGTAATAAACATTTTATTAATTTTGCAGGAGTTAGAAAAGGGAGCTGCGATGCCGGTAGACCCCAAAGACCCACTGTACTGCACCGACTGCAAGATGCAGTTCCTCAACAAGGAGGCCTTTGATACTCACCTTGGGAGCTCCAATAAACACGCATCGACGAACGTGTGAGTTTCAAATAAAAATAATTTATTCTCATAATACAGGACATAAGTCTATAGATTAGTTTTATAAAATTTTGAAATCCCAATTACAATTAGGTACAATTTAGAATTCAACCAATTCAAACGGCAGATTTGTACTAAGAGGAATTGGCACAAGTTTCGAACTTACTTTGGGGCTAGCCCAAACTGTGTGATTTGTCCCTATATTATATTAATTATTTAATTATTAGTTATTATATACATCCCCATCCTACTTTCAACTCCCCGCGAGAGAGAGAGAACACTGACGTGACGTCATCGACGCCAGGTCCACAGATATTGTATGCGGGTAGCAACAAAGGAAAGAGTTAACCAGAGCTAGATATCTAAATATTGCGTGAAGGGATTTACTTGAAAATTTGTAATTACATACACAATACAATATGAATACTATTGATTAATAAATTTTCTAGTTAGTCCCTTTACGCAATATTTAAAAAGTTAACTCTTTCCTTTGTTGCTACCCGCTTACAATATCTGTGGACCTGGGGCCCTACCCTGGAGTTAATAGCGATTTTAAACCCATTTCAATACCGTTCCAATGATCGCAAATATCAATTTTTATTTCGTACCCTTGAAACACATTGGATAGATGTTGGATGGAAATTAGTATCGCCTAAGGATTGGCAATGTCCACCTTGAAGTTAGCTCCCAAATAGTGATGGCCACGTGTCTATGCTAGTTTACGCCCCATCAATTATGTTAATATATATAAAAACTCCGATAAAAACTACGCTAATTCATTAATTTATTGATTTCTTAGAAGATAAAACTCAAAAATACCTAAAAAAATATTTTTCTTAATATTTTAAACATGTTTTATTTAATTTTCCTCGGAAGATTTAAGTATGGTAGTTGCCAAAACAGAAAATGAAGAAGTATTTATGAAGATTTTTTATTGTCAGTGTCAGCTAGGCTACTCTTGACACCAATACGCAGTGATCGGTATTGACAATTTGTCATTTCGTACTCTTCAGTTGCTATACTAGCGCCTATTGATATGAAATTGCGTGGTCATTATATGAACTAAATGGCATCTAGCTAGACAACATCGACGTACAATAATCGGTAATTCGGTACCCTCGACATTATTTTGACAGCTAATTATTGGTTTGATATTGGCCAATAGCGGAGATTTTTCCAATAGCTAAATAGTAACTTTTTAAGTGAAGCTTCAAGACAATTCTTCATAATTATCGAAAACTATTATTGATAATAGTGTGCCTAGCACTCCCAACCTATTGTTTTATGCTCACAATACCGTAGAGCGCACCATAGGAGTAAAAAAAATAGAAAATGAAGATGGGACTGCTTTATGTGAAACCCTGAGGAAAGCGAACGGAAGGAGCCATAGCTAACTAATGAAGAAGCAAACAGCGACTTCTTTATACGGCGACGAGACGGCGCCACGCTGTAGAAAACCAGCGCCCTAATATTTCATATATGGTGTCAAGTGCTAAATGTGAAATGTTGTTGCATTAAATTGTTATCTATCGAATGAGTAAACATGATAAAATGCAGTTGTTAATAAATGTACAGGTAGATAATATTATTGTGTGTAGGAAGGAATGTTTTATAAATAGGGAAACAAGGAATTTATTGTTAAGTCAAGACAAGTCAAAGCGGTTTTTACAGAAAATATATTACAAAAGGTCTTAAAATATTACAATTGTTTCACTACCTATTTTATTAGATAAAAATATTATGCAAACTTGTGATTATAAAACTCCTGAAGACTATAGAAATATTGGCAGATCAACCATATAAGTTACTTTTTCATTAAGTATAAATTCAAGTTTGATTAGTTTTGTTTTTGTAGAAGTGATAGAAGGATATAATTAGCTACTGATACATCATTAGGTATTCCTCTTGTTTTACAATGTCATAAAAATGGTGTGAAATAAATGTTATTGAATAAAACCATATTTTTCTCTACCAGTCCATCATCATCCCATTTTGCTGCATTATCATCCAAATAAAGCGGCAAAAATTATAAATGTATGTGGTGAGTTTACATTACATTTAAATGAAAGTGATGTTTACTGAGATTGACATGAATAATGTTTCTACTGCTGAAGCTCAACAGGCCCTTACCGCTGGCTCGTCAGTTGCTGAGATAAGGAGGCATTTAAAAAAGGTCCCTTTTAGTTATAACTATGGTTAGCCCACACCACAGGTAAATATTGAGCGGGCCTGAGTAAGAATGTAAATAAAAAAAAACTAATACATTTTTTTATTGATTTTTTTTATATTTTTAAAATACTTATTTTAATTATCAAATCACAGTCAAAAGTTTGTATAAAAATGTATTTAATCATTGCTGACGATATCCATATAAATAACAATAATTGTTTCGGCAAATTACAGTCAAGTTTATATTACAATAACTTTATTACAATTATTATTTTCTAATCATTGCTCACGGTAACTGTGTAAATAACAGTAAATGTTATTGCATAATTTATCAATCTAATTTACAGTTGAAAACGATAAATTAAATTCCTTTTTTATAACAATATTATTAGTTTCTGATTCTGATCTAATAGTTTATATAGATCCAGCACTGACAAATGCATCTGCTCATCATAACTCCCACCAGTTTTCCTTATGGAAGCTGCATAAGAGGCACACCTCTTCAATAGCTGCTTCTTTTGTACCCAGTAGTCCCAGTACTTACTGAAAAATAACATAAGAAATTAATCATTACAAACAACAGTCAGACGCAGCAGAGGACTTTGTTTTATAATTTGTAAGGATGGCTACTTACATGTACATAGATAATTGTATTAAAAGTGACAGGAAACAAGTATAGAAGATTTGATTTTGTTAATTTAAAGAACTTATTATAACTAGGTACATATATAACAATAATCGAAATTTAATTACCTTTGCGATTGAAAAGAGCACACTTTCTGTCCGTCTGCTGTTTGGTCTGCGATAAGTTCATAGCAAGGAAACTTGGCGATGCCAGGAGTTCAACTCCAAAAGTTCTCATCTCATCTTAGCTGCGAATATGCCATTTTTATCTGCAAAAGAGAACAAATTAATGTAGTAACGTACCGTAGTTCTAAATTTACAAGTATAAAATGTAAATAATTATCATTTTTATATAAAATACTTACCAAACAAAACGTAACACGTATTATTGTTATTTATTTATTTGTATTGTATGTACTGACACTGACAATAAAAATCTTCATAAATACTTCTTCTTTTTCCGTTTTGGCAACTATAAAACTTAAATTATCCGTAAGAAATTAAATAAAACATGTTTATAATCTTCAGAAAAATATTTTTTGCGGTATTTTAGTCTATTTTTGGGTTTTATGTTCTAAGAAATTAATAAATAAATCAAATAACGAAGTTTTTAATTTAATTATAACATAATCGATTTGGCATATCTAGCATAATCACCGTGGCCATCACTATTTGGGAGCTAACTTCAAGGTGGACTTTACCAATACTTAGGCGATACTAATTTCCATCCAACACTTAGAGAAAGGATCTAAGATCCAACATCTACCCAATGTGTTTCAAGGGTACGAAATAAAAATTGACATTTGCGATCATTGGATAAAAATTGAAATGGGCCCCAGGGGCCGGTGATTATGCTAGATATGCCAAATCGATTATGTTATAATTAAATTAAAAACTTCGTTATTTGATTTATTTATTAATTTCTTAGAACATAAAACCCAAAAATAGAATGAAATACCGCTAAAAATATTTTTCTGAAGATTATAAACATGTTTTATTTAATTTCTTACGGATAATTTAAGTTTTATAGTTGCCAAAACGGAAAAAGAAGAAGTATTTATGAAGATTTTTATTGTCAGTGTCAGTACATACAATACAAATAAATAAATAACAATAATACGTGTTACGTTTTGTTTGGTAAGTATTTTATATAAAAATGATAATTATTTACATTTTATACTTGTAAATTTAGAACTACGGTACGTTACTACATTAATTTGTTCTCTTTTGCAGATAAAAATGGCATATCCGCAGCTAAGATGAGATGAGAACTTTTGGAGTTGAACTCCTGGCATCGCCAAGTTTCCTTGCTATGAACTTATCGCAGACCAAACAGCAGACGGACAGAAAGTGTGCTCTTTTCAATCGCAAAGGTAATTAAATTTCGATTATTGTTATATATGTACCTAGTTATAATAAGTTCTTTAAAATAACAAAATCAAATCTTCTATACTTGTTTACTATCACTTTTAATACAATTATCTATGTACATGTAAGTAGCCATCCTTACAAATTATAAAACAAAGTCCTCTGCTGCGTCTGACTGTTGTTTGTAATGATTAATTTCTTATGTTATTTTTCAGTAAGTACTGGGACTACTGGGTACAAAAGAAGCAGCTATTGAAGAGGTGTGCCTCTTATGCAGCTTCCATAAGGAAAACTGGTGGGAGTTATGATGAGCAGATGCATTTGTCAGTGCTGGATCTATATAAACTATTAGATCAGAATCAGAAACTAATAATATTGTTATAAAAAAGGAATTTAATTTATCGTTTTCAACTGTAAATTAGATTGATAAATTATGCAATAACATTTACTGTTATTTACACAGTTACCGTGAGCAATGATTAGAAAATAATAATTGTAATAAAGTTATTGTAATATAAACTTGACTGTAATTTGCCGAAACAATTATTGTTATTTATATGGATATCGTCAGCAATGATTAAATACATTTTTATACAAACTTTTGACTGTGATTTGATAATTAAAATAAGTATTTTAAAAATATAAAAAAAATCAATAAAAAAATGTATTAGTTTTTTTTTATTTACATTCTTACTCAGGCCCGCTCAATATTTACCTGTGGTGTGGGCTAACCATAGTTATAACTAAAAGGGACCTTTTTTAAATGCCTCCTTATCTCAGCAACTGACGAGCCAGCGGTAAGGGCCTGTTGAGCTTCAGCAGTAGAAACATTATTCATGTCAATCTCAGTAAACATCACTTTCATTTAAATGTAATGTAAACTCACCACATACATTTATAATTTTTGCCGCTTTATTTGGATGATAATGCAGCAAAATGGGATGATGATGGACTGGTAGAGAAAAATATGGTTTTATTCAATAACATTTATTTCACACCATTTTTATGACATTGTAAAACAAGAGGAATACCTAATGATGTATCAGTAGCTAATTATATCCTTCTATCACTTCTACAAAAACAAAACTAATCAATATACTTGAATTTATACTTAATGAAAAAGTAACTTATATGGTTGATCTGCCAATATTTCTATAGTCTTCAGGAGTTTTATAATCACAAGTTTGCATAATATTTTTATCTAATAAAATAGGTAGTGAAACAATTGTAATATTTTAAGACCTTTTGTAATATATTTTCTGTAAAAACCGCTTTGACTTGTCTTGACTTAACAATAAATTCCTTGTTTCCCTATTTATAAAACGTTCCTTCCTACACACAATAATATTATCTATGGCTCCTTCCGTTCGCTTTCCTCAGGGTTTCACATAAAGCAGTCCCATCTTCATTTTCTATTTTTTATACACCTATGGTGCGCTCTACGGTATTGTGAGCATAAAACAATAGGTTGGGAGTGCTAGGCACACTATTATCAATAATAGTTTTCGATAATTATGAAGAATTGTCTTGAAGCTTCACATAAAAAGTTATACTATATAGCTATTGGAAAAATCTCCGCTATTGGCCAATATCAAACCAATAATTAGCTGTCAAAATAGTGTCGAGGGTACCGATTATTGTACGTCGATGTTGTCTAGCTAGATGCCATTTAGTTCATATAATGACCACGCAATTTCATATCAATAGGCGCTACTATAGCAACTGAAGAGTACGAAATGACAAATTGTCAATACCGATCGCTGCGTATTGGTGTCAAGAGTAGCCTAGCTGGCGTCGATGACGTCAGCGCTCTCTCTCTCTCTCTCTCGCGGGGAGTTGAAAGTATGTATTATAATCTAATCTAATCTTTAATCATATTTACGGTTAACTTTTCCTTTGTTGTTTGTACAGTCAGGTGCACGTTGAGCTTTACTTGCAGTAAAATTTTAACTCTTAGGTACAAAGTCCAATATGTAAATCTTGACTGTACGTTACAGCAATTCATTTTTATTGTTAAATTCAGGTCTGTAAAATCGCGAAACAATCCGAAAGCCGCAGAGGGCCACAATCGCAGCGAGATAGTTAACAAGGGAACGCGCAAACCGACATTGTGTGATATAGTGAGTGAACCCGATATTTTATATTAAAGCTGTAATTTTCTTACGTTTTTAACTCGCGTATAGCAAATTAGTGACCACAATTTTTTGTTTTTAAAATAATCTAATGTAAAGGCAAATGTATACGATTGTTTTTGATTGCAGTGCGGCAAACAGATGTCTAACGACAAGGAGACTCGCAAGCATTACGAGACGGAGCACCCCGGCGCCGCCGACTACCTGAAGCGCTACATGTGCGACGTGTGCGGGCACACCACGAGGGTGACGCATTACACAGATTCTTTATTTGCAGCACACATTACATTTAAAAAAAAATACAAAAATATACAAACTCAACATAAACAGAACATTGATACAAATGTCCGTAACATTATGTCTGCATGTAACATAGTGATAAAACTTGTGTGAGTGCGCCGCACTGGCAAATGTTTATGTGTATGAACATGTCTATTTGCCTTGGTCTGGATGTTTTCTATGTATAATAAGTATTTATTTACAAAATAAAAACGGTGAGTAAGGTTTCCAGAGCTCCAGGGTTGGGAGGGTTGGCAACGCGTGAGTGATACCTCCGGTATTGCAAGCGTCTATAGGCTACGGTGACGGCTTACCATCAGTCCGGCCGTTGGCTTGTTTGTCGCCTTGTGGTATAAAAAAAAAGTATTTATGAATATGTTTATCATCAATTTAGTACAGCTTAGCTTGGGTAGATGGCGTTGTGTGGATCATCCAAGAATATTTATTTATCTGGATTATTTCCTCAACTCTGGAGAATTACCATAAAAAATCAGTTTTCAATAACAATAAATAAACTTGTATTATTGGAAGTTGTGTATTGCAAATTATATAATACTAGTGAAACCCGCGCAACTTCGTTTGCGTGTATTTATTTATGCACAGTGGCGCCATCTATATCAGACTTGATGAAATCCTACGAAAATCGCGTACTTTTCGGGGGAAAAAATACCCTATGTGTTAATCCAAGGTATCACCTACGTACATACCAAATATGATAAATATTGACCCAGCCATTGGAGCATGAAGAAGTAACAAAACGTACACATATAACTTTCGCCTTTATAATATTAGTTGGATATACTAGCTTTTCCCCGCGGCTTCGCTCGCGTTTAATTTTATGACATAGATCTCGTTTGACAACAAAACCCATAGCGCGGCTTGTGGCGCCATCTGTTGGCCAATACAGCGCCCTCTATATTAGAAAAAATATTTTCCCATTGGAATCACATACTTTCACGGGATAAAAATGCCTATGTTGGGCTCCGTACCCCTGACAATATAAATACAAATTTTCATAATGATCGGCTGATTAGTCAACCCGTGAAGGAATAACAAACAAACAAATTCACTTTCTCATTTATAATATTAGTATGATTAGTATGATGATTAGTAGGATTTGCCATCTATTAAAAAACTATCGTTTATTAAGAGAGTAGGTGTTCACAGACGCGTTCTCTCGTCAAAGAGTACACAGTTATAAATGATTTGTGTAATAAATGTACTCTTAAAGCAATCAAAAAGATAGCAAACAGGAACGAAGTGGCACAAGACCGAGAAAAATGGCCATCTAGTCACACGCAGCTATGAAAACCGCTTTAAAAGGAAGGATATACTGTAGCTGTCTTCAATGGAAGACGCACTGACTTGACCTATTCTTACAAAATATCTGCTTATGGTAGAATACCGTATGCAGATTTTTAAAAAAATCTTTGGAGGCCTTTACCCATCAAGGGGTTCTTGCTGAACGCAGCAGTGAAAAGACCAACAATAAAAAATGGTTAAGATAAATAATATGTGAAACTATAAAATCCCAAAGTTATATAAAAATAACTTTTTTGTACTTTAAACTTAGTAAGAAATAAAAGGCGTTTTTCAAGTTTTATTTATAAGCTACCACTTCGGAAACAAAAGCAAAATGACCACTCGTAAGAGAAATAGCTAAAGAAAACCAGTCTTCAAAACCTTTTCTGTCATTTAACAATACATTTAATTTTATAACTTTTATCTTGTATTTGTCACAGCAATACGCGAATCTCATAGTGCATAGACGGAAACACACGAAGGAGAAGCCCTACAGCTGCCCGCACTGCGAGCGCCGCTTCAGCGCGCTCAACAGCCGGAACGCGCACCTCGTCGTTAGTACCTTCAAATGCCATTTCTAGAAATTAGCCACTGGAGCTCCTTCACAAATGTTGTAAGCTTAGAGTATAGATAAGCAAGCTATAGAGCGCGTGCATCGCTCTTTGACCATTGTGCAAAGCGTAAGCAGATGTTCTATAGTGCTAATTTTTAGTTTGCTTCCATTTCGTCGTTTTTACAGCTCTGCACTGCACATTTCACCATGATTCCTTAAAATCCGAATAAATAACATCGAGAGAAACAATCAGCGTGCGTGACTAATAGCTTCGTTCGTTTCTGGCTTCGTTGTTGCTGTTTTGAGTTCGTCTGTTTGTTTATACTCGTGCTTACCGTTCATACTTGCTCAAGCGCGCTCTATTGCTTGCTTATCTATACTCTAACCTTCTTATTAATAAACAAAGATTAGCTAAGGTTTAACTTTAACCTGTTTTGTCACTGTCATTTCTAAGGAAAATTAAATGTAGTTTTAAAGGGACAAAATATTACAGTTTTAGTTAAACCTTAGCTAATCTTTGTTTATTAATAAGAGGGTAGGTTGTAAGCGTGACAACGCAACGCATACCTAGCGTTGTCTCTCCATCAGTAAAGACGTCGAGACAACGCTAGGTGTGCGTCGTACGCGTACCTACGTACGTACGTTCATCGAACACCTACGCCATGTGTAATGGGGCTCTGAAGCAGTTCTACATCACTATGAGGGCCGGGCTAAAAATCACGCCTTTCCTTGCATTTCGTAGCCGAAATAAGCACTGCGCGCATGAACACTACGCGCACGAACACTACGCGCACGGATCGAGCATTCAACTCGTGCTCGCGGCGATCGATTGAGAAAGAAAACACATCGCTGTGTCCATAGTATGAAATGCTCGTTTCATGTTACATTACACGCCATGTTACGCAAATGTGTACCGACCATTCACAGTTATTTTGCCTCTGACAAATGTAAATAACACCCAAAATAAGTGTCACAGGGAATAATTTCTGTAGCAGAATAATGTGTGAGCCGACATAGCCGAGCTGCTCGAGCAGCCTTTGATCATCATATTATAGTGCAACAAACATCTTTATGAACGTGAGTGACGTTTGTAGGAGGGCGTTACTGTGGCCATGGAAGTAATAAGTACTACGTAGTACTTATTACTTCCATGACTGTGGCATATTTTCATACATTTTGTCAAAGGCGAACTGTCAAAAAGTGACATACAATATGAACGGGAGTTGTAGTTCCAATTTCGGCCACGTTCATAAAGATGTTGGTAGATCTGTTCACGGACCGCTCTTATTTTGAGTGTTTTAACCCTGTTTTTACATCTGACTGTGAATGGTCTATCCCCAACAAAAAAAAATTTTTTGTTACCTGCCAGGTGCACACTGGCGAGAAGCCGTACGAGTGTCCGCAGTGCAACCGGCGCTTCACGCAGAAGGGCTCCGTGAAGATGCACATCCAGACGGTGCACATGAAGATCCCCTACCCGCCCTGGGACAAGAAGAACCGCATGCGGCGCCGCGAGATGGAGCCCTGCCTCCAGCCACTCTAGACTCGTACAAGGCCCAAGTTACGATGGTCGAAACCGCGTGAATTTAGTAGATATTCTATTTCACGAAGAGCATTTGGCTATAAATGTTGTAACGTTCACATGTACGTACATTATTGTAGTGTGCTCGTAAAATTGCTCACGCACGAAACAATGTGCGAAATAATATGCTGTGCACGCCTTACAACGTTCATATCCAAATGCTGTTCGTGAAATAGTATATCTGTATTTACCCTCATAATGTTAAAACAAGAAATTTAGAAAATGTAATAATTAATAATAAGCGGAGAAAATCTGTTATTATTTTTTTAAAACTGACGATCTTCTGTGAAACATTTAGACCATGCTTTAGGTACAAAATGATTCTTGGGCCGAATGTTTGATCAGTAGTTAAGTATATTATTGATTAAAATTCGTAGCAATAAGAAATAGTTAGTTTTTTCAACGAATTTTAACAATTAACTACTGATCAAACAATCGGCCCTTAGAGGCAACTTTGAATTTTTTACTTATTTACTTAATAGGTTGGCGCGAGAACCCAAAGTGAGTTTTGGCCTCCAATAATTAAGATTCTCCACTTTGGATTTTGAATATTTTTATTGATTATATTCTTTTTTTTATGCCACAAATGTGGCAAACAAGCATACGGACCGCCTGATGGTAAGCATCACCGTAGCCTATAGACGCTTGCAATACCGGGGATTTTACTCAGGCGTTCCCAACCCGTGGAGGTCCTTCCCCAGACGGGCTACTCCGATTTGAGCGGATTATCCGCTGTGCCTACCCCTCTCGAATTCTTTTTGATATAGAAATTTCAATGTACATATTTTCAAATAAATTAATATAAACATCTGTAATAAATTATTTAGCGCTTTTTTATGGCAATGTATGAAGTACATACACTTATGTAAAAAATAACTACTTTTGTACCGATATGATTTTTATTATGTGAGTACTCGTCTATTATTTCTATAGATGTATTGGTAGCATATAAAGTAAAATAATAAAAATAGTAAATAAAGTAAAAATATATATACGCACCGTATTTTTTTTAATTTAGAAGGGCGAAAGGAGTTTTTTGTGTGACAGATTAGTGCGTGCGCACACGTGCGCCATCCATATTTTGATGGATAACTTCGTTCAGGTTCATGTGAGGAAAACCAGAGATACTTTAATAGGTGCAGGCAAAGGGCCTTAACTAGATGTTAAGGTATGTTATTACGTAGCAATATGTGCATGTGTTGTTATGTTATATTATTGTAATTTTATTATCAATACAGACACTTTGAAAAGAAAGGATAATAGACACTAATAAATAAATGAAATTAATTTACATGGAACTTAGTGAAGTGACTATCTTATCTATTTTACTGAACTTTTTCAACACTGTGACATAGGCACATCAGCGTAATGCTGCTCGTCTATAATTAAATAATAATAAATAGACAATATATGCGTGCTCTCTGGTCATAATCTATATGTTTAGGTGGTATATATAGGGTATAGGTTTAGAACACTCAAAATGTGTCTCAGGCAGGAATTAATGACTGTGTGAGCCGATATAGACGGACGTCGAGCAGTAAGCCATTGACCAACATACACGGACCCATCACGAACCGCTCTCTTCTTGAGTGTTTAACCCTGAGGCTAAGCCCTGAGGTTTAAACCTGTATAATACATCAGAGGCCCCGCGCTGGCCCTCACAGCGTAGGGGAGCGTCCCCAAGGTGGCGGATAGGGGAATGGTCGGTAGTACAGCCTAGCTACACTAACCGGCTAAGTCCGATGGACTCGCTGACCAACGACGGGTGTGGTCCTCCAGCATTTCGGGGGTTGTGCGGCGGGTTGACACCTCGCCCACGTAAAACCTATGTTGCTGGTGAAGCGTATCCCATTAGCGCTTCACCAGCCTGCACAACATCGTCATGAAAAAAAAAAATACATCAGAGGTAAAATAACTGAATGGAGTTATCTTCATTTGTGATCGAAGCTGCCAATCAAAAAATTCGGTTGGATTTTGGCGCCCATCTACGATAGCATAGCGTGATTTAAAAAATAATTTCTGTGTGTTTCAAAGTTTGATTCACATTATTTATTGATAGTGTAATGTGAAGCAAACATTGGTAAACCTGTTACATGCCTGGAATCTAAAATTATGACCATCTATCTATACCTTGAATATTATATGGAGGCACTTTTGTAAAGAATAAGAATGCAGGAGCCACAACTAACAAAAAAAACAACCTAACCTGTCCGACCGACTTTATTCGTGCTGACAACACTATAATCACAGAGTAGTAAAGCAAAGATGAGCACAAAGGATAGGATCACGATATAGTATAAAGTCTAGTAGTATTGGTAGGTATAGAGTGGCAACCATTACTACATCTATGGTGGCAACTCCGGGGTGAAATCGGCATCAATGGGAGACATTGGGAGGTGCTGCCACCGCAGTAATTGGTGGGTGAACTAAAATTTCAACTATCCTACCCTATAATTTCTTAAAATATTTCTTTGTTAGCGCCCCAAAGAAGTCTCCCGTCCGACGGAATACGGAATACATCAAAATTTAAGTATCCAATTTGTATTTATTTACATTTTAAGTAAATAAATGTCTAAAATAAAAAAAATACTAATAAAATAAATAACGTTAATGCTATCTATTTGATATCATGACGTTCAATGATGAGTCATACTCATCATCATACGTCAGACAGTGGTTAGACATTATGTAAAGTTTATTAAGGCCGCCGCTTGTTTTTTAAATTTTAGTTCATCTACCAGCCACCAAATGTCGCTGTTGCCTTTGAAAATTGACGGTACGGTAATACCAAGTGTGCTCCCCCTAGTACAAAGAAATTTGCGCCTGCCAGCCAGCGAGCCAGCCATTTTGATTGACCATTTTGTTTCTTGCATTTGTTGATTTACAAACGTAAAATCTTTATTACGCATTTATTCAATAAAAATATAAAAAGCTCATACAGTTAAACAAAAAACAGAAATATGGCAGCGAGTGATTCCGGAACGGATGAGTCATTGTATCCTATTGCTGTGCTAATCGACGAGTTGAAAAATGAGGATGTTCAGTTGCGTCTAAATTCCATCAAGAAACTTTCCACCATTGCCTTGGCCCTTGGCGTAGAGCGTACGAGGTCTGAACTAATCCCGTTTCTAACAGAGACAATATACGATGAGGATGAAGTCTTGTTGGCTCTCGCTGAACAACTCGGTAAGCAAAAAATTCTTCAATATTTCTTACATTTCTTAGGTGTGGTCTGAGCAACTTTATTTGTTTACTAAAACAAAATAACAGTAGTAATTGATTATGTTAAAAACATCCCAAGGTCTTATCGCAGAGATTTATAAATTTAGGGTAAAGAAATATGAATAAAAGTCAGACGTAGGGCGGTATGTAAACACACTTCTCTCGATCCTGCTGCAGCAGTATTTAGGGAATAATTGCCGGCAGCGCGAGGGGCAGTGGCAGGGGCTTATATGTTAGTCTTTAAGGTATATTAGGTAATATGAACCAGTGTTTCCTGTAATCCCGTTGAATTGAAATAAATATTATTTATTATTATTTATATTTCAGGTAACTTTATCAACTTGGTTGGTGGTGGAGAATTTGCACACTGCTTGTTGCCACCTCTGGAGTCCCTTGCGACAGTCGAAGAAACAGTAGTGCGTGATAAAGCAGTGACATCGCTGAGGGCGGTCGCAGCCCACCACACTCCTCAGGCGTTAGAGCAGCACTTTGTGCCACTCGTGCAAAGACTTGCAGGAGGCGACTGGTTCACAGCTAGAGCTTCTGCTTGTGGACTGTTCAGGTATATTTGTTTGATGATTGTTTTATACCCGACTGCCCCAGGGGGAGGGTTGTTTATTATTGCTATACTAGTCGCCAGGTCGCCACTAACAGCCACAGCACATTTACGGCGTATTTTAAACGCGCAGATGACGCGCGTATCGTTATCGCGGTGTTGCATTTATTCCATCGTGACATCTAACATACAAAGAGCTCAATGTAGCACGAAACGCGCGTCCTCTGCGCGTATAAAATACGCCGTGTGCTGTGGCTCTAAGGCTGATTCGCGCTGACATATAATAAAATTCAAGTGTTACCCTAAGGTCGCCTTGAAAAGATTGCTTGAAGAAGGCCAGGGGGCCTTATTGCTACAAGTAAAGCTGTTGCTAATGTATTGCAAATAAAACTTATTCTATCTCTCTACTTACTCTGGTCACAGTAATGTATTTTCTTTAAAATGTACTTGCAAAATGAAATGATTTTATTGACTTATTTATCTGCGGTGCTATTGTGCCTATAGTGTTCGTGATCTTTTTTTCAGTTTTATTTCATTATAAACTTGTATTTATTTCATTATAAATATGTAACAGGAAGTTATTTGTATAATATACTTGTAAATCTACTTGCAAAAATTGATTTTATTTTATTAAATTAAAACTATTCCAGTGTTTGCTATCCGCGCGTATCGGCGCCAGTCAAAGCTGAGCTGCGCCAGCGCTTCTGCTCCCTATGCCAGGATGACACGCCGATGGTGCGCCGCGCGGCCGCCTACAAACTCGGCGAGTTCGCCCGGGTCGTAGAGGTGGAATACGTGAAGAGCGACTTGATTCCCATGTTCGTGACATTAGCACAGGTGAGTGAACTGTACCGCCCCGGCTTTACACGTGTTTATGACGTAATTGATTAAATATACACACCGGTAATATTTACCGGAACAAAAATTTAAGGCTGCAACTTTTATATCTTGATGACCTCCGTGGTGTAATGGTTACCAGGGTTCGAATCCCGGTCGGGTCATGATGAAAAACGAACTCTTTCTGTTTGGCTTGGATGTTTATCTATATATTTGTTATAAAATATAGTATTGTTGAGTTAGTATCCCATAACACAAGTTTCGAACTTACTATGGCCCTAGCTCAATCTGTGTAAAACAAAACACGTAAATCACGTAATTTAAACTTGCAGAATAAATTATCAGAATTTTTTAGAGTTAGTCTTACTTACATCTGTTTAATAGTTTGATTTGATTACGTTGTACAGGGTGGCATATGCTGTAATTAGTGTGTTGTGTTGGCAGGAGGAGCAGGACTCGGTGCGCCTGCTGGCGGCGGAGGCGTGCGCCGCGGTGGCCGCGCTGCTGCCGCACGAGGACATGGAGCAGCTCGTGATGCCCACGGTGCGCGCCAGCGCCGGAGACACCTCGTGGCGCGTGCGCTACATGGTCGTCGACAAGTCAGTCTATACTCCACTTTTGCTATTCTCTACATAGAGATTCTCACGGCAAGACGCCCTATGTGTTAATCGAAGGTATCAGCTACCTACATACCAATATCATAAAAATTGGCCTACCATTTGAGTGTGAAGAAGTAACAAAAGATTCATAACTTTTATTCAGAGAATAGGTTTTTACAAACACGTTCTCTTGTCGGAGAGTTTATACAGTTATAAATTATTTATGAAATTAATCTACTCTTTAAACTACTACCATTTCTGAAACAAAAGCAAAATGACCACTGGTAAAAGAAATGGGTGAAACACACATTATATTTTTATAAAACAACTAGCTGCGCCCACGGCTTCTCCCGCGTCTAATTAGAGACGGATAAATCGGGAGTCAGTGACATGTAGTGAAGTTTTAAAGATGTCGGGCCACTTTGTCCACGTAAATGAAGATAACTTTTTCCTGATATTCGATTTAAATTAAATAAAGCCTATGTTTTGCTCCAAGCCAAACTCTTTTCTTCCTGTGTAAACAGCACTAAAAACCGTTCAGTAACTACGAAGATATGTGCGTACAAACAGACAGACTGACGATTTAAAAAAACGCTTTTATTACTTTTATCCCTATCCATTTTTGCCAAATATGTACAGACATACCGGGGTCTACCTGTCTTATAATATGTATAGACATACATGCTCAGAAACTTTCGCTTTTATATCATTAGTGGGATAATGTTGCTTTACTAATATTTTTATAGATTTGTGGAGCTGCAGCAGGCGGTCGGCCCCGACCTGACGCGCTCCGACCTGGCGCAGATCTTCCAGGCGCTGCTCAAGGACACCGAGGCGGAGGTGCGCGCCGCGGCAGCTGGCAAGGTACACGCATCATTTCAACTTGATTCACTACTTACTACATAATCATTTATTCCTTGACAATTTACATAGTACATATCGGAAAATTATAATAAAAATAAAAATAATTTATAAAATAAGCTAAATCAAAAATAATAATAACAACAAAACTGATTCATTACATTAAAGAGATTCCATTTGATAAGCATTATTAAATTGTCAGGTACATACTTGGTAATTGTGAAAATAAATTAGTGATAAAATATAACAAGAATTGGTAAAATTGATTAGATTTTGCTGGATAGTACATGCAGTGATAATTCACATTAATTGCTGCAATGGGTGCTCTGTGGCTGCAAACAACCATATATAAAAAAGGAACGTCCGTCGTCCACTCACGCGCAATACTAATTGCTACCAAGCGTGTGGCGACATCGCAAAATGTTTGGCAGTGGCGACATCGCAAAATGTTTGGCAGACATCCTTTGATTTGTGAAAAAAAAAAGGCCGAACACTAGCGAACACATTCCGTACTTTTGAGGCATCAGTAAAACATTGGAATGACCAAAACATTAAAACGTATACTCCGCCTGTGGTATTTTGTCGTGAGTTAAAATTTTTAAAAATCTTACGTAGATTTTTTGTTTTGGCAGGTTAAGGACTTTTGCAAGAATTTGGACAAAACACACCAGGAACACATAATTATGACGATGATCCTGCCACAAATCAAGGACTTGGTCTGCGACCCTAACCAACACGTCAAGTCCGCCCTGGCCTCCGTCATCATGGGGCTCAGTCCCATCGTCGGCCGGCAAAACACAATCGAACACCTCTTACCACTGTTCCTCACACAGCTGAAGGACGAGTGCCCCGAAGTGCGCCTCAACATCATATCCAACTTGGAATGCGTCAACGAAGTGATTGGTATTCAACAGCTAGTCCAGTCGCTGTTGCCGGCCATAGTGGAGCTCGCCGAAGACACCAAGTGGCGCGTGCGGCTGGCCATCATCGAGCACATGCCGCTGCTGGCGGGCCAGCTCGGCCAGGAGTTCTTCGACGAGAAGCTGACAGGACTGTGCATGTCCTGGCTCATCGATCACGTGTACGCCATCCGCGAGGCCGCCACGCTCAACCTCAAGAAGCTGGTAGAGCAGTACGGCTCGCAGTGGGCCGAGACTAATGTCATACCCAAAGTATTGGCCATGTCCCGCGAACAGAACTACCTACATCGCATGACTTACTTATTCTGCATAAATGTACTCTCAGAAGTGTGCGGGAAGGACGTGACGACCAGAGCATTGCTGCCGACGGTGTTGTCTATGGCCGATGACAATGTTGCCAACGTTAGGTTCAATGTTGCCAAAACTTTACAAAAGATGGCACCATTTTTGGAGCCAGCCGTCATCCAGCCGCAAGTGAAGCCGGTTTTAGAAAAACTCAACGTTGATCCTGACGTAGACGTAAAATACTTTGCATCTGAAGCGATTGCTGGCATTGCCGGTTAGTTGCAAGTGGATATGTTCACGTTAATTATAGTAAATTATCATACAAACAAGGCCGGTTTTATAACTCCCGAATAGTTTATCCGTCAAATGAACTTTTTGATAGTTCAAGTAGGGTACGACTTTGTTTATTAGCAAATAGCGTATTCGGGAATTTATTAGCAAGTTATGAAACCGGCACTAAATCTTGCAATTATCTACTTAAATTATTAAGAATATTAAAAGTGTACGGTTGAAACCCTGTTCTAGGCCGCCATTATAGCACACAAAATTCATTTGAAAACGCTAAAGTTATGGTATCTGTATCTTGTAAAAGTGAAATAAACGTAAAAAAATATTAATGTGGTATTTTTTTTCTGGGTCCTGCTCGAAATTTGCATTGCTGTACTGTTATTACTAAAGTCACTGATATTATAATACTTAACAGCTAAAGTTTTATCCCATGGAATTCTTATCAAATATTTTATGGATGTATGGCTCGAAAACACAAGTACTCGTAGTTTACTCGATGGAGAAAAAAAAATGTTTCCTTCAATTTATAGCCTAAATACTTCACGCAAGATAGTCAGCTATTTAATAATATTAAAAAATAAATAAGTTATTAAAAAGGGAAGGTATACTTGCACGGGACACCCGACCCTTTGGGCCTTCAATCTACATGTCGCAGGCGTTTTGCGTAATTCTCCGTAATACAAAACAGCTAGCCGTTTTCAAAAGAGACCTATCTAAGGACAAACAAAATGACAAGATGAGAGCGAAAAAAAATATTCTCACAATATACCCCTACACACCACAAAAAGCATCAGCCAGCATCCCCTCCCCCCAACCTCTAGGACTTTTGGTATGTTGATCTGGACTCCACAAGGTAGGTATAAAGGCGCGGTCCCACTGCTGCGCACGCTGCACACGAACACGTGGGCCACGTGGCACATTACAGCTGCGTGGATGACTACGTGGGTCTACGTTTCCACAGCGTGCGCAGCGATGTGCACGCTTTGTGGAACAAGCTGTGTACCGCATTCACTGCGTGCATGGCGTTGACAGCGTTGAGCTATGTTGAGCAAGCCACGCGTGTATCAATGACGTCACTTGATGGTTAACGTGTCCGTGGGTTGCAGTGGAAACAATCACGTACATACATCCTCTTGCAAAGCAGCTTAACACACGTGCGTAGCCTCTTCGTGCGCAGCAGTGGGACAGCGCCTTAACTGTGCCAATTTTAAAAACTACCTACACATAATATTTCTCCGTATTGCCTATTATGGCTTAATTTTCCCATAAATGATGCCATGTATTTATGACATCCCAATAAAAGCATTTTTTATGCCCCTATAAAGCCGGTTCAAACAGCACCGAAGAAGTTTTTGTTGACTCTGGGTTTCTGTGTGTCAGCATTTGATTCATAGTCAACTGTGAATGTGAAGCAAACATTGATTAAAGTGCATAGTGATTGGAATTTCTGATCAGGAACTATAAAAGTGCATTGTCGTGTTGACTTCAAAATCCGCCTTTTCTGAAGAAATTTTGCTATCGTCTTTCTTCGGGGCATCTGGACTCAGAGACTGTGTACAAAGTCAAGATAGCACGAATACGCTCTTTTGAAATAAGAACACAACTTGAAGATGGCACAAGCACGATAGAATCTTCGTTTAAAATCTGATTGCCAAATGAAAAAAAAAATTTGACAGATGTCACAATATTTGAAAGTTTCCGGTGTTCCGGACATTGAACTCCTTCATTTTTTTCTTTTTCTTGTCTTCCGCCTTCCTTGAGCCCTGCCAATCCGTTGAATGAATCGAAATGAAAATGATCATTCGACATTCATTCAATTTCATTCATAACTTTAACCAACTTACGTTTGTTTTGTTCTATGTTTTGTATTTTTATATTTACTCTTCTTTTATTGTTTGTTAAAGTCTCCCCTACTAATTAGTGTTTGTTTATTTGATTTCTATTGTGTCTATTAATCTGTTTATACTTTATGAATGGAAACATGGGAGAACCAGGTATCATAAAAAAACTAAGTGAAGAAGTAGTAAATAGAATTGCAGCTGGTGAAATCGTACAAAGACCAGCAAATGCTTTGAAAGAACTAATAGAGAATAGGTTAGGAGAATATTATAATAATATAAATTATCCAAAGGAAATAATAATGTATTTAACTATCAGTTAAGCAAAATCTGTACTAAATTGTGTTACTAATTTAATTTTAGTTAAATATTGAATTATATTTATTTTATTATCTGCCCCACCCTTTATATCAGAATGGAATAAATTTTGTCCAAGGCCTCTGAAGCACAGAGAAGCTCGAGATAACAAAACCCAACACTGCCTAGGGTCGGTCTATATGTTAATCCAGATTATAAACTACCCATATACCGAATTTCAAGCAAATCTGTCACACCATGGGGTGAATGTGAAAAAAATCATTCCCACTACATTTAGGGGCGGCACACAAAAACAATTTATTATCAAGGTTTTATACATATTAACTTTGCTAACAAAGTGGTAGAAGCTTTGTTAGCATAGTTTAATATGTATAGACTTTCAAAATTACTGCTTTCTAGTATTTTGTTAGACCGCGGACAGATGGACATCGTGAAACTATAAGAGTCCCCTGTTCGGAACCCTAAAAATGCAGTAATTTTATACCTTTTACTAGTAAAATATTTTAATATGAGAGTGCTAACAGTTTTGTTTAAAAATGTTTACAAAAGTTTGTAAACATTTATTAACAGCATTCATTATGGTGCAATGCATTTGGAAACAAGCTAATGCTGGAAGAAGAATAAATATGATTGATTAATTTTTTTTATTAAATTCAAGATTTTTTTTGCAGTTTGGATGCGAAATCATCAAATATTATACTAACTGTTAAAGCGGGTGGACTTAAATACTTACAGGTAAGCTTTGAATATTATAAAAAATATAATAAACTCTTATAATTGTTTCTAAAAAAAAAATATGTTAGCTCATTGATGTTGGTTCAAGACCAACTATGATGAATCCTACTTCCTACTAATATAATACAATATAAATATATAATATTATAAAGGCGAAAGTTATGTGTATGTTTGTTACTTCTTACTCTGATAGCTTGGATAAACACATAGGGTACTTTTTATCCCGAAAAGTATGCGATGCCCGTAGGGTTTGATCAAAATTCTGATGTAGATATATAAATATATAGGGACAATTCACACAGATTGAGCTAGCCCCAAAGTAAGTTCGAAACTTGTGTTATGGGATACTAACTCAACAACTCAACAAGATGGCGCTGCTGTGCCTAAATATATACACGCAAACGAAGTTGCACGGGTTTCACTAGTGTAAAATTATTTTACCTATCTGTTTGTATCACTAACCAAGACTAAATGGAATTTTATTATGAAATAAATTTATATTATTATTATTGATGGGCTTACCATAAACTTATCAGTGCTGATGGCGGGAGCTGGCACTATGATCGAAGCTATTGAAGGTACGTTGTACCTATTTCAAGGCGTATTTGTTAGTTCTAGTTTTGGCCACCAGTATGACTGTTTTGGCATGGGCCATGGATTACTAATACTTCATCCTGGGTCTGCAGCCCCCGCCCCTCCCCCTCTTGGTTATGTTTTTTTAGAATAACATATTTATTTATCGACGACCTCCAGCCCGCCACCCAGGAGGTCCCGGGTTCGAAACCTGGTTGGGTCATGATGAAAAACAAACTTTTTCTGATTGGCCTCGGGTCTTTGATGTTTATCTATTTATATATATATATTTGTTATAAAATATAGTATCCTTGAGTTAGTATCCCATAACACAACTTTGGGGCTAGGTCAATTTGTGATTTGTCCCTATATATTTAATATGTATTATTGTTAATTGCGTAATTAATCCAGATTATTTTCAGATACAAGATAATGGAACAGGAATTCGCAGTGAGGACCTTGGGATTGTGTGCGAAAGGTTCACCACTTCAAAACTTTGCGATTATGAGGACCTCAAAGAGATCAGCACATATGGATTCCGGGGAGAGGCTCTGGCCAGCATCAGCCACATCGCTCACCTGACAATCCTAACTAAAACTGCAACAGCCAAATGTGCTTATAAGTACTGACAATTTTTTATACGTATGACGCACAAATATACTTACTTAAATACTTTTTTTTGTACATATTATACATAGAAAACATCCAGACCAAGGCAAACAGACATGTTTATGACAAACAATATATAAGACACACAAATATTTGCCTTACGCAGGTCGGATCTGATCGAACCTAGTCAGAGTCCGAGTCGCGATAAAGGAGGCGAAAAAATGTCTATGTCCCTTTGTTATAGCCAATCAAAGTACGAGGCGGGTTTTCATTCCCCGTTCAAATCAAAATGTATGAAAAATCAAAAGAAGTTTATTATAGGCCATTTAGTAAATAGAATCCTATCTTCTTTAATTTAGGAGCCGCGCCCTTGTCGATGTAGCAACCTTCTCTTTGTTGCACTCTCTCTATAATACACGACGCGAAGCCTACCCTTATCATCACTTGATCCATGTAAGCTCTTCTCGGCCTTCCCCACCCTTTTCTACCCTCTATCTTGCCTTTTAAGATGTTCCTGATAAACTCGTCGTGTCATTAATGGGTACACATTTGCTTAACATTACGTATATGTATGGAATGTAACACAAAACTAGTATTTCATAGTGTGGACGCAGCGCTGTGTTTTCATTGTTTTCTCCCTCCATCGATCGCGGCGAGCAGGAGTTGCATGCTCGGTGCGTGCGCGTAGTGTACACTAACTACAACTACAAATGTGTACCCACACCTAAATGCTAGGGAAAAACATACAGTTTTTATTTTTAAGGGCAACGTATGAGGATGGCAAGCTAAAATGTCCCATTAAACCATGCGCTGGCAACACTGGCACACAGATCACTGTGGAGGATTTATTCTACAATGTCGTAGCTCGCAAGAAAGCACTGCGGAGCGCAGCCGAGGAGTATGCTCATATTATGGACGTAGTGGGTGGTTACGCTATACATAATAGTCATGTAGGGTTCACATTGAAAAAGTTTGGCGAAAGTACAGATTTGAAAACACCAATGAAGTCATCGGTTATAGAAAACGTCAGGATCGTAAGTTTCGATTGATTTAACAAACTTATATAATTTTTATACTTTATATATATTTTATATTAATGACAAGCCTGGTGGTGTAGTGGCTAGCAATGGTCACTTTATCCCAAGGGCCGCGAGTTCGAATCCCGCGCAAGGGAAACATTTGTGTGCATGAACATGTCTGTTTGCCTTGGCCTGGGTATTTTCTATGTATAAAAAGTATTTATTTACAAAAAAAAAGTATTTAAGTATATCTATCAGCAATCTAGTACCCATAGTACCAGCTTAGTTGCTTAGTTTGGGACTAGATGGCGTTGTGTCATCTAGTCCGAAACCAAGCAACTTATCACGGAGGTCGTCAAATTAATCAAATTGAATCTTTGTTATAGATTTACGGGAACGCTATAGCTCGTGAGTTAATGCCAATAGAGCTTGTAGATAATGCCGTCAAGCTGTCCGCGAGTGGCTACATAACCAATGTCAACTATTCACACAAGAAAGGAATCATGTTACTGTTCATCAATCACCGCCTAGTGGAATCACAGGGTAAATAATAAATATTAAAATAAATTATGACCACCTCCGTAGCGTAATGGTCCACGTCGAACCGCCACCCAGGAGGTCCCGGGTTCGAATCCCGGTCCGGTCATGAGGAAAAACGAACTTTTTCTGATTGGCCTGGGTCTTGGATGTTTATCTATATATCTATATGTATATATAAAATTCAAAGTCCTGACTGATTTAACTATATATCAACGCACAGCCCAAACCGCTTGGTCTAAGGACCGGACCGACCGACCGGAACGGATCGGACCTGATCGGACCGGACGGAACCGTACCGTACCTGGCCGTGCCGGACAGGACCGAACCGGACCGGACCGGAATTTGCTTCTGAAGAAAAATATGCTAATTGTTAGTAGGCCACACGGGCGAAGCCGCGGGCAGAAGCTAGTATCTGTATAAACGTTTATTATTGCATTTAAACACAAATATCGTTAATTCCGTTCCAGCAATTCGTAGAGCAGTTGACACAATCTATTCAACTTATCTACCTAAAAATTCACACGCGTTCGTCTATCTAAGTCTTGAAATGGGTAAGTGTTCCTTTAGTTTTCGAAACAATACCACTAATATTATAAAGGCGAAAGTCTGTGAATATGTTTGTTACTTCACGCTCAAATGGCTGGCCCAATTTTCATATTTGGTATGTAGGTAGCTGAAACGTTGGATTAACACATAGGGCACTTTTTATCCCGAAAGCTGCTCGATTCTCGTAGGATTTTGTCAAAAGTCTGATAGTCATTGGCGTTTTATAAAGCAGATGGCGCTGCTCTGCATAAATTTAAAAATGTATAATAAAACGCAGGTAACACCGCAAGCAGCTAGTTTGTGATAAAATAGAGAAATCTTAAGCACAAACATATGTGGCAGATGAGTGAAACCTGACCAGGGACTGAAACGATGTTAACTTCCTCCAAATACTGGCTGGGGTACTAAAGGACAGGAAAAAAGGCTCATTCTTACTAGTTCGATTCATCAGTGTAATCGTCGAACTATTGAAAAAAAAATTCTCATTTTTTTTATCGTCAAAGTCAATGTCAAAAAGTTTTTTGTCCATCCATTTTTTTTTGCAATTTACAAAACAATGATATTTATTAAGACTAGAATTTATTTTATTAAGACTAACTGGGCCAAGACGGAATGTGTAACAGTAGGTTCGTTAGGTTTACCTTGTGACCCCACACTCAGAAATAGGAACCTAGTAATTACAAAATTGAGTTGTTTCTCGATAAAACAAACCAGACAGTCGAACAAGTGAGAAAAAAAAATCTCACTATTTCGATGAACGAATGATAAAGGCGCGTTAAGTCTAATCTCATCCAAATAATGTCGGGTGACTGGAAATTCTTACCTTCATCTATAATATCGGCAAGATGCACTCATAAAGTTTTCATAGCGAAACGGCAAAATTATTTAACACACCTCGTAAAAAATCCCGTTTTTGACAGATCCGAGAAATGTGGATGTAAACGTACATCCTACGAAACACGAGGTGCAGTTCCTTTATGAAGAGCAAATCATTGAGAAAATCAAAGCGTGCATTGAGAATAAACTACTAAGCTGTAACTCCACCAGGATAATGTACACACAAGTACGTATTGTTACATTATTTTAATTTTATTTATTTGTTCCCAACTAAGCTTATACTATGAACATAACTAGTCAAAGCACAATAAGGGCCACTCGCAATTTCGTACCTACTATAAACAAGCACAAATTTTATTTACCACTTAAGGTGCTCTTTCACCGGGAGCATTCGTGTGTAACATTTATTATAGATTCGACTATGAGCATTACATTACAATATTACCTCCCTGACTGACGACATTCGCGTATGATGTAACATTTAGTATAGATTTGAATTGGCATTGATGTTACAAGTTGTATCAAGATATTAAACATTGTATCATTACAAGGTGCGCGCTGTTTTTCTCCCTCACTGATGTAATGCTCGAATCTGTAACGTTACATTACAAGCGAATGCTCCCAGTGAAGAAGCAACTTTACAATAACATTGTAATGTTATGTTACAGGTTTTATAAATATCTTTTTGTTAAGACCCTTAAGATTTTTGGCCGTTATTTTGTTTTTAACTGTGTAATGTCTAATTGTCCATCCATGCTCCAACTGTGTAGTGTCTAATTGTCCATCCATGCTCCAACTGTGTAGTGTCTAATTGTCCATCCATGCTACAACTGTTGTGTAGTGTCCATCCATGCTACAACTGTGTAGTCTCCATCCATGCTACTGACATGAATGCAGATCCAGGATCGAACATAGAAGTGGCTCATTGTCGCAAGAGAGATCGCCACGTCGCAGAAATATTCAGAAAAAAAAATATGTTTCGAGTATAATAATATGGCGTTGTGAATTTCAAAAGTATCGTTTATTTGTTTAGGCGAGACTGCCAGGCGCTACAGCTGTAGAAGAAATAATTACAAAAACTGCAGACACCGCCAAAATATACGCCAACAACCTTGTCAGGGTCGATGCTGATGTACAGAAAATCGACAAATTCTTTCACGCCGCACCCAAACCGAACGAATCCACTAATATAAAAAATATCGAAGAGACGGATATTCTTCAAAATTCCATGGTCGACGAACCAGCCGAACGAAAAGATATAGAAAAATTCACGACAAATACGACAAGTCACGAATTGTATATAGATCCGAGAGAATCATTCAAAACTAGGACATTTAAGTATGCAAGAAGCGAGACGAAGTTAACCAGCGTCAAAGAATTAAGATTAAGCGTTGAAAATGAATGCAATAGTAACCTAAGAGAGATATTAGCTAATTTGATATTTATAGCGAGTGTAGATTGTCACAAAACATTGATACAGCACGCAACGAAATTATACCTTTGTAACACCACTAAGCTGACGTAAGTATCTACTACTAATATTGTAAAGTTTGCATTTTTGTGTGTATGTTTATAATGAATAAACTCAAAAACTACAAAGCCGTTTTCAAAAATTCTTTCACCGTTGAGAAGGTACGTTACCCCAGGGTAACATAGGCTATATAATATTTAAAAAAAAATTAGTTATCCTTAGTAAAACCCGGGGCGGTCCTCTAGTAATATTTAAAATGCGAATGTTTGTCGGGATGTATATGTATGGATGTTAGTTGCTCATCATGCGAAAACGGATTGATAGATTTTCTTGAAATTTGGTACACGGTTAGTTTATAACCTGCATTAACACATAGGATAGTTTTTATCACGGACATCCTACTTCCTATCCTACTAATATTATAAAGGCGTAAGTTTGTGAGGATGTATGTCTGGATGTATGGATGTTTGTTGCTCTTTCACGCAAAAAGTACTAAACTGATTTTAATGAAATTTGGTACTAGACCATAACCTGTAATAACACATAGGGTACTTTTTATCCCGAAATTCCCACGGGAACGGGAATAATAGACTGCTGTGTATAAATAAATTGACGCAAACGAAGTTGCGCGGGTTTCACTAGTTAATTATCGGGTTAATCTAGTGTACTGTCGTCGGGAGCGGGAAAGAGTCGAGTGAAACCACGAATTATTGAGTTACTGGTTTATTGTATGATACGATAATATTAGTATCCTGCTAATATTATAAAGGCGAAATTTTGTGTGTATGTTGGTTACTTCTTCACGCTCAAATGGCTGGGCCAATTTTTATGATATTTGGTATGTAGGTAGCTGATACCTTGGATTAACACATCGGGTACTTTTTATCCCGAAAACTATGCGATTCCCGTAGGATTTGATAAAAAAACAGATATAGATGTTGCTGCTGTACATAAAATTAAACGCGGGTAACACCTAGTATATCATATATGAGTACTATATAATATAAGGCGATTGACTAGGTTATATACCTGTATACCAAATTTCAAACAAATCCAAGCCGTTTTTGAGTGAAAGAATAACAACTATCCATACATACATCGTCATAAACTTTTTATAATATTATTATTAGTAAGGATTAACAGTTAAATTGTTTTGCTTACAGCGAGGAGTTATTTTACGAAACATTACTGTATGACTTTCAAAATTTTGGCTTCATAAAATTATCGAATCCATTACCACTGGAAGAATTATTCGTTCTTGGACTAAGCTCCCAGGAATCTGAATGGAATTCCGAACTAGGTATAGTAAAATCTTTTTATTCTCAGAACACATATCCATAGGCGCCGACGCCACTGCGCGATCAGAGTTCGAGTTCTGCCGTCCGTCGCACTTTAATCGTCGCGGTCTGACTGCTTTTGGTGTGTAAGGTTCTAAGCCTCGGAACTCTGACTGCTAGACCGCGCGCAGTGTGGTCGGCGCCATACTTACTATTATAAATGCGAAAGTGTGTTTGTTTGTACTTCTTTCACGTCGAAAGTAACGAACAGATTGACATGTTTTTTTTTGGAGGACGTAGGCTACCTTTTATCCCCGAAAAACATGTTATTCCCACGGAAAAAATAAATAAGGCCGCAAGTAACAGCTAGTATAAAATAAACCAGGAGAGTTCACATCATACTAATATTATAAAAGAGAAAGTGAATTTGTTTGTTTGTTATTCGTTCACGGCTTGACTAAGCAGCCGATCATTATGAAAATTGGTATACATATTCTCAGGGGTACAGAGCCCAACATAGGCTTATTTTTACGCGGGCGAAGCCGCGGGCAACTGCTAGTTTGTACATAATATCAAAACAAATTATGAACCATGAAGTCTTTGTCAAAAAGCATTTTTTTTTTGTTGGATTCACTTGAATCAATTTCACACTAGAAACATTACAGAAAGAAAGAAAATACGTTTATTGGGCACATAAAACTTACAATTATTTGTAGTACTTATTACAATATTTTTATATATATAATACAGACACATTAACCTGTAACATAACATGACAAAAAAGGCCGTAACTGGTTTTCTTTCGCCATTTCTTTTATCAGTGGTCATTTTGTTTCCGAAATGGTAGTAGCTTATAGAGTAGATTAGGTACACAAATCATTTATTACTATTTATGATTTTTATTTATAGTTGTTAGGCAACTAGCCATTCATATTTCTGAAATTGATTTTTTGAAAGAAAAATTTCACCTTCATTTATTACTGTATGTACATACTCTTTGACAAGAGAACGTGTTTGTAAACATCGATTCTCTGAATCTCTATATAATCTTCTAAGAGAGCCCGTTCAAATCGGAACAGCCCGTCTGGGGAAGGACCTCCACCTTACAGAAGATCGTAGCCAAATAGCATTGGTCTCGGCCATGTTGTGTTCCTACGGTGAGTAAGGTCTCCAGAGCTACACTTGGGGGGGTTGGGAGGGTTGGCAACGCGTGAGTGATACCCCCGGTATTGCAAGCGTCTATAGGCTACGGTGATGCTTACCAGTATGCTTGTTTGCCACCCTAGTATAAAAAAAATTACTATTAAAATTGTTAAAACTGTAATAACATTGTGTAAACGTAAGTAGGCGCGTCATTCTTTGCATTTTGTTACAAACCTCGGTGGTTTACTAAAATGCATGTAAGTTTAAGATTAAAATATTTTGTGTAATTAAATTAATAAAAGTTTAGAATTTTTGAATATAATGTTTGTTCCAGGGGATATGCGAGAAATGGCAGCTCAAATGTCGGAACTACTGTTGGGGAAGCGCGATATGCTGTTGGAATATTTCTCGTTTGAAATGAATAGCGAGGGAGAGCTTGTGGGGATACCATTGTTATTAGGTAACTTTTTAAGAGATTTTCATACAGTTAGCAAGAGGTGAGCAGGGACGGAATGATTCAAGTTTTTTTAAATAAAGTAAATATGAATATATAGGGACAAATCACACAGATTTAGCTAGCCCCAAAGTAAGTTCGACACTTTATGAGATACTAACTCAACGATACTATATTTTATAACAAACATATATAGATAAACGTCCAAAACCCAGGCCAATCAGAAAAAGTTCGCTTTGCAGCATGACCAGACCGGGATTCGAACCTGGGTGGGGGTCCGGCATGGTAACCATTACGCCATGGAGGTCGTCAAATATAGCGACGTTTTTAAATATTGCGTGAAGGGATTAACTACGTCGTAAAATAATTGCGGCCGACTGAGCCCGCTCCGCCCGTGCGACGCATATATCAATCCCTGCTTCGAGAGACAGAGATGGGACACCGTGAACCCGGCGAATTTTTAACACCGTAAGCGCCAAAACACATAAAGGCTTATTTAAAATTCCTTAATTGAGTTTTTTTATATTTCTTTTTACAATATCTAGAAAACATTAATGTCTTTCTTCATATGAAGTTTAAAATGTCTATTATTTACCGTTTAGAAGTTACAAGTTCTGAAAAAAAAAAACAGTATACTTCGGATTTTTTTCTATCGAGGAAATGTGGCTGAATTTTGGCTCTTTCCAAAATTTTTATTATATGACTAGCTTCTGCCCGCGGCTTCGCCCGCGTGGCCTAGCATCAATTAGCATATTTTTCTTCAGAAACAAATTCCGGTCCTGCACGGCCCGGTACGGTACGGGTCCATCCGGTCCGGTCGGTCCGGTCCGGTCTGGTCGGTCCGGTCCGGTCCGGTCCTGATATGGAACCTACATGCCAATTAGCATATTTTTCTACAGAAAAAAACCGGTCCGGTCCGGCACGGCCCGGTACGGTGCGGTTCCTTCTGGACCGATCAGGTCTGCTCCGTTCCGCTCCGGTCCGGTTGGTTCCAGTCCGGTCCTTATAAGGACCCTACATGACAAATTTGGCATCTCTAGACCCAGCGGTTCAGCCGTTTCTGAGATTAGCGTGTGCAAACATACAAACATACAAACAGACGGACAAAATTTTACGAAATTCTTGTTCTGTTGCTTATTCTTCATCGCCCTAAACAATTTTTTTGGAAATATATTCAATGTACAGACAAACTTTTTTTACACTTTTATTATATTATAGCTGTTACCCGCGGCTCCGCCCGCGTGGTCAAGCGAAAATGCCAATATGTTCGTCACCGTGAGAATTAAAAAAAAACTACTTTCTACTTACTATTCCGAAACATGTTGGAATTTTTAAAAATCCCGATTATCCTTGTCTACTTTATAAAGGGAAGTTTAATACAAAATCGAGGCGTTCTAGGTTGAGCGCCCACAATAACACACGTGCAATCCTATTTATCCCATTCCCGTGGGAATTAAAACATTCCGTCTTTATCCTTGTTTATATCATAAAAGGAACCTCTATACAAAATCTCTGCTTTCTATGTTGAGCGCCTGCGATAATACACTTACAGTCCTATTACTCCCTTTCCCGTGGGAATTTCGTAAAACCCCATCTTTATCCTTGTCAACATCATAAAGGGAACGTCTATACAAAATTTCAGCTTTCTAGGTTGAGCGCCTGCGATAAAACACTTACAGTCCTATTACTCCCTTTCCCGTGGGAATTATATAAAACCCCATCTTTGTCCTTGTTAACATCATAAAGAGAACCTCTATACAAAATTTCAGCGTTCTAGGTTGAGCGCCTGCGATAATACACTTACAGTAGTATTACTCCCTTTCCCGTGGGAATTTTAAAAGTTTCTAACACTTATAGTTTAGGCCCTGCGTTGATATGTCAGTCTATCAGTCGGCTTCTCCTTTTATGTATATAGATGATAGAATCTTTCAGCTAGATTGAGCGTCCCGGGTAATACACGTGCAGTGCCATTATTCTCGTTCCCATGGGAATTTCGCAAAATATAGAAAGGAACCTCCATAAAACATTGGAAACTTCTAGCACTTGCAGTTTCAGAACACTTAATGATTCAGTGATTTACACGTTCAGTCCCATTATTCCCGTTCCTGTGGGAATTTCGGGATAAAAATACCCTGTGTTACTCCAGATTAAATTCTACACGTGAACCAAATTTCATTATAATCCCTACAGTAGTCAGTGATTTATACGTTCAGTCCCATTATTCCCGTTCCCGTAGGAATTTTGAAAAGAAACGTACACTAAATGTTAAGTTGAGCCAATCGCTATATATTAGTGAAAACCGCATCCAAATCGGTTCAGCCGTTTCTGAGATTAGCGTGTATAAACATACAAACAGACGGACAATATTTTTCGAAATTCTTGTTCTATTGCTTATTCTTCATCGCCCTAAGCAATTTTTTTGGAAATATATTCAATGTACAGACAAACTTTTTTTACACTTTTATTATATTATAGATGAATTAATACATATACAAACTAAATTTTAGTAGTTTAGAAGATATTGGGTTTTTAAGGACCCTCCTTTTTTTCACATATTTCCTTAACTCGAATTTTTATTTAGCAATTGTATTAATATTGTATGTAATCACAGTTTCATAACAATGCTTACATTATTAGCATTATGTTCTTAGGTCTCTACCTGCTCACCTCTTTAATACAGTCGACATTGGCTAACTGTTGATGATATTTCCTTTCTGCATTCCACATCACGCAAACTGTAACTTAAAAAGATTCTAATAGAACAGCCACATGAGTAAATAAACTGACGGACAGAGGCTGCACTTCCATACAACGTCGCGCGCCGAGGACACGCACACAAGCATGAGGCGCGTGTATTGCGTGTCCTCAAAGCGCTCGTCACGTACACATGCTTGTGTGCGTGTACTCATCGCAGCGACATTGTATGAAGTTTAGCCTCTGTTCCGCGGTTTATTTTTACTCATGTGGAACAGCGAAAAACATCATTTTTTGCTCTACCCCAAGAAATTCTAAAACCCTTTACTTTCTGTCATAAAACTTTACCAGGATAAATCCAGTCACAAAATCTAAGAAAATAAATTAATAGATTTTTCAAGGCAAACATTTGTGTGCATGAACAAACATGTCTGGGTTGGTTCCTTGGTCTGGGTGTTTTCTATGTATAATAAGTATTTATTTACAAAAAAAAAGTATTTATGTATATTTATCAGCAATCTAGTACCCCAACTATGGGGTCCCAAAGTAAGCAACAAAACTTGTACTAACAAGCTTTGTTGCTTACTTTGGGACTAGATGGTGTGCGATTAGTCCAAAAATATTATTTATTATTATTGTTACTTTTCAGATGGGCACACTCCCTTCATGGGTGCATTACCAATATATCTAGTAAGACTTGTGACTGAAGTCAACTGGGACGCAGAGAAGGCATGTTTCGATACATTTTGCCGTCAAACGGCAATATTTTACTCTCAGCCGAACCCCGACAAAAGTGTGGAAGTTTTAAAAAATGAATTTTGGAAAACAGAACATATTGTATTTCCGGCAATCAGAAGGAACTTTTTACCGCCGACCAGCTTCGTTAATAATGGTGCAATATTACAAATTGCCAGTTTAAATGATTTGTATAAAGTATTTGAACGATGTTAACGTGTGATGTGATCAAATAAATTTTGTTAAAAAAAAAATTGTTTTCACTTCTCATGCTCAGAAAATGCTTATTTGCGCAGGATATAGGCTGCACAAAATCGAATTTTGTGCACAAGGGCAAAAACGTATCTACTCATAAATGTATCTATATTAAGGCAAAGGAAATAAGCAATACAGCCAAACACAACAAAAAGTTCAGAGATAGAATTTGTTATTTTATAATATTTACTTTAATTTATTTGCCTTGTGTTTTTTAAGTCATAAAAGATATTACAATTTAAATTAAAGTATGGTAGGTTATTTAATTAATTTAAGAAAATTATTTTATCACAAAATTAATTTAAAAGTAGGCTGTATAGGTCTGCAGCCCAAGCCTAATTTCAATGTCTTAAGATTTAAAAAAAAAGCGGCGGGAATGGGGAAACAGATCTTATTTTTCGTGCGTTTATTTATTTATTTCCTCGCAATCGAAGTGAAAAGCAGAGTTTATAACTCGTCCACAAAACCATTTCAATCAAGCCCTCGCCTTCGGCTCGGGCTGCTAAAAGTCTCGGATAGAAATGATTCGTTTTGTGCACTTGTTGTAAAATCTACTATTACATTGAGCTTTGGAGTTATTCAGACTATACTCAACGCCAAAGCTTCTGGCTCACAGTTTGAAACTCGTTTGTCGTTACGATTGAAACTCGTTTATCGTTACGCACTGGGTAATAAGTACGAGTTTCCAACTACACTTTGTGACTGCAAATGCCAGGAGAATTGGCGTTGAGTATAGCTACTTTCAGTCGCGGCTATTAAAAATTTTGCCACTTTAATTTTTACGAAACAAACACCCTGGCGGGCGACCGCGCGAGTTTTAGCGTTGGCCCTTGAATGTAGTGAAATAATAAACGAGATTTTACAAAATATTATTTATTAAAAAGGCGGTGTCATGTGTCTACAACATAGTTGGGATGCACGACGAGCAGCGGGTCGTCTTCGATCTCTTGTTCCGACGACTTCTGACTCGCCTTCAGACCGGTCGTCGACAGCGGGATTATCACTTGATCCTAAAGTAAAAAAAAATATCTACATTTTTTAAATGTTTTTTTTTGTAGTTTCGGTTCAACCATAATTATTTTGAAAAATGTTTGAAAAAAATAAATTAGTAGGTACATAGTTGGTTTTAACTGTCAGGTAGATGGCGCAACTGCGGCTTGCGCAGTAAAGGAATGAAATATTTCCCCACCATTACTAACCTCCCGGGTAGCTCAGTGGTAAGAACACTCGGCCGGATATCGAGAGGACGTGGGTTCGTATCCCACCTGGGGCGGGAGAAGTTTTTTTTACAAACATAAATAATTCACACGCGCAGCGCCACCTGGTCCCAAAATAAGCCAGACTTAACCTACTTGTGTTATGGGCACCAGACAATGGGTATATATATATTTTATACCGCAAAGGTGGGAAACAAGCATACGGCCGGGCTGATGGTAAGCCGTCACCGTAGCCTATAGACGCTTGCAATACAGGGGGTATCACTCACGCGTTGCCTACCCTCCCAACCCCCCCAAGTGTAGCTCTGGAGACCTTACTCACCGTAGGAACACAACATGGCCGACCGGACCAATGCTATTTGGCTACGATATTTTAGTAAATTTACACAAACTAAACACTAGTTGGCGCACGAGCACTCACGTGGTACATGAGCCGGTCGATGACCTTCTCGACCAGCGTCTTCCGCTCCAGCAGCTCGTCCTCGCTCTCGATGGTTCCCTGCGCCACCAGCTGCTCCAGATACCAGCTCACCACCGCGCTCTTGCGCATTCCTGAACTCTCCTCGCCTGTAAATCATCATTGGCACATCAGCTAGTTGCAGAAAAGCTTTTTATTCTTAATCCTACATTAAATAACGCACTTGTCAAATTAAGAAAGAGATCACGGTTGTACTAATGACTAAATCTCAAATATTACAAATTACCTCTGGTTTCAGATTCGGACTCCTCCTTCCTCATAAACACAACGAGCATGTCGCTCAGCGCTTTGTACTCTTCGAACGACAATGTGAGTTTCTTCTTCGGCGCCGAGTCGCCGTTCATGTGACCATCTGCAATTCATAAATAAATATATAGGGAAACTTGTGTTATGGGATACTAACTCATCGATACTATATTTTATAACAAATACATATATAGATAAACATCCAAGACCCAGGCCAATCAGTTCGTTATTCATCATGACCCGACCGGGATTCGAACCCGAGACCTCCTGGGTGGCGGACCGGCATACGGCAAATCATAAACAATAGTATTATAGCGCGTCAATATCAAGAATCAGGTTTAATTTTTTTTTATACCACAAAGGTGGCAAACAAGCTTTATTCATTGAACGAGGAGCTCGATGACGTCGCTGTGTGTCGCACTCTAAACCAACACGCACGTTAAGCAACCTAGACTCTAGCTACTCTTTCGATGGGTTTCGTTGTGAGATCATGCAGTCTCGATCGATATTTTCGAAAAAATATTCAACGCAAACGCGATATTCACTCCCTCCTACGGAAGGCAGTAATGGATTTTCATACATTTTTCTTATCGCATATATTTTCTAGGAAGGGAATGGATCGCGTACTTTCGCTACTTTTGAAGGAAGAAAGGAGGCCAATTCCGCGCAGATGTGGTATAAAAAATGTTACAATACTCTATATTATTATTTTTTAAATAAATGAAAGAAACTTACTTGTATTTCCATTTGGGACGGCCTCTTCGACGTCCATGGTCGGCTCCAATTGTGGATCATCCTCGTCCAAATGGATATCGGGCTGCTCCACTCTTATTATAGATTTGTTTAGCAACCTTATGGAAAAATAACGGGTATTGATTTACTGGCTCACAGCAAGATGCGATCTGTGATATTAACTTTAAAATGTCAGTCCTATTGTCGTAACAAAACGCACTTACTCGCTCAATTCCTATTTTGTATGAGGGAGAGAACGAGAACAGCGAGATTGTATTACTGCAACACAAATTGTCAGTCTAAATATTTTAAGTGTCTAAGTACGTTTTTTTTAATAATCCTTTTGAATCCATTTCGCACTAGAAACATTACAAACACGTCCTGTTGTAACATAACATTACAATGTTATTGTAAACGTTACATAAAGTTGTGGTTGTTTATGAGTGGTGGCCCTTATTTTCGTTTGAGTAGTATATGTATAATAATACGTTGAATTATTAAGATAATTTTAAAGATAAAAATTTGTGGCCACTAATATTTGTTCCTCTGCTTTTTTTCTCGTTCTTATATAGCTAATTTATTATCTAAATATTTTTTAAACGCTTATTAAAATGTCTTTAAAAAAAGGCTTAATAAATTAAAGGAGTTTCTTGCAACACTTCTCAACAGGCCATTTTTTGTAGTGCTAGTAGGATAAAAAATGTTGACGTGAAAAAGCATTTCTTGTTAATTTACTTGCATTTTTTATATTATGTATATTTTTTTAATTTAGCCCATTTTCTCTGTTTGCTTATCATATGCTCTTGTACCTGTATGCCTCGTGCACGTGCTGCTCGGTGACGTGTCCGCTGCAGTGCATCTTGGCCATGGCCTCGGCCAGCCGCAGCATGGACTCGAGCTGGCGCACCGTGATGCGCCAGGAGCCGGAGCTGGAGGCGCCGTCCCTGCCACGCAGCGCGCCGTAGTACTCCACCAACAGCCTGCCCGCCTCCTCCGTGATCATCGGCTTGAAGGACCGGGCGAACGCGATGTAACTACGCAAAAATGCAATCTAATCAATTTATTTACTTATTCATCATTTTTAAACTTGGTATTTTAATTTGATTTTGTTATATTATTTGTTTTAATCTTAGTATTTTAATTAGCCCAATAATTGTTTATTTAATTATTATTATTATTATTTAATTATAGACGAGCAGCATTATGCTAATGTGTCTATGTCACAGTGTTGAAAAAGTTCACTAGATAAAGATAGTCACTTCACTAAGTAATTATAACATACATATAAATGTTTTGGATGCACTCTCTGTAAATTTATGTGTTTTTGTAATAATCTGATAGTCAATGGCGTTTATAACGTAGATGGCGCTGCTGTGCCTAAATACACGCAAGCAAAGTTGCGCAGGTTTTCTAGACAAATAAATGTACCGGAGTAAATCCTCTCTAGTGTAAACACAGTCATATGTCTCCTCCTTGTTGCAGTGCAGGTCGACGATCTTCCTCGCGATGGCGTAGTCGACCATTTCGCTGCTTTCGTCGATTAGTATGAAGAATAGGTCGAAGCGCGACATGATGGGTGCGCTGAGGCTGACATTCTGCTGTAACGCCTTGGCTCGGTCGTAGCGGCCGCCGATCGGATTCGCCGCGGCAAGTATCGAGGTGCGAGCGTTCAGAGTGGCTCTGTAAAAAAAAAAAAGATTTTAATTGACAGAAAGAGCCTTACAGAGCCACAAACTTCTCTGTGCCGATGGCAGGAGCGCTAGAATCGAAGCTATTGAAGGTAATCGTCAAGGTGTTCAAGGCGTATTTATTACTTCTAGTTTTGGCAACCCCCATAGATCTACAATTTTGCTGGCATATTTTTATTTTTTGTTACTACATTTTTTTTATTGAATAATTTAGTGTACACTGTTTGTTGGTCGTAAAATAAATAAATCGTTTTGCATTGTATGTTTACCTGACGCCGGCCTTGGCTATGGAGATGGTCTGCTGCTCCATGGCCTCGTGGATGGCCACCTGGTCCCCAGGGTCCATCTTGTCGAACTCGTCGATGCAGCACACGCCGTTGTCCGCCAGCATCAGCGCGCCGGCCTCGATCACGAAGTCGAAAGACTCCTCGTCCTGACATCATTGCATTTTTATGTTATAACACTGTGGTGACACCTATCGCCATACAGAAGAATCACAAAGTGAAGAAAAAGTTCACAATGCGAACACATGACGGCGCCACTAGAATCCTGAATCGCGCTAACGAAGTTTTCACGATGTGGAGATTCAACCTCCGACACAGACATTGTCGGAGCCGCGCCTCCCCCAGGCATCACGCCCAGCCTTAGAGGTAGATCTTCCCTTTGTGGCGGCCAAGCATATCGCCATCGCTGCCGCAACACACAACATTATTTCGCACTAGCGAACCGCCGCCGGCTTCGCAGGGGTTTACTACGGATCCCTATTTAAAAATATATATCACTAGCGAAACCCGCGCAACTTCGTTTGCGTGTATCCCGCTTTCCCGTGGGAATTTTGGAATGTATGATACTTTAAAACCTTCCCCTTGAATCACTCTATCAATTAAAAAAAACCGCATCAAAATCCGTTGCGTAGTTTTAAAGATTTAAGCATACAAAGGGACATAGGGACAGAAAAAGCGACTTTGTTTTATACTATGTAGTGATATAGCCTATGTTACCCGTGGGTAATGTACCTTCTCAACGGTGAAAGAACTTTTGAAATAGGTCCATTATTTTTTTCGTTACAAACAAAAACACAAATCTTTCCTCTTTATAATCATACTAATATTATAAATGAGAAAGTGAGTTTGTTTGTTATTACTTCACGGCTTGACTAAGCAGCCGATCAATATAAAATTTCTAAACATATTGTCAGGGGTACAGAGCTCAACACAGGCTACTTTTTATACCATGAAAGTACGTCATTCCAATGGGAAAATATTTTTTCTACTATAGAGGGCGCTGTATGGGATGGGCTATCAACCAACAGATGGCGCCACAAGTCGCGCTATGGGTTGTTTTGTTGACATAAAATTAACGCGAGCGAAGCCGCGGGGAAAAGCTAGTATTAGTATTATTACTTTTATTGTTCCCTATCCATTTTTGCCAAATATGTTCAATGTACATACAGACATACCGGGGTCTGCTGTTTTATTATTATTAGTATAAATAAGTAAAAATATAAATTTCTATACCTTAACAACGGCGGCTGTGAGACCAGCAGCCGACGATGCTTTCCCACTAGTGTACACCGCGCGGGGAGTGATCTCGCTCACTTGCTTTAGAAGTTGAGACTTGGCTGTGCTCGGGTCACCCACTATACACACATTGATGTCACCACGTAGTGTTGTACCTAAAAATACATTCGAAGATTCAAAACGATAATTTATAAAATAGGGTAGCTGTTGAGTTTCTTGCGGCACGTCTTCTCAACAGGCCATTCACGTCTGAAGTGCTAGTAGGATATAAAATATTGCCGTGCAAATGTATTCCTTGTGAATCTACTTGCAAAATAAATTATTTTATTTTAAGGGAGTAGGTCCATATACTTTCTCTCGTCAAAGATTACATTACATTAATAAATTATTTTCGTAATTAATCTACTTTATAAACTGCTACCATTTCGGAAAGAAAAGCAAAGTGTATTGCATTGCTTTTTTTCTAGAAAGAGTAACAAACATCTTACAGTCTCTGAAAATTTTGCATTTATAATATTAATAGGATTCTGTATTTACCTTCTATAGTGGTTTTAGCGACGCCCCCAAAAAGCATGAGCAGTATGCCCCGTTTGACCTCATTGTTGCCATGTATACTCGGGAAGAGGCTCGCTATCAAGTTGTTGTATAAGTTACGATCTCTGGACATCTCATATACCTTAAATATTAAGATTATTAACAGAGATCAGAAAATGTTATAAAACGTGTTTTGTCACTTTCGCACCTTCTAAATTCTCATAAAGAATGACAATGACAACAAAACATTGACATTGTACCATTGGTACCAGAGGGTGTGGGTTCGATTCCCACTCAGAGCAAATATTTATGTGATGGCATTTGTGTTTGTTCTTGAGTCTGGGTGTTTTCTATGTATTATAAGTATATAGTTTTACAATAATCGGTGACCTTGAAGATAGGAGGACCATTTTAGAAAAAATCTCTTGCACATCTTGTAAGCGGAATTTTTGTCAGCTCCGTCCTTTTCTTTGTTACCAAACAGGGTTTTTGTTTATTAGAGCCACATGTGTCCACTAGGATGTTGGATGTTGCAACCAAAAATCATCCTAAAGATGGTCCTGCTACCCTCGAGGCGACTGTATGTCTGGTACTCTAACACAAGCAGGTTAAGCGTAGCTTTCTTTGGGACCAGCTGACTCTGTGTGAATTGTATATCAATTATTTATTCATTATTTATTTAAAATAAGAATGCTACCTTATCCCATTCCTTGTCTGTCATCTGTTTCCTCATGTCTTCAGTGGTGAGGTCATCAGTAGCCATATCTGCTGTACCGAATCTCCGTGAAATTGCCTGTACACTGCACGCAAGAAATGCTGTCCTGCAAATTAAAGGTATGTTTTTAACAAAACTATTCGACATATCAAGCCATAAATCATCCCACTGCAGGGTTGGGAACTCCCTTGTATTAAAGGTGATTAGAGCTTACTCTGCCAGACTTGAGGAGCTTGATGGCGTCGGCGTGTCGCACTAGGCTAAGTTCAGAGATATATTATTATAGTGGCCGCGCTACGTCACGACGCGATCATGTGAACGGTCTGATGTATTTCCTTAGAAATAGTGGCATACTGCGCGTTTTGGTTTTAGAGGAGTTTCAGAGAGAATAAGATCTCCGCCGAGGTCTTTTCTTTAGACTATAATATGGGGTTCTTCAAAAGGGGCATTAAAAGATTTTTATAGAGTCGGCAACGCGTGAGTGATACCCCCGGTGTTGCAAGCGTCGACAGCCTACGGTGACCGCTCACCATCAGGCGGGCCGTAAGCTTGTTACCTTAGTGGTATAAAAAAAACTATATTATGATCGCGCGACTACGGTCGACAATCAAACTCAAATATTTTTATTCAAATAGGCATATTAAAAGCTCTTTCGGATCGTCACATTTTCTTCCTACCGCCATCTGAGCGGGGCTTAATACAAACAACTACAAAACTACTCACTTGTAATGTAGTTCTCGTACTCCCAAAGCTTTCAGGCCTTTAATTCCCTCCATTTGTCCCTCATTCGCCTGGCGTGTCCGCGTCGTGAGCTCGGCCTTCGCCCCCGGCAACGACAGAGAACCAACGTCGGGCACTACTATGAGTGTCCCTGTGAAGTCGTATCGATCTCCAGCCTATAAATAAAATATATATTTACTATTTTATTGTTCTTAGAGGTAGGGGGCACAGCGGATAATCTGCACAAATTGGAGCAGCCCGTCTGGGGAAGGACCTCCACCTTACAGAAGATCGCAGCCAAATATGTAACATTGGTCTCGGCCATGTTGTGTTCCTACGGTGAGTAAGGTCTCCAGAGCTTCACTTGGGGGGGTTGGGAGGGTTGGCAACGCGCGAGTGATACCCCCGGTATTGCAAGCGTCTATCTATAGGCTACGGTGACGGCTTACCATCAGGCCGACCGTATGCTTGTTCCTGGACGGAAATACGGGATAAAAACTATCCTATGTGTTAATCCATGTTTGTATACTACCGTGTACCAAATTTCAAGCAAATCTATCAAGTGGTTTTTGTGTGAAAGAGTAACAAACATTCTCACAAACTCCCGCATTTATAATATGTATTACTAGCGAAGCCGAAGTGTGCACAGCAGCGCCATCTATTTTATAAATCGCCATTGATTATCAGTGTTTTGACGAAATTTTACGGGAACCGCGTACTTTTTCGGATAAAATGTATATTAGTAATATACATAATATAACATGGCCTGGTGGTCAAGTGGCTAGTAATGATCACTTTATCCATGGTGGGAGTGGGTTGGAATTCTGCACAACATTTCTGTGCATAAACATATCTGTTTGCTTTGGTCTGGGTGTTTTCTGTGTATACTAAGTATTTATTTACAAAAAAAAAGTATTTATGTATATTTATTAGCAATTTCGTACCCATAGTACAAGTTTAGTTGCTTAGTTTGGGACTAGATAGCGTTGTGTGATTCGTCCAAAAATATTTATATAATATATGTATGGCCTGTTGTCTGGCAATCTGGAACTGAATAGGAAACTTACAACATAAAATTGTCTATAAAAACTTACATACTGTCTGGAATGCAATAAATATTGAAATTGACATCTTACTTGTACAGATTCAACAGCCTCTGCCCTCAATATAACTTCAAGTGAACGCGGAATGCATCCGCGAGGTAATTCGGCTTGTGTCTCTTGTATACGAATCTTTTGGAAGTCCACAAAGATGGACTTGTCTGCGTCCAACATGAACCGGCGACGGTTTGCACACACTGGATTCCTGCATATTGTTGGTATTGTATACTGTGGACAAAGATTAATATTTAAATCACAAGAATCAGACACAGCATTCTTTTTTTTAACTATTTGTAAAATTCAATGTTAACTGTTTAAATTAATAACAATAATGTAGACCTAAAGGAAACATGGATGAATGGGGTGGGCAATCTCATATATATATATATAAAAGAAAGTCGTGTTAGTTGCACAATTTATAACTCAAGAACGGCTGAAGCAATTTGGCTGAAAATTAATGAAGAGGTAGCTTAGAACCAGGAGCACTTTTTATCCCGTTAGGGTAGGGTAGGGGTTGGGTAGGGGTAGGGTTAGTGTAGGGTAGTGCCTCTAATGCAGAACAAATCTTGGCGGGTCAGCTAATAAAATAATAGAATACAGTATAAATGTAAAACTAATTACAGACAAAACTCTTTTATTTGTAGGAATTGTAGGGCATGTATACAGTTTAATAAGATGGTGAGTTCTTGTCCACATGTTGACATGTTCTCCACAAAACCCACAGCAATTAGGAGGTTACTGACCAACTCACATTTTTCTAAATAGACATCTAGGGAGGAGGATAAGATATCTAAGGATATTTATTCTTTTTCTTTTGTTTGTTTGTTCATTTCAGTAGTTCAGCTCAGATCAACCAAAATTCTAACTTTCAATCAATGTGATTTTTATCTTATAAAGGTATTTATTTCTCTGTGAAAACTTTTTAATGGCTCATAGTTTTTAATATATATTTTTTCTATAGTGTAACTCATAGCTGTAAGTTTTCCGAACCAATAAAATAAAATAAGGTTTATTAAAGCCAATTTTCAGTGAAAGGAATATTTATGAAACAGCTATCATAAAAACTTATATTTTTCTTACCTTGAATTGTTGCTCAACATTTTTGATAACGGTCTGACAATCCAAGCAGACGAAAGTTCCCAAAACGAGCTCAGGATGCACGGGGTGAGTTCTAACGATCTGTCCTGATATTCTGATTAGTGTTCCTATTTTGGCGGTAGTCAACTCTCTTACTTTATGACGTGTTGGAACATCAACAAATGATACGTAACATTCTTTATCCTGTAAGTCTTTCTTTATCCCACTATCAGCGATACTCAGTACATAGTTCAGTATAGCTTGGTTCAAAAATGGATAAATACGATAATATTCTTCAATTATAGTCGTCGCTAAATTCTGGTTGTATTTCTCTACATCATCAAAGCTAACTTCCAGGGTGCTAAGTTCAGGTTTTAGCAGTTCCTTTGATAGTTTCTCATATTTTATTTCGTTGTCTTCTTTGAATCTGAAAACCAATGAGTAGTTGTTACTCTCCGTTCATAGTTATTTTACCTCTAACAGTTGTAAAAACAGGTTTGAAACACTCAAAGTAAGAGCGGTCCATGAATGTTGATCTATGGCTAACTGCTCGAACAGTCAGTCTATGTAGGCTCACACATTATTTCTGCTACAGAATTATTCCTGTGACACTTATTTTGAGTGTTTTAAACATAGGTTTAGTATATGTTAAAAAATAACTGTGAACGGGTAGTATGATAGTTGCTAGTTTGACATACAAACATTCATAACCTAAAATCTTTATGAATGAATGCCTAGTTTATATTATTTAACTTTTTATTATGAGATGTGGAGTTAACTTACTCTTCCAAGAAATCTTGAAACAGCTTCTGGCATCGGACGCCGATCTCATCCTTCACTTGGCTTTGGGTCGCATATGTATCGGCTACATCCATGTTTTAGGCAGTCCTTGAACACTTCGAAACGAAAATAGAAAACTCACTTTACAAATATATTCTAATCTAAAACTCAATTCAATCAAAATTCAAGGCACTACGAAAAGCTACGGTACGCGCCGCCGCCGTTGTGATATTGTTTTACGTACACCAATTCAAGAAACTTTTTTAAATTGTTATTAGTTATAATATTTTAAATAAAAGTTTTCATTTTCATTCAAACGAAATTAGAATTTTTGGAAACTTATTTTGCTTTTTTACTTCCCAGTTGCCATTTGATTTCCCATCCCATGCAAACTTTACACAATGAAATGAAATAACATGACAATGACATCTGAAAAGTTTTGGCGCGAAAATACTTTTTTTTTGTTTATTTCGCCCAAAGGCAGGCAAAGGGGCTTTGAGCCCATACAACCAAGTTGTAAAGCTGGAAACGCACTTGAGCGGCGCAGCGCGGCGAAAATATTCTTTCATAGAAATTGTATGAGCTTAATCGCACTACAGCGGCGTAGTGTCGGTCGCGCCGGCTGTAGTGCGGTAAAAGCGGCTATTAGATTACACGATTTCTCTTCTCTGGCCCTGTCTCTCGGGTGTCCTGCCTACCAGTTAGGGTGCCGCTTATTACACTACGCTGGAAACCACGCCCTGTGTGATTTTCTCTTAGTTTGAACGTGAACGTGAAAAACTGTGCACATCTGTCTGTCGCTATGGCGCCGACTTTATCGAAACATCAAAAAGTTGCTATTGCGGTGACTTTGGCACTTACTACTTGATTACTTGATTACAATATCAAACGTTGAATCCTTAGAGCATTAAACCAGACCGGAGACGACACGCGCAACAATTCCTACGCAAAAAATTCTGCCTCTTTTAGCGGGGGGTGAGGTATCACATATACATTTTCTATCACGTCGCTATAAACGCACACAACATTATTATCGCACACAATCTTAAACTACACGCACACAATCGCATCTCGGCAACTAGTTTCATATGACGGGTATGACCGCCGCTCTCATACCTTTGACAGAGGGGTACGCCTATGAGTGTCGCCTCCGGTCTGGTTTAATGCTCTAAGGTTGAAACACCATAAAATTAGTTTAGTCTAGATAGTCACTTGTACAACAGAATTAGCACCAGTGTCAACGAAGATGTGTCCATTCGTAGCTAACGGCAAATAATGGAGGAGATTTTAGATCTATACAAAGATTTGCCATGCCTGTGGGATTCGTCAAATCATTCATCTTTTTTTCGCAGAGCGGACATAGCCATACTTATTATAGCCTATACTTATACAAATGTATCAAACATTTGCGCGGAAATAATTTGTACTGCAATCGCGGTGAAATTTCACAGTGCGGACGGGCCCTTATAAATAGCTTGTATATACAGGGTGGCCCGTAGAAAATTTTATTTTTGTTTCCTTTATAACTTCTGAACGGGTGGAGGGGGAAGGACGCGGGTAGCGTCAGTCGCTAGCTCGGTTCGGTTCGCGCCAATTCCAACCTAAGGTTCCAACAAGACGGTCAACTTGTCACACATCAAACATCAGTTTATAGGTGGTTCGAGAAATGTTCCCAAGAAAAGTCATTTCTCGAAGGGGTAACGTTGCCTGGCCGCCTAGAAGCCCAGATTTGAGCCCAGCAGATTATTTTTTGTAGGGCTACTACTAGAGCCGCATTTATATAAATAAACCTAGGACTACGTACGGCTCCAGGAAATTGCAACGATTCCCCAAGCAACATGCAGGCCTGCGTGTTCTGGAAAATTTTAGGGCGTTCTTACACGAATGCCAGCGCCGTGATGGTGGCCATCTGGATGACACTGTCTTCAAAACCTGAATTTATATATGTTCTTTTAAACTTATCACTACATAGTATAAAACAAAGTCGCTTTCTCTGTCCCTATGTCCCTTTGTATGCTTAAATCTTTAAAAGTACGCAACGGATTTTGATGCGGTTTTTTTAAATTGATAGAGTGATTCAAGGGGAAGGTTTTAAAGTATCATACATTCCAAAATTCCCACGGGAAAGCGGGATACACGCAAACGAAGTTGCGCGGGTTTCGCTAGTAATAAATAAAATAGATTAAAACTGAACACTTTTTTAATATGAAATTTTTAAAAATAAATTTTACTATACACCCTGTACATAAGATAAATTTAATATAAATACGGAGCATAGAAAGTGTCAGTATTAGTTAAAGATTGAGCGGTAAATGTTGATTAAGTATCTAATTAGAGTTAGCGGCCAGTTATTTTATTTTGTAGTGTTTAAATAAAATGTTCCGAAAATTATTGGATGCATTTTGGTCAGAGCATGTGTGGTTACCGCCGAACACTACATGGGAAGATTTAACACCGGGACTTGATAAAGCCGTTGTTTATACAGACTACAGGCATCTCTTATATTCCATACCACTGTCATTACTTATAATAGGAATCAGGCATTTACTGGAAAAGTAAGTACAAAAAAATAAAATTATTGTTAATTCGCTGATTGAGAGTTTACAATGTATAGCTATTGTGTTGTGTGCTTATGTGCATTATAGGCGGAATTTTTTTTGTATTTTTTTTGTAGAAACACCTTTTCGTGTGGTCCCACCATCGTATTGGGGGAGCCTTACGAACACTTTTAGTCTTTTAGTCCCAAGGACGGTAAATTTCGCGAAAATTAAAGTGAAATTTTAATATAAAAAAAACATTCAGTTTAATAGTTTCCTGACTGACCTCGTTGTTACTTACGAACACTTTTATTACTTTAGACCGGGTCCCGTATGTAGCCGGGACCAACCCTTAGCGCCCCTGTTTGTGAGAAATACCGTCTCGTCCACAATCCCATTTTCGCCATATTCGCTCAACTTCATGAGAATGGAAAGCTCGCGTCTATGAATAATATTTAACTTTGTTTTAGGTACTGCTTTAAACCGTTCGGAAAATCGCTAGGTATTAAGAATACAAGACCAAAGCAAGCTCCATACAATCCAAAATTGGAAGCCGCTTACCAGAAAGCACCAAAAATAAAACATAAAAAGGTATTTCATTCCTAATTTATTATACAACACGTTTACATTAATTGAGGGATTCAAGTGAAAAAAAAAATTTTGGGGGTTCTCCATATACCTATAGCTACATAGAACTTAAACGCATTTTTTTTCAAACCCATTTGGTGGTATCTAATCTACGCTGGATAGGTCTTCAAAAATGAGATTGAGGTTTCTGACAATTTTTTTCTAAACTTAATAATTTGCGCGTGAGACACTTCCAAAGTGGTTACATGTGTCCCCCCCCCCCCCCCCCCCCTTGTAACTTCTAAAATAAGAGAATGATAAAACTAACAAAAATATATGATGCAAACTTCCACCGAAAATTGGTTTGAACGAGATCAAGTAAGGAGTTTTTTTAATACGTCATAAATCGTAAACCGCAATTGCTGCTACGGAACCCTTCATGGGCGAGTTCGACTCGCACTTGGCACCTTTTTTAAGGAAAATGCATTGCTGCATGTTCCGTCGCTAGGGGTAACGACGGCGGTCTTTCGGGATCTCTACTTAAAAAAGTAAGGAGTATACCGACTAAAAGCCTGACTGTTATGAACTGCCCTCCCTTTCCACCGTGTGTGGCAGGGCTGTGTGTGTGGTTTATTATGACTTCCGCTGTCCGGTGGCTGTCCATAAGTGATTCAAGAGGAAGCTTTATAAATATAAAACATACAAGTATTTTCCTAAATTCCCACGGGAAAGCGGGATACACGCAAACGAAGTTGCGCGCGTTTTGCTGGTTATATTGTAAATCTTCTCATAATGCGGCTACAAAATGTTGAAACCGCTATACGAGGGGCTTCACCTCAAAGGGGCAGCGGTCTTCATCTGGACGTTAAGCGACCTTAAGGTGTCATGACAATTATATTAGACATATTTAAACCAATTAAACATAAAACATTTTATCATAGTTCTTATACTTCAATCCAATTTACGCAATACATATTTATTGACTCATATGTTATTTGGATAGAGTTATTTATTAATATGTTAATTAGCTACCTACTATTAAGTAATTAGTTATGGTCTGTCAGTAATATTTTGTTTATTCAATTGATCATCAATTCGGCACAGACACCAAACACAAGTCTACTGCTAGGTACTTAATATATTGCACATATATATATGTTTAAATATACATTTGTTTACTTATTTTTTTACATCTTAAAATGTATATATGTACTTACTTTTATTACGGGCATTTGTCAAATCGCGTAAAATCTGCTGTTTCATACAAAATGTTCATACCTATTCGATGAAAAAATCAGCTGATTTTTTTTTCGCGATTTGACATGAGTCCCCATTGTAAAAGTTGATCATTATCATGGACACTCTGACCTCATTCAATATGGCTGGTGACAAAAAAATCACCTTGTATATCCGCTGTCTGGTACACATTTATACATAGGACTAAGCTTGCTTTAGGACCAGGTGGTGCTGTATGTTTTGTGTAAAAGAAATGTATTAATTTGAAAAGTGATTTCAGATTTTAGCTCTATCGAAGCAACTTGAGCTGAGCGAGAGGCAAGTGGAGCGATGGTGGCGCCTCCGTCATAGCCAGGATAAGCCATCCACCCTTGACAAGTTCAGCGAGAGCATGTGGGGAGTTGCCTTCTACACCTCCATATTTTCTTACGGACTTTTCATACTGTGGGATAAGGAATGGTTTTGGGATATCGACCATAGTTACATAGGATACCCACACCATGTAAGTCATGACATGCAATGCAACATAAACCAAACATGTCATTTTGTTAAGCTATTGCATAGCTTTTATCGCGGGCTTTTTGCACGGTGTTTGTGTGCATGCGACTAGACGTATGCGTGAAGACTAACTGCTAACTGCTCATAACTGATTATATCACGATTCTAGGTGAGACAGCGTGCTTTTTGGCCGCGTCCACGAGTGAGTTCGAGGCTTCGAGCCCGCGACTATGCAATAGCTTTACCGTGGCAGTCCCTGAGTGCCACACGTTTTTTCTCTCAAGTTGTGGCTTCTGCATTCTTAGTCGTTAATGTCATGTAATAATAATAATTTATCATTCAAAGCAGCCTATTCATGCTGTCTCGCCTCATATACAATCTCTGAGTCAAGACGCCCCGAAGAAAGATGATAGGAAATTTCTTCAGAAAATACTGATTTTGAAGTCAACACGATAATGCACTTTTAATAGTTCCTAATCACAAACTTCAATCACTATGCACTTTAACCAATGTTTGCTTCACATTAGACTATCAAGAAACACACAGAAATCTATATATATAAAAGAGAAAATCACTGACTGATTCATCACGAAAAAATTTGCAAGGGGGTTCCTTTTGGGGCGTAGGTGCTCACTAAGAAAGGATTTTTGGAAATTCATTCCCTAAGGGGGTAAAACGGGGGTGCAAAGTTAGTATGAAACTTTGCCGTTTTTGAAGTTATTCGAAAGAAATTCAGCATGAAGGGTCTTTAATAAAAGGCATGAAACACGAGTAAAATATTTTTTCAAAAAACATCCCCTATGGGGTTAAACGGGGTCGCAAAGTTAGTATGAAACTTTGCCGTTTTTGAAGTTATTCGAATTAAATTCCAGCATAATGGTTCTTTATTGAAATGCATGAAACATGAGTAAAATATTTTTCTCAAAAATCATCCCTCAGGGGGTTAAACGGGGGTGCAAATTTAGTATGAAACTTTGCCGTTTTTGTAGTTATTCGAATGAAATTCAGCATGAAGGTTCTTTATTGAAAGGTATGAAACACGAGTAAAATATTTTTCTCAAAAATCATCCCTTAGGTGGTTAAACGGGGGCGCAAAGTTAGTAAGAAACTTTGCCGTTTTTGAAGTTATTCCAATGAAATTCAGCATTAAAGTTCTTTATTGAAAAACAAGAAACACAAGTTAAAAAAAAATTCTCAAAAATCATCCCTTAGGGGGTTAAACGGGGGTGCAAAGTTAGTATGAAACTTTGTGCCGTTTTTGAAGTTATTCGAATGAGATTCTTTATTGAAAGGCATAAAACACGAGTAAAATATTTTTCTTAAAAATCATCCCAGGGGGTTCAACGGGGGTGCAAAGTTAGAATGAAACTTTGCCGTTGTTGTAGTTATTCGAATGAAATTCAGCATGAAGGTTCTTTACTGAAATCATCCCAGAAACTGACTGATTGGTGACTGACTTATCAACGCACAGCCCAAACCGCTGGGTCTAAAGACTCCAAATTTGGCACATAGGTTCCCAATGAAGTCTAGGGGTGCACTATGAAAGGATTTTTCAAAACTCACATCCTAAGGGGGTAAAACGGGGGTCCAAAGTTTGTATGAAGAGACTAGATTAGTTAGACCATTTTATTTGAATCTTCGCAGGAATTCTCCTTCAAAATTCAACCCCTAGACTAGAGGGATGAAATGGTGAAAACTCTACACGTGTATTATAGAGGTTCGACCTAGAAAGCTGAAATTTTGTATAGAGGTTCCCTTTATGATGTTGACAAGGATAAAGATGGGGTTTTACGACATTCCCACGGGAAAGGGAGTAATGGGACTGCAAGTGTATTGTCGCAGGCGCTCAACCAAGAAAGCTGAAATTTTGTATAGAGGTTCTCTTTATGATGTTGACTAGTATAAAGATGGGATTTTATGAAATTCCCACGGGAAAGGGAGTAATAGGACTGCAAGTGTATTATCGCAGGCGCTCAACCTAGAAAGCTGAAATTTTGTATAGAGGTTCCTTTTATGATGTTGACAAGGATGATAACGGGATTTTTTTAATTCCCATGGGAACGGGACAAATAGGACTGCACGTGTGTTATTGTGGGCGCTCAACCTAGAACGCCTAGATTTTGTATTAAGCTTCCCTTTATAAAGTAGACAAGGATAAAGATGGGATGTCGGAATAATTAGACTACACGTGTATTATCGGAAGAGCTTAACCTGAAAAGCTGATTTCTTTTTATAGATTTCCTTTATGATGTTGACAAGGATAAAGTCGGTTTTTTTTTTATTCCCACGGGAACCAAAAAATAGGACTGCACGTGTATTATCGTGAGCGCTCAACCTAGAACTCCTAGATTTTGTATGAAGCTTCCCTTTATAAAGTAGACAATAAAATGTGATTTTTTTAAATTCCCTCAGGATTCGGAATAATTAGACTACGCGTGTATTATCGGAAGCGCTTAACCTGAAAAGCTGATTTTTTTAATAGAGATTCCTTCATGATTTTGACAAGGATAAAGTCGGGGTTTTTTTTTCATTCCCACGGGAACGAAATTATTGGCATTTTCGCTTGACCACGCGGGCGGAGCTGCGGGTAACAGCTATTAAAATAATAAAACAACAGGATTTTGTACACAGTAGGTAGCCAAGATTAACAGCGGCGAGCAAATAGACAATGAGCAGTGAAGAACACTGACGTCTCGGGGAAAACTACAGTAATAGGAGACGTTAAATCCGTCTATCTATACTACTTAATTAGTCACAAGTCCAATTCCACGCGCGCGAAGCCGCGGGCACAGCTAGTTATTTCTAATCACGAGCCCAAGTAGACGCTATTGTTTTTGGCGCCAAAATCCAATTTCACGTTTTATTATTTGCTCAATGTGTGAAATCAATTGCCAAGACGTTTATTGCAACCAAAATATATGCAAGTAGGTATGTATTTTTTTAAAACCATTTCGGAAATCTCAAAGAAATAAATAAGTATAAGTAACTATTGCAGATGCAAATTCCTACAGTATCAGATCAAGGTCGCCATGTTGTTGCAATATTATTAGTGAAACAGTATAAAGTACCTACCTACTAAATTCGATCAGCCGTGTCAAAGTTGTTAATTTCCCTTCATCAACTAGAAAAGACGGCTAAACAGTTTTTTTTTAGTAGAGGATAGGCAAAGAAGATGTTGATCCCCCAAATATAGTAAATCCCTGTTTACTCGAAAACAAAGACTTGGACGGTTGTGAGATTCTGTTCATGTTCGGTTTACCTACGTACGTCCAGTACGTGAGTATCTACGTAGGTTTACATATTATATTATATTAAGCCGCGCAACTTCGTTTGCGTGTATCAGTGTGTTTTTCCCGTTTTTCCGTGGGAATTTAAAAAAATCCTTCTTATCGGACGCCTATGTGATACAAAGAACACACCCTCCAAGTTTCAGGTATCTACGATCAGCGGTTTAGGCTGTGCCTTGATCCGTTAGTCTTCTTCAACTTCAATATAATCTTCAATTTTAATGCAATTCTTTGGATACATAATAAATTTCAGGGTATAACAAACGATATCTGGTGGTACTACGTAATATCCCTAGCATTCTATTTGGGGCTCATTATAACCCAATTTTGGGATGTCCGCCGCAAGGACTTCTGGCTGATGTTTGTGCACCACCTTGTTACCATCTTTCTGATGTCGTTCAGTTGGCTTTGCAATTATCACAGGATCGGCACGCTGATACTGCTGTGTCACGACTGTGCTGAAATTCCCTTGAATGTAAGTAGATGATATTAATTTTTTTAATATAGGTACTTGATTTAAGTGAACTTTGATGAAAGAAACAGAAACTAGAAGTAGTTTCTCCTAGTGGGACATCTTATAAGACACGACGAGTTCATCAGAAACATCCTAAAAGGAAAGATAGAGGGAGAGGAACGGGAAGGCCAAGATTAAATGATGGAAAAGGCAGGCGTCGTGTCTTAAAGAGAGGTGAAGGAGCTGGCACAAGAGACAGGAAAATGCAGGCTGCTATACCGACGAGAACACAGCTCTTATATTTTGAAAAAGTAGTGAACACAGAACCTTCCTGGGATGCAGCCCAGGGTATACCACAGATTCCATTATAAATAATAGATGATTTTTATACAATAAAATAAACATAGTTAAAAATGACGCCGACCAAGCACGACTCAGAGCTGTGTCAAGGAGGGAGGCCGGTCACTGGTTGCATGCCTACCCATGTGCCAATGTGGGCACCCTCCTTGACTCCGAGACCCTCCGAGTCGCGATAGGCCTTCGTCTTGGTGCCCAGGTTTGTATTCCACATAGATGTCCTTGTGGCACAATGGTGAACGCATTGGGACACCACGGACTTTCTTGTACCAAAAGCGCCGGCTGCCTGTCGCGTCACGCTTCTATCAACGACATAATCCGTCGGTCTCTCGTCACTGTCAATGTGCCTGCCATTCTTGAGCCAAACGGCATCGCACGTGACGATGGTAAGAGGCCAGACGGAATGTCCCTCGTACCGTGGAGTATAGGACGGGCCTTGGTGTGGGACGCGACATGCGTTGACACACTTGCCCCGTCACATCTTCACGGTACGAGTAGGAGTGCGGGAGCGGCGGCGGAGTCCGCCGAGAAACTAAAAGCCACAAAATATCAGCAGCTGACTGGTTCCTACGATTTTGTGGCTTTTGGTGTAGAAACATTAGGGCCGTGGGGTACCAGTGCGTTGTCCTTTTTTAGGGACATCGCAAAAAGGCTGCGACAAACCACTGGTGACCCAAAGGCTGGCAGTTACTTCGCTCAACAGATATCTATCGCCGTTCAGCGAGGTAACGCTGCTAGCATTTTGGGCACGCTGCCACAGGGACCATGTCTTTTTAATGCTTAGTTTTAGTTTTTATTGTTAGTTTAGTTTTTAATTTTTATTGATAGTTTAGTTTTAATTAATTTTATTGAATTTCATGTTATTTAATTATGTATTTTACCAATAAACTTCTTATTGAGTTAAAAATTCCAATCGTAAGATTGGTAAATAAGGTAAATCAAAAATCAATCAGGCCCTGGAAATTCCCGAAATTAGGTTTGGGTCCTTTTGGGTCATTATTTGAGGTTTGAGGTGACATCAAAATGTAAAAAAAATAAAAAACGTTTTTTTTTATTGGATTTGTTTTAATATGGACGTTAACACACATATTAATCAATCACAGTTATGATAGTTTCAAAGATCGATAAGGCTTATTTACAAAAAAAAAACTCGAGTTGACTCACAGCTATGTAAAAATTTTCGGCGTATTTGACTAAAGAAAGTATGCTTAATATTTGATTTGCATTTAAATACTACCATTTTTTATTTTCAGTCTAGTAAAGCAGTGAAGTACGCTGGCTACCATAAGCTCCTTACTACATTGTTTTGTATATTCATCGCGTCATGGATCGTAACTCGAGTGGGAATATTCCCTTTCTATATTTTTTGGAGGTTAGTTGTTGTTTTTGCTTATTCATATTTTAGAGTTAAATAACAAACAACTCTTAATAAAAGGTTGACTTGGATTAGATGATGTTCACGTTGGGCGCCATTAAGTTTATTGGCGCCCAACGTGGTGCAGTACATTACATTTTTAACATATTTTAAGAAAATGAAAACATGTGAACAATATAATAATTACATAATGTTTGCATGTTAGGTAAATCTTATACGTACTAAGGTTAATTTTTTTTCTAATTTTCAGTGTGCATTTCTCTCCTTATGTCGCCTCTTACATAACTATTGCGCTACTATACTTATTACTCGGATTAAACTTATCTTGGACGTGGTTGTTAATACAAATGGTTTATAAGATCATCAAAACTGGAAAGGTAATCTTGGATCTGTGATTCTGTGATCTTATATTGGAAGAACTTTTAATATCATTGACGACCTCCGTGGCGTAATGGTTACCACGCCAGACCGCCACCCAGGAAGTCCCGGGTTCGATCCCCGGTCGGGTCATGATGAAAACAAACTTTTTCTGATTGGCCTCGGGTCTTCGATGTTTATCTACTTATATAATAAAATATAATATCGTTGAGTTAGTATCTCATAACACAAGTTTCGAACTTACTTTGGGGCTAGCTCAATCTGTATGAATTGTCCCTATATATTTATTTATTTATATTTATTGAAAAGCGATGCGCGAGCTTACATATATTTGCGATGCGATGCGAATTCGCAGTTATGTATGTGTTCTGGCTATGCTCTTGGTTAAAATTCTTACAATGCAAAACAGTAATAGAAAAAGTTGAAATTACCCGCCTTATTTTTTATTGAATTTAAATAAATTCAATTTTAAAGGAATTCAAAACTGTTTCCAGTTGCCACGACACGACATTAGGAGTTCTAGTTCAGAAATCGATAGTTCTGCACACAATTCTAACCACAGCACGCCAAATCATGTTAACCATGACAAGTGAGTTTATGTAGAATTACTATTACTTATACAAGTTTATAATAGCTTGTAAATGTACAAAGGATGAACATGGGATGGGTGCGTCAATTTACCGAATGGGTCGTGGTCCACCTGCTTAGGAAAGATATTGTAATACTGTGCCTGGGTGGACCACGGGTATTTTTTCTTGCCCGTGTTTGTTCCACGCCCGTCAATAATTATTTACCTACATAAAATCGCGCCCAACTAGCACACGCGTACCTACTTACTAACCATATGTGAATAACACTAACTTTGAACTTTCATAATACATTTCTCTTTCATTCATTCATTATGGGTTTCGTTATCTTGAGCTTCTCCGTGCTTCGGAGGGCACGTTAAGTCCTCGGTCCCGGCTGTTATCGATAGATGACAGTCGTCAAGCCAAGTCGGTGGCTTTAGGGTCGTTTGAAAACACCGGCCTCTGCCAATCCGCATTGGAGCAGCGTGGCAGAGTCCGCTCTAATCACCTTCGATTGAAGGGAGACCCGTGTCCCTGCAGTGGGATGATTATGGGTTGATATGATGATGATGATACATTTCTTGGGGTATGGTTGGTTACATTCTTAGGCAGTTTGTCCACCTACACCGTCAACGGGACGTCACCACGAACGAGATGACGGCGCACGATTTAGCCATACATACAACGGCCGTGTGTCCATCGCACGCCCGTCACCCGAGCGCCGTCATCCTGGCCGCCGATTTATCGCTTAGTTCGGCGCTTCCGCTAGACCTCGGTCCGAGATTGTGACATAAATAATATTTGAAACAATATTTCACATTTCGTAAATGGTATAACAATTTATATAATTTTGTATTTTTCAGGGACATGTAGTAGCAGGTGTCGCCAGCTAGGCACTCTGCGACCTTGCGCGAGCGTCGCACGTTCTAGCATCGTACATTGTTACTAACAAATTATTTAATTTGTTACTTTTATTTTAATAGATAATTTTATTAGAGAGTTCCTTTTGTTTCATTTGCATCCCTTTGGTAGATCTAAATTTTTATTTTTGAGAAATTTCCTTTCCAAACTTTGCAATGCCCAGACTCCTAAGATAGTAAGGCAGGATAGATATTTGGACATAAATCAAATTTCATTAAAGAGAACAGAAGATAATATAATTAAATCACAAAAACTGGTTCCTGAATTAGACTGTGGCTAAGCTACAGCGCAGCATACTCACCATTACCATACCTATACTTACCAATTAATACTTCGCATGTCTGAATAATTGACTGACTGATGGCAGCAGGTGACATTATTGCAGAATATTTAAGATCTTTACATACCATTCCTGAATACCCAAAACCATACCAGAATTACCTTACCAGTTCTAATAAGAACTTTTTGTCTTTTATGGACGGACAGCTACCTATTCACCCTCAGGTTGAAAACGACAACTTCCTAAAAAATAAAAACGTCTATTACAAAATAGATAACGAGTGGAGAAATACAAGGAAATAGCGGGTACGTGCAAGGCCGTCTCTACTATAGGCGCGACAGGGTGCGGTGCACCCGGGCTCCGTGGTCTCAGAGGCGCCTCGGAGCGCCACTCTTGCGCCTCGACCCGGTCATTTCAATGATATTACACCCGTGTTATGAAGCCAGACCCGGGCGCGGTATAACCTAACCCCCTGTATGTGTGTGTGTTTAGTTTTAGCAAAGAGCGGCTTTAACAATTGGAACTTTTGTTTAACATGGCCCGGTCGTAGCGGCCGCCGATCGGATTCGCCGCGGCAAGTATCGAGGTGCGAGCGTTCAGAGTGGCCCTGTAAAAAAAAAGAAGATTTTAAATGACAATAAGGGCCTTACAGTGCCACAATCGAATCAAAGCTATAGAAATTGTGTGAGCTTAACCGCACTAAAAGCGGCTATTAGATTACACGATTTCTCGGGCCCTGTCTCTCGGGTGTCCTGCCTACCAGTTAGGGTGCCGCTTATTACACTACGCTGGAAACCGCGCCCTGTGTGATTTTGTGAGGGAACGCACGAGCGACTTTGTCTCTACGACTTATTTGTCTCTTACATCAAGTCTATGGGTTAGTATGAAAGTGCGCGCACGAGCGACGCGACACCCGGGAGACTTTTTTTGTCCGCGGGAGACAAAATAAAATTCCAGGGTTGCCAACTTATGACGTAAAATTTTTTGAAAAAGCAGTGTTGCCGCCTTGGTTTTTGAAAAAGGGCAGTCGGACGAGCTAAAAAGAGCTAGATTTTTTTATTAGAGCAAATTTTGCCAAAATATGGCCTAGAAACGTCTAAAAACATAAATACAAATAAAATGAGCGAAATCAAGGGTTAAAAATTGTTTATTTGAAACGTACAAAAAGCGCAGAATGTAAAAAAAAACGTTTATGCTTAGAAACAAACTTGGGGAATTCACCAGTAAAAAAGCGGAAGGAGTTGGTAGGGTTACCAATGTTACTATAGCAAAGGTATAATATACCCAATTAATGATCATAAAGTGTAAACTGACGAAATAAAACTACAAGGTGCGCATTGCGCGTTTCATGACTTTGTATGACGGTCCGAAGTTTTCGTATCGCATAAAAAGGGCTAGATTGCTCTTTTCGGGCTAAAGCATGAAAAAACGAGTGCACATACTATAAAAAGATCTAGCCCGAAAAGGGCTAAGGTGGATTTTGGCGCCATCTACAATAGCGTCCACTTGGGCTCGTGATTAAAAATTTAATTTCTGTGTGTTTCATCGTTTGATTCATAGTTTGACACAAGCATAACTTGAAGATGGCAAAATAGAATTTTCTTTTTTTTTCAAATCAAATCAAATTATTTATTTGCATTAAATAGAGTTTACAAAGTTGGTCGTGGTAAGAAATATAAATTAAGTCGCTTAATCCTATTTAGCCATAATCTATAGCATGCAAAAATTTAAACATTATATAAATTAAAAAATGTCATATACCTACAAATTCAAATTCTTAATATAATTAAAACAAAAGATATTAAAATCACAAGATATTATCATAAATTACAAATTTTTTTTAAAAACAAAAAGGTAATATTGATTCTCTTTTCAATAAAAAGTAAGTTGGTATAGGCACGTGGCCCTACTTAGGAATCATGACAGCCAATAGGGATTACAACCTTTTTATTTATCATTTAAGTATTCCTGGATTGAATAATATGCCTTAGCTATGAGAAATTTCTTCAATGACGCTCTAAAAACATTCATAACTCTGTTCTCCTTGATACAGCTAGGTACCTTGTTGTATATCTGGACAGATAAGCAAAACACACTTTTATTATATTATGTTTCTCAGTACGAGTGATGCAGCTTCCAAAATATATAATGACGGTAAGGTTAAAATGCCGTACTGTTGAAAATATGGTTTACAGGAAACAGTCTGCAGTATTCCACCGATGGACCGAATACATTTCTTTTGAGCTTTAAATAAATCTATATATATAAAAGAGGAAATCACTGACTGATTCATCACGAAATCTCCGAAACCACAAGTGCCAGGAGTCTCAAATTTTGCATGGGGGTTCCTTTTGGGGCGTAGGTGCTCACTAAGAAAGGATTTTTGGAAATTCATCCCCTAAGGGGGTAAAACGGGGGTGCAAAGTTAGTATGAAACTTTGCCGTTTTTGAAGTTATTCGAATGAAATTCAGCATGAAGGTTCTTTACTGAAAAGCATGAAACATGAGTAAAATATTTTTTTCAAAATTCATCCCTTAGGGGGTTAAATGGGGGTGCAAAGATAGTATGAGACTTTGCCGTTTTTGAAGTTATTCGAATGAAATTCAGCATGAAGGTTCTTTATTGAAAGGCATGAAACACGAGTAAAATATTTTTTTCAAAAAACATCCCCTATGGGGTTAAACGGGGGTGCAAAGATAGTATGAAACTTTTCCGTTTTTAAAGTTATTCAAATGAAATTCAGCATTAAGGTTCTTTATTGAAAGGCATGACACGAGTAAAATATTTTTCTCAAAAATCATCCCTTAGGGGGTTAAACGGGGGTGCAAAGATAGTATGAAACTTTGCCGTTTTTGAAGTTATTCGAATGAAATTCAGCATGAAGGTTCTTTATTGAAAGGCATGAAACACGAGTAAAATATTTTTCTCAAAAATCATCCCTTAGGGGGTTAAACGGGGGTGCAAAGATAGTATGAAACTTTGCCGTTTTTGAAGTTATTCTAATGAAATTCAGCATGAAGGTTCTTTAGGCGATACGAAGTTCGCCGGGTCAGCTAGTAAATAAATAAAATGCATTTATTTCAGGTTACAAGACCCATATACAATATAAAAATTTAAAAATTATTAATCCATCCAATCCAATTCAAACAAAAATTAATAAAGTATAATAAAATGAAATTAAATAGTTTTAGCAAATAATTCAAATTAAAAATGTCAGAGGATTATAAATGAACAGAAACAGACAAACAAAATACACAACACACAACAATATCGATTAAAAACGCCTCTCCATCCGGCCCTGCGGGACATGTCTGTCACAGCAGTGTCGGATGTAGGGGCAGTCAAGTCTACCGGCGATCATCGCCAGGACGGTGTTGGGACTGGCTCGAACCCTGCGCACTAGAGCCGACGCCCTCTTCCGCATGCTAGCATGGAAACAGTCGACGTTCGCCTCCGCAAACATGCCTGATGCACTACAGTAGCGAGACAGCCCCACCACCGCCCGGAACGCATTATTAAATTGGACACGGAGGGAGCTGTACACTTTTTGCGAATAGCTAGCCCACAGACTGCATGTGTACAAAGATGTGCAGTACGCTCTGAAGAGACTGATCTTTACTCCGACGGAACATCTTGCAAATCTGCGGGCCAACATATTCGCCCTCTGCGACAGCGCCCTTCGCTCCCGCTCAATATCTGCATGATCCTTGAGGCAGGCGGTAACAATATGCCCCAAGTATGTGAATTGTTTCACTCTCTCTAGTGGAGCACAGTTGAGACGAACAGGTGGCAAGTTTTGTGGACATTTTGCACCATCCGCCTCAAACACCATGTATTTACTTTTTGCAACATTATATTTCAACCCATGGGCATCCGCGTATTCCTCACATATCCGTAACAATTTCCGTAGGCCACAGATTGACGCGCTGAGCAGCACCATATCATCGGCATAGCTGAGGTTGTTGTCACAAACGCCATCAATATGACAACCTACATACCGACTGCTCAGCTCAACAATCAGGGCATCCACGTACAGATTAAATAATGAGGGTGACGTTAGTCCACCCTGCCTCACACCACACTCTAGTTTGTAAGACTCCGACATTGCACCCTCCCATCTGACGTTATTGGTCTGGTGTGTATACCAGTACTTGAGGACAGACAAAATTTCATGAGGGAGGTTAATACTCTCAAGCTTTTTCCACAGTACGTCATAAGCTACCAAATCGAATGCCCTCGACAAATCGAGGAAACACGCATACACCGGGGTTTTACGTCGCGTATAATACCGGACAGTATGCTTAAGTGACAGGATTGCACTTTCAGTGGATAAGTTGGGTCTAAACCCAAACTGGTTGTCATGCAAGTTTATGTGTTTATCCAACTGTGCGTTAAGCAAACCGTCCAATACTTTCGCTAAAATCGTGGCTAACGAAATCGGCCTATAGTTACATTTGTCGGAAAGATCGCCGGTTTTGTTTTTTACTATAGGCACGACCACAGTTTTCATAAGATCCGGTGGCAGATAGGAGTGGCTCACGCACAGTGAATAGAGCATTGACAGTACTCTGGGTGCATGTGGTCCCGCATGTTGGATGTGTTCAATGCTGAGGCCATCGTGACCTGGGGATTTACCCCTAGTCATCCCCTTGATGATTTTTCTAACATCCTTAGAGATAAACTGTACCCCCACTTTCCCTTTAGGCCTCTCAGCATTAAACCCATCCACCACCGGTCCCAACGCAGACTTCACAGAAAAATGGTCCCTAAAGCTATCAGCTATCTTTTTGTGGTCACTCACGCCATCAACGCTCACAGGGATACCAGGTCTACCATTTATTTTGCGGGTACTTTTCCAGAAACCACGAAAGTCCCCCTTAGAATGTTTCACAGCTAGTGCATCCATTTTGATCTGATCTTGATGATCCTAACACCACTTCAATCTAGATTTAAACACTGTTCTACATTTACACATTTCGTCATACATGAAACCGGATCTGGGCCTACCACTAGCCACCCATTCAATGAATGACCTTCTGGCCTCCCCGTGAGCGCCGCTGACGTGCCTGTTCCACCCCACCATGCGCGGCCCACGCCCGCCCACCCCGGTGCCGCCCCGATCTGCCGAAGACGCATCGCGAAGAGCGGCCACAATGTCGGAGTAAAGATTGTCAAGAACACGCCGATGGCCCAGGTCGTCGCAATAATAGTCTGCACATTTTAGACATTCAAGAGGAAAGTCAATAAGTTTCAGTCTCTTATGACACTCAGTGGTATATTTTTTAACCTGTTCCTCACTTCTAACTCCCCATGTTAAGTTCTTACAGTAATCAGACTTTGTATGTGGTACTTTAGGTGTAACTAAGTTTAGATCACATTCTAAAATGAGGGGAAAATGGTCAGACCACAAAGTGTCATATTCAACATGAACGCTTAAAACCGACAAGTGTGCTGATTGAGTAACCAGACAGTGATCTAACCAGCTAGTCGCTCCATTTATATCACTAACATACGTGAAGGTACCCGAATCCACGCCTAACATATCAACATCGACACAAGTCCAACATTGCTCGCTACAATAGTTCATAAGCTCGTTGTAAAACAATCCCGATATATGCGCGTTAAAGTCCCCTAACATAAAGACAGACTCAATACCATATTCTTCTATGATAGTACTTACCGAGCTCAAACAGTCCGTGAAGTCTGGCAAATTGTCCACGGAATTAGTGGGCATGTAAACACTTAACACAATCACTGGTCGATCCTCAGTAGTTATTTTCACGCCACATATACGAGGATTCCCACACCGCAACACTGGCACTTGTTGAAAAGTACTGCTTTTATATAACAAAGCGACACCGCCATAGGGTCTCCCGACGAGTATCCCGGAAGACGTATCAACCGCCGACGTACCCACGCATCCGAAGCCACTGTCGATTTCATTTAAGTATGGTATGTCATCAGGCAGCAGCCATGTCTCCTGCAACGCTATCAGGTCACAGGTCTTGCATAGGTCTCTCACGCTGTCAACGCAGCGCTTAACTCCTCTACAGTTGAAACTAGCAAAACTATATTTACCCATTATTAATTTTCTTCGGACCGTCAACAGATAAAACTCCGTTCGCATTTTTGCTTTTAAAACTTACAAAACGCCTAAACACAATCCCTTGAGGCCATAGGTTTTCATCCAAGTATAATGATAATTTTGATTCTGACACGAAGAATTTATACGCCTTATGATTTCTCTCTATTTTCATATTTATTTCTTCTAAAGATACAGACTCATCAGTTTTACTACGTATATATCGCGTTATATCTTCCGCTGTAGTATCTCTGTCTATATTCGTAATAAATATCGGTACTCGTCTATCAGCCGCTTTGAAATTAAATTCTGCATCTCTCGCTGTACCAGATTTGCCCGTGTAACGATATTGCAATGGTTTTCTGCGGTAGGATACTTTCTGCCAGCCTCCATCCTGTTTGTTTACATTATCGTTATCGTTCATCGCAATCGCATCACACTGAACTGGGCACTTGTTATCAGTGACAGTCAGCTGTTTCACCGAATGCGCCGGCTCGGACGTCAACGGGCTTGAGAGCGGCGATGCTAGCTCTGCACTCTTCGCTCCTACGCATTCATGTACGGGTGCGAGCGGTGCCGAGGTGTGCGACTGCGCGCCGCTATCAATAGGCCGTCGAGGCGGCGCGGCGGTTAAATCAAATTCAATTTGTTTTTGATCCACCCGCAAAATTTCACGGTACCTAGGAGATGATTTGGTATTCGTTTCAGAATCATTTTCACCTTTGTTTTCACTACTCGATACATTCAAAGTCGAGTTATCCAGATGTGAAAGTCCCATCGGGCCACTATCTAATAGGCAGGCCCCTCTTTTTGTATTGACTTTAAATGCAGAAACGGGCGGCGGCGGCAGTGAGTCATTCCTCATCTGCAAGATCTCGGACCTTAAATTATTTACGTAATCGTGGCATATGAAGATCTAAACTCATCAATCGTGGTTTTCACTTTTGAGAGGTCTTTCATTAATTTTGCACAGTCAAGGTGTTCAAAATCCAACGGTGGAAGTCTGTCCAGTTGTCTCGCAACAAATACTGGTATTTCATCAGGTTCAGCAGATTTAAATACCTGTATAATGTCCGCCAGGTCACGCTCCTCTTTTCCTTTGTTTTTACGTATGATTTTTCGCAAGTATTCGACATACTTGCGAACAGAGTCAAAAAGCAACGACTTCGAAGTTTTGATTTCTTCGCTGGTGTAAGACGTGACACAAATTCTCACTAACGTTACTTCGTCAACCACTGACACTTTATTCTGCACATACGACAGCATCTCGTCAATTACAATATTGCAATTGCTACACTTAACCGTGTTCGCCATTATTATTCGCAAATAAAATTTACCCCGTCGATAATTTATTGTCGCTGCCTACCCGTGCGGCTGCGCGTGTGTCAGAAACTCCCCAACTATATCAGACAGTGTACCTAAGTGTATGTATGTATAGCGTGTTGATACTGTTGCTAGTCGCTTACAGCTTGTTTATTACAATTATATTATGGGTAATTAAGTTATCAATCCCATGAATCAACAGTTTATTAGTTCTATTACGGCTGTTGATGGATGACAGTCGTTAAGCCAAGTCGGTGGCCTTAGGGCGTTCTGAAAACTCCGGCATCTGCCAATCCGCATTGGAGCAGCGTGGCAGAGTACACTCTAATCACCTTTGATTGAAAGGAGACCCGTATCCCAGCAGTGGGATGATTACGGGTTGATATGATGAGGTACTATCAAGGGGAGTAAATATCAAGAAAGTAAATTAAACAAAATACTTAGTAAATTGTATATTTTTAGTAAACAATCCATTTTTAACATAAACTACTCTATATACTACTACCATTTCGGACACAAAGCAAAATGACCACCGGTAAAAGAAATGGCGAAAGAAAACCGGTTACGGCCTTTTTTTAATAGAACTTTCACAAATACATCGTAAATTATACCAGCACATTATTACAATATTACGACCATAATAGATAAAGAAACAAGTTTAGTACTTAACTTAATCTGCTTGTTGCTAGGTGGTAGGAATACGTGCCAACAATGCGACTGACAACTTATTTGACTATTTTAACTTTTACTTTGTTAAGTACCAGAGAATAAGTGTCAGTTTAGAACTTCGTTAACTTCAGTGCGAGCCAGGCTTATTGGCGAGTCAACTCGTGTCGCCTTCGGGGGTAGAACTGTCTCTAGTCCGCCCATACTATCGCTTATAAAAACTCTTTTCCCACCTCGCAACAGGCGATAAAAATACCACCTACCAATGACAATTGAGCAAACGTATAACTTGTTATTATTCAAAATATAGAAACATTACAACAGTTTAAGTATATTTTTTACATAAAATATAATGCAGAGTATCCTAGGAATTACATAAACATTAGAATAATTTAATTAAATCACAGTTTTTGATGAATAACGTCTAGCCAATAGCAATCAAGATTTAGCGACATTAACCAATCACGACAGACTTTGCTTTACACAACACAACTTATAAAGTTAATCTATAAAATTTGAGAAGATACAACTTTCTAATTAACATATTATAGTAAATAATAAAACAACATGATTTATTAATACAATAAATCATGGTCATCATAACATAATATTTGGTGAACCAATTCTATCTAGCTAATCACACGACCTTCGGATTTCCGGTTTTTCAAAAGTCATAATTATTAATTTGAAATCACTACAGTTTTTAATTCTGTTATTACATGAATTTCTAATAATTCATAAAATTATTTTAATCAATATATTACTATATATAACACGTGCGTTAAATGCTCGCTCTCTATCCGTAGCATATGCCCAGAAAAGAACTCCAAACCTAAGTATTGATCCAACTTGAGCATGGTAAGCACTTAGTACAGTGCAAAGATTTGATACCTTCTTGAGCATGTGCAGGGCGTAAGAAAACCTATTTAACCTAGTACAGATATAGTTAATTTGTTCAGTCCAGTTTAATTTAGAATCAACGAAAATTCCCAGAAATTTTGTGCAGTCTACTTTTAATATTTGCTCGCTTTGATAATTAATGTCAAGTTGATAATTTTGAGAATTTATATTCGTAAATGTCATATAGTTTGTTTTATTTAGATTAATTTTAAGATTATTAGCTTTGAACCAGTCAATTATACATTCAAATGATTTATTAATATTCGATTCAAATAAGATGGGATCATTTTCTTTAAAAATTACTGTGCTATCATCAGCAAAAACTACAAGATCTTCGTCTACTACATTCGGTAGGTCATTTATGTATATAATAAACAACAGTGGCCCCAATATAGAACCTTGTGGTACACCGAATTTAACCTTCATTTTATCAGAGGCAAACGTTTGTTCGACCAAAGAAGTTTTCATTATACGAGTTATTTCTGTGTAGTGCACTCTATCAGACAAATATGATTTAATTAACTCTAAAGAATTTCCTCTCACACCATATTTCTCTAGCTTTTGGATCAGAATGTTATGGTCAACGTAATCAAAAGCTTTTGTTAGGTCCATGTATCGAGCAACTACCCTCTTCTTTTCTTCTAGTGCAACGTACACTTTCTTCAAAAAATGATACAATGCCATATCGATCGATTTGTTGTTCCTAAAACTGAACTGGGAATCATTGAAGATGTTTTTGCTTTCGAAATAATGACTTAACCTAATATGTAAAACCTTTTCAAATATTTTAGCAAAAACTGGTATTAATGCTATAGGTCTATAGAAGTTCATGTTGGTTTTATCTTCTTTTTTAAATATTGGTTTTATGACTGAGATTTTTAATTTTGAAGGGAAGACACCCTTTTCTATGCAGTTGTTTATTATATGCCTAATTATGTGAGATATATATTTGGATACCTTTTTAATTATTTTCGTTTCTATGCCATCATATCCCGTACTGTGAGTGTTTCTAAGATTGTTGATAATTTTATGGACCTCTTGATCATTTGTAGGATTCATGAAAAAAGAATTAAGAGAATTGTATTTAACATCTAAGAAATTTCTATCACTTGAGACTGTGGGTTTAACTTCATTTATAAAATAGTTGTTAAATTCAGTAGCTATCGCTTTAGGTTCTGTTACGAATTGATTTCCTACTCTGACTTTATTTATTCCTTCTCGCGGTGGTACGGATTTGATACCATTTATAATTTTCCAAGTAGCCTTTCCTTTATTTGTAGCATTTTGTATTAGGAAATTGTTCTGGGCCTGCTTTGTATAATTAATAATTTTCCGTAATCTTTTAGAGTATGTTTTATATGAAATTTTATTTTCAAACGTTTTATTAAACCTATACTTCCACAGCATCTCTCTTTTTCGTTTGGAGCACAATTTTAATCCTTTGCTAATCCATTTTGGTCGCCTTATCAGGGCTATACGTATCTTTCTTATAGGAAAACATAAATCATATAGTAATTTAAACGAGTCATGGAAATAATCAAAAGCCTCATCAGGATTTTCAGAACATAAAGATTCATTAAATGTCAATTCCTTTATGCGATTACAAAATGTGGCAATATTTTCTTCACTATAGTCCCTTACATATTTATAGAAGTGAGATATAAGGTAGCTTTTTTTTGTTGGAAATTTTAGGATCTGTGCTGTATGATCCGAAAGAGAAAGCTCCAGAACTGTGCTTTTAGAAGCACGAATATTATGTGCAATATTATCGATGCAAGTCATGCTGTCTAGACGTGTGGGCTGATTTATGCTTAATTGTAAATTAAAGCCAATCAACAATTGCTGAAACTTATGCACCTGTAGGTCAGACTTCAAAATATTTATGTTGAAATCACCACAAACGATTAGCTTCTTGTTTTTAAATGCAACATCACTCAATAATGCATTTAATTGTGATAAAAATAAGTCCAAATCTGCCAATTTCCTTTTTGGTGGTCTATAAATACATATTATAATGACGTTATGTTCTATCAGTTCGATACCGCTGCACTCAATGATACCTGAAACACTGAAACGTTCAACAGCAGATACTTTTTATACTTATGATGTTTTTTCACTAATATGCATGATCCTCCCTTTCTGTTAGATCTTGTGAAGTAAGACGCTAGGACAAAGTTGGAGATTGAAAGATGTTCAGTGTCATCAAGCACCATATTGTGCTCTGTTATACATAAGACGTCAAGCGTATCTGCTTTATATTCGGTAGTGGATAGTTGTAGAACCAATTCATCTGATTTATTTATTAATCCGTTAATGTTCAAATGAAATACGGAGAGATTGTTAAGTACGAAAAAAATCACTCGCATTTTCCACATTGCTATCATTCGATTCTACTAGAGATTGTTGATTACATGCATTAGTTTCTTTTATTACTGGAAAGTATTGGAAGTCAATTTTTAAATTATTTATCAAACCTTGATTAACAGTGTGCAGTCCTTTATTATTTACTCTTCCCGTTTTAATGGAGAACATCTCAAAATCGAGACACGCATTCGTGTCAAAGAAATAAGCGCACCTATGGTTTTGAAGCTCCATGTATAATAGACTATTAAACAGTTCTACCCTGTAGTTAAATATAGGTAAACCAAGCATGTATGTAGGAGCACAGATAATGATGTTTGTATGATTTAATTCCACAATAGAGTCCCTAAGGCATTTCACTAATTCAATATAATTCTTATTACTTTTAAAGTCTATTTCTCCTAAAAAAATTATACAATAATCATCCATATCGAAGTTTAAGAGTTTATTTTTTAAGCTGGTAATTAATTTTTTAATGTTGCAGTTGGGTAGTGAATACCGACAAAGATTAAAATATTTAGAAAATAATTGTTCAACATTATGTAATGGTGCAATAATAATTCTATTACTTAGTATGCAAAGTTTTCGTTTTTTTGGAAGGTCAGTGTGGTCTTGAGACTCTGCAACATTGTGGCTGGTAGTCCCAGATGTCCCCGGTTTTTATGGTTGGTTTGGTTGTTTGGGGGACTAGCTGATTTTTCTTCTTCTGTAGGTAGATCTGTCATCTCTGCAGCTGTTTCTCTTTGAGGTGTAGAGAATGGTATCCGGCGATCACAACTAGATTTACTCTGCGTTTTTTTGAGAGACTTCATTTTATTTTTATTTTTGGTCGATGTAGGTGTTGCCAGAAGTTTGTAAGTATCTATTGTTTTGTGCGCTCTATCCAAATCCGACTTTAGTTTACGATTCTCTATGTTTAATATATCAATTTCATTGTGAAATCTACATTTAGTGGCTCCATCTTTTGGCTCTGTTAAGCAATTTTTACGTGATATTATCGAGTAGAAACGATTTTGCACTCAATTTATAATTTGTTTTAGAAAAATCCAACACAAAAAGTGAAGGCTCGTGCTGGGATACGAACTCTGATTGGCCGCAGTTACAGTGAGGACCTTAACCATTAGGCTGTAGAGTCATTAAGCAGATTGTCGAAATTTGTACTTGTATTGTGCAAGGTTATTCCGTTTTACACTGTGATGTGATGTCCGTTATCAAGTACGTACCTTCCAATGATGTTACACTATACCCTCGGAAGAAATAACACAATTGTAAATGAATAAAATGTATTGTTTTTAATTTATATTTGTTTTTAGCAGTAGTGTTCAATAATTTTTTGCTTTTTAATTGGATATTTTACGTTTTATTGGTTATTTAGATCGCTTTATTGCATTTCACAGCAATTTTTGTGTTCACTTTTTTGTTGTCACTTTGTAGATTTTAATTTTGTAGATTCTGATTGCCAAAACGAAAAAATAAAATAAGGGCTAAAGGTGGCAACACTGAGAAAAAGTTGTGTCGCTGTCGCTCTCGTGCGCGCACCTCAGGAGACGGCGACATCATAGACAAAAAAAGTCGTACAAAGTTGCTCGTGCCGTGCGTCCCTAAGAGAGTCTCCTTTTTTTGTCTATGATGTCGCCGTCTCCTGAGGTGCGCGCACGAGAGCGACAGCGACACAACTTTTTCTCAGTATTGCCACCTTTAGCCCTTATTTTATTTTTTCGTTTTGGCAATCAGAAAATTCTATTTTGCCATCTTCAAGTTATGCTTGTGTCAATCAATACTATGAATCAAACGATGAAACACACAGAAATTAAATTTTTAATCACGAGCCCAAGTGGACGCTATTGTAGATGGCGCCAAAATCCACCTTAGCCCTTTTCGGGCTAGATCTTTTTATAGTATGTGCACTCGTTTTATCATGCTTTAGCCCGAAAAGAGCAATCTAGCCCTTTTTATGCGATACGAAAACTTCGGACCGTCATACAAAGTCATGAAACGCGCAATGCGCACCTTGTAGTTTTATTTCGTCAGTTTACACTTTATGATCATTAATTGGGTATATTATACTTTTGCTATAGTAACATTGGTAACCCTATCAACTCCTTCCGCTTTTTTACTGGTGAATTCCCCAAGTTTGTTTCTAAGCATAAACGTTTTTTTTTACATTTTGCGCTTTTTGTACGTTTCAAATAAACAATTTTTAACCCTTGGTTTCGCTCATTTTATTTGTATTTATGTTTTTAGACGTTTCTAGGCCATATTTTGGCAAAATTTGCTCTAATAAAAAAATCTAGCTCTTTTTAGCTCGTCCGTCTGCCCTTTTTCAAAAACCAAGGCGGCAACACTGCTTTTTCTATAAAATTTTGGCTTGTTGGCAACCCTGGAAATTTATTTTGTCTCCCGCGGACAAAAAGTCTCCCGGGTGTCGCGTCGCTTGTGCGCGCACTTTCATACTAACCCATAGACTTGATGTAAGAGACAAATAAGTCGTAGAGACAAAGTCGCTCGTGCGTTCCCTCACTAACTGTGCACGTCTGTCGCTATGGCGCCGACTTTATCGAAACATCAAAAAGTTGCTTTAGCGGTGACTTTAGCACTTACTACATCCATGAATATTATAGAGGAAAAAAAAGAAGAAGGATCTGGGTCAAGCCATACTTGAAATTAAGAGGAAAGCACTCAAATATGCGGATAGGTACTCAATGTTCTGGAACCAGCGGATTTCAAAAACTATTTAAGAACTAGCTTTTGCCCGCGGCTTCGCTCGCGTTAATTTTATGACATAGGTCTCATTTGACAACAAAACAACCCATAGCGCGACTTGTGGCGCCATCTGTTGGCTGATACAGCGCCCTCTATAGTAGAAAAATTATTTTCCCATTGGAACGACATACTTTCACGGGATAAAAAGTAGCCAATGTTGGCAGAACCCAACAATATGTATGCAAATTTTCATAATGATCGGCTGCTTAGTCAATCAGGAACTATGTATTATGAGCATTAACGTGTTAACTTCAAAATCCGCCTTTTCTGAAGAATTTTTGCTATCATATTTCTTTGGGGCGTCTTGACTCAGAGACTGTATCTGAGTCAAGTAAAGATCAGCATGAACACATAAGGTCGAAAGTAGTCGAAATGTACTTGAGCGGCGCGGCGCGGGCGCGGCGCGGCGCAGCACGGAGTGGGGCTAGCGCTTATTACACTATACGATTTCTCGGGCCCTGCCCGCAGAGACAGGGCAATGTAATAAGAAACAGGGAGTCAGGGTCCCTAAACAGGGCGATCGAGTGGTTCCAATGTCCCTAGCTCACTGCCGCCCTGCTGATTGGGTAGTGTAATAAGAAACAGGGAGGCAGGGAGATCAGTCGCTGCATCGCGAGCGCAGAGTTCACACGTTGTGTTGTTTTTTGTGCATTATATACGGAGCTACTAAATTTAATAAATATAAAAATTTCTCCTCTACCATCCTTACTAATATTATAAATGACAAAATGAGTTTATTTGTTATTTCTACACGGCTTGACTGATCCCAAACTTCAATCACTACATTGTATTGTATGTACAGTCGAGGCCACCGTACATACATACCTACTTTAACCAATGTTTGTTTCACATTACACTATCAATACTGAATCAAACGTTGAAACACCATTAAATTAGTTTAGTCTAGTTAGATGTACAACAGAATTAGCACCAGTGTCAACGATGATGTGTCCATTCGTAGCGAACGGCAAATAATGGAGGAGATTTTAGATCTATACAAAGATTTTCCATGCCTGTGGGATTCAATACAATACAATACAATACAAACTCTTTATTGCACCAGTAAATTTTATAAAAACAAAAGTAACAATGAAAAGAGAACGCAATAGGCGGCCTTATCGCTATGCAATTTCTTCCAGGCAACCTAATTGCAAAGGAACATTGCCATAGAATAAAGGGATAGGTTGTTACGTCGCCGGGGAGGCCGGTCGACGCAAGCAAGATAGGGTAGAGAGTAGAGAGTGAGAAGAAAAACAAGAGACACAGAATATTAAGTTTATTCGTAGACTCAGGGTGTGGGCTATGAGAATTCACTTGCAATTCCTTGGGGGACACTTAGCTATGGGCTTCTTCGGGTGTTCCGACGACGGGCGTAGAGATCGGGAAGGGTAGATCCTCCCGGGAAGGCTGGCTCAGCAGACAGCGGCAGGGCGCGGTAGGGCGCACGACTGCCTCTCACGCAGCGTAGAGTTGCGCAGCAAGTAGACTCCCGAAGGTGCCACGTAGAAGTGGTGCAGGGGAAGAGTAGACTCTCCCGTAGGTGCCACGTAGGAATGGTGCAGAGGAAGAGTAGGTTCTCCCGTAGGTGTGTTGAGACTAGGTTGTATCCCTAGGGTAGTTGTCCTGGAATTTGAGAGACAGGGCGGTGTTAGGTCCCGCCTTCCAGGAACCCTGTGAGCCGTCGCCGACAATCTTCTCGCTGGCTGGACGAGCTAAGGTCCAGTCTATAATTGTCTTAGGCGGCCACACAGAATTACAATGAAGGTAGGCTCGATCACGTATGTCGGAGGGACAAACGCGATCTCACAAAATAAGCAATACTTGTTATTTTAAATTAGACTATGAAAGATACACTAGCAAGATAGAATTTACACAAAGACAGATTAAAACAAAAGAGAATCCTATTAGAAGTTATTCAGTGCAAACTCACCCAATCGGACAGCGAAATTACACTCACACGTATAAATTCTCGGTACTCACTACTTAATGTAATTCACGACACAGCAACAACAGAATGTGACGAGCAGTTCGGGCCACACCAATTTATAGACTACGTTCTTTCTCGAAACTTCCTAGCGGCAGACTACGACCGTTGACCGCGGGAGCCAATCAATACTGATTTAATCAAATATTGTAACGCCCCCTCCGCACAATCGCCAAATATGGACCTCGAGCGATGCACCGGCATGTCGAGGCATTGATTAGCCATAATGATCTTAATGCCTCAAGAAATACGGTCGAGAATTCTATGCAGTCACTCCCGAAATCCGTTAGCGTTTATTTATTAATTTTTTATAAGTTTTTAGTATTCTAATATAATTGATATAATTGATATATTACGTGTGAATCTAGTTCACAACGTAACAGTACCCCCCCTCTTAGGGAAAAAAAAAAATCCTTAGCATTTTTTTTTTTTTTTTTAAAAAAAGACCTACTAGACTTAGCTATCTAATAAGTACGTTCGCAAGATTAGACTAAATTTTTACCGAAAGTTCGCCATTACAATTCCTAAAATGCTAGCTCCCTAAGTTGACGTATCCAGATGTTTAGCATCCGAACAGCAACAGAACTAACATGTACCTTTATCCGGGCTAGCCCGAACCTTGACAATAGCTTATCAAGATTAAATAGTTTGTCAATGAGTAGGCATTGACATAACTTTTTCCTCACGATTAAATAGGCTTTAGGCAATAAACTGACAGAACTTTCAAAGGATATGAACTTTGTCACGTTTAGGTTGTGATCAGAAGTTCTCATCTATGCAATCCAAAGAACAGGAACAAAAATGTTGTATGACTTTATAGTTTTACTTATTAAGTGTGATTACACCTTTATAATGTAGTTCTAGTGAAAATTTTATAGAAATAATTTAATATGGCATTAGGATGATAAGCGAGAAAAAAAAAAATTAAAAATATTCAATGTGTCATTAAATGTTAATGGGTCATTAACCTTAATGATCAGTTACGCAACAGACTTAGTGATAACAGCGTGAGAACTGCGTGCGCATGCACCTGTGCGAGCGTTATCAACAAAACGAATTAGCTAATGATGCACATTCCAATCGTTCGAGTGCAAGGTCGCGAATAGTTCCGACGACTGCCGAGGGACCCCGAACGAAGATATACGAAACAACTCGAGACAGCGGTTTGACGCCACTACGAGTTATTAAGAATGAATAAATACCCGCTTAGCAAATTATTGAATTAACAGCATTTACCCTGCTTTATAAATGTTAATGCATTATGATAGAACATTTTATATGACGAGTTTTATTTTTGTTATTATTGATTTGAGTAGTAAGTATATTATGATTACTAATAAAACAAATTATTATATTAAAATTACAGATTTTAGTTTATTTGAGATTTAAGTGGTTTATTATGAATAGTAAAATTTATTATATTACGTTTAGAAGTTAGTTAAAAAATATGTAGATTTTTAAAGTATAGATTCAAGTAGTAAATGTATTTAGATTAGCAAAAATTTTTAATTTTATTACAAATACAGATTTAGTTTATTATAGAATAAGGTAATAGATTGCGATTATTAAAATTTTACTTTAACATATAGGTCTCCACATAGGAATCGAACCCACGAATCATCACTTAGATGAGATTCTTATGGAATTTAATAGAATTTAGACTAGATAGGGTAAACAACATTTTAGATGTTGTCACCAATTGTAGTAGATGAGTAACATGGGTAGACATGTTACTATCTCCGCGCGCAACATTTTAGATGCTGCGTCGCGACAATTTATACTAGCTAGATAGGCCGCATATGTAGGGTATGCGTAACCTTCTTTTAGACAAAAATATATGGAACGGTCCATGTTTAAACCTATATATTGTAGACAAAAGTTTTATTGAGCGGTCCATGTTTAAATATTACCACTACGTGTAACGTTAAGCTAGCGCAATTGAGAACTGTATATCAAATATTGGTACCTACGTATGCGTTTGAATAATGTTAAAAAAAAACCGTTGGGACAAAATAACCGTTAGGATAAAAGAAAGAAAAAGAAAAAAAAAACACGTCGTTTGCTGCTGTGACGAGATTAGGTCGCAAATGAATGCGTTATAGCCTCTGGTGGACTTTTACCACCTGCCTAGGAGAGACGGCAACTGGGATACTCGATGTTTTTCTTTCGCCCCCAACCCAGTATGGGGGGAAGGTAAGTTCACTATCCGTACTTGTGATTAGCACTGAGTAACCCCTAATAGTGAAAGAAATAGCAAAAATGAGCTTACCTTTAACAATTCGTCCCTAATGAGCGACTCCGTTATATATTTGAAATTAGAATAGAAAAATTTTGTAGGGTAGTTTAAAAATTAAAAAAAATTAAAAAATTAACTGGACTTAAAAAATTGCTCCAGCTAGTGAGTACACAAATGGGGACAGAGAAACAAATTATAAGGGTGTACTCCCTAGCTGAAGAACGGAGAAACTCGTACACAGCTAGAAAAAAATGTTAGCACACCTAATACAATTAAAGACAAAAGAAATTTGCAAGTGAAATCCCTAACTCTCACCAAAAGTGTGGGCGCCACTTGTTACGTCGCCGGGGAGGCCGGTCGACGCAAGCAAGATAGGGTAGAGAGTAGAGAGTGAGAAGAAAAACAAGAGACACAGAATATTAAGTTTATTCGTAGACTCAGGGTGTGGGCTATGAGAATTCACTTGCAATTCCTTGGGGGACACTTAGCTATGGGCTTCTTCGGGTGTTCCGACGACGGGCGTAGAGATCGGGAAGGGTAGATCCTCCCGGGAAGGCTGGCTCAGCAGACAGCGGCAGGGCGCGGTAGGGCGCACGACTGCCTCTCACGCAGCGTAGAGTTGCGCAGCAAGTAGACTCCCGAAGGTGCCACGTAGAAGTGGTGCAGGGGAAGAGTAGACTCTCCCGTAGGTGCCACGTAGGAATGGTGCAGAGGAAGAGTAGGTTCTCCCGTAGGTGTGTTGAGACTAGGTTGTATCCCTAGGGTAGTTGTCCTGGAATTTGAGAGACAGGGCGGTGTTAGGTCCCGCCTTCCAGGAACCCTGTGAGCCGTCGCCGACAATCTTCTCGCTGGCTGGACGAGCTAAGGTCCAGTCTATAATTGTCTTAGGCGGCCACACAGAATTACAATGAAGGTAGGCTCGATCACGTATGTCGGAGGGACAAACGCGATCTCACAAAATAAGCAATACTTGTTATTTTAAATTAGACTATGAAAGATACACTAGCAAGATAGAATTTACACAAAGACAGATTAAAACAAAAGAGAATCCTATTAGAAGTTATTCAGTGCAAACTCACCCAATCGGACAGCGAAATTACACTCACACGTATAAATTCTCGGTACTCACTACTTAATGTAATTCACGACACAGCAACAACAGAATGTGACGAGCAGTTCGGGCCACACCAATTTATAGACTACGTTCTTTCTCGAAACTTCCTAGCGGCAGACTACGACCGTTGACCGCGGGAGCCAATCAATACTGATTTAATCAAATATTGTAACGCCCCCTCCGCACAATCGCCAAATATGGACCTCGAGCGATGCACCGGCATGTCGAGGCATTGATTAGCCATAATGATCTTAATGCCTCAAGAAATACGGTCGAGAATTCTATGCAGTCACTCCCGAAATCCGTTAGCGTTTATTTATTAATTTTTTATAAGTTTTTAGTATTCTAATATAATTGATATAATTGATATATTACGTGTGAATCTAGTTCACAACGTAACAAGGTGGCGCAGTAAATTGACAAAAACAAAAAAAAAGACAAACAAAGAATGTACCTAAAAATACAAATCAAATAATACTCTGTAGTCGGTCCTTCAATTCTGAAGATCGTGATCACACGCCTCTGTTGTCATCTTCCGGATGTATTGTCTCCATCGGCATCTATCGGTAGCCATTTTAACCGCGTCGTGGAAATGGAACCGCTGCTCTCCAAGTTGGTCGGACCACCTCGTCGGGGATCGGCCTCTGCTCCTCTTCCCTTCCACATTTCCGACTATGACCAACTTTTCGAGGTTACGGTCTCCTCGTCTTGCGATGTGCCCAAAGTAGGCAAGGATGCGTTGACGGCAGATGGTGGATAAGCGATCTTTGATCTTTAGTTTAGCTAGGATCGATGCATTTGTGCGCTTAGCTGTCCACGGGATTCGTAGCATTCGCCTCCAGCACCACATTTCGAATGCATCGATTGTATGCCTTTCTTTCGCTTTTATAGTCCATGTTTCTACACCATAGGAAAATATCGGAAACACGAGGGCCCTGACGAGACGGATCTTAGTTTTGATTGCTATTCCACGCTTCTTCCAGATACCTTGCAGCCGCGACATTGCATCCTTGGCCATAGCCATTCTCCGCTTGATCTCCGGCACACAGTTTCCATCGTTACTTATACGGGAACCCAGGTACATAAAGTTCTGTACAACATCGATGCCCGGGATGGCGTTGGTATCCGTCAGTTTTCAAATAATACATATAAAGTAAAATGACAAATAATAATAAAAAATAAAAAAAAAAACAAAAAAAAAAAAAAAAAAAAAAAAAAAGAGTAATGAACAATTACAAAAGGTGACACAATTTAAACAGTAAGATAGTGCCGCTTAACCAAATTTTTAAAGTTAACCAGAGTCTGGGCTTGACGAATAGAGAGGTAGGGAGTTCCAAAGGCGAACTGCTTGGACAGAAAAGGAATTTGAATAGAAATCTGTGGAGTGAGAAGGGGTAACAAGACGAAGGTTGAAGATGCTACGAAGAGTAGGTCCATGAGTGCTACTGTGATATTCAAACCGTTCCTTTAAGTAAGAAGGTGTTGAAGGATGGAATAGAATGGAATAAAGTAAGGAGAGGATGTGCAGGTTTCTGCGTTTACGAATAGGGAGCCACTTGAGCTGTGAGCGAAATTGAGAGACGTGGTCGTATTTACCGTTTTTTTGTGTGGAGACCGAAAATAAAACGAATGCAGAGGTTTTGTAGACGCTCAAGTTTATTAAGTTGGGCTTCAGTGAGATCAAGATAACAGCAGTCTGCATAGTCAAGGATTGGAAGAAGTAGGGATTGTGCAAGCATAATTTTGGTATCCGTAGGCAAAAAGTATCTCAAGCGTCGGAGAGAGCTCGTAACCGCAAACATCTTCCTACTAACCTCACTCATCTGTTTAGTCCAACTAAAAGTTTTATCAAAATAAATCCCTAGATTTTTAACTCTATCACCATATGGAACAATGACGCCATCGAAGATGATGGGTGCGACATTCAACCAGTTAATTTTAGACACAAACCAGGGACTACCAATGATAATGGCCTGCGTTTTTGTAGGATTGACTACCAAACCATGGTACTTGCTCCAATCAGAAATGGTAAGAAGATCGCAATTTACCGCACTGATAACTGCAGGGAGGTTGTCAATATGCCCTTGCTGATAAATCTGCAGGTCGTCTGCATAGAGATGAAAAGAAGAGTTGAGGCGAAGAGTAATAGAGTAAATAAAAAGAGCAAACAGTAAAGGAGACAAAACGCCACCCTGCGGAACGCCGGCCGATAAGAAACACCAAGAAGAGGAAATATTATCATCAATTCTTATTCGTTGGCGACGACCACAGAGGTAGCTACGAAACCAGTCGATAACCGCTGGAGATATGTTAAGAGAACGCAATAAACATAAAAGTACGTCAAAGTCGACAGTGTTGAAAGCATTACTGAAATCTAAAAGTGTCAGTACAGTAACGTGGGAGTTGTTCATCCCTTGTCGAATATCATCAGTAATCTTTACAAGAGCCGTAGTGGTGCTATGACCCTGCCGAAAACCAGATTGAAAAGGATTTAGTAGGTTGTTTTTAGTGAGGAAACTATTCAGTTGTTTTTGGACAAGACGCTCTAGAACTTTGGACAAAAAAGGGAGGATGGAAATGGGACGGTAGTCAGAAAAAGAAGAAGGATTACATTTCTTAGGTAGAGGAGTAATATGAGCATCTTTCCAAACGGTGGGAAAAGCAGAATTACAGATGGAATTGTTGAAAATATTAGTGATTGTAGGAAGAAGAATATCTAGGATAGGCAAGACCATAACACGACTAACGTCATCAGCACCCACTGCATTCGAGGCGATTGCAAGTACGTTCTTCTTAACATTCGTCAAATCATTCATCTTTTTTTCGCAGAGCGGACATAGTCATATTTATTTGATACATTTGCGCGGAAATAATTTGTACTGCAATCGCGGTAAAATTTTGCAGTGCGGATGGGCCCTTATAAATAGCTTGTACAGGGTAGTCCGTAGTAAGTTTTAATTTTGTTTACTTTATAACTTCCCCCTCCACCCGGAAGGACGCGGGTAGCGTCAGTCGCTAGCTCGGTTCGGTTCGCGCCAATTCCAACATAATATATGGTTCCAACAAGACGGGCAACTTGTCACACATCAAACATCGTTTATAGGTGTTTCGAGAAATGTTCCCAAGAAAAGTCATTTCTCGAAGGGGTAACATTGCCTGGCCGCCTAGAAGCCCAGATTTGAGCCCAGCAGATCCTAGGACTACGTACGGCTCATTAAAATAAAATATCCGCCAGGAAATTGCAACGATTCTCCAAGACCAATGCAGGCCTGCGTGTTCTGGAAAATTTTAGGGCGCTCTTACACGAATGCCAGCGCGCCGTGATGGTGGCCATCTGGATGACATTGTCTTCAAAACCTGAATTTATAATAATGTTCTTTTAAACTTATATAATATAATAAATAAAATAGATTAAAACTAAACACTTTTTAATATGAAATTTTCAAAAATAAAATTTACTTTGGGCCACCCTGTACATAAGATATTTAATATAAATACGAAGCATAGAAAGTGTCAGTATTAGTTAAAGATTGAGCGGTAAATGTTGATTATTTATTAGAGTAAGCGGCCAGTTATTTTATTTTGTAGTGTTTATAATGTTCCGAAAATTATTGGATGCATTTTGGTCAGAGCATGTGTGGTTATCGCCGAACATTACATGGGAAGATTTAACACCGGGACTTGATAAAGCCGTAGTTTTTACAGACTACAGGCATCTCTTATATTCCATACCACTGTCATTACTTATAATAGGAATCAGGCATTTACTGGAAAAGTAAGTACAAAAAAATAAAATAAAATATTATTGTTAATTCGCTGATTGAGAGTTTACAGTGTATAGCTAGTGTGTGCTTATGGGCTTTAAGGGCGGAGAATTTTTAGAAGTTTTTTTTGTAGAAACCACCTTTTCGTGTGGTCCCACCATCGTATTGGGGATATAACACTTTTAGTCCCTAGGACGGTAAATTTCGAGAAAATTAAAGTGAAATTTTAAGATAAAAAAAACATTCCGTTTAGTTTCCTGACTGACCTCGTTGTTACTTACGAACACTTTTAGTACTTTAGACCGGGTCCCGTATGTAGCCGGGACCAATTAGCGCCCCTGTTTGTGAGAAATACCGTCTCGTCCACAATCCCATTTTCGCCATTTTCGCTCAACTTCACGAGAATGGAAAGCTCGCGTATATGAATAATATTTAACTTTGTTTTAGGTACTGCTTTAAACCGTTCGGAAAATCGCTAGGTATTAAGAATACAAGACCAAAGCAAGCTCCATACAATCCAAAATTGGAAGCCGCTTACCAGAAAGCACCAAAAATAAAACATGAAAAGGTATTTCATTCCTAATTTATTATACAACACGTTTACATTAATTGAGGGATTAAGGGTAAAAAAAAAAATTTTTGGGTGTTCCCCATATGTAGCTACTTAGAACTTAAACGCATTTTTTTTTTCAAACCCATACGTGTGGTATCTATGCTGGATAGGTCTTCAAAAATGATATTGAGGTTTCTGACAATTTTTTTCTAAACTTAATAATTTGCGCGTGAGACACTTCCAAAGTGGTTAAATGTGTCCCCTCCCCCCTTGTAACTTCTAAAATAAGAGAATGATAAAACTAACAAAAATATATGATGCAAACTTCCACCGGAAATTGGTTTGAACGAGATCAAGTATGGAGTTTTTTTAATACCTACGTCATAAATCGTAAACCGCAATTGCTGCTACGGAACCCTTCATGGGCGAGTTCGGCTCGCACTTGGCCCCTTTTAGGAAAATGCATTGCTGCATGTTCCGCCGCTAGGGGTCGGGATCTCCACTTAAAAAAGTAAGGGGGTATACCGACTAAAACCCTGACTGTCATGAACTGCCTTTTCCACCGTGTGTGGCAGGGCTGTGGGAACTGTTTTCTTATGACTTCCGCTGTTAGGTGGCTGTCCATAAGGACTCCTCTTCTTTCTTTACAATGATGCGCGTTTTGCTAGTTATTATGTAAATCTTCTCATAATGCGGCTACAAAATGTTGAAACCGCCATACGAGGGGCTTCACCTCAAAGGGGCAGCGGTCTTCATCTGGACGTTAAGCAACCTTAGGGTGTCATGACAATTATAATACACATATATAAACCACATTTTATCATAGTTCTTACACTTCAATCCAATTTACGCAATACATATTTATTGACTCATATGTTATTTGGATAAAGAGTTATTTATTAATATGTTAATTAGCTACCTACTATTAAGTAATTAGTTATGGTCTGTCAGTAATATTTTGTTTATTCAATTGATCGTCAATTTGGCACAGACACCAAACACAAGTCTACCTACTGCTAGGTACTTAATATATTGCGCATATACATATATATATATTATTGATTATAAATAAACTGTTTACTTATTTTTTTACACCTTAAAATGTACCTGGGTGGATTAAAAAGTATTCGGCCTAACACAGATTCATTCAATTTTAAAAGTATAATTTACCAACATTATTTAGTTCAGCTCAGACTGGTTAATTGTGTAAAGTTTGAACCGTGTGCGATATTTAGTTGTGATTTTATAAATTTATTAACAAAGCAATCGGACATAATTTGCGCGAATGGAGCAAATCGAGCAGCGTGCCGTCATTAAGTACCTCCATAAAAAGGGGTTATCATCAAAAGCCATCCATGATGATTTGCTCAGTACATTAGGGGATTCCGCTCTGTCATATTCATCCGTTAAAAAATGGATAGCAGAATTCAAGCGTGGTAGAGAGAGTGTGAAAGACGAACCCCGCTCTGGAAGGCCGTCGACGTCCACTACTAACGAAAACATTAAAAAAATACTTGATTTAATTATGGGAGACCGCAGATTAAAAATTAGAGAGATAGCCGAGATTATAGGCAATATAGGCATCTCTTATGAACGAACTCAAAACATCATAGTCGACGTGTTGGGTTTTCACAAGGTGTCTGCGAGGTGGGTTCCGCGACTGCTTTCAGTTAATAACAATAATAAATATAATAAATATATAGGGACAATTCATACAGATTGAGCTAGCCCCAAAGTAAGTTCGAAACTTGTGTTATGGGATACTAACTCAACGATATTATATTTTGTAACAAATACATATATAGATAAACATCCAAGACCCGAGGCCAATCAGAAAAAGTTCGTTTTTCATCATGACCCGACCGGGGATCGAACCCGGGACCTCCTGGGTGGCGGTCTGGCGTGGTAACCATTACGCCACGGAGGTCGTCAGTTGAACAAAAAAGGACGCGATTGACTACTGCACGCGACTGTTTAGAGTTATTTGAAGCCGATGAAGATGATTTTTTGAATCGTTTTGTTACTATGGATGAAACATGGGTTCATTACTGTACACCGGAAACAAAACAACAATCAAAACAGTGGAGAAGACCTGGTTCACCACCCCCTAAAAAGGCCAAGTCAATTTTGTCGGCAAATAAGGTGATGGCTTCAGTTTTCTGGGACTCGAAGGGTGTGATTATGGTTGGTTATCTTGAAAGAGGTCAGACCATAAACTCTGATTATTACTGCACCTTTCTTACTACGTCGTTTACGAGAGGAAATAAAAGAAAAACGTCCAGGAATACTCAGAAGAAAAGTCCTGTTTCATCAAGATAACGCCCGCGTTCACACGTCTGTACAATCAATGGCTGAAATCCACGACTGTGGCTTTGAACTGTTACCGCATCCGCCTTATTCACCTGATCTGGCACCATCCGACTTTTTTCTGTTCCCTAACCTAAAAAAGCACTTGGGAGGTCAAAGATTTTCGACAAACGACGAGGTCAAAGCAGCAGTAGACGCATATTTTGAATCTAAGGAAGAATCATTTTTTTTCAACGGTCTAAATGCTTGGAAGGGAAGATGGCAAAAGTGCATTGAACTTGATGGTGACTATGTAGAAAAATAAAAATATAACTGATTAAGTATGTGTTTATTTTCTTGGTTAGACCGACTACTTTTCAATCCACCCTCGTATATATGTACTTATACCAGTATATTGATACGCCTTTATAGGGTTCCGTAGTAAACTACAAGGAACCTTTATAGTTTCGCCATGTCCGTCTGTCCGTCCGCGGTCTAGCGCCTAGACGCTGATGCTAGTGTGGCGTACCTTTATTATTTACATTTTATTATTTTTACATTTATTATTTTTGTTTGCTTTTAATTATTTAATTATTTTATCATTTTTATTTTAATATTTATATTTTAAAGTTAAGTTAAATATTTTATACAATAACTTATTTTTATTTTGTATGTTGAAGCGGACGCGCAGACTTTTGTTTTATATACGGAAAACCAATTCTGCGCGTCAGCATTTTTGCTTGCACGTGCCGTAGGTCACTGTCCGCCGCGCGCTCGACCTAGAGTCGGTTTTTAGCATCGATGCGTAATTGTTGTTATCGCGATCGCCTATAGATATTAATATTTAATTGTCATAATTTATCTCTTTGTTCTTTTCTCCTTCTAAACTTTCTGTGTGTATTGTGTAGTATTTATGAACTGATGTTGAACGTTAATAAACGTAAAGTGTAACGGACAATATCTTTCTATTTCACCATCCGCATCCAACACACTAAACTAGAAAGCTGTAATTTGGTATGTATACTCATATTAGCAATGCTAACGTTAACGCTAACGTAAGTGGTAGAATAAAATTTAGAAAAGTATTTTTTTTTGGGGTGCCTCCCCTACAGGTAAAGTGGGAATGATTTTTTTTTTTGCACCGACCCTATGTTGTGGAGATCGTTAGATAGGTCTCTCAAAAACATCCAGGGTGTGAAAGATCATTTTCCGATACAATGATCCGTTCGCGAATTATTTACATTTAACGTGTCAATTTTCGTTTTGCACGGTGGTCCCCCCACATCTATCTCCGAAAGTCTTGGGTTTAGAAATTTGAAAAAAGTCATGGTAGTAGTCTATATAGTGAACCTACAAGGAAAACTATAACGGTTAAGTAGGCACTACTAGTTACCGAGTAATAGCCGATGAACAGAAGTAAAATTTCTTTGACGAAAACGTACAAATGTCATAGAATAAGGTAAGCAAGAAATGCGTAGCCGATACGGAACCCTACAATGTGCGTGGCCCGACACGTACTTGCCCGGTTATTATTAATATATTTTTGCTATTATTTTTTAAATTGCATTTTTTTTTTATAATGACGTTTCAATGTTTACTCTTTTATAAAAAACATAACTCTTATCGGTACCATTTTAAAAGAGCAAGTGCTAAGTTTCTTGTTAGTTCTTCTTAGCACAAATCTGCCATCTGAACTGGTGGTAGGAAAAAAATGTGCTTGTAATATGCCTATTTGAATAAAAATGATTTGATTTTGATTTTTGATTGATAGTAGAAGACGGTAGCGCCATATTTGAGTCTTATTGTGCACTTTGGTATAGAAGCATGAAATTTCTACCATGGATAGAGTGTCTCACAATGATCGTTTTAAGATGTGGAGGGAAGTCAGATTCTTCCTCTGTGAGTGGGGGGAGGGGGGCAAAGGGGGTGAATTCCACGTCTTGATGATTATTTTTTTACTGATCCGTTAATGTTACTAGGGCTTGTATGGTGTCGTTTTCATATAAACCGAATACAAGGAATTCATTTTTAACAATAAAAATGTATGGTCCCATACAAAAAAAATTAAAATACTGCCAAAAAGTGAAAAGTGCCGCTACTTTTTTTTGTTAGCACGTTATTTTTACTTTCAAATCTTTATTATTATGATATTAAAAAATACAGTGATAAAGCTTATTTATTGTAGTTTACAAATATATATAATTGTAGTATACTTGTCATACAAAAACTATTTTAAAAAAAAGAAGAACGTGCAAATTCCAGAAGATGCGCGCGGTGATTCGGTGAGATGTAGGTACGCGTAGCGACAAATTTTCATAATGTACTATAGTCATTTGTTATTAATATTTTATAGCAATGCTACTAGCCATTTTGCGACATAGTTTTAATGTAAACAAATGAAAGAAATGCGTTTTTATTGCTTCCACGGAGAAAAACATTTAATAATTTTGACTTAGAGAAGGTTACTAATAAAACATCAGAAATAAAAGTAAAATGACGTTTAACCAGTAGTCACCAGTACAAAAGCAAAGTGCTGTACATTTGAGTGCAGCTTTGTTACATTTGCATCTTCCAGTACACCCTTTTTTAACGATGCACTGCACGTAATTAACATAGTGATAGTGGGGATAGTGTTGTCCAGACTGGCTGCCATTCGTTCGAATTTTTAATCCAACCCCAGTTAGATGGTTCAGGAATATCTGGAACTTTTGTTAAAGATTGCATCCAAATGTAAGCCTGATAGGAAGCGCGTTTTATATATTGCTGAAGTGCCGCTTTTGTCGTCTATGGCTCAGGATTTTTGGGTAAAGAGTTTTTTTCTGGCTTCATTTACAGTCAGCATTTCACTATTGTGGTCATACATTAAAACCACAAATCTTTCAATGAGCTGCAATGAGTCGTCGCTTATTTGTTGTGGCATTGTCATCATTTCTTCGGGAAAGGCGCTGTTTACTTCTGGAAAAGATCGCCATATTTCCCATGCTGTTTTTTCCCTCTACCAGCAAAGAACTCCGTATCACACCCTACTGCGAACGCATGAAAGACGGGAACGTACTCACATTGTGACAAACTCATTGACGCTACCAGATCTTGCGGAAACTGGAGGCAACGCCAAATGCAACCCATAGTTCAGATAAAGATAACTTTCTGAAGAATGCCACAGCCAGTACTAATACATCTGTGTCTACAGACGGTGCGTATTGTCACTCTGCTAAATCCTTTCTTTACTGCATCAGCTAAATGTAAAAACATTCAGTCAGCTTCATCGTGAAAACATCTATCTATCTAGCTATCGGCGCAAGTTGTTTGAGTTGAGCTTTAAAGCTGCTTTACGAGAAAAAGGCACAAGGAAAAGAGTGGCTTCCCACGCATGCGATGCCTAAGAACTGGAAGAGTTTCCTTTCAGTGAATGAGAACAAGACCGAATTGTTTTTATTTTTATCACAACAACTTGTTCTTTACAGGCAGGAGAAAAAGAAATATACGCGACACATTGAATCGAAGTTCTCTGTTCTATCAATATCTCAGATATACGTGACATAGCCCCATGTTTTCACGATGAAGCTGACACCCGAATGTTTTTGCATTTAGCTGGTGCAGTAAAGAAAGGATTTAGCAGAGTGACAATACGCACCGTAGACACAGATGTATTAGTACTGGCTGTGGCATTCTTCAGAAAAATATATTTATCTGAACTACAGGTTGCATTTGGTGTTGGCTCAAGTTTCCGCTACATGACCTGGTAGCGTCAATGAGTTTGTCACAATGTGAGTACGTTCCCGTCTTTCATGCGTTCACAGGGTGTGATACGGAGTTCACTTTTGTTGTTATAGGGAAAAAACAGCATGGGAAACATGGCGATCTTTTCCAGAAGTAAACAGCGCCTTTGAAGAAATGACAACAATGCCACAATAAATAAGCGACGACTCATTGCAGATTTGTGGTTTTAATGTATGACCGCATTAGTGAAATGCTGACTATAAATGAAGCCAGAAAAAAAACTCTTTACCCAAAAATCCCGAGCCATAGAGAACATACCCCCCCACAAAAAAGGCACTCTAGCAATATATAAAACGCGCTTCTTATCAGGCTTACATTTGGATGCAATCTTTAACAAAAGTTCCAGATATTCCCGAACCATCTAACTGGGGTTGGATTAAAGATTCGAACGAATGGCAGCCAGTCTGGACAACGATACTTGAAGTAACAACTTTATGTGCTGAGTTAATTAGGTGCAGCGTTAAAAAAGGGTGTACTGGAAGATGCAAATGTAACAAAGCTGCACTCAAATGTACAGCACTTTGCTTTTGTACTGGTGACTGCTGGTTAAACATCATTTTATGATTTTTTATTTATAGTTGTTAGGCAACTAGCCATTCATATTTCTGAAATTGATTTTTTGAAAGAAAAATTTCACCTCCTCCCCCCAGGTGGGATTCGAACCCACGGCCGGATATCGAGGGGTCGTGGGTTCGAATCCCACCTGGGGGGAGGAGGTGAAATTTTTTTTCAAAAAATCAATTTCAGAAACATCATTTTACTTTTATTTCTGACGTTTTATTAGTAACCTTCTCTATGTCAAAATTATTAAATGTTTTTTTCCGTGGAAGCAATAAAAACGCATTTCTTACATTTGATTACATTAAAACTACGTCGCATAATGGCTAGTAGCATTGCTATAAATATTTATAACAAATGACCATAGTACATTATGAAAATTTGTCGCTACGCGTACCTACATCTCACCTAATCACCGCGCGCATATTCTGGAATTTGCACGTTGTATATTTAGTTATACACTGTGGCAAATAATAACTAGATTTTGGTATAATTTTGTATTCGATGTAGATGCTACAGCGTCCGTGAGTGAAGTGAAGTATTTAATATTACAATTGTATGAAGTACGTATTCTGATAGAAATATACGAGCAATTTTGCACTTTTGACATTTCGTCGTTGCTTCATTTTGATCATCAGGCTTTCTTCACATCTTAACATATTCCCCGCCGTTGAAAGGCTACTTTCAACACTTGAGTTCTTCAGCTGTGGGCAACGGGCAGATGCGAACCAAGGGTCGTCGCACGCAGCCCCTGGTAGTGTTGATGTCGGCTACTCTTGACACTCCATCTGGGCCGGTAAAAAGACGGACGACTCGGCCAAGGCGCCGGTTCAATGGTGATGTAAAGTCTTCTTGTAAAAGAACCATATCTCCCACGCTTAGTGCGCCAGTGCTCTCTCGCCACTTTGTCCGCTGCTGTAGTTCTGACACATAGTCTCGTTGCCATCTTCTCCAGAAATGCTGACGCATACTTTCTAGGCGTGCATAGCGTTGTAAATTGCTCTCCTTGACGTTCTCGAAGTTTTGCGAAGGCAGTGATGTAAGCGGTCTTCCAACGAGGAAGTGCCCGGGGGTAAGGGGGAGTAGATCATCAGGACTGGAGGACAATGGACATAAGGGACGGCTGTTCAAAATCGCCTCTATTTGTGCAAACAAGGTTTGAAGCTCCTCAAACGTTACATGACTATTTCCTAATACACGTTTTAAATGGTGTTTGGATGATTTTACACCGGCTTCCCAAATGCCGCCGAAATGAGGAGCGTAAGTAGGTATAAACATGAACTTGATTCCTTGCTGATTTGCAAAATCCGATAAAGGTTCATTATTTTGTTTCAAAAATATTCCGATTTCTTTAGCCGCCGCGACAAAATTACGCCCATTATCACAAAAAATCTCTTTCGGTTTACCTCTGCGAGCTATGAACCGCCGAAGCGACATAATAAAGGCTTCTTTAGTTAGATCACTAACTGCTTCTAAATGAATACATTTAAATCTTAAACACACGAAGAGACACATATAACATTTAATTAAGCGACTTCCACGACCCTTGCGATTTAAAATATTAAATGGTCCAGCGAAGTCCAAACCAACAGATAAAAATGGGAAATCCGGAGTTACACGTTGGGCCGGTAGATTACCCATTTTTGGACACAGTGTTTTTCCGCGTAGGCGTCTGCAGCGCACGCACTTGTCAACTGTACGCCGTGCGAGGTTTCTACCATTCACGGGCCACACTGTCTCTCTTATTGTTGTCAATAGCAACTGTGGGCCGGCATGCATATTTTTTAAATGCTCCCACTCAAAATAAAGTTTTGTAAATTTATGTGAAGCATGAAGCACTATAGGATGCTTCTTTTCGTGAGCATAATGTGACGCGTCGATTCTGCCACCCACACGAATTAAACTCTCCTTATCCAAATATGGTGAAAGTGATTATAATTTACTTTTGTTAGGCAGTGTTTTGCCCTTAACTAGGGATTCATACTCGTTAGAGAATGAATCACGCTGAGCAACAACACACAGAAAATGGAAAGACTCACGCAATTCGTCCACTGATAAAGGACCAACCAGTCTGAATTTTGGATTCTTTAAATTATGCTTAAATCGCATAACGTATGAGATAGATCTTTGTAGTCTATTAAAAGATGAATATTTTTCAAAATCAATAAACGGCTCTTTAGTAGTAACAATAGCCGAATGGGCCTTTGTTTCAGGTAAATTATCTAAATTGTTATTCGCGTTTAATAATGGCCATTCAGACTCCTCTTTAGACAAGAAATCAGGACCTGACCACCATAGACTCAAATTAACTAAGCGCCTTGCATCTATGCCTCTTGAAATAAGATCTGCAGGGTTTGATGCCGTTGGCACGTAGCGCCATGCGGAGGGCACAGTTAGTTCTATAATTTCTGCAATGCGATTAGCAACAAACATTTTCAATTTGAGTAAGTCACTATTAATCCAACCTAAAACTACACTTGAATCGCACCAATGTACAATGCGTGTTGGTGTATATCGGAGTGAATCTGTAACTGACTTACAAAGTTTGGCTGCGAGCAATGCTGCGCACAACTCAAGACGCGGTATCGTGGTAGACTTCAGTGGCGACACTTTAGACTTGGCGCATAGCAAATTAACTGATACGTCTCCACTTGAATTTACTGATTTCATATAAATACACGCGCCATAAGCTGATTGCGACGCATCACAAAATGAATGTAATTCTATAGTTTCTGGCAAATCACACAACACTAATCTCGGGATTTTAAAATTAGTAAGATACTCTACATTGTTTGCGAATAATGTCCACTCCCTTTCAATTTCTACGGGGACGGGTTGATCCCAGTCAACCTTCTCACGCCAAAGTTTCTGTAGGAGTATTTTAGGTACAACTACAACAGGACTCAATATGCCGAGTGGGTCAAATATTTTAAAAGAATTAGACATAATAGATCTTTTAGTAATAACTGTATTCTTTTCACTTTCAAAATTTTGAATAGGAAAGTGTAAAGTGTCACTGGAAGGAATCCACCCGAGACCGAGCGTAGATGTAGATTCACTGATATTTAGATTATCATGGGCATTCATGTCAATATTCTCAAAGACAGATGGATGATTACTTTTGTATTTGCGTAAATTAAGACAACCATCTTTTAGGGCCTTAGAAACAGAAGTTTGTATATATTTTAATTCTTGTTCATCATTGGATCCAGTAATTAAATCATCAACATAGAAGTCGTCTTGTATGATTGTTTTTATTAGCTCATCATTATGATCTTCTCCTAACTGCCATAGACAGCGGGTGCTCAAGTAGCTTGCACTCGCGGTGCCATAGGTTACCGTATTCAGTTCATAAGTTCGGATAGGCTGAGATTCGTTTTCCCTCCACAAAATGAGGTGCAATTTACGATCTTCTACATGAATTAGAACTTGTCGGTACATTTTTTCAATGTCACCAGTTATTAGAAATTTATATTGCCTAGCACGTATTAATATGGAAAAAAGTGAATTTTGAACATTCGGACCTACATATAAAATATCATTCAATGAATAGCCAGACGTAGAGGAGGCAGATCCGTCAAAAACTACGCGAAGTTTAGTTGACTCACTGTCTTGTTTAAAAACTGGATGATGACACAAGTAATAAGAATTTTTTAGATTTTCAACATTGCTTAAAGAGAGATGACCTAAATCTTCATACTCCTTAATAAATTTAGTGTATTCTAACTTTAGTGTTTGATTTCGTTTAAATCGCCTTTCTAGATTAAGAAAACGTCTTTTGGCCAATTTGTAACTATCTCCTAAACAATCAGGAGTGTCCTTTAGTGGCAGTTTAACACAAAACCTACCATTTTCATCGCGACGAGTATGAGTAAGGAAGTGTTTTTCGCAATACTTATCCTTCTCACTCATAATTGCCTTTGGGGGTACTTCCTCGAGCTCCCAAAATTTTGTAACAATTCTTTCTATATTTTCTGAAGAATCCGAAACCGCTACATGGTTACATTGAGTAGTTTTGCGCAACTCAGATGTAAACATGGGGCCCGATATTATCCAGCCTAGTTTTGAATTTATTAGTTTAGGACTATTAGGACCGACATTTCGTTGTTCAGTGCCTATAATATCCCAAAACAAATCAGCGCCTATTAGCACGTCTATTGGTGATGGTTGATTGAAAGACGGATCAGCTAACTGAATATCCGCAGGTAAATTTAGTGAATGTATATTGATAGGAGTCTTTGGCAATGGACCCGTTAATTCATTCATTACTAGACATGAAGTAGAAGTATTGAATTTAGAATTTAGAGAGTGCATTTCAATTTTACAACTTTCTACAACATTATTAGAGACATTATTGCCAATTCCTATGACCTTTAGTAAATCCATAGGAGTCGTTTCTAGTGCAAGCATGTCCTTTAGTGATTTAGTTACAAATGAAGATTGGCTACCACAATCTAAAAGTGCACGAACCTTCACCTTTTGTTGGGTCACTGGATTCGCAACTTCAATTATAGCAGTCGACAGTAATACTTGATTTGAATTTTGAATTGTAAAGCTTACGACTGATTCTTCTTCATCTATGGTTGCCATATTATTTGATGAAGTAGAAGGATAGTGCAGTAAACTGTTATGTTTTCTTTTGCATTCGCGACAGGGTCCCATACGACATTCACTCACTGGATGTCCCTGTCTAAGACAATTCACGCATAGCTTATATTTCGTTACATCTGCCATTTTATCTTTTATATCTTTAGCTTTAAATACTGAACAATCATAGATTCTGTGTTTTTCATCACAAATGATACAAGTGTACGTGTTAAATTTTGTTTGTTTATTATTTGAACTCACAAATGATTTTGAATAATTATTTTGTTTTTGTTGCTGAGTATTTGATACAAAATTGCGCTGAGATTGAGATGAAGAAGTTACTGCTTTAATAGAATTTATATCCCTTTTGTTGCGATAATATGATTCTAAAACATCTGCGCGGTCTATTAAAAAAGCAAAAAAATCATCCAAGGTTGGTACTTCACCTGCCAAAGTCTTGCGATGTTCTTCCCATTTCAATAAAGTGTTCTCATCTAATTTAGTGGTAAGCATGAAAATAATTATGACATCCCATTTATCTGTAGATTGACCTAAGCTATCTAGTGCACGCAAGATTTTTGTAACCTGGTCAACTAAGAATCGCAGCGAACGTTCGGAGTCGCGTGGAAGTTGCTTAATACTAAATAATGAACTTAAGTGATTGTTTATTAAAGTTCCCTTTTTATTGTAACGATTGTATACTAATTTCCACGCTTTAATATAATTCGCAGAGGAAACGTCAAGGTTAGCTATTACTCTGGCCGCATCACCTTCTAAATAAGAAATGAGGTAATGATACTTCTGAATAGGTGTAAGTCTAGTATTGTTGTGAATTAAATCTTCGAAGGTATCACGAAACTCCAACCAACGATAAAAATCACCATTGAATTTTGCTATCTGGATCTGTGGCAATTTTAATGCAAACTCTGAGTGATCCACACAGCAAGAATTTTCAAAAGAAGAATTGCGATGGTGGTCGCATTCTGGCTGTTTGGAATATTTTTCTATTAAATTTTGGGCGGTAGAAATACTGAAAATAATGTCACGATCAATAGAATCCCGCTCATCAACCTCCGCAGAAAGATTTTCCGCATTTAAAACCTCTATTTCGTTTTGCAAGTCATCAATTCTAACTGATAGTGATTCAAACTTCTTTAATCTTAAAGTTAACTCAGTTAATTCAATTTTATCTAGTTCTGTCGCATCAGAAATATTACTCAAATAGTTTTTAAATTTCGTTATTTGCCCTTTTATAGAAGATCGTTTTGTTGTTAGTTCTCGAATACGAGCCTTACTAATATCAATAGACATTGTAAACAACAAAAGGTATAACTACAAAAATATTAAATTTAGAATGTAATAAATAATAATCAATAGCTCACGTTCCTCGTTTCAACGTCACTTGCCTCTCAGGAAACCGGTTGCGCCTGCTCAGCTGTTTTGCGTTATCACTGGTTGATAGTAAGTAGCTGGCACGGCGACGACAAATTATCCTGAAATATTCGGCAGAACTATTTAACTTCAAGCCTTAGCACAATAAATGTAGGACCTAAATAGGTGTCATGAAATGAAGTTAGAATGTAAGCAAAAAAAAAACAAATAATTTGAATATCTTTTGCTGGATTACAATTATAAATACTAGTATTTTATATTATTAACGTGAATGATCGAATAAATAAACATTTATACCACTATATGGTGAAATAATTAAAAGTGAATTGATAATTTACCAATGTGGGTGGGCAACAAAAAAAAATCTGATGCAACAATTTTGGAACAATTTGTATAATGAAACTTAAATTAATATGGAAATAAATGAAAAACAAACCTTAATCTGCACAAATAAATTAAATTCTGGTATAGTGGGAAGGAAAAGAGACAGGAATGGGCACTTATCTTTCGTCGTGCGTGCGTCGTGCCGCGCTCCAACTGTTTCTTGCTTCGCCGTAATTTTGGAAAATTCTTCTTAAAATATTGTACTGTTCGTTTAGTTCCCCTCATGGGCCACCAATATGTATATTTAGTTATACACTGTGGCAAATAATAACTAGATTTTGGTATAATTTTGTATTCGATGTAGATGCTACAGCGTCCGTGAGTGAAGTGAAGTATTTAATATTACAATTGTATGAAGTACGTATTCTGATAGAAATATACGAGCAATTTTGCACTTTTGACATTTCGTCGTTGCTTCATTTTGATCATCAGGCTTTCTTCACATCTTAACACACGTTCTTCTTTTTTTTTAAATAGTTTTTGTATGACAAGTATACTACAATTATATAAATTTTGTAAACTACATTAAATAAGCTATAACACAGTATTTTTTTAATATCATAATAATTAAGATTTGAAAGTAAAAATAACGTGCTTACAAAAAAAACGTAGCGCAACTTTTTACTTTTTGGCAGTATTTTTAATTTTTTTGTATGGGACCATACATTTTTATTGTTAAAAATGAATTCCTTGCATTCGGTTTATATGAAAACGACACCATACAAGCCCTAGTAACATTAACGGATCAGTAAAAAAATAATCATCAAGACGTGGAATTCACCCCCTTTGCCCCCCTCCCCCCACTCACAGAGGAAGAATCTGACTTCCCTCCACATCTTAAAACGATCACCGTGGGACACTCTATCCATGGTAGAAATTTCATGCTTCTATACCAAAGTGCACAATCATCGCGCTACCGTCTTCTACTATGATAAAAGTAGGCATATTGCGTATTCCATAAATTTTTTTTAATCACAATACAAAGTAAGTACGGTGGCCTCGAAGATAGGAGGACCATTTTAGAAAAAAATCGCTTGCACATCTTGTATCGGATCTTTTGTCAGCTCCGTCCTTTTCTTTGTTACCAAACAGGGTTTTTGTTTATTAGAGCCACATGTGTCCACTAGGATGTTGGATGTTGCAACCAAAAATCATCCTAAAGATGGTCCTGCTATCCTCGAGGCGACTGTACCTACCTACCAAGTCCAAAATGAAGAGTTAATTATGAACCCGGTTATACAAGATGATTTTTTTGTCACCAGCCATATTGAAGGAGGTCAGAGTGCCCATGATAATGATCAACTTTTACTACGGGCATATTATTATATCAAATCGCGAAAAATCTGCTGTTTCATACAAAATGTTTATACCTATTCGATAAAAATGTATGAATCAGCTGATATTTTTTTTCGTGATTTGACATGGGACTCCGTTGTAAAAGTTGATCATTATCATGGGCACTCTGACCTCCTTCAATATGGCTGGTGACAAAAAAATCACCTTGTATATCCGCTGTCTGGTACCCATTTATACATAGGACTAAGCTTGCTTTAGGACCAGGTGGTGCTGTATGTTTTGTGTAAAAGAAATGTATTAATTTGAAAAGTGATTTCAGATTTTAGCTCTATCGAAGCAACTTGAGCTGAGCGAGAGGCAAGTGGAGCGATGGTGGCGCCTCCGTCATAGCCAGGATAAGCCATCCACCCTTGACAAGTTCAGCGAGAGCATGTGGGGAGTTGCCTTCTACACCTCCATATTTTCTTACGGACTTTTCATACTGTGGGATAAGGAATGGTTTTGGGATATCGACCATTGTTACATAGGATACCCACACCATGTAAGTCATGACATGCAATGCAACATAAATCAAACATGTCATTTTGTTAAGCTATTGCATAGCTTTTATCGCGGGCTTTTAGCGCGGCGACTGAATCAAGAAATTCCGTAACGAAAATAAAACCTAACATCCCCTACTCCGCGCGGCGTTGAAAGCCGTGCATCGTCTAACGTCGTTTCAGTTCGGCAGACTTAAGCACGGTGTTTGTGTGCATGCGACTAGACGTATGCGTGAAGACTAACTGCTAACTGCTCATAACTGATTATATCACGATTCTAGGTGAGACAGCGTGCTTTTTGGCCGCGTCCACGAGTGAGTTCGAGGCTTCGAGCCCGCGACTATGCAATAGCTTTACCGCGGCAGTCCCTGAGTGACACACGTTTTTTCTCTCAAGTTGTGGCTTCTGCATTCTTGGTCGTTGCAAATAGCCAATGTCATGTAATATTCATGCTGTCTCGCATCAGTATACAATCTCTGAGTCAGGGCGCCCCGAAGAAAGATGATAGGAAATTTCATCAGAAAAGACTGATTTTGAAGTCAACAAGATAATGCACTTTTAATAGTTCCTAATCACAAAGTTCAATCACTATGCACTTTAACCAATGTTTGCTTCACATTAGACTATCAATAGCTACTATGAATTAAACGCTGAAACACACAGAAATTAAATTTCTAATCACGAGCCCAAGTGGACGCTAATTGTTTTTGGCGCCAAAATCCAATTTCACGTTTTATTATTTGCTCAATGTGTGAAATCAATTGCCAAGACGTTTATTGCAACCAAAATATATGCAAGTAGGTTTGTATTTTTTTAAAACCATTTCGGAAATCTCAAAGAAATAAATAAGTATAAGTAACTATTGCAGATGCAAATTCCTACAGTATCAGATCAAGGTCGCCATGTTGTTGCAATATTATTAGAAATTCGATCAGCCGTGTCAAAGTTGTTAATTTCCCTTCATCAACTAGAAAAGACGGCTGAATAGTTTTTTTTAGTAGAGGATAGGCAAAGAAGATGTTGCTCCCCCAAATATAGTAAATTCCTGTTACTCGAAAATAAAGACATGGACGGTTTTGAGATTCTGTTCATGTTCGGTTTACCTACGTACGTCCAACGTGAGCACGTAGGTAGATATCTTTAGTTTTTACATATTATATTATTAAGCCGCGCAACTTCGTTTGCGTGTATCAGTGTTTTTCCCGTTTTTCCGTGGGAAGTTTAAAAAAATCCTTCTTATCGAATGCCTATGTGATACAAAGGACACACCCCCCAAGTTTCAGGTATCTACGATCAGCGGTTTAGGCTGTGCCTTGATCCGTTAGTCTTCTTCAACTTCAATATAATCTTCAATTTTAATTCAATTCTTTGGATACATAATAAATTTCAGGGTATAACAAACGATATCTGGTGGTACTACGTAATATCCCTAGCATTCTATTTGGGGCTCATTATAACCCAATTTTGGGATGTCCGCCGCAAGGACTTCTGGCTGATGTTTGTGCACCACCTTGTTACCATCTTTCTGATGTCGTTCAGTTGGCTTTGCAATTATCACAGGATCGGCACGCTGATACTGCTGTGTCACGACTGTGCTGAAATTCCCTTGAATGTAAGTAGATAATATTAATTTTTTTAATATAGGAACTTGATTTAAGTGAACTTTGATGAAAGAAACAGAAACTAGAAGTAGTTTCTCCTAGTGGGACATCTTATAAGACACGACGAGTTCATCAGAAACATCCTAAAAGGAAAGATAGAGGGAGAGGAACGGGAAGGCCAAGATTAAATGATGGAAAAGGCAGGCGTCGTGTCTTAAAGAGAGTTGAAGGAGCTGGCACAAGATACAGGAAAATGCAGGCTGCTATACCGACAAGAACACAGCTCTTATATTTTGAAAAAGTAGTGAACATAGAACCTTCCTGGGATGCAGCCCAGGGTATACCACAGATTCCATTATAAATAATAGATGATTTTTATACAATAAAATAAACATAGTTAAAAATTCCAATCGTAAGATTGGTAAATAAGATAAATCAAAAATCAATCAGGCCCTGGAAATTTCCCGTCCCGAAATTAGGTTTGGATCCTTTTGGGTCATTATTTGAGGTGACATCAAAATGTAAAAAAAATTAAAAACGTTTTTTTTTATTGGATTTGTTTTAATATGGACGTTAACATACATATTAATCACAGTTATGATAGTTTCAAAGATCGATATGGCTTATTTACAAAAAAAAACTCACATCACACACTCACACTCACAGTTGACTCACAGCTATGTAAAAATTTTCGGATTATTTTTGACTAAAGAAAGTGTAATATTTGATTTGCATTTAAATACTAACATTTTTTATTTTCAGTCTAGTAAAGCAGTGAAGTACGCTGGCAGCCATAAGCTCTTTACTACATTGTTTTGTATATTCATCGCGTCATGGATATTAACTCGTGTGGGAATATTCCCTTTCTATATTTTTTGGAGGTTGGTTGTTGTTTTTGCTTATTAATATTTTAGAGTTAAATAACAAACAACTCTGAATAAAAGGTTGACTTGGATTAGATGATATTCACGTTGGGCGCCATTAAGTTTATTGGCGCCCAACGTGGTGCAGTACATTACATTTTTAACATATTTTAAGAAAATGAAAACATGTGAACAATATAATAATTACATAATGTACATAATGTTTGCATATTAGGTAAATCTTATACGTAGGTTAATTTTTTTTTTTCTTTTTCAGTGTATATTTCTCTCCTTATGCCACTTACATAAATATTGCGCTACTATACTCATTACTCGGATTAAACTTATCTTGGACGTGGTTGTTAATACAAATGGTTTATAAGACCATCATAACTGGAAAGGTAATCTTAGATCTAAGAACTTTTAATATCGAAAAGCGATGCGCGAGCTCACATATATTTGCGATGCGATGCGAATTCGCAGTTATGTGGAGCCCTAAATTCATTAATTTTTTTAGACTTTGACTTCTGGCTATGCTCTTGGCTAAAATTCTTACAATGCAAAACAGTAATGGAAAAAGTTGAAATTACCCGCCTTATTTTTTATTGAATTTAAATAAATTCAATTTTAAAGGAATTCAAAACTGTTTCCAGATGCCACGACACGACATTAGGAGTTCTAGTTCAGAAATCGATAGTTCTGCCTGCACACAATTCTAACCACAGCACGCCAAATCATGTTAACCATGACAAGTGAGTTTACGTAGAATTACTATTACTTATACAAGTTTATAATAGCTTGTAAATGCACAAAGGATGAACATGGGATGGGTGCGTCAATTTACCGAATGGGTCGTGGTCCACCTGCTTAGTACACCTGGGTCACAGTATTACAATATATCTCCCTAGGAAAGATATTGTAATACTGTGTCTGGGTGGACCACGGGTATTTTTCTTGCCCGTGTTTGTTCCACGCCCGTCAATAATTATTTACCTACATAAAATCGCGCCCAACTAGCACACGCGTACCTACTTACTAACCATATGTGAATAACACTAACTTTGAACTTTCATAATACATTTCTCTTTCATTCATTCATTATGGGTTTCGTTATCTTGAGCTTCTCCGTGCTTCGGAGGGCACGTTAAGTCCTCTGTCCCGGCTGTTATCGATAGATGACAGTCGTCAAGCCAAGTCGGTGGCTTTAGGGTCGTTTGAAAACACCGGCCTCTGCCAATCCGCATTGGAGCAGCGCGGCAGAGTCCTCTCTAATCACCTTCGATTGAAGGGAGACCCGTGTCCCTGCAGTGGAATGATTATGGGTTGATATGATGATGATGATACATTTCTTGGGGTATGGTTGGTTACCTTCTTAGGCAGTTTGTCCACCTACACCGTCAACGGGACGTCACCACGAACGAGATGACGGCGTCGATTTAGCCATACATACAACGGCCGTGTGTCCATCGCACGCCCGTCACCCGAGCGCCGTCATCCTGGCCGCCGATTTATCGCTTAGTTCGGCGCTTCCGCTAGACCTCGGTCCGAGATTGTGACATAAATAATATTTGAAACAATATTTCACATTTCGTAAATGGCATAACAATTTATATAATTTTGTATTTTTCAGGGACACGTAATAGCAAGTGTCGCCAGCCAGGCACTCTGCGACCTTGCGCGAGCGTCGCACGTTCTAGCATCGTACATTGTCACTAACAAATTATTTAATTTGTTACTTTTATCTTAATAGATAATTTTATTAGAGTTCCTTTTGTTTCATTTGCATCCCTTTGGTAGATCAAAATTTTTATTTTTGAGAAATTTCCTTTCCAAACTTTGCAATGGGGGGCCAAGACCCCTAAGATAGGCAGGAAGAAGGCAGGATAGATATTTGGACATAAATCATATTTCATTATAGGGAACAGCAATCGTAATTATTTCTGATCCCATAGATTAGATAATATAATTAAATCACAAAAACTGGTTCCTGAATTAGACTGTGGCTAAGCTACAGCGCAGCATACTCACCATTACCATACCTATACTTACCATACCATTCCTGAATACCCTAAACCATACCAGGATTGCCATACCAGTTCTAATAAGAACTTTTTGTCTTTTATGAACTAGCTACCTATTCACCCTCAGGTTGAGAAGACAACTTCCCAAAAAATAAAAACGTCTATTACAAAATAGATAACGAGTGGAGAAATACAAGGAAATAGCGGGTACGTGCAAGGCCGTCTCTACTTTAAGCGCGACAGGGTGTGGTGCACCCGGGCTCCGTGGTCTCAGGGGCGCCTCGGAGCGCCACTCTTGCGCCTCGACCTGGTCATTTCAATGAAATTACACCCGTGTTATGAAGCCAAACCCGGGCGCGATATAACCTAATCCCCTGTATGTCTGTGTGTCTAGTGTTAGCAAAGAGCCGCTTTAACAATTGGAACTTTTGTTTAACATGAAATGTACCTTAGAACGCATAATTTTTTAAGAATTTAAGTTATGTTCTGTTATTCTTTTTACCCTTTCCGCCTTCCACCCATAAAATTTATTTTACCAATGTAAATCCTTGCTTGTTACTTGCATCTAGTTTCCTATATCAAAACTGCTAAATGTTTAAAATTACTCAATTTTGAAAATCTGAGAAAATCGAGAAAAGCTTCGAAATTTTAGGACATTTCACTGTTTTGCTCTCAAGGGCCAAAACTAGACATTTTTTGCGAACTGCGATGTTTACTACACATATTAAATTGTATTTAAATCACCTACTACTTCAGCCTAATCGCAGCTCTATTGACTTCATAGGAGCCAAGCTATGGCACTTCGAAGACTCGAAGATGACATTTTTTTTTCGACAATTGAAGTTGTCAGTTGTTACTGACTTTTTTCGCGTAATTTTGGCAAAATCACTAGCCCTAAGTCATCTTCGAAATGCCATAGCTTGGCTCTTATAGGGTCAATAAACTTCTTTTTGGGCTCTTATGATTTTGCCAATATTTTGCGAAATAAGTGAGTAAAACCTAAGAAAATTAATTTTATATTTTAATTATAATTCGAAAAAAAATGCTTTGCTCTTAAATAGAGCTGGGATTCAGCTGAAATTGTAGGTATAGTCGGAGGGTTGGTCACCAGGTCGGGAAATACGGGATCGAACCGTAACTCTGGTGGAGAAGAATCAACCACGCCGCTACATAAAAAAAGAAAGGTGTGGTAAATGATGTAAAACAGGGTTCACGGTAGTAGAGTATATTGTCACCAGTAACTTTACAGTAATAAATCACTTATACACGTATGACTGACACTTTTTTTTTTTTTTTTTTGACAAAGTTGTGCAAGCTAGATAAGCGCTAACGGGATACGCTTCACCAGCAACATTGGTTTTACGTGGGCGAGGTGTCAACCCGCCGCACAACCCCCGAAATGCTGGAGGACCACACCCGTCGCTCAGACCAAATAAGAAGTCTATTTGGTCTGAGACCCGTCGTTGGTCAGCGAGTCCATCGGACTTAGCCGGTTAGTGTAGCTAGGCTGTACTACCGACCATTCCCCTATCCGCCACCTTGGGGACGCTCCCCTACGCTGTGAGGGCCAGCGCGGGGGACTGACACTTTATATACTAAGTTTGGGCACAACAATTCAAAAGTACAGAAACACATAGGTAGGTACTGAACCAACATGAGGCGCGTGCGTCGGTTAGCGTGGCCGGCGGACAAGAGAGGGAAAAACGAGCGAGCCGCCTCTGTCGGCGCCACTCGGTCGCGCTTCCCCGCGTAGCTCACGTCTTGTAAGGCGCCCATTACACGATACGTTTTGCTGTCAGTTTAACCACAGTCACGGCTGTGACTGACGACTAACCTACCGTGTAATGCGGTGACTGATGGTGATTGACGAATATCTGGATATTTTGATTTTTGCTTCATGCAACCATCAGTCATGATTTTTGCATGAACGTGTAATGGCATTTCGTCAATCACGGTCAGTCAGCGCGTGGTCAGCGCGCGGAGCGCACGGTGTTCGCAGTTGCTCCTAGTTTTTTTTTCAGAAATTTAATGTTTTTTGGACTTCTTGTGGCTGAGATGATGATGATGAATGTTTTTTAAGTATGGTGTTACCAAAAGGTTGTAAAAAAACGATCTTTCATGCGAACTAACTAACTAACAAGTTTTCACTATTATGTATAGATAACAATACAGTATATAACTAGTACTCCGTCAATTTTTTTTTTGAAAAATACTATTTCGGTGTAGGTACAGATTTAATTTTTTTTTTTTTTAGAAAAATACTAAATTATTGAGTTGCAAGAGTTTAAATTTTTTTATTTTAGTTAATTAATATGTTTTAGTTAATTTCAGTCAATTAATTACATGATATACAAAAGAGAAGTGTAGTAAGTTAAAGACTTTAATATGGTTATGGACTAGATAGGTACATAATAAATATCTCGATAAATTCGTTTTCTTCTAAAAAAAAAAGTATATCATCTAACAAATTGATGGATATCGAATCGAAATCCCTTTTTAGCCAGTCTTTTAGCTTTTCATTTATCCGAAAACCCATCATGAACATGTGCATTCTCTGTGATATGTTGGATAAGACTGACGATCAGTCGGCATGACCGTGTAATGCCTATTTTATTCCGTCAGTCACGAACAGTCAACCATCATTCATGACTGATGGTTCATGCATGATCGTCTAATGGACGCCTAACTTGTAACGCGCCGGTGTTACACCTCGCGTCGCTCTAGGAGCGCGCGAGTTTTCAAATATGTTTGGCGCGGGATTTAAAGTTGAACGGTTTGCTATATACATCGAAATAATATTACTACGTATAGAACGGACACCGCGAACAAAATTTTTGTCCCCATACGTTGAGGCCAATAGACATCAACTCGTTTAGTTACTTGTCTACGCTCATCGCGATCGGTCCTCGGACTTATGACAAAAAAAACATTGAAAAATGCCGTCATGTTCGATAAAAACGTGTAAAAACCGTTCAACAGTAAGGAAGAAAGATAGCGGCGTGACTTATCATCCCTAAGTATACAAAAAATTAAGTAAAGCCAACCAAAATATTTTTTTTTTCATTATTTTCTATTGCATCATGATTGCATCCGCCATTTCTATGTGAAAATCATAGATTATCAAAAATTAATCGTACAGATGGGATACGTAGGTACTAAGCGTGAGTCAATTTTATAGTATAAGAAATAATATTACTACGTATAGAACGGACACCGCGAACAAAATTTTTGTCCCCATACGTTGAGGCCAATAGACATCAACTCGTTTAGAAACTTGCCGACGCTCATCGTGATTGGTCCTCGGATTTATGTCAAAAAAAAAATTGGAAAATGCCGTCATGTTCAATAAAAACTTGTAAAAACCGTTCAACAGTAAGGAAGAAAGATAGCGGCGTAACTTATCATCGCTAAGTATACAAAAAATTAAGTAAAACCAACCAAAACAATTTTTTTTCATTATTTTCTAATGCATCATGATTGCATCCGCCATTTCTATGTGAAAATCATAGATTATCAAAAATTAATCGTACAGATGGGATACGTAGGTACTAAGCGTCAGTCAATTTTATAACATAATTTAGGTATTTCTGAATTTTTTGTAGCTTTTTTTTTAACCGACTTCAAAAAAGGAGGAGGTTCTATGTTTTTTTTTGGAGGTCCGCCGATTACTCCTTCAATTTTGGACCGATTTTAATCATTCTTTTTTAAAAATAATATGTAATTAAAATATTGATTTTTTAAACTATATTTCCAAAATATTTTTATATACTAGGTAAAATACGTAAACGTGGATAAAGTTATTAAGTAAAAAAAATAGTTTCTAAAAAACAAAAAGATGGAAAACGAAACAGCATTTTAAATTACGACCAACCATTTTCGAACAAATGAAATTCGGGCAAACAAGTTTCAGAGTAAAGATACGTTACCATTCAACACAACTCCTCTTGTCTGGCAGGCGACCGTCTCCTAGTTATTGCATATATTACAAAATACTTCAATATATAAATAGCTTCATTATAAAGTTTTGATTTAATCTCAGTTTATTTTTGACTAATATTAAGTTAAGAACAAAAATGTAATGTAGCTTCCTACCTATAAAGCTAATATTATACCTATTTTCTATTAAGTTTATTCTATTAAGTAAAATAAAATATTGTAATAAAATAAAATAATCAGTTAGATGTCCAATAGGCAGAATATAAACAAAGTGTCGCCCCTGCGTAGTAATGTCATAATATATGACTCGGTTGGGGGCGGGGCCAGGGAGGGGCGCGCCCCGCACGGCCGAACGCGGCGCCAAAATTTGAAGGCGCTGTCATTTCTATACGTAGTAATTATTATTTCGATGGCTATATAGGTAATTTATTTTAGTTTTTTATTTATTTATTGTGCATTAACACGTTCTTGTCGCAAATGAGCGATATTATTTCGATGGCTATATAGGTAATTTATTTTAGTTTTTTATTTATTTATAATTGCACAATGTTACATTACAGACATAATGTACAATCTATAACTATAATACTATACTATAGGTACAATATATAGCAACATTGACCCTGGTAGGAGTGGTAGGGTATCACAATAATAGGTACAGTAAGAAAATTGCACTCTCTTGTACTCAATCATAAATGAACATTAAATTTTTTTAGAGTAGGTACTTATTTATTATTAGCTTAGCACATAATAATATTTTTAGACTAAAAACAAAATAAAATTTCACTTAAATATGTAGGTCATTCTAATAATTCTTAATCATTCATAAACCTTTTTGGGCCCCCGTCTAACATGAATTCTCTAACTGAATAGTAACGTTTTTCTTGTTTGTGCGTTTTTTATTTATGGTGCGGTGTGTTTTTGCATATTTGTATTGTAGTATGGCCCTGATTTCAAGATTAGGTTCAGGTAAAATTAGATTATTGTTACGGCGTGGATTTTTTGACATTCAAAGTAATGCGGGTGCTTACGAACGAAGAGCGCTCGTATAAATGCGTAGACATCGTTCTCAAAAAATGCATAGTTGTAGGTACCTAGAACAAATGGTGAAATTGGTCCTAAAATTTCGAAGTTTTTCTCAAATTATCTCAGCTTCCACAAGTTTTTCGAAGTGCAGAAAAAGTGCATTATCGTGTTGACTTCAAAATCCACATTCACAGAAGAAATTTTGCTATCGTCACTTCGTGATGTCTTACTCACTGTTGCTTGACTGATTGTATTACATGTTTACTTGTCTTATTTACTTATACTCTAAGATTACATGGTATGAAATTTGGCTGTATGGGCTTCGAACTCTTTGCGTGCCCTTGGGCGAAAAAAAAACCGTTTCATATTGACAGCCAAACATGCACAGGCTTCTAATGGCGGCTGGCGGAAACCTTAGAGAAAGGATGAATAGAGTTGTCATTTGGCGTATACCCGTATGGGAGAGAAACAAAGTCTTAGAGAAAGGATAAATAGAGGCGACACGGTAGGAGTGAGCGAGATGAGTAAATACAATATTCCCAAGGCCAAAAAGAGCTAGAGAAACATTTTTTGTCCTTATCGACGTATACAATTTTTTTGCTGGGCACAGTCGCTAACTGTGCCCAGCTAACGAGAGCGGTTTTCTATAATTCTCAAAATCTGAATTTTCAGGGTGAAAACAAGGTGAAAACTGTGTTCTGTGATTGACTTTATGTGTTTTTGCGTTCATAGACTATGGTGCATTGTAGTGTTTTAGGCTGCAATAGCCGCAGTGAACGTAAAATCGACAACATAACCTTTCATTCGTAAGTACACTATTTAGACTTTATTTCGGCCCTAATTGATAAAAATGAATACAGATTATATTTATTAAGGCTCAAATGACGGCTTCAATGTACAGAAATAACGAAATAAAACGTAAATGTTCAAGAAAATAATCGTATTTTGTAGTATTATACACCCAAATTAAGTAGGTAAGTAAAATGAAGCCAGGCGGCCACTTTCCTGTGTCTCCTAAATTTAGTCGGGTACCACGCGTATTGGGGATACCAGCAATTTACTTGAATTTACCCATGCAATATTACCCACAATTGAGGTAAAATAGTGACAACTTAAATTAAAAATAATATCTATTTAAAACAAGCTTGTACAGACGAGAAACCCCCCCCCCACACATATAGTTTTTAACCGACTTCAAAAAAAGAGGAGGTTCTAAGTTTCACTGTCCATTATTAATTAAAGCAATCTGTAACAAATACTTAAACGTACGGTTACATTATTGTACCAAGACCATAAACAACGAAGAAAATATTAGAAACTTTTATAATAAGCTAATTTTATTTAAAGGTCAATAAATAGTAAATATATTAGTTATATACTTATACAAAAACATTAAGAAGTTACTCTACACCAAACATATTTTGCAATGTATAAAAAACTTAACTACTTTTATATATGTATTAGTATTGGCTTTCAAAAAATGCTGTTTATTGAGTTTCTTGCGGCACTTCTCAACAGGCCATTCACGTGGAAGTGCTGGTAGGATAAAAAAAAGTTTTTTTGACGTGCGAAAGTATTTCCTGTAAATCTACTTGCAAAATAAATAATTTTTTTTTTTTTAGTGCATGAAGTATGATGGTTTCATTGTATTACTAGCGACCTGCCCCGCTAATCCTACAATTTTTTCCTAATATTTTCCATAGTCCCTTTTAAGTACATTGCACTGCATGGGTCTCTGCTCACGGTATATGCCAGGACAGGATTATGGCACTGTATAAAGTCTGTTCACCGAGAGTTGATAAAAATAAAATATAATCAGGGGTTCTAAACTCATTATAAAATGCGGCCCGCTAGTTATTCTTGTCGATATATTATAATAAAGAAGTTAAATGGAATAACAATGTTTTTGTTTGTATATTATCATTAGGTATACAGTATGCGATAATTAAGCGACAGTCGCTATTCCAAGACATTTCATAATATTTATCAACGCTCAGCGAACAGACTTTAATTTATATGTATATACCATAGTTCACCAGCCACTCTGGAGTCTAGTACGGGTTCGTAGACATCTCACAATCTCAGAGGTTCTGGTCTCATCACGATAAAAAAATATATTTGAAAACAATCAGTAAAGTTTAAAACAAACATGCAAGCCATTCCACTGTCTTCTTTAACAAAAAAGCTTAAATTTTTATTTTTTTTATTTTACCCAACCGATACGGATCGGTTGTATGGAGAGAGATCAGGGAGGCGATTCTCGGGCGCGTGACATAATGTCGACATCGAGATATCTCGAAAAAACATGGCGGATGTCGATTGCAAACAGATTTCCGTATTCTCAGCATCTCACGGTAGACATATGTCGTGCCCCAGCGTTCGACAAGCAACGAGTGGTCGACAGCAGTAGACATTGGATATTTCACACATTATGTCAGTCGAAATCTCAATTGTCATGTCTAATTAATGTGTATATGTCTGGAGACGATTTTATGTCGTTTTTTATTAATGATAATAAGTGGATAAAAAAAAAATAGAAATGAAAAATAACACTAAATAGAATTAAAGGAAAACAAACGGCGTTTATTCGACTTGTCAAAGTTGTGTTGTCAATTCGAAATCGCGAAAAGAAAAATTACGTTACTTTTCACGCAGCTATATTAGACAAAATATTTCATTTCCTTCTTTGAGAACCTATTTTATGATACTTTTGTGTTGTAATGTATTATAGCATTTATGTTGTTTAGTATTATATTAGTTTTATGATATATTAAAGACTATTCTAGTTCCAAATTCGTGTAGCTCGATTGTGATTCAACACAATCGAAAAAACGGAACGTAACACCAAAAAAGTATGACATTTTGGCGACATTTATCTCTATTGGCACCGAGAATAGGTCAAAATGAAATTATAGAGATTTTGGTGACATTTTCAGCAGACATTTAAAATTCGACATTATCTCGAAATAGAGATATCTCGCAAGAACCGAGAATCGCCTCCCTGTAGTCACACCAACCTTCCCATACTACTATAGTAGACAATAGGAGTTAGCAAAGATACAGTAAAACAGGCATGGACAGCGACTTTGACTTATTTATACAAGTATAAATCGAAGTCTCAAAATATTGATGATTATAAGAAAAATACATCGCAAATCATCAATAGTCCTATTAGTTTATCGTATATAAAAATATAAAAAAAACATGGGGTAAATCATGGGGTAATATTCTCTTTTCTGGTAACACTACGTAATCAATGTACTTTGTTTCTCTCCCTTACGGGTATACGCCTGATGACAACTCTATTCATCCTTTCTCTAAGAACAAAGTACATTGATTACGCAGTGTTACCAGAAAAGAGAATATTACCCCATGATTATATATAAAAATATTAAAAAAACATGGGGTAGTTTTTTTATATTTTTATATAGGTACGATAAACTAATAGGACTATTGATTATTTGCGATGTATTTTTTCTTATAATCATCAATATATTGAGACTTCGATTTATACTTGTATAAATAAATCGAAGTCGCTGTCCACGCCTGTTTTACTGTATCTGTGCTAACTCCTATTGTCTACTATAGTAGTATGGGAAGGTTGGTGTGACTACAGATCTCTTAGCTTGTATTAAATAAATATTATTTTTAATTTAGGTTGTCACTTGTCACTATTTTACCTCAATTGTGGGTAATATTGCATGGGTAAATCAAGTAAATTGCTGGTATCCCCAATACGCGTGGTACCCGACTAAATTCAGGAGACACAGGAAAGTGGCCGCCTGGCTTCATTTTACTTACCTACTTAATTTGGGTGCATAATACTACAAAATACGATTATTTTCTTGACCATTTACGTTTTATTTCGTTATTTCTGTACATTGAAGCCGTCATTTGAGTCTTAATAAATATAATCTGTATTCATTTTTTATCAAATAGGGCCGAAATAAAGTCTAATTAGTATACTTACGAATGAAAGGTTATGTTGTCGATTTTACGTTCACTGCGGCTATTGCAGCCTAAAACACTACAATGCACCATAGTCTATGAACGCAAAAACACATTAACTCAACCACAGAACACAGTTTTCGCCTTGTTTTCACCCTGAAAATTCAGATTTTGAGAAATAAAGAAAAACGCTTTCGTTTGCTGGGCACAGTTAGCGACTGTGCCCAGCAAAAAAATAGTATACGTCGATATGGACAAAAAATGTTTCTCTAGCTCTTTTTGGCCTTGGGAATATTGTATTTACTCATCTCGCTCACTCCTACCGTGTCGCCTCTATTCATCCTTTCTCTAAGGAAACACACTACCGTGTCGGGGCCTGTCGTGTCGCGCTCTGTCGTGAGAGTCGTGACGGTCGGTGTGCACACTTACGTGTCGTGTCGGGGCGCGATTCTGTTCAGAAATGAACGAAATAAACGCCAGACGTTTATTTCTTTCATTTCTGAACAGAAGCTCGCAGTGTTTGCCTTTGTCTGGGTGTTTTCTATAATGTATAATGGTATTTATTTATATAAAAAAAGTATTTAAGTATATTTATCAGGAATCTAGTACCTAGTAACTCATTATCACGCTGCAAAAACAAATTTAAAAAAAAAGCGTCCACTTGTTCGCGCCACGAGCCGTGCGCGGGTATAGATAGAAACACATTTGCAGGGCGTGTCGTGTCGCGTCATAACTCCCACCACCGCCGTGGCGCAATCGGCGGCCAGCAGTCCGCGCCACGACAGAGCGAGTCACGACACGACACGCCCTACAAATGTGCTCCTAACCATATAAAATGTATGAACGCGATATGCTTCTGGCGCGACACGACACGCCCCGACACGGTAGTGTGTTTCCGCCATTACTCACGGCGTTCCTCAATCTATTATCATGGACAACGGTTCACAATTTATAAGTTCACAACTAAAGGAATTGTTATCTAAATACAAAATTCCTAGGATTCATTACACTCCTAAATACACTCCACTGGTAAACACCGTGGAAAGATATAACAAAACCATAGTCACGGCAATCGCAACCTTAATTGATAACGATCATAGGTCTTGGGACGTTAATTTGCCTAAAGTACAATTTGCTATTAACAACTCAGTTAATGAAGTCACAGGCAGAGAAAATTATCTCTGTCTACGGTGCAGGGGGTGCAGGCCATGCAGCCAATATAAATTGACAGCGCAGAACATGATTGACAGCACGCTGAGCACGCACGCCACGCACGCACAGCATAGCATGACAGTTGACATTAGCTCACATGGGGAATGTTTTGTTTATTTTTTGTAATTATTTTGTATTTAATATTGTAGCTTTGCTTTGCGTTTTGATAAAATACAGTACCTAGTAATATGTTAAAATGACTGAAACTCGTGTGGGATTTCTGTATAACGCTGCATCTAGTCTTTTATCTGTAGAAAACAGCCAAACTCAAACTTTGTTACGAAGTTATTACTTGTAAGTTGCTTTTTTTTAAGTCATCATCAGACGCACAATGTGCAATATGTGCATGGTAGTACTTAATGGAGCTCGAATATGTAGGATATAGCGTATTGCGCTTGATAATCCATAAGGCGACTGATCATTCGTTTCTTATGACCTTAACCTTTTTTAAATGGCAGGAACAGGTCCAAAGAAAATTGAAAAAGATGGAGGGAGGCCTTCCTAAGGTGACTCTCTGACTCTTAACCCTGCAGTGGGACATAAACAGCGGCAAAAAAAACCTTTTTAACCTTTTCACCGCTAACCACTTGTATCCAAGTTCGGGATTTTCGTGACCTTCACGCCACTACTTCTTCACAAGTAATGTTGACGTATAGCGAGACATCACGTTCGGGATGGATGGGCAGTGAAAAGGTCGAGTATATCCACAGCAAACAGCATAGCCTCCAATTTTCTCTGCTCTTTTTTTCCAGAACAAGATGTCGCGAGATATCCAAAACGGCAGTTCTCGCACCACAATATTTTTCTTCTAAACTACGATGCCCAGATTGTGGTATAGAGTGGCAAAAAGGAATGGTAAATAAAGTAAGTTGCTGTAAATACAGGCTATATCTATTGTGTCGGTGCAAATGGGCCATCAGTTGTTGGAATAGCTATTACATATGCAAAATAAATCTTTCTCGTTTTAGCTTCTCTTTCATTGCTCGCTTTGATGAATAGTTCTTTGTTTAGGCTTAAAGTATAAAGGAAATAATATTGTATTTATTTCTTATTCCTTTGTTCGGTTCATATGTCATTTGATGTAGCACTCACCTTTTCAAGTTTTGATCAGAATAAAGTAAATATTTATTTAATGATCATATTAATTATTTTATTTATTACCACTGCCCAATATCAGTGGCCACCAACTAGCAATTCACATGATTTTTAATAAATTTAGTTCGAATTTGACACACATGTGTGTCCGATGGCAGCCAATTGCTGCAGCGGTGTCCACAACACGCCACAATTTTTTTAAATACATTTTGTAGCTCATGGCAGCTATTCCCTATAGTGGTCCATTGCAATTAATATGAATAATGTTAACTAACACCAACATTATATTTTTAGTTACGAAAAAGGCAACTTAGTAAACAGGCTAAACGAAGATTAAGAAGAAACTCTCTTAGAGAAAAAGAGACCAATTGTGAAAAGGAACTATTTTACAATAAGGAATTGGTATATAAATTTATAGATTTTTATTTATTTGATTTTACGCCAATAGTAAACCATATAACCTCTAGAGTAGATTAACTATATGAATCATTCTACTAATATTTTAAAGGCGAAAATTATGTGTATGTTTGTTACTTCTTCATGCTCAAATGGTTCAACCAATATTTATGATAGTTGGTATGTAGGTAGCTGATACCTTGGATTAACACATAGGGTACTTTTTATCTCTAAAAGTATGCGAATTGATGAAGTCTGATATAGGTGGCGCTGCTGTGCATAAATAAATACACGCAAACGAAGTTGCGCGGGTTTCACTAGTTGTATATACAGATATTGTCAATTTACTACGACATTCAACATCTGCCATTTCGCGGTATTCCTAGAGATTTTATTAAATCTCTCTTTATCCTCAGTTCTCTGCATCAAATAGACAAGACATTAAGAAAGTTCATCTCAATTTGAAATTATTAGAATACTCTCGTAAACTATCCACTTTTCATATCTTAAACAACAGGTATCTCTAGATAGAGCATAGTGGTAACAGAAGAGACTTTTGTCAAAACCTAACACATGTAATAAATTCATAGTTTGAGACTTTACTAATAACACTAAATAAATTTTCAATTTCAGGTACAAGTTTGTACTTTCTGCAAACACAGCACAATCACACCACTAATAAAATTAGAAAAAGACAAAATAACTAAAACATTTAAAATAAATAAGAGATTAGATGAAAAATTTAAAAATAAAGTTAAAATTGAAACACAAGTAAAAGAAAGGAAACCTGCAGTAAATGTTTATGCAACATCGATGGATATATTTTCCTTGAAAAATAAAGATAACACCCTATCAAGTGCTACACAGATACCAGTAAAAGTTATAAAAAATAATAAGAAAAAGAAAGACAAGTTTGCAGGGTTGTGTCAGCAAGCGGTACTCGCATCGGCAAAGTTAAAGGATGAACAGAAAAAACAGAATAAACTGAATTTATTCCTAAAACCATCTTCATGAACTAGTAGAGGACCATGATACAGATTCTATGTCACGAATATTTCAAATCATGCACAATGAATCGATGTGCATGTGCACGCCTTCCACTCCACCTTATATAGCCAAATGGACTTCGTAAAATAGAATATCTGTTATTATTCTCCATAAATATATTGCTCATTGAAATTATTACAGAAATCTTTGCCCTAAATATCCTTCTACTTCCAGTGGTATATAAGTCAGCCGCCCCTTTTTAGATAAATAATTACAACACAATCTAGTTCCAAACTCCAAACTAAGCAAAGAGCAAACATACAAAGCTAATACATACATTGCCACTAATATTAGCTCTGACGAACTCAGTGGTGGACTCAGATTATGTAAAATAAGAACTATTGGTGATCAGCATCATTCTCTATTCCAATTTCTACCGCCTTCGCAGATAATAATAATAATAATAAAAATCAAAAAAAGATATCTTGCTAGCACTTATGCATTTTATATGTAGATATCAGTGACATGATTATTACAGTAACTATTAAACTAACAGCTCGTAGATAATGATTAAACAATTATTGTAGAAATATTACTTATTAGTTTTTCATTTTCTCTTAATTACTATCACATGTATATCCATTACATTTGTATTAGTATGCCCTGTTATGACATGTAAATGCCCATCGTTGAAAGTTTTATAGAAATTGTATGAATCATTATTATTTATGTATTTAAAAACATCTATCCCTTCTTTACTTGAATCTAGAATTAGATTTGTATAACCAATTGCTCCGGCAGCATCTGTAGGACCATCAATGCCGTCTGTTCCAGCACTAAGCAGATAAATATCAAATTCTTCTAAATCATCTTTCATATTGTAAATGTAATTAGAAAATTCAAGCGCCAGCTGTTGATTTCTACCGCCCTTTCCGTTTCCTTTTACTTCCACGGTTATTTCACCTCCTAATATCAAACATAAATCTACACTAGAATTATTTTCTAACTTCTTTACAAAGTCTGCATTTATCCCTGGAATTGATAATGACTTGATCTCTTTTTGTAGGGTGTCTATCTCAATGTTTCCTTTCAAGAAATCGCACAAAACTTTTGCCAATGTTGCATATGCCTTTGCTATATCTGTCACATTTCCAGTAATAATATTTGATAGAGTTATAGGAAAATAATTGAGATGTTTTGCTTCATCAAATGCTGCTGCAATGCTCAATTTGTTTGATCCTATTATAAAGTTTTTTACTTTACTTGTGGGAAAATTTTCTGGAGAAGTATCTTCAAATAACACTGTATTCATTGATTCAGGCAAATTATCAATTAATTTATATTTCTTTAATATATTTATAGCTTCTAATTTATCATCTTGATTCATTGTAGTGGGTCCACTTGCAATTAAATCTAAAGGATCACCGACTATGTCTGAAAGGATTAATGAGACGACTTCAGCAGGTTGTGCTTTTATTACTAATTGTCCTCCTTTTATATCGGATATCCTTTTCCGAACAGTGTTCAGTTCTGTTATGTCTGCACCAGAATTTGCCAATTTCTTTATTAATATGGACTTTTCTTCTAATGTTATAGGTTCCTTAGGTAATGGTAGTAAAGCCGAACCACCGCCAGATATTAAAACTAAGAGTAAATCATCCTTCCCAAGTTTTGTAACAAGATCTTTAACTTTCCTAGCCGTTGTTTCTGCGCTTTCATCTGGCAAGTTATTCTTGGCTCCTTCACGGTAAACTACATTCTTATTAGTTGATCTACGGTTGTAACTTCCAAATGGTATGCTTATAATACCTTGTTTGATTTTATAGTCTAAAATATTTTCAACTTCATTGGCCATGTTTTGTACAGCTTTACCAAATCCAATTATATAAACATTTTTATTCTGTAGATTGTAATTTTCACTTACAATACTTAGTTGTTGTGTGACTGGACTGTATTTGATAGATTTTCTTATAAGATTCTCCGGCAGTACCGCTGATACACTGCTTTTGAATATCTGAAGAAGATCACTAATTACTGATTTAGCCATTTTTATGCAATAATAATGTGTATTTTGGCACTAGTGGTTATTTCCATAGAAGTGATTATGTATTTTTATCATTGTCTTATCATAAAAATAATCTTACAAACTTGTTTACAAAGTTTCATGAATGAAATGTCATGTCAATGTCATAAAGATAACTTTTTTCTTTCTTCAAGTTCTTCAAGTTGTGGCTTTGTATTCTTGTTCGTTGCAATTAGCCAGCGTTATTGTAATATGTTAATATATCATTTAAAGCAGCGTATTCATGTTATCTCGTCTCTAAAGGCGTGTACGCACGATCGAACATGGTGAACATGGAACACGAACACGGAACATGTGGTTCGCACGTGTGGACGTAAATTAGCAAAGCGAACATGAACACCTACAAACATAGTTCTACTTGTGTTCGCGCGCAACGACTCACGTCCGAACAATGGTGTCGAACAAAAGAGGCTACCAAGCTTTACTCGTTTGGTTCGATGTTCGTGTTAACAATGTTCTTGTTGGGTCGTGCTGAGAACATCGTCCACACAGAACAACCAAATTGGATCGACACGAACACTTTTGACGAACAAATTGTTTGATGTTCGTTAGTGGTACGCACGTGCGAACAAAGTGTTCGTGTTCGATGTTCACCATGTACGTGTTCGGTCGTGCGTACACGCCTTAAGACGACCCGAAGAAAGATGATAATGAAATGCAATTTTTTTTAGAAAAGGCGGATTTTGGATTCAACACGATAATGCATTTTTAAAAGTTCCTGATTATAAACCCCAATCACTATGCATTTTAACCAATTTTTGCTTCACATTACAGTATCAATACTGTAGGCGATGGGGTCAGTCCAAACAAGGTCTCTTACTTGGTATAACTGTTTATTACATATTAAACAAAAAATATCAAAATAAAACTAAGAAATCAATAACATGACAACGAAACAAAATCAAAGTTAAAGAGACATATGCGGCGACGTAGCAGCCCAAAGACAATAAAACCAAATATAACTAAAGAGGCCGCTACGTCGTCTACATTCTCCGCCCCAGTGTCGGAACGCCGACACTCAACATTCTGCATCCTATAAAAGTTGTCTCGACAATTTCTACGTAGACCAGGTGAATCTTTCAACAGTAGTACCACGAAAGGCACCGCAGCCGGACAAAGCTGTAAGACTCCCAATAAGATAATCTAACTCAATTAACTCAACAAGTCGAGACACACGAGAAAGGTTCACACAGCGATCAAACAGACGTCCGACGACCAGGAATGGAAACACTAACCAAAACTATCAACTAGTAACTAAGTAATATTACACTTGCAGCTCCTATGCGGTCTCATCACGCAGTAAGCTGATATCACAAATCAACGCGCAACAACTAGCACACAACTTAAGAATAGTTACTTGTCTTGTGTAGTAACTACTATATAAAATACATGCCAAACAAATTGACAAATTGTTTAAACGTACCTTACAGCGTAGAGTAGGTATAAGTTTTACTTTAGAACACGCCAAAATGTCAAAAATTCCCCGCCCCAGTGTCGGATCGCCGACACTCAACAACAACCTATGTAATTAGGCGGTGGACGGTCAACATTCGAGAACCAAAGAGGTATTCTGGACATACAAGGTAAGTCTACAACTGATTTCTGATGGTGAATACGCTTCGCGACTTTATTCAAACTTCGAGGCTGGTCTGTATTGTCAGACGCGACGTCGCTAGCATAAAAACGTTTTAACCGATTTCTAAACAGTCTATCAGAGTAAGTTAAATGTACATTATTTACAGTTTCAACAGTAGCGCGACGATGTGGCAGAATTGGTGGCGTATACAACGCGGGCGATACGGACAATTTACATGTTAAAGGCTGCAACTGTTGCTCAGAAGCGGACAGCGAAGACAAGCGAGGCATCTCAATCTGCAAAGTACTGTTAGATGGCTCGCACTGCAACTCCACAGGCGAACTCTGCAATGGCGACTCCAAGGGCAAGGACCGCAACGGAGACCCAGAAGAGGAAGACTGCAAACGTAACTCGGTGGGTTTGGAATGCAATTGCAACTCGCAAGGCACGGACTGCAAGGAGGCGTACGAATTCGGCATCAACGCGGATGACAAACGCGCGTCATCCGTCTCAAAACGAACCGAGACCGGGCACAGATGTTGCGTACTGGTACCTAAGGACGCAGATTCACATTGCGTTACAGTCGATGAGTTACCCACCTCATTTACAACACAAACAGTTCCATGCACACACGAACCTAGCGTTGTATCAGTGACAAAGAGTTTGCTCTTACTCTGTTGAATGCAGCGAATCGGAGCAATTAACTTATAGTTATCCTGACCTATCAACAATTTAGGTTTAACAATAGAACTAAAGTTATATACAAAGTCATTGTCGAGAACATCTTTATATTTACAACTGGCGAACATACGCTGCGCAGGTAAATCAAATTCGCCCATCTTATGCGCTTGTAAACTAAAACGCTCACCATCATTGTTAGAAATGGTACAATTTACACTCTGCACGGAACACTTTAATTGCGTGGAGACCCACGCACTATTTACATGTATAGTTGACGTTTCACCCTGTAGGCCAGCTTGTTCAGCAACATCAGCTGATATCAACGTCACCGTAGCGCCATCATCGAGAAGTGCATGTATTTGAACGCTACCGTTTGGACCGTGTACAGTCAGCGGTACAATTTTCAATAAAACTCTCGAACCCGCAGACGTGGTTGTGTGCGCGACTGTACCAACGCTATTCGAAGATGACTCACTCTCCTGCTTCGATTTTGTTCGAATTTTATAATGCAGCAAAGGATGATGGGGAAGCTGACATTCATCAACGTCACAATTTTCCGCTTGGCATTTCGAACTGCAGTGTCGCGAGCCTAGACACTTAAAGCACAACTTTTTAACTCGTACAAAGTGCCAGCGGTCACGGCGCAATGCCTTCTTAAAAATAGTGCAATCCGGTAACAAATGGAAACTTCTCCTACAAAAATTGCATGGACCTTCTGTCACAGTGTGACAACAGGTGACAGGTGGTGTCTCAGTGGTAGCCGTCTCCTCAACTGTCATATGTACAATTTTTCTGTCATCATGCTTGTTCTTAAAATCGATATGACAAAATATATGACTAATCCCCGCATCCGCTGTTTTAGTTGCTTCGGAATGTAAAAACTCGGCAAACAATTCTAATTTGGCTTTATACATATCGGGATTATTGTACAAGTAGTCTGCCCACTTAGAGACCAGCGTGCTAGGACATTTTGAGATTACGGATGTTAATAAATCCGGGCTACGCAGATAATCGGGTTGATTAATAGCTTTTACTGCGGCCACATAGTTCTTAATCTTCACGGCAAAGTTAACTATTTCCGTGTGATAAGCCATTGGTAAATTAGAAATCTTTTTCAATTGACTCACCAGTTTTAGCATGACGACCTCAGGGCGCCCAAATCGTAGCTGTAGGGCTTCAATAATATCGACAGGGGATGTGTTACCGATAAGCAATGACGACACCGCCTCTCGGGCCTCACCACGCAGACACTTTCTCAAGCGCCACAAGTTTTCAGTATCTGAAAAATTACACATATCTGTAGATTCATGGTAAGATTTATAAAATTGTAGCCATTCCAATGGATCGCCGAAGAACAGTGGCAGGTCTTTAGAGGTGCTCATTCGAGATAGAAGTCCTCGGTCGCATACGTCCTTAGTCGCGGTGGTTAGAGACTCCTTAAGTGCGCAGGCCAACAACTGAATGTCGGTCGCCGCGGCCGTTGCCGCCGGCGCCGGTAACTGCCCGCTGGGGCGAGACAGCTCAGGAGCATCCAGGGCGCTGCTCTCTAACCATTGCTCCACCTTGATGTGGGAGCTAGACACCGATGAGACTTTTGAGCTCTCCCCTTCAAGGGCGGCGATGTTGGCAGCTAATCGTTTATCTAACAAATCTTTTTGTATTTTCAATTCCTTTCGCTCAAGCTCTTTCATTAATTCTTGCCGCTCAAGCTCTTTCATTAATTCTTGCCGCTCAAGCTCTTTCTTCAATTCTTGCCGCTCTATTGCGGCTCTAGCTTCTGCTGCTTCAAGCTCTAGCTGCTTTTTACGAGCTTTTAATGATAAGCTAGACCTTTTGGACATTGAAGTTTGCGCAGACTTAGCGCTGGCGGTTTTAAGTTCCAATTTTTCTGAGACCGCTCGTTTGGACTCTTCAGCTACCTTGGCAGTTAGTTCGCGAGTCATGCTGCGCGTTTGCACCTTAACTGGCGGCGGCGTCACGAACATTCTGTATCAATAACAGTAGCCCTTTAGGTAGGTACCCCACAAACTGGTTCGCGCACAAGCGAATTCAATTGGACGAAGGACCACAAATGTAGGCGATGGGGTCAGTCCAAACAAGGTCTCTTACTTGGTATAACTGTTTATTACATATTAAACAAAAAATATCAAAATAAAACTAAGAAATCAATAACATGACAACGAAACAAAATCAAAGTTAAAGAGACATATGCGGCGACGTAGCAGCCCAAAGACAATAAAACCAAATATAACTAAAGAGGCCGCTACGTCGTCTACAAATACTATGAATCAAAAACGATACAAATGAAATAATAAATTAAAGAGAGTGATTAATGAAACATCCGAGTATATTATAAAATACTTTCAGCCTATAGAAATATAATCTTATGGTTCTAAACCAATATTTACAAGATAAAAGAAAGGCGGAACACAAGGGAATCTTCTGGCCAGGGCGGCCAGGCTGGGGGTGATGTCTTGGGGTGGCTCAGTTTGACTAATAAGTTTGACGTGGAAGAAAGGGCTCCGACAATGTCTTAAGTCTGCGGTTGTATTATATATCGCAGAAACATTAGCGCGATTCAGAATTCTAGTGGCGCCGTCATGTGTTCGCATTGTGAACTTTTTCTTCACTCTGTGGTTCTTCTGTATGGCGCTAGGTGTCGCCACACATCCATGCAACGGGAGGCGTCGCCGTCGGCGGCGTGGCGCCAGTCGTCGCTGGGCCGATAAGCCGGATTTGATGCACAGTTGTATCGGCCGGAACCATTTACTAACTTATAACTAACTTGTTCGGGAACAACTAGATGTCATTGAAATTCACGTAGATAGTACGCTGAAAAATATAATTACGTAGTTATTAATTAATTCAACAACCTACGATAGGAATCCAATATCGATGGGTCAAAATGTTGTCATCGAAAATATACAAAATAATGTGTTGCGAAAGGACAAATATCTAGAATTCTAGAAGTTTAATAACACAAACACAACACATAATAAGTATCAGACTACCCATGGTATTCATAAGCATAGAATAAATAAATATATAGGGACAAATAACACAGATTGAGCTAGCCCCAAAGTAAGTTCGAGACTTGTGTTATGGGATACTAACTCAACAATACTATATTTTATAACAAATCTATATATATAAAAATGAAACCCGCTGGTCTACCATGAAACGTAATTCCGAAACTTCGGACGTTCGTTTCGTTGAATTCTAACCATGAAGTACATTTCGTTCCGAAATACGTACGAAAACGATATGCCTTCGTTTTTCCTCAGTATTACCTACCATGAAGTTGCAATCCGAAACACGTAATGTCACTTTTGACAGGACTAATATCGGGTCTTAATGTCAAATTACACGAAAGCTCAAGGGCTAACGTTTTACTTTCGTAAGTATAAATTTTGAAGTAAAATTTTGTTTAAAATTTATTTCTCATAAGACCACAGAACACAGAAAGAAGGAGAAATGTCATTAGATGGTTTTTGTACCGGAACCGATGTCGCCACTTACACACACAATTACATTTTAACACATTCATAGAATAATCTCGACAGTCACTCTCACACAAATCGTAAGCCCGTAATTTGCAGTTCGATTACGAACACCGAGCAAAAAGTTCATTATAGTGACGGGAACCTAACGAAATAGGGCGACAAGCGACTTAGAAGAATCAAGTTCCTGCACATTTGTGCAGAAAATTGTGTAGAAAATGGCGACATGCGCCCCGTACACAAACCATATCTCTTGTATTCTGATATCTGTGCATAAGACATTATACATATAAGTCACTTATACTTAATTTTAAAGTAATAAGTGCTGCAATCAGCGTACAGTGCAGTGGTTTTTTTTACTAAATTGTGGCGTCGACCGACCATTTGTTTGGGCCATACCCATCCATACGCGCCATACGCGTGACAAAGTTGTCGCCGTCCCGCATGGCCGGATAGCGCTGTCTCACTCTGCGCGTTAGCCGCCAAAATTCAACCTGGTTCGCGCACGCACAGCTCTTCCCGCGCATTCTAATATTCTTTATTTTTATAATATTTACATCAAATTTATTTTTTAGCTGTTCAGTTTTGTGACTTTCAGTATTACCTCAGTTTATGTGAGTTTATTGCTACCTACATTTACATACTGACTTTTCCCATTTATTAAACTCTAATTGGTAGGATGTTGTGCGCTACCGGCACCCTGTCACAAATTATTTTGTTAATGTAGTGAATTTATTTTGCACTGAAACGTCCTCTTTTACACAGTTTCAGCCCTTAGTGTTTATAATTTTATTCATACGACATATACATAAGTATGTTTTAATATTTTAGTGAAAATGACGATGTACGCAATTTTGAGGTGATGGAGGAAGAGAGGACGGAACGGCGCCGGCCGGCGGGCCGTCGGCAAGGTTCCACGAAAGAGCTATGCCTATCGAGGAGTTCATAAGGTCGAAGAGCATTTAGATCATGGAACTCTCTCATTCAACTTCTTGAGCAAACTAGGTAAACAAATTTTGAATAATTATTTTATGATTTGACAATATTTTTAATGGTGTTTTAAGACAGGGAAGTTTCAAGTACTAATAAAAAGAGATTAATCACAGTAAATCAAATTCTTTTATTCAATGTTAACATAAAAATAAATAGAGAATTATATAATTTAAAACATGATAAAATCTTAATTGCACGAAATAAAGTTTATAAAAAATTCACTAGGTCATCTTTTCTTGTCTTTCAGATTACATAATGGACTGTGTGTGGATCTCTCACCCTCCGAACGAAATGCAATGCTGCTGGGTTTCCTGATTGTATTGGAAACCATATTGGATACGAATTTATAGCCGTGATTCAATTTCTTCTTCAGATAATAAAATTTGTATCATGCAGTTCTATTTCTATGTAATAGTGCCGCGTAAGCTGGCACGTAGGTATTCTCATACGTTTCTCTTTTTCATTGTTGGGTATTTCGTCGCCAATTAATAAATACTAGTATTTTCAATAAAATAAGATGTTTCATTTGTCATTAAAGAAATCCGCGCAACTTCGTTTGCGTATATTTTATTTCTCATAATAGTTTGTGTTTCTATAAAAAAAAAACGCATTAAAATCCGTTGCGTAGTTTTGAAGATCTAAGCATACATAATGACGACGGGCGAAGTCCCGGACAACAGCTAGTTTTATACCTACTTATGTAAGATTCTCAATTCTCATATCAACAATATCGCTATGGAGACGAATATAAATAACACAACGCGCCTTATTTAAAATGTCTATAACTTGTGTGAATTAAACAATAACGAACATACTTTTTAAATTGTCTGGTATATACTACTTCATTTATCACAAAAAAAAATCGCGTGACTATAAAAGACCTCTCATCTTTCATTCACTCACGAAAGTGCTCTATGGTTCCGAACCAAATTGTTGAATACGAAAAATGTTCATGGTAGCTTCTTGTTTCGTATTGCGGACGTGTTTCGTTCGGGTCCGTTGTTTCGAATGGACATTTTCATGGTAGACCAGCCGTTTTCCGTTGTCACGACATAACATGAAAACGGCTTGACCGATTTGGCTGATTTTTTTTTTGTAGTTTTCTAATACTCTGTACAAGGTTCTTACGGAAAAAAATATTAAGAAAATCTCTCAGAAAGATTGAAAAAAAACGAAACAGTACCCGGGCGAAGCCGGGCCGGGCAGCTAGTACATTATATAGATAAACACCCAAAACCCAGGTCTATCAGAAAAAGGTCGTATTTTATCACGACTCGACCGGGATTCGAACCCGGGACCACCTGGGTTGGAATGGTAACCATTACGCCACGGAGGTTGTCACAAAGTTATTATTTTTTTGTACAAAGCAACGTCTCATAGTCCAGATAAAGGAAAAATTGCGAAAAGCATAAATTTTAATATGGTTACATCATATAACAAAAATATTTCAAAACTAGCTTTTTTGCCCGCGACTTCGTCCGCGTGAAGTTCCAAACCCGTTCCCGTGGGAACCATATTAAATTTTGGGAAAAGCTATAGCCTATGTCACTCCCTGATAATGTAGCTTTCTACTGGTGAAAGAATTTTTGAAATCGGTCCAGTAGTTTCGGAACATATTCAATGCAAACAAACAAACAAACCAACAAACAATCAAATCTTTCCTCTTTATAATATTAGTATAGATATTTCAAACTTACTATGTACTCCTTTCTTCATGAATGGGTAGAGGTGTTAAATTGAAATTCATATTAAATACTCAGGTCTATAATACCTTTAAGCTGTAACAAAATCAATCTTCTATGTCAACGCAGTATACCTACATATTTGTACTACGGAATCCTCGGTTCGCGAGTCCGACTCACACTTGGCCGGTTATTTAATAATATATAAACAGTCTATAGTCTATAATAAGCAGTCGACGCTGTCTATTGCGTCCTGTTGCCGCTGGCGCCGCCTCTTCTTGTCCCAAGGCGGGTACGGGATCTTCAGGTGCACGGTCTGGATGTGCAGCTTCACGGAGTACTTTTGTGTGAAACGCCTCTCGCATTGAGGACACTGGTATGGCTTTTCGCCCGTGTGTACCTGCAGAGAACAAATCCATAATAATATTATAAATGTGAAAGTGTTTGTTTGTTTGTTTGTTTGCCCTCCCTTCACGTCGAAAGTAATGAACGGATTGATATGTGCAGATCTCAACTGGGAATAAACGTTTTTTTTTTATTGGGGATAGTTTAAGGTCTGGAGAGTGACATAGGCTAGTTTTTATCCCGGAAAAACACCTTATTCCCACGGGAAATAATAAAGTGCCTAAATAATATTTTGTTCTTCTGTCACGTCTTTTGTCGACATAAGGCAAATTTTTTCCCACGGGATAGAGATTCCCATAGGAAAAAAATATTGACATTAACCCTTGACCATGCGGGCGGAGTCGCGGCCATCGCGGGTAACAGCTAGTCTAATAAAACACACTTTTGCTATTATTTGACAGCGCGGTGGTCCGTTGGTAGTGATACTACCTTCGGCACCAGGGGAAGCGAATTCGATTGCCGTTCGGGGCAAACGTTTATGTGATCGCATTTGTGTTTGTTTGTTCTCGAGTCTGGGAGTTGTCTATGTATTACTAGCTGAGCGGCAAAGTTTGTTCCATCTTAGAGGCACTACCCTACCCTACCCTGTCCTTGTCCCTGTCCTGGTTCTAAGCTACCACCACCAATTTTCAGCCAAAACGCTTCAGCCGTTCTCGAGTTTTAAATAGTGTAACTAACACGACTTTCTTTTATATATATACTAGCTGACGCGGCAAACTTTGTTCTGCCTTAGAGGCACTACCCTACCCTACCCCTACCCCTACCCTATCCTACCCCTACCCTACCCCTACCGTTTTTAAGATGTATTCTGCTATTCGGAACGGAAACAAATTCAACAAATCAAAAACTGTTACATAGTTTAAATTTGGCGCCTTCTCATTGTTTCATTATTATCTGTGGCCTACATTATCTGTGCCCGCTCTGTGTCACTTCCGTTTCCTTTATGGTTGACAACTAGTCTGTATTGTTGTACACATTTTCTATTCTTAATAAATTGATATTCATCTGTCGATTCATAGTTTAATTCATCAGGTTATGGGCCCAGGATGCCGATATATCGATAGTAGAAATCAATTCAGTGAATAGTTTCAGTGATTAGTTTTGCAGTCGCATTTAACCTCACTTTGCATTTTACCGGCGCATCAATTTTTGCAAATCATGGGTTCAAGCAATAATATGACCCTGATAGAAAGATTAACCGGCAGAGATAACTTTGCAAGCTGGAAGTTCGCGGTCAAAACATATCTAGAACATGAAGAACTGTGGGAATGTGTATCAGGCACCGGTCTAAGCGATCCAAAGAAAGACGTGAAGGCAAAGTCAAAAATAATTCTTTTAGTGGATCCGGTGAATTACATTCAAGTCCAAGAAGCCAGTACTGCCAAGCAGGTATGGGATAACCTGTGCAGAGCCTTCGACGACTCAGGCTTAACACGTCGAGTTGGATTATTACGAGACCTCATTACGACAACGCTTGAAAATTGTCAGAGTATCGAAGAATACGTAAACAAAATTATGACTACAGCGCACAAGCTCAGGAATATCGGGTTTACAGTCGATGACGAGTGGCTGGGAACGTTATTACTCGCTGGACTCCCAGATCAGTATAAACCCATGATAATGGCAATAGAAAGCTCTGGTGTCGCTATAACAGCAGATTTAATAAAAACAAAACTGTTACAGGAAGTCAAAAATCGTGATTCAAGTGTATTTATCGTAAATAAAAGCAAGTTTATTAAGCAACCTTTCAAACAGAATAAACAAACAAGAGGACCAAGATGTTTCTCATGCAACAAATATGGACATATTGGTAAAGACTGTAAAGTGAAAAATAATAAGAAACAAAGTGATAACTCTTTTGTAGCCGTCTTTTCAGCCTCAAACTGCTATGATTCTGGATGGTATGTCGACTCAGGTGCAGCAATGCATATGACGATGAATAGGGCTTGGCTTTATGATGAAATTCCACCTCCAATCAAAACCATCCGTGTAGCCAATAACAAAGAGCTGCGAGTTGAGTCCTGCGGTAAGGTGAACATTCAAGTTAAAAGTAAAAATGGATCTACAAACAGAATACAGGTAAAAGATGTTCTTTATGTACCCGAGTTATCAACAAATCTTCTGTCAGTCAGCAATATAGTCAAAAATAATTGTAATGTAAAGTTTGACAGCCAAGGTTGTTATCTGTATAATAAACATAATGTTGAAGTAGCAATGGCAACACTTGTTAACAATATGTACAAGCTGAATGTTGTCTCCGTCCAAGCATTTTTGTCAACAACTAATGATGATTTTTATCTGTGGCATCAGCGCCTAGGTCATCTGAACTATAATGACATGAGGAAGCTGAAGGATCACACCGAAGGAGTGAGAATACCTCAGAGCAGCGAGCTGACCTGCATCCCGTGCATTGAAGGAAAACAGGCAAGGTCACCATTTCCAAGTGAAGGTTCCCGAGCAAGTCAACTGCTAGAAATCATTCACTCTGATATATGTGGACCTATGGAGGTGAATTCACTTGGAAATGCAAGGTATTTTCTCACTTTTATTGATGATTTTTCTAGAAAAGTATGTGTTTATACTATAGAATCAAAGTCAGAATGTCTAGAGAAATTTAAAGAGTATAAATCATATGTTGAAAATAAACTTGATACTAAAATCAAAACACTAAGAACTGATAATGGAACTGAGTACACTAATAAGAACTTTACTGGTTATTTAAAGTTACATGGAATTAAACACCAGACATCGACTCCATACACTCCGCAACAAAATGGTCTTTCGGAGCGCATGAACAGAACTTTACTTGAAAAAGCCAGATGTATGTTAATATGTGCTAACTTACAGAAAAACCTATGGGCTGAAGCAATCAGAACTGCTGCATACATCACCAACCGTTCACCGACGCGAGCGCTAAACTACAAGACACCGGAGGAAATATGGAATGGCTGTAAACCTGACTTAAGTCACATGAGGATATTTGGCTGTGAAGTCATGATGCATATACCTAAAGAAAAATTAAGAAAATGGGACTCCAAGTCATGTAAGATGATTTTTATTGGATACTGTGAAGATACAAAAGGGTACAGACTATTTAATCCAAAAACAAAGACAGTAACCAAAAGTAGAGATGTAGTGTTCCTGGAAAATTCTATAAAACGAGATACAGTACCAGTCTCCTTATCAAGCACTGAACGACAACATGTAAGTACGAATAGCCTGTCTGATAGTAGTGACTGTAGTACAGACCTGTCTACGCACACAGCAGTGGAAACGAGCTATGATGATTGTGATGAGGAATATGTACCTCAGCAGTCAATCGAACTACCCCAGACCTCTAACATGACACTTCGTCCTCGCAATAGATCTAAACCATCAGAGGAACCTAAGTCCTATCTATGTATGGCCGATGTACCACAGACATATAAAGACGCACTCAACTCCAAGGACTCTGAGATGTGGATACAGTCAATTAAAGAAGAGTTGCAGGCGCACCAGGACAATGGTACTTGGGAGTTAGTAAACAAACCAGAAAGTGTGAGGCTATTAGATTGTAAGTGGGTGTTTCGCGTGAAGAATGAACCTACAGGCCCTAGGTACAAATCCAGACTCTGTGCGAAAGGGTATGCACAGAAGAGTGGCATAGATTACACCGAAACATTCTCTCCGACGGTCAGGTATGATTCTATTCGCTTACTTTTGTCTATTGCAGCTGAGACACGCATGACTATAATGCAATTTGATATCAAAACTGCTTTCCTCTATGGTGTGTTGCAAGAGGAAATATATATGAAACCACCTGAAGGGCTTACTGTCGAAAATAACATGGCATGCAAGCTTATTAAGTCATTGTATGGATTGAAACAAGCACCACGCTGCTGGAATGCAAAGTTTGACTCAGTTTTGAACAAATATGGCTTTGTGAACAGTCATGCAGACAAATGTGTCTATGTGAGTTCTAATAGAGAAGTTAAAGTATATCTTTTGCTATATGTTGATGATGGACTGTTATGTTCAACAAGTCCAACAATTATTACGGAAGTCCTGAATGATCTTCAGAGTGAGTTTAATGTAAAGATTTGTAAAACTTCAAATTTCATTGGTATACAGATTGAACAATGTCAGGATTACATTTTCATACACCAAAGAAAATATATTGAAGAATTGTTATCAAAATTTGAAATGGATAATGCTAACCCGAATAGTATACCAGCTGATCCGCATGTCACATTACAGAAAAGCACAGCGCTTGAGAATGAAAAGTATTTTCCTTACAGAGAAGCCGTGGGGTCGCTTATGTTTGCTGCCATAGTCACAAGACCCGACATAATGTATGCAGTGAGCACTGTTAGCCGCTTTCTCAATAGCCATGACCAAAGCCACTGGAATGCTGTTAAGCGAATCTTGAAATACTTGAAAGGAACAATGTGTTTTGGACTCTGTTTCAGGTCAAATGAAAATAACATTCTGGAATCCTATTCTGATGCTGATTATGCTAATGATCCTGTGACCAGGCGATCAACCACTGGTTATGTCTTCATGAAAAACGGCGCCGCCGTGACGTGGAACAGTCAGCGACAAACAACCGTCGCATTGTCCACAACTGAGGCGGAGTTCATGGCCTCATGCTGTGCCGCCAAAGAAGCTCTCTGGGTTAGACAGTTAATGTTAGATATAGGTGAATATAAGCAAGATTGTATAACACTGAATATTGACAATCAGAGTGCAATATGTTTAATTAAAAATTCAGAATATCACAAGAGATGTAAACATATTGACATAAAATATAACTTTGTAAAGGAAAAATATTCTCAGAAAATTATAGATCTTAAATATATTTGTACTGATAGTCAATTAGCAGATATTTTCACGAAACCTTTGTCTAAAGCCAAATTTAAATACTTTAGAGAAAAGTTAGGTTTAATTGAAAATCCAAGGGAATATAACAACTAAAGATGTAAAGTTTTAGTTTCAAAGCTGTTTTTAAATATATATTTGTCAATGATGCAAATAATCAGTAGGTACAATTAATATGTAAACGAAAACTTCGTTCACTGTGTAGTGATAATGTTGTTTATTTTATGAGTTTTATGTAAAAAGGCTAAAATTTAGAGGGAGTGTTACATAGTTTAAATTTGGCGCCTTCTCATTGTTTCATTATTATCTGTGGCCTACATTATCTGTGCCCGCTCTGTGTCACTTCCGTTTCCTTTATGGTTGACAACTAGTCTGTATTGTTGTACACATTTTCTATTCTTAATAAATTGATATTCATCTGTCGATTCATAGTTTAATTCATCAAAAACCATGGCAATCGGTCCAGCCGTTCTCGAGTTATAAGTGTTGTAACAAACACGACTTTCTTTTATAATATAGATATAATACAATACAATACAATACAATACACAGTAGCGCCACCTACTTTAGCGCTATTGACAATCAAACTTTTGGCCAAATCCTACTTATCGCAATCGCGTACTATTCGGGATAAAAAGTACCACAAAATACAAGCATACGGCCCGCCTGATGGTAAGCATCACCGTAGCCTAAGACGCTTGCAATACCGGGGGTATCACTCACGCGTTGCCAACCCTCCCAACTCCCCCAAGTGGAGTTCTGGAGACCTTACTCACAGTAGGAACACAACATGGCCGAGACCAATGCTATTTGGCTACGATACGATGTAAGGTGGAGGTCCTTCCCCAGACGGGCGGCGAAAGATGCAGAGCGGATTATCCGCTGTGCCCTACCTCTCTTAAAGACTTTGTCTTTATAATATTAGTGGGATCCGTTGTCTGATACGCATAACACAAGCACGTTGAGCCTAACTTCCTATGGAACCACATGGCGATGTGAATTGAGTAGAATGTATTCTCTGTCTTGGACGTGTGATTTTCCCCACAATGTTTTCTTTCACTGTCGAGTCAATTTGTACTCTAACTAAAGGGCTGCATGTGGGAAAGTTTTGTGGTAGTTCTGATTTATTTCATTTTATATATGTATTTTAGGGCGCTGAACCCGAATCTGGGAGGTTTGCGGACAAAATTTCGTGACGCAACATTGAAAAAACCGTAAAAAAAAAAAACGCTTTTTTCCCGGTTTTTTGCCTAAAACAGAAAATTATTGAATTTTAGTAAATGGTTTGTTCACAGAAATTAAAGTACTTATAATTCTCTAAAAATATCACTACATCACACATTTTTTTTTTCAGACCAACCGTTTGGTTTCATGTGCGAGTTGAAAGTAAAAGCACAATTTGACTGGAGTAAATCTAGGTTATTTATTTTCGAGGTGTCCACTAGACCCTCTAGTATTAGAAACGATAGAGAGTGCCCGTGTAGGCCTAGGCTTTGAATAAATGAGTTTAATGACTGATGACCCACCACGAGATGTGCATTCCTGCTGCTAACTGCGCTGAAGCGTCGATCGCAATGTGGACAGCTATATGGCTTTTCTTTCGTGTGTGTACGTCTGTGGATCTGCAAATTGCTTAGCTCCTGCGAAAAAAAAAATTACATGTATCTTTTATGAGGAATTATGCGCCAAACCAACTTTAAAATAAAACAAAAAAATAATTTATTTTGCAAGTAGATTTAAAACAAAAACTTTTGCACGTCAATATTTTTTTCTTTTTGTACAGTTATAAATGTCCCACTGACGGACAAAAGCCTTTTCTTGGACGACCTCCGTGGCGTAATGGCCACGCCGGACCGCCGGCACCCAAGAGGTCCCGGGTTCGAATCCCGGTCGGGTCATGATGAATAACGAACTTTTTCTGATTGGCCTCAGGTCTTGGATGTTTATCTATACATGTATTTGTTATAAAATATAGTATCGTTGAGTTAGTATCCCATAACACAAGTTTCGAACTTACTTTGGGGCTAGCTCAATCTGTGTGATTTGTCCCTATATATTTATTTTCCACACATCTCTTTCACTTGGCCATGGTTTTCATTGTCCATTAAGAATATAAATTTTTTTGTTTTTTTTTGTTTGTAGCATACTAATATTGTATTATTAAATACGCTAATATAATTACAATCTAGCCTAAACATAGACTAATGAGTAATTTTACATTGACCTAGTTTTATAAAATTGTAATATAAGAATGTGTCCATCGGCACTTTTCTTACTGTCTCTATTAAGGGGAAGTCACTTTGTTCATGTGTCTTTGTTTACACTATATTAACACATAAATATTGTCATTAATCACTACACTAATTCAAATGGTTTAGTTCTTTTAAGTCGTCTCATTATGTCCGTATTGTCGAGGAGCTGGATCGCCTCTACGTTCACATGATGAAGCATGTGCTTCTGCATTTTTTTGGATGACATTGTTGACCATTGGTATGTTAAGGTCCCGGTGTAGATGGTCGTTTCTTATGTACCATGGCGCATTCACAATAGCCCTCAGTACTTTATTTTGGAATCTCTGAATTATTTTAGTGTTGCTCTTTTTGGTACAGCCCCACAGCTGTATGCCATAAGTCCATACTGGCATTAGGACTTGTTTGTACAGTAGTATTTTGTTTCGAACCGACAGGGTGGAGTGTCTTCCTAGTAACCAATTCATCTTATTGAACCGTATATCAAGTTCACATCTAAAATATATATAAGAATATAAAATGAATGACAAAAAAGACCGTAACTGGGTTTCTTTCGCCATTTCTTTTACCAGTAGCCATTTTGTTTTACTTCCGAAATAGTGTAGTTTATAGAGTAGATTAGTTTATTCGAATCATATAGGTAAGAAAAAGTGTGAAGGCCTAATATCTGAATTAATGCTTTTATTTATTTGTCAGGCCTGGTGGTCGAGTGGCTAGCAATGGTCACTTTATCTCGGGTTCGAATCCTGCGAAATGCAAACATTTGTGTGCATGAACATGTCTGTTTGCCTTTATCTTTTCTAGGATTTACAAAAAAAAAGTATTTATGTGTATTTATCAGCAATCTAGTACCCATAGTACAAGCTTTGCTTAGTTTAGGACCAGATGGCGTTGTGTGATTCCTCCAAGAATATTAATTTATGTTATCCAGCGAGTATGTATCCAATCTCTCCAATCTGGTCGTAGGAACGTGGGCAGACAACCGATGCGATGGTCCGATGACATCGCTAATGTCGCGGGGAATTTATGGATGAGGAAAGCTCAAGACCGTAAAGACTGGCGTGCCATGCAAGCGGCCTACACTCAGCATTGGGTGGCAACAACAGGCTGAAGAAGAAGAATGTATCCAATAGAGACGTAATGTTTGTCATTTTCTTCAAAAATAATTGTCCTCAAATCTCAGTTGTCAATTATTGCGCGCGCAAACAAAATAGTGAGCGATTATATGAACAAAATACGAACACATTTGGACAAACCCGATGGACTTGAAGGAGTCTCTATTCAAAAGGGCTACGTCCTCAATGATGTTTGACAGGCCCGGTGGTCGAGTGGCTTGCAATGGTCACTTTATCCCAAGGGCCGCGGGTTCGAATCCTGCGCAAGGCAAACATTTGTGTGCATGAACATCTCTGTTTGCCTTGGTCTGGGTGTTTTCTATGTATAATAAGTATTTATTTACAAAAAAAAAGTATTTAAGTATATATAACAGCAATTTAGTACCCATAGTACAAGCTTAGTTGCTTAGTTTGGGACTAGATGGCGTTGTGTGATTCGTCTAAGAATATTTATTTTATTTATTTATCTTACCTTAGTTGTGTGTCCACATATATCGCACATGTATTTCTTCTCAGAAGATCGCGGCTTCGGATGCTCAACCTTGTGATGTTCACGCATTTCTTTTTCATTACATACGATGTGTTTACGACACTGGAATGTTGAAGTTTTCAATCAATTTTAGCAATAAGTCTGCCTTGTTGCGTGTATTCTAGACTCTCCTCTGTAAGATTATGTTTCCTGTTTGTATATCATACTAATATTATAAATGAGAAAGTGAGTTAGTTTGTTATTCCTTCACGGCTTGACTAAGCAGCCGATTATTATGAAAATTTATATACATATTGTCTATAAATACATTTCCCGGCGGAGCCTTTAACCGCTAGGGAACGCGTCCCCAAGGTGGCGGATAGGGGAGTGCTCGACTGGCTCTGCGTAAGTAGAGTCAGGAGGGTAGGAGCGAAATAAAATAGCCCCCGCGGACCAAAAGGCCGCAGAAGGACACTGCGATATAAAACCCCGGCTGCGGGCTTCTTCGACATCTTCGAAGTAGAGGCCGCAATTGTGCTGTGAGTCTGGGCTAGGATTCACAGAAGAGATGGCGGCGGAAGAACCCTTCGGGGCCAACGGCGGCGCTCACACTCCGTAGCGGGTGATAGCCTTGGCGTCAGGTGGCAACCGGTCGTAAAATAAAGCCAAGCATCATAACTCCAAATCATGAAAAGTACAGATAAGAAAGAGGCGAATAATGCTAGGGCGTCCCCCTTAAGCGACGATAAGAGTGATCGAAATGCAGCAAATGCTAGGGCGTACCCCCAAAGCGACGCAAATGTCATCAGAGCACCCGGGATATCACCCACGATGCGCATAGCGAGCTGGAACGTGGGCTCGATGACAGGACGCAGCTCAGAACTCAGCGAAGTATTGCATCGAAGACGCATCAACATTTGTTGCATCCAGGAGACGAAGTGGAAGGGGTCCAAATCGCGTAATATCGGGTATAACTACAAGCTGATTTATCATGGAACAAGGGCGCAGAATGGAGTCGGCATTGTAGTGGACAAACACTTTCAAGATCGCGTAATTGAAGTAAACAGAATAAGCGAAAGATTAATGTCAATCAAGCTTGCCCTGGACGATCAACCGTGCATGAACATCATATGCGCATACGCCCCCCAGTCCGGAACCCCAGGTTTGGAAAAGGAATCTTTCTGGGAAGAAATTAGCGATCTCCTGCAGTCGATACCAAACTGTGAACCAAAGTTCATCGGCGGCGACTTGAACAGTCATGTTGGCGAGAAGACTATCACTTACCAGAGAATACACGGCAACTTTGGATTTGGTAAAATCAACCCGGAGGGAGAGAGCATCCTTCGGATGGCACTGGAGCACGACCTCGCAATTGTTAATACTTTCTTCACAAAACCTGTAGAACATCTAATAACCTATAAAAGCGGCGGGTCATGCACTCAGATAGATTACATTCTAACTGACAGAAAACAACTTAAGACATGCAAAGACTGCAAAGTCATACCCGGGGAACCTCTTACCTCACAGCATAGAATATTAGTGGCGGAGTTCAAAATACCAAAAACATACAAAGTTAAGAAGGAAAAAATCATAAGAACACGGTGGCATAAATTAGAGGGTGAGGAGGGTCTCAGACTATGTGAAGTCGTCGCACAACACCTTCGGGAGCAGCAGGATGATACAGCCGATGCAATGTGGAAAGATTTTCAACTATACTGCAATGAAAAAGCAAAACAATATTTAGGAGTATCTAAAGGTGCCATCAATAATAACAAGGATACTAGCTGGTGGAATGAAGAAGTGAGAGAAAAACTAGAAACTAATAAAACACTCTTCAAACTATGGCAACAGACGAAAGACGACGCCGACCACCAGGCTTATAAAATTGCAAAGAAAATTAATAGAGCCGTCGCACAGGCCAGGGCAACCGCCAGGGATGACTTCTATGCCAAACTTGAAATTGCGTCAAACGACAAAGAAATCTTTAAATTGGCAAAACGCAAACACCAAAGCAGTAGGGATACTGCTACAAACAAATTCATTAAAAACGCACAAGGAAAATTGCTAACATCTAACGAAGAAATTAGAGACCGCTGGAAAGAATACTACACAGAACTACTAAATGAAGTATTCCCTAGTGAGGCACTACATGATATCCCTGCTACAGAAGGCCCTATCCCATGTATAAAGCCTGAAGAGATAACTCTGGCAATCAAACGAATGGCAAATAACAAAGCCTCTGGCCCTGACGATATCCCTGCTGAATTCTGGAAGCGAATAGGAGGCACCGGTGTCCTGTTCCTGACGAAACTTTTCAACAAGTTCCTGGCCGACGGAATTCCCGACGAATGGCGAAAGAGCTTTCTCATCCCATTCTATAAAAATAAAGGTGATATAAGGCTCTGCGGCAATTACAGAGCGATAAAGCTAATCTCACATTCCTTCAAAATATGGGAGAGAGTTATCAACAAAAGGCTACTAGAAATAACTAACGTCACTGAAAACCAATGTGGATTTGTCGCCGGTAGATCCACAACTGATGCCATACATTCCTCTTCCTCCCGGACCGCTGCCGAGCGTGGACGTGCACTGAGACTGTTATTTGTTATAATTAAATATTTAAATTTAAAATTAGAAAAGTTAAAATTTTTGAGGTGGCTGCGGGGGTTCGAACCTGTTGCGTTCTGCGTGCAGTTGGGCGTCTTTGACGGCGGAGCTACCGAACAAGTTATCGCCGCGGTCGAAATTAATGTCTGCCTGCTACAGATTCTACTTCATCGTGTAACAGTGCTACATTACATAGAATCGCTGCGTAAAATCAGGTCCTTCCAACCTATTGTATGTAAATTTTTATTTTTATTTATTTTTTTTTTTTTTTTTTTTTTCCTGAACTACTACATAATGTTGAAACGAACTCCACCAAAAAGTGCACGCCCAGAATTTGGCTCGGAGCCAGATATATCTGCTTTAGACCTGGAGGAACAAAGAATTACCCGGAAAACACTCACTGACAATGTGTCGGTACCATTGAGAGCAATTAAGCGTCCCAGAGACAGCGAATTTGACTCTTTAAAACAATATTTTTCTGATATGTTTTCGAACTGGAAACTAGACCAAGATAAAAAACACAGTGACATGGTCAATACACTCAATGACATAAAGAGCCAAAACACCGAGATGAGGAATTGTATCGACTTCATGTCCACCAAATTCGATGAAATGACACAGAGACTGTCCACCCTGGAGGATCAGCGAAAACAAGATGGCGCCTACATCGCGTCTTTAGAAACTAGGGTGGAGAACTTGGAACGTAGCCTTAAGGTTGCATCGATCGAACTGCGTAACGTCCCTAAACAGGATAATGAAACAAAGGAGAGTCTGTTGGACCTGGTGCAGAGAACGGGCGAGGCCTTGGATGTTGGAGTGCAATCTCAGGATGTCAAGGACATCTATAGAATTCGGGGAAAACCTGGAACTCATGGACCAGTGGTGGTCGAATTTAACAATGTGGTTCTGAAAAGCGGATTAATTCAGGCAGTTAGAAAATTCAACAGAGATAATCCTATAAAATTTGGAACATCAAACCTAAAGCTTAAAGGCCCCCAAGTCCCCATATATTTGTCCGAATGCCTTACCCCAAAAGCGAAAAAGCTTTACTACCTGGCAAGAAACTTTGCAGCGGGGAATAATTATCAGTTCTGCTGGACTAGCAACGGCCGCGTATATCTACGGCGAGCACCTGGATGCCAAGTCACCCGCATCGACAACGAAGATGATATAAAGAAAATCAATGCCGGGCTGTGACTATATTTAGTGTGTGTCTCGATCGATGTGGTAAAGGCCTTATTTTTTGTTTTTTATTTACTTTTTGAGACTTCTTGGTTTAATGTAGAATCTAGTGTTTATATTTACTTTAATTTTGTTTGTGTTTTGATAGGCAATGTTAGCTTTTCTTTTATTTTGCTTTGCCCTGAAAGTATCTCATACTGTTCGTCCATACCCCAACATAACTTTATGCAAAATCCCCCGCTAATTATATCTTCAACATCGTTATGTCTATATTCAAACATTTTACATCTTTCCCTTTTATACTTGCCCTGTCCATCTAATTATCTCAGTTTCACGATGATCGTTCCTTCCTCATTAATAATCAAAATTCAATCTATTTAATGACGTAGCTAACAACATTGATCGTGTGTCGGTTTCTGAATCATCTATTTCCCAACCAGAAACAGTTTTGAGCAAACTTCCTAATCATTCGCAAAACCTAACTATCCTCACCCAAAATATTAGGAGTATTTCTGCCAATTTCCAACAGTTTCAAACACTCTTAGCCAGACTGGGTACTGCCGTTGATATTATTGTTTTAACAGAATGCTGGCTTTTGCGATCACCAATCATACCTACCCTACATGGCTACTCTAGTTATACCAGCACCAATAACACTAATCAAAATGAAGGAGTAGTTGTCTATGCTAAACAGTCTATTAAAAACTTGTTGGTGGAGTCTCCACCATTTTTGGATGCCAATTGTGTAACGTTAAAAATTGGAAAGCAAGCAGTAATTGTTGCGATCTACAGATCACCTTCACATCATAACATTTCCAACTTCCTTCAATCTCTGGACTCGACCATCTCTCGATTTTCTGCTTATAAAAATTTAATTCTCACAGGAGATATCAATATCAACATAATTAATTCCAGTGATCGTCAAAGTGCAGACTACCTTGAGCTGCTTGCTTTTCACGGACTTCTTCCTGCCCACACAATTGCAACTCGTGGCGAGGCTTGTTTGGATCATGTGGCTCTCAAATCAAAATTTAATGCAGTAACTCTAGTGATTGATTCGGCTATTACTGATCACTTGCCTGTTCTCCTTTCTTTACCACTAAAAAATTATTTAAAAAGCAATTTAAAAACTAAAACACTGATTAATCATTCATCTCTGTCCAAAGATATGGAAAACCTAGATTTCACCCCTATTTATATTTGCTCTGAGCCTAACACAGCTGCTGCCCTACTTGTTGACCTAGTCAAAAACTGCATACAAAGTAACTCCAAATCTATTAGCGTTCCACGACGTAAAAATGCCTTCAAATCGTGGATAACTCCCGGTTTGTTGCGATGCATGCGCCATCGCGATAACCTTCATAAGAAAGCTAAAAATAACCCCTCTGATATAACACTTATGACAACTTATAAGAGGTATCGTAACTTCCTTAATAATTTAATTAAAAAGGTTAAGCGTCAACATGATAGGGAAGAATTGCAGAGTGCTGGGTCTAACACAAAAAAAATATGGGAAGCAATTCGTAATGTCACCGACATGCAAAAAACAAAAACAATACCCGAAGAGCTACTAAATATTAAAAATACACCCACAAAATCTGTTAATTATGTGAACGACTTTTTTTCGACTGTAGCTGAAAATCTGAATAAGTCCATCTATCGAACAGACAAACAATCTATAGTTAACATTTCCCCTAGAGTTTGTGAATCATTTGTAATGCATAATACAGATGAGGACGAGGTCATTGGCATTATAGATTCCATGAAGGGCAACACAGCAGTGGGATGGGACAATATCTCCTCGGATTTTATTAAGTGTTATAAAACGAGGCTTGCTCCCCCGTTAACCTACGTTTGCAATCTCTGTTTGGATAAGGGAATATTTCCAAAAGTATTTAAAATTGCGTTAGTCCACCCCATTCATAAATTAGGCAGCAAAGACAGTATCGACAATTATCGCCCTATTTCAATTCTACCAGCCATGTCAAAAATATTGGAACGGATCGTTAAGGTCAGGCTTGTTAAATATCTGGAAAATAAGAATCTTTTATCTGAGTTCCAATTTGGTTTCCGCATAGGAAAATCTACAGCCCACGCTGTGGATTTTGTAACTAACCACATTGTGAAGGCATTGGACTCAAAATTCAAGTGTTTAGCCATATATTTAGATCTTGCTAAAGCATTTGATACGGTTTCTATTCCGATACTATTATCCAAATTAGAACATCTTGGTATTAGAGGAATTCAGCTAAAATTATTCAGCGATTACCTCTCTGATAGAATACAACGTGTTAAAATCGGTAGCCACATAAGTTGCGATCAAATTCTACGTTTCGGAGTACCCCAGGGCAGTATTTTGGGCCCCAGCTTATTTTTAACCTATATAAATGATCTTTGCAATATATCCCTCGCAAAAGGCAAAGTTATATCTTTCGCCGATGATACTGTCCTGATTTTTACTGGTCGCTCCTGGCCAGAAACATATAAAACAGCTCAAGTGGGATTCGACCGTGTTAGGCATTGGCTGTCTGAAAACCAATTAACATTAAACATAAATAAAACCTGCTACATGACCTATGGCATTAAAAACCCCGTCCTCCCTGAAGGACTCCGCATAATTGCTCACACAAAGGAAACTCCTCGTTGTAGCAGTGGTTCTTGTGATTGTGTCAAAATTAATAGAGCATCTACTGTTAAATATTTAGGTATTACGCTTGACTCAAATTTAAATTTTGAGAGCCACATCTCTCATCTAACGTCACGGCTTAGAAAGTTAATTTATATATTTAAAAAGTTAAGGCATGTGGCAAATGGTGGAATTTTGAAAATGACCTATTTGGCACTATGTCAATCCCTACTAGTCTATTGCAATACATCATGGGGAGGTACTGCTAAGTCCCATCTCATTCAACTTGAAAGGGCACAAAGAGCCGTTCTCAAAGTTAGCACATTCAAACCGTTTCGTTTTCCGACACATGAACTCTATAACAATTGTCAGGTTTTAACTGTTAGGCAGCTTTTTATTTTGTCCATAATCCTCAAACAACACTCTAATTTAGTATATAACCCCAAATTATCTACCCGCAATAAAAGACCTCAGTTGCCAATAATTTCCTACAATACAACCTTTGCTACAAAATTCTTTGATTTCTTGGGACCTTTCCTATATAAAACCGTCAATACAAAGAATCAAATTATTCACATGACAAAATACACCTGCAAGAAAGTTGTAACCAAATGGCTCCTTAGACATAATTACCTTGAAACTGAGTCCCTGTTGCATCCGGTTGGCTAGTCTCTCGAACTACCATCTCAATTTTGCATTAATGCTCTATACATCCCTTTTTTTTCTGTCCTGTAGATCCCGATCTCGACTTGTTCGTGGGTAGTATCGAAACAATAACGTTTACTATTTTTCTTATCGAAATAATGGATGTTAACCTTGGCAAAGCAAAACTAACTGCTCAACTCATCTTTGTGTTTTTGTTAAGTGTTTTATAATTATATCCACTTCTTTTATAAAAATATTTAAAAAAAAAATGTTCCTAGTGCCGGCCACGGGGTGGAGGGCTGGCGACCTGTAATACAGTTTCTTCGGAAAACTAGTTCAGGCGCCAGTTCTCCACAACATTGTACCCTCCTGGTGACATGGGAGACAGACACATATTAATATAATATTTTCCGTATAAATTAATTTTTTTCGCTTATGTCTCCCTCGTCACTGTGGCCCCTATGATACAGGTTGTACCATTCATACATGTTGTGGAGTAACAAATAAATAAAGTTTATTATTATTATTATTATTATTCGGTCAGAACATTGATGGAAAAGTACAGAGACAACAAAACAGACTTGCACATGTTATTCATCGACTTAGAAAAAGCTTTCGACCGGGTACCACGAGAATTAATTTGGCACGCCCTGAGGGCGCAGAATGTCCCCGAGTATTACATAACGATTGTTAAAGATATGTACCACCAAGTATCAACCAAAGTGCGGAGTCCGGCCGGAACAAGCGATGAATTTGATGTAAAGGTGGGCGTGCACCAGGGTTCTGCACTCAGCCCTCTGTTATTTAATATTGTAATGAACCATCTCACCTCAAGTCTGCAACGAGAGCCGCCATGGGATATCCTATATGCAGATGACGTTGTCATCATTAGTGAAGATTTGAACAACCTACAGCAGATTTTAGAAAAATGGAGGGAAGCCCTGGAAACATCGGGTCTGCGAATAAGCAGAGAGAAAACCGAGTACATGCATTGCAACTTCAGTGGCGTCAACAGCATACACACCATCTGTCAACAGAACACCCAGCTAAAAAAAGTAGACCATTTCAAGTACTTGGGGTCAGTTATCTGTAAAGATGGGTCAATAGACACTGATATCACCCATCGCATAAATACCGGGTGGATGAAGTGGAGAGAACTATCCGGTGTACTGTGCGACGATCGGATGCCCGTGCGCATAAAGGGACGAGTATACCGAGCAGCCGTCCGACCAGCCATGACATATGGAGCCGAATGCTGGCCACTTAAAAAGCAGCAAGAAAATCAATTGCACTGCGCTGAGATGAAGATGCTTAGGTGGGCGGGCGGTGTAACCAGGTTGGACCATGTCAGAAACACACACATAAGAGGCACCTTCAAGGTGAAACCCATCCCAGACAAACTACAGGAGTGCCGTCTGCGGTGGTACGGACACGTTATGAGGCGACCATCCGACCACATGACCAGGAAAGTGCTAAATATGGAAACCAAACCCCGAGGACGAGGAAGACCCCGAATCACATGGATATCCGTAGTAAATAAGAACCTCAAAGAAATCCAAGTCAGCAAAGAGACGACCCAGGACCGAGCTGCCTGGAGACGCATGATACGGAGGGCCGACCCCAAATAAATTGGGAAAAGGACCAGGCAAAGAAGATTGTCTATAAATACATATTATATATTTAATTTTTACGTGGGCGAAGCCGCGGGTAACAGCTAGTTGCAAATAAAGCATATTCTATAAATCTATCAGATCTCTATTACAAGTAGAATAATAATTTTCGATATCGCCGTACATATTAAACTAATTTAATGATCTAAAATTCAAAATTGTTAATATTTATTCTGAAACTAGCTGTTGCTCACATCTTCGCCCATGGATGGCCCAGAGGATGTGCCTTTACTTTATTTTTCCCGTGGGAATAAGATGTTATTCCTGAATTATGTCACTCTCCAGACTTTAATCTATCCCGCAAAATAATGACAATCCATTCGTTACTTTCGACGTGAATGAAGGACAAACAAACACACTTTCGCATTTATAATATTAAATATGGATATATTATATACTTACTATATTACACCACATCGGTTTACGGACACCTTTAACTTTTTTAACGCCCACAGAGCTGCAATCAAAAAAATATTTGAAATTCTAATTATCATATAATATTATACACACCATTAATTATTATACCATCAGTTGAGAATACATAATAGGTGTAATAATTTTTTTAAAAATGAAAATGTACTATATATTTTTAAATGACAAAAAAGACCGTAACTGGTTTTCTTTCGCCATTTCTTTTACCAGTGGTCATTCTGCTTTCTAGTAGATTATTTACACAAATCATTTATTACTGAATGTACTCTCTGACTAGAGCAAAAACATGTTAATACCTATTATCTGAATAAACGTTTTGAACATTCGATATCTTTGAATCTTCATTACAGTCAACCCCAAATATTTCCAAATAATTATGTCCCCGTTACGACAAAGTAGCCATTACTAGCCAATGGACCACCGGAGCAGTCGGTCAAACTAAATTATTTTTATTCAAATAGGAATACAAGCTCTTTCGATTCGTCATTTTTTTTTCCGACCACCAGTTCAGACGGCAGATTTGTGCTAAGAATAACTGGCAAGAAACTTAGCACTTGCTCTTTTAAAATGGTACTAATAAGTTACAATTACAATGAATGACAGAAAACAAAAAAATATTCGGCTTTTTAAAATAATTTTTAAGCTATTGCATAGCTTTTATCGCGGACTTTGAGCGCAGCGACCGAATAAAGAATTTCCGTAACGAAAATAAAACCTAACACCCCCCACTCCGCGCGGCGTTGAAAGCCGTGCATCGTCTAACGTCGTTTCAGTTCGCCAGACTTCGGCACGGTGTTTGTGTGCGTGCGATTAGACGTATGCGTGTAGACTAGCTACTAACTGCTCAAACTGATTCTATCACTTTTCGACACGATACTAGGTGAGACAGCGTGCTTTTTAGCCGCGTCCACGAGTAAGTTCGAGCCCGCGACTATGCAATAGCTTTACCGCGGCAGTCCCCGAGTGCCACAGGTTTTTTTTATCACACAGATTGAGGTAGTCCCAAAGTGTTCGAGACCTGTGTTATGGGATACTAGCTCAACGATACTATTTTTTATAACAAATACATATATGTATATAAATAAACATCCAAGACCCAGGCCAATCGGAAAAAAAATGTTTTTCATTATGACCCGACCGGGATTCGAACCTGGTACCTCCTGGGTGGCGAACCGGCATAGTAACCATTACACCACGGAGGTCATCCATGAAAAATAATAATAATCACAAATTAATAATAAACGAAAAAATGTTAATCGGTCATACTTACGCATCGGTTTCATTAAGTAAGTCTTTTTGATCGACAAAACGCAAGTTGTAGTTGGAGCTCAGTGAATTGTTGACTAAAGCCTCGCCCTGTTCAGCCTTCTGTGGGATTAACACAGTTTAAATAAATAAAAACGCATCATATCGAACCATTCGTTTGGATACTACGATGACACAGACAGAATAACAAATATAGATTCAATTTCACGAAGAGCATTTGGCTATGAATATTGTGACGTTCACATGCACTTTGTTTTTCTTTTTTTTATGTCATACAGTAGACAAACAAGCAAGCGGGCCACCTGATGGAAAGCGGTCACAGCTGCCTATGGACATCAGTAACACCAGAGGCGCTACCAATGCGTTGTTCACCAAGAAGGTTGGAGGAAAGGAAGGGGGAAGGGAAAGAAGGAGGGGGAAAGAGGGGATAGGTAAGGAGTTGGGCTTCCCGATCTCTCACTCACCGAACGAAACGCATTGCTGCTTCGCGTCGATATTCTGTGAGAGGATGGTACTTCCCCGGTCGAGCTAGCCCATTTCATAATAATCGCTCTACCACTCCAAAAATTTCTTAGGGTGCGTAACCTCGGAAACGCTAGTGAAATTGGCCACGCACACATTAACAATGTGCATGTGCACGCCTTACAACATTCAAAGCCAAACGTGTCTTGGTGACATAAAATATCTGATCCGCCATAGAAAAAGCAATAACCCGAGGTAGAATGGCCACTCTCCGCCCCGCACTGAATCGCGTTATCTTATCCAGGCGGGTATCGAGGCGAGTGCAGTCGCAAAGGTGTGCGCTTAGTGAACGAATGTGTATACGTGTGCGCGTGTACAGACGACATTGGCCTATATATTACAACAAAGGTGGCAAACAAGCATACGGCCGGCCTGATGGTAAGCCGTCACCGTAGCCTATAGACGCTTGCAATACCGGGGGTATCACTCACGCGTTGTCAACCCTCCCAACCCCCCCAAGTGGAGCTCTGGAGACCTTACTCACCGTAGGAACACAACATGGCCGAGACTAATGCTATTTGGCTACGATCTTCTGTAAGGTGGAGGTTCTTCCCCAGACGGGCTGCTCCGATTTAAGCGGATTATCCGCTGTGCCCTACCTCTCTTACTATGTAGTAGAAATAGGTAATTATTTCACGCGCGTTGTATGAAGTGTCCGGGCGTGTGGTACCGCTTAAATACTTACTATATCACATGAGACCGGTTTCCGTGTCCCTTCGCTATTTCTGTCCCCCTTACTCCTTGTTTTCTTACGTCCCTTAACCGATCTGTAATGATTAATTATTGTAAATTACACTACACGAAACAACAGTTGCACCACCATGTTCATCCATTTTTTTTGGGAATTGAAACCGTTTATTTTAGAGAGTAAGCCTTTAAAGCCACATTCTCTCGTCATGTAGTACATTATTATGATTGTGTGCTGTATTAAATGCAGGTACGAATCCTGCGCAAGGAAAATACTTGTGTGCATGAACATGTCTGTTTGCCTTGGTGTGGATGTTTTCTATGTTTAGGTAATAAATAAATATATAGGGACAATTCATACAGATTGAGCTAGCCCCAAAGTAAGGTCGAAACTTGTGTTATGGGATACTAACTCAACGATATTATATTTTATAACAAATACATACATAGATAAACATCCAAGACCAGAGGCCAATCAGAAAAAGTTCGTTTTTCATCATGACCCGACCGGGGAACGAACCCGGGACCTCCTGGGTGGCGATCTGGCGTGGTAACCATTACGCCATGGAGGTCATCGTAATATGTATTTATTTACAAAAAGAAAGTATATTTATCAGCAACCATATCCATAGTACAAGCTTAGTTTGGGACTAGATGATGTTTGTGATTCGTCTAAGAATATTTATATTAAAAATAATACTCACACATTAGTGGCGGCGTGCTTGTTTGAACTCCCTAGATGGGTGTCGAAGGCGGTCTTACTGACGAACTGAATCTTGCAGTCGGCGCAGTATAACGGGTCGTTGATATCCACTGTCAGTGATGCATTTTTATCTAAATCCTGTACAACTATTATTATTAGTATTAATCTATACTATAATAATATTATAAAGAAGTAAAGTTTGTGTATTTGTTAAATTGTAAGAGGTAATCTCAGGATCTACTGAACCGATTTTAAAAATTCTTTCACCAATAGAAAGCCACGTTATTGCTGAGTGTCATAGGTTATATAAAAACCGAAAAATAAAAAGTATTGCAAAGTAAATCGGAGAAAAAACGGTCGAATGAAAGCGTTTCTTACGAACGCCTGTACTAAAAAAGGATTATTAACATTATGCCCAACGAAGTGGGCACGGGTCAGCTAGTAATATTATAAAGAGCAAAGATTTGTATTTCTGTTTGCAAGGAATAAACTCAAAGACTACTGGACCGATTTCAAAAATTCTTTTACCGTTGCTTGGGAAGGTCACCTCCATAAATATGTAATCACTTTAGTACCTTGTCACTATAACATTGTTGACATGTTCACTCAAATGTCTCAAGTCCCCGCGCTGGCCCTCACAGCGTAGGGGAGCGTCCCCAAGGTGGCGGATAGGGGAATGGTCGGTAGTACAGCCTAGCTACACTAACCGGCTAAGTCCGATGGACTCGCTGACCAACGACGGGTGTGGTCCTCCAGCATTTCGGGGGTTGTGCGGCGGGTTGACACCTCGCCCACGTAAAACCTATGTTGCTGGTGAAGCGTATCCCGTTAGCGCTTCACTAGCTTGCACAACATCGTCAAGGAAAAAAAAAATGTCTCATGTAATTAAAATGATATACGAAAGTGACAAGGTACTAAAGTGACTACATATTTATGGAGGTGACTGTACATTGCCCCCAAGTAACATAGACTAATATTTCCCAAAAAAAATTAGGAGTCCTTGGTAAAAACCGTGCGAAGCCGGGGCGGTCCGCTAGGTTCAGTATACATACTTTATATATATATTATCGCATCTTTCGTGGGTACATGCATGCATTTAAAACAGTATCGCTCGCTTATTCATTTGCACATTGCGAACCGCTTACCTCCTTACTATGTGTCAGCCTCTTGTGTCCGTCTAGCCCCGCCTTGCTGATGAAACTGTGCCCGCAGAGACTGCATATATTCGTCGATGGGTGATGGATACGAATGTGGGTACCGCGTGTGGACATCTTTCTAACATACACACAAAAATTAATTAAGAGGGCGCACACAGGCGTTAGCTCAGTTTAGCGAAAACTGAACTTTTCGAAGCTCTTAATATCTATAAAAAACTTTTCTAACAGACTTATGAATTACACAAAATGTTAGACAATATTGTTGCCTAAATAGTTAGTAGAAAACATTTTGTCATGTAATGGAATATTTATGAATGCTATCGTGATAACCGAACAGTGTTTTCTCGATTTCACGTTCAGTGCCAACTTCGGATGTCAAAATATCCCCGTAATGCTGCCAATTGTAAGAAATAAATTATAAAATCTAACGGCAAATATACTTAAGCATATAGTTAGTAGAACATTTTTGTAATTTTTTGTTACATAAATAAGATATTAACATCCAAACTAAGTGAAATTACGAAGAAAGTCAAGTCGTTGTTATGTTTGTTTTCACCATTAAATCTTAGTTATTTTATGTCAATATTATCATCATCTAAGAGATAAAGGTATTCCCTAAAATCTAGGCTCCAAAATTTATGATAAATGTTTACCATTATTTTTCTACCAATTTTTTAATATAGCCATAAAACCACTATAAAACCGCGCGCGTCTTTTATTACGACTCAGTCCAGCCGCCGGCTCTGCGGAGAGAGGTCACGTCGCTCCGGCGCAAGATTGACCTCACGTAATTTTTGTGCCCATACGCAGTGCAAACCGTGTAGCGCGACCGACAATCTAGATACTTTGGTAAGTAAAATATGACTTTTTGATGATATGACGACGAACTATTTACTTTTTTAGTGACAACAACATAATATGTTTCAGAGTATGGGGAACAAAAATAAGCAGTTTTTATCTAAAAAAAAGAAAAAGACGAAATGTTGAAAATTTAAATAAAGCAAGGGCTAAAAGGCTGGTGGTACATACCTATAATTAATATAATGGTTATAAATTATAATATATGACAAGTTTTACTAAGGAGGTCGATTATTGCGAAATCGTAAAAAAAAAAATTTTTTGCTTTTATTTCCGTATGGATAAAAAATAACACGATTTTGTACTGTGCATTACAGACCAATATCATAACTCTCCAAATATGGCAAAAGAAAAACGAATTACAAGGTTTTTTTAAATTAAATTTTGAATGAATGATTGAGGTAATTATTCAAAAATATTTTATATTTTAAAATTTCTTGAAAATGGTTCACTTTTGCATTACACTATTTGTGTCAATAATGTTGTAAATAATCTCCCCCATCACTCCATATGACATTCCGGTCTAATTTCTAATAAACATTGAGTCTTTTGCCTATATTACCCATTATACCTTCATTTTGTTTATTTGAGATTGTAAGTAAACTATTAGGTCTCACAGACTTCGTTTTGAGTTCAAATAAAAGCTAAATAAATGTTTTACAGAATATTTAGTGACCTTTCTTCATAGGGCAAATAGTTTTGCAAATATTTTGCGAAATACGTAAGTAAAACCTAAAAATTGCAGTTTTCGAGATTAATGGGTCACATTCGAAGTTCTATAGCTTGGCTTCTATGAGGTCAATACAGCTGCAATTACACCAGCAATACAGCGGAAATTGGATTCAAATTGTAGGTAATTTAATACAGTCTATAAGTCTAGAAAACATCATTCGCAAAAAACGCATAGTTTTGGCTTTGGAGAGCAAATAACGAAAAAAGTCCCAAAATTACGAAGTTTTTCTCGGTTTTCTCAATTTCCAGAAGTTTTTCGAAGTTGCAAATTGGAATTCACACTACTACTCTTACAGACCCATACAACTTTCCAAAAATGAAGAACTACATCACGTTTTGTTAATTAAATATCTAATTCTACTAAGCTATTCGGCTTGTAACCCCCTTTCTGTAACATCCTGTTTAATTACTAATTATGTTTCAGTGATAAGCAACTGTGTCTATTTGCGGTATGGACTGGGCCCGAATTTCGTCTGAAGATTGCCAGAATTAAAAGAGATGACGAATTTTGGTCATCAAAGATGGAATCGAAATTGGTGAAATTTTACAAGAAATGTATTTTACCAGAATTGGTAGATAGATGGTAGAGTCTATGTATGCCAATTAGAAACACATGTTTCTAATACAAATAATTATATGTACCTATATCTATTATGAGTACATTATTGTTATACTTCTCCATAATACACGAGTAAAGATACATTATTTGTATTTATTTCCAAACGAGACATGAAGAATACCGAAAAAAAAATTCAATTACATAATAACAATACTTATGTTCTACATAGAAATAGATCTGTAGCTAAAATCACATGAACTTCGAGTCTACTATTATATTGAATAGTGAAGTCTTATCATAAAAGTATCAAAATCATTTTGTCTTCGCCGGCGCACGCTCATGTTCGTGGCTCAGTAGTTTCGTAAAATAACACGCTTCGATTTTGAGTTGAGTTGATTTGGGTGCGCGCTCTTAATTAATTCTACACAAATCACAAAGCGTCACCGCTAGGTCACTCTGCAACGAAATTCCGATAATAATTTAATCATACTAATATTATAAATTAGAAAGTAAGTTTGTTTGTTATTCCTTCACGGCTTGACTAAGCAGCAGATCATTATAAAAATTTGTATACATATTGTCAGGGCCAGTCAGGGGTACACAGCCCAACATAGGCAAATTTTTACGCGGGCGAAGCCGCGGTTAACAGCTAGTTATGTATAATTTCAATTGAAAATTAACTTGAAACTTTATACTTTATTAAATAATTTGTTAGTGTACAATTCGATTTCATTTAGTTTAGTATTTATTTAAAGCTGGTATTGTCTCTCAAGAGTACCTAGAAGTAACAAACGATACCGATCGCTCAGGATTGGTTTTAAGAGTAGCTTAGCTGGATTCAAAGTAAGCTAGGCTTGACCATGTGTTTTAAGTACCAGACAACGGACATATTATTGTAAATATTAGAAATTAGAAAACACCCAGACTCGAGAACAAACAAAAATGCCATGACATGTTTGTACCGAGGGAATCGATACCGCGCCCTCTGGTACCGAAGGTACAGTGGCGCAATTCACGTAACAAGAACCGATTCTAGTTCGATTTAACGACACTTGCCATCTCACTCATACAAAATAGGAACTGAACGGGACAGCGAGTGTCGTTGAATAGAACTAGAAGACCACTGTACCTTCGGTACCAGAGGGCGCGGTTTCAATTCCCGCTCGGTACAAAAATGTCATGGCATTTACGTGAATTGCCCCACTGGTCGCGTCACGTAAAAAGAACGCTGGCGGTCAAGCTGCGCAGAAGCGATTTGTCGGTCTCTTTAGTGATAAGGCGCCGCATGCTTGCCCGTGCGCTATTGGTCCCCTCAGTCGACGCACGTTACTTTCATTCGTGCGCGAGTACGCATGCGCAAACACACCCCCTCCACTTTCCTCTGGCGTTCTTTTTACGTGACGAAAGGTGTAGGATCACGTTCCCGTGCCGTCCGAGATATTATTTTCGCCATTTCTTTTACCAGCGGTCATTTTGCTTTTGTTACCGAAATGAATGGTAGTAATTTGTATAAGTACTCTCTGACAAGAGAACGTGTTTATACTTCTTCGCAAAAATATTATCTTAGCACAAATCTGCCGTCTGAACTGATGAAAAAAAAGTGACGATTTGAAAGTGCTTGTAATATGCCTATTTGAATATAAAAAAAATTGATTTGATTTGATTGATATAAAAACCTATTCTCTGAATAAAAGTTTTAAATCTTTAGAATTATCACGTCACGTATGCAGATGCCTATAGGCTTATTTGAAAAATATGAGCAAGATATACTTACTTGAACTCTTTTTCACAATATGGACACTTGTAAATCTCGTTCTTATGCCAACGGTAATGCATTTGTGCGTGATAACTAAAAACAACAAGATATAAATTAATAATTTATTATTTTGATAACTAGGGAAGTCAACTATGTGTTGCGGGAGCTTGTTTAATGTTACTCTTTGTTTATGTTGTGTTTGTTTATTTTTATTGTGATTTTTGTAATTGCCTTAGCAGATACAAATAAAAAATCTATATATCTAAAATGGTTTGTAACTCATTTATATACATTTCTCCATATTATTGAGAAAAGATGTATAATGGAAAATAATAAACAATACAGAGAGAAACGACCTGTGGGGCAATTCACGTAACAAGAACCGATTCTAGTTCGATTCAACGACACTCGTTGTCTCACTCATACAAAATAGGAATTGAACGGGACAGCGAGTGTCGTTGAATCGAACTCGAATTGGTTCTTGTTACGTGAATTGCCCCACCCCACAGACTAAGAAGACGGAACAAACAAGACTGAATCAAAAAACAAAGAGTAAACACTACAATGATTCAAGCCAGCCAGGCAATCGCTCACATAATTATACTTTATTGTAATTAAACAAATTTCACAGGCCCTGTGGTTGGGTGACTAGCAATGGCTACCTTATACCTGTTTCTTTTTTTTTATATTCTGAGAATAATAAGCGAGTTACCCGTGAGGAGTGACAAATCCACAAACTTGACATTCATATTTACACGTATGCATGCTAACCATATGTTTGTATATTTGCAGGGTGTTCTTGAATTGCATTTTGCACATGTCGCACTGTAGTTTACCGGATATTGCCTGAAAACAAAATTAAAAAATGATAGATAATTTATTTGTAACTCCAAGGCTCACAAAATGACAGAAATAATCAGTTACTGTTGACAAGGTAGTAGTTGGAATGTGTACCGAAGTGATACAAAGTGGCAGCAGCTCAGTGCATTATTCGGTCAGGAGAGAAAATCACTGATAAAAATTTATTTTTGACGACCTCCGTGGCGTAATGGTTACCACGCCGGACCGCCACCCAAGAGGTCCCGGGTTCGAATCCCGGTTGGGTCATGATGAAAAACGAACTTTTTCTAATTGGCCTGGGTCTTGGATGTTTATCTATATATAATATGTATTTGTTATAAAATATAATATCGTTGAGTTAGTAGTAAATACTTTACACAAGTTTTTGTAAAGTTGTGATTTGTCCCTATATATTTATTTATTTATAGCCACCACCTTTAATCAATCGAGATGATGCCGGAAACAATAAATTAACAAAATATATTTTTATTTAATTTAGATAACTTTCACTATTTGTTAGCTCGTTCATAATTTAAAAAAAAACCTTAACCTTTGTAATAATAAAATCTTAATAAAAATAAATATTAAAATGTAAAACTGGTGTTAGCATTACCGGATCGTGCCTCTTCATGTGGTTATTGTAAGTGACTAAGAATTTGAAACCTCTATAACACAATTCACATCTGTAATCGGCCTCTATGTAATTTCTCGATTCTTTTCTATCTAAAACCATTTTGTATTGTTCGGCTTGGCTCATTGGAGTTGTTAATAAGTAATCATCGGGTAGTTTCTTCTTTTTCCTTTTTATACTGTTTCCGGGATGCTTTTCTTTCCGTTTGACACCTCGATTGCTGAGCCAATGCGGTCGGTCACTCTTGCTCTTTTGACTAGTTTTATAGTGTGCATTGAAGAAATGTCTTTTTGCCGATACTCTGCAATTACGAACAAAAAATCATCATCATCATCATCATCATCATCATAACCCTCTAGTGGGTGTGGTTTCCGCACTTAGTCCTGTACTGGACCATTGTACGTGAGAAAAAAACGTACGAACAAAAAATCATTTTTGTTTGTCATGTTTGTTATTCTTTCACGGCTTGACAAATCAGCCGATCATTATGAAAATTTGTATATATATTGTCAGGGGTACAGAGCCCAACATAGGCTACTTTTTATCCCGTGAAAGTATGTCATTCCAATGGGAAAATATTTTTCTACTATAGAGGGCGCTGTATGCATGCGCTATCGGCCAACAGGTGGCGCCACAAGTCGCGCTATGGGTTGTTTTGTTATGTCATAAAATTAACCGCAAGCGAAGCTGCGGGGAAAAGCTAGTAAATAAATAAAAAGATAAAATCATTTATACCGGGACTAGGCCCTCACAGGCACTCTCCCTTGTCTTATTGTACAAATAATATTGTTTAGTATAAATAAATCTGCAAAAATTTCGGAAACAAAAGCAAAATGGCCACTGGTAAAAGCAACTAAGTTAAGACCTTTTTTTGTCGTTTAACATATTTTTAACAAACTTGGTAAGTACAGTCAAGAGCACGTCGACCTTTACATATCGGACTTTGTACCATTCCTAAGTTCTATGTCATAAGAGCCAAAATTGTACTGCAAAAGGTCAACGTGCTCATGACTGTACAACTTTTATACGAATACGCGGAGCGTTATCAATAAAAAAACACAATTCAGACAGCGCCACCTGAGGCCGTACCACAACCTTTGTGTAAACGAGACGTCGCCATACATCATGATTGCGCTGTCTCCCTTACTCAGCCGTTCTTGTTTTGTTTGATGCGGTCATGGTATTGCTGATAAATATGATAATTATTTTTCTTACCTATCAAAATTTACATCAGGACATTTTCTGCAGATATACTTGTACAAGTGTTTTTCAGTCATATGAGATTTCAATAAATTATCAGTTTTGTAAAATTTTTTGCACAACTCGCAAAGAAATGTGCCGCTTATATGCTGTAAACAAATAAAAATAATAAATAATGCCATCATGTACCTAAATGTTTGTCCCGACCGGCAATCGAACCCACGCCCACAGGTGCCGACGGTAGTATTACTTACTACCAACGCACCACCGGGCTGACGATTAGTTGAAGATAGAATGATGTTTCAATGCTAAGCTTAATAGTTATATAATAATAATAATATAATAATTCAGGTTTAATGAGCGTCGGCAATAGGCTGCGTATGGCCGACGCACGCCGACGCTCATTAAGCCTGCACACGCCGCCGCCGCCGGTCGTGTTTTAAAACACGACACGCGTGTATTTTGCGCATCTTGTGTATGCGACACTATTCATAACGCTATGCGCGTCATTTAGAGAAAGATTTTAGATCGGTACAAAGGTATTGCGTATGCAGCCGTGTGCGGCTCGGCACATACATGTATCAAAATAAGTCACGCGTGTAATCGAAACCGTCATGCATATGCGGTGATAGCCGCATGTCAAACACGTCATGCGTGTAATTTAGACGACGAATGCGAGTTAATTCTGCGCCGATCGATACCGACCCGCACCGACTTGTCGGCGCCGGAAACCTATCTATGCAAGCACCCTATGGGTTGAATATGGTAGCACATGCCGGGCGTGATTCCAGACACGCTCAACGGGTACGTGATTACAAGCGTGACGTGCAGCACTCAACACTTAATAAATTAGTCACCTTTTCATGCATCCTAACATGTTCCTTTAAACATTTCTCACTGACATATGCCTTACCACAAACTTTACAAGAATTCTTTCCAGTACAAAACTGCAACTTTATCTCCATGGCTGCTTTTGCTTCTGTTATAGTCAGTGATTCTAAGTTAGCGTATTCTTCAACTAGTGACATGCATTCTTTTTTTAAATTTTTACTTTTTTTAGCTTTAACATCTGGAAGTTGGTCTCTTGGCTCTTTTTGCACTTTCAATGTATTTATATGTAATGTATCCTCTTTTTTCACATCATCATTGTCAATGGATGGTGATTCTCGTTCAGCACTATCAAAACTACCATTACTATACTTGCTAGATTCATACTCAAATGTATCATCATCTTTATTGTCTTTATCTATACTAACCCAACTTTTATCATATTCCATTTTTATATTTAATTCAGATTCTTTCCTATCAATACTATAGTGGATTGTTGGTATATCTATTAGAGTTTTTGTAGTTGTGTCTATTTTACTAATGTTGTGTTCTACTTCTTCATAGTGCATTCTTTTGGGATCTAGATAGGAGAGATGAGGTTCATTGTGCCTTAATGCTTCTATATCTGTATGGTTGATCTGAAATATTAATGTAATCCTTAATAAGACAACATCTTAACATACCCTTCAGTATAATTTTCTGACATGCACACACTTAAGATCTACAACTTAAATAAAAATTTGAAAAGGGTTGAAGTTATATTCTCCACTACTGGTGATTTGTATTAATTTTCAAATATTTGAATGCATTTACTTAACACAACGTTTTTTATTTTATTTATAGTGATTAAAGGGGAATGTTTTAAGTATAATACATTCCAAAATTCCCACGGGAAAGCGGGATACACACAAACGAAGTTGTATACATTCATCTCTTCGTGTACAGTGACAAAATGTGTTTATGATAGTGGGTGTGTGATCCCGATGAAAGCATAATAATAAAATTAATAATCAAACATACAACCATTTTCCTGTGTAGTATCTCCTGTAGCGCCACATGCGATCTCTGGCAGCGTTGACGAAACTTGATGGAGTTCTGCACAAAGCAACAACATTCCGCACAGAGATACGTTGGCATTCCATTGTTTGGATATGTCTGAAGAAATAAAATAAAATTTGAACCAAATTTTTCTCGATACTCAATATTTATTGTTTGCTTATATCATAAAGTGGAAATGGGCAGGCCACACAGTCAGAGGAAGCGAAAAATGGTCAAAAGTGATTATGAATTGGTTCACTAATGGCATGAAGAGGAAACGGGGTAGACCCTTTAGATGGTGGGTTGACAATATCAATGTCATAGCAGGAGGCATATGGACGAGAACTGCAAGGGATAGGGAGGAATGGAAAAGGTTGGAGGAGGCCTATGTCAATAAGTGGCACACAGACGGTTTTAAAAGTTAAAAACAAAATAAATTGTAAATGAATTATGTACTGTTTGTAATAAAGGCTTTATTATTAACTATTATTAATACAATCATCGGTCAGACTCGCGTTAGGGGCAAGGAAGTAGATAATAAGTAGCTAAGGGGCACTATGAGACACCAAGAATCATCAGTACATAAAAAATTATAGATATTTATAGACCCTGTTATGGGCACATCATTCTCCCACGTCACGTCCCTTAAATTTAGCGGCCCTTTAACAAAAAAAATTCAGATGCTCGTTTTGCGCGGAAATCGAACCTACGTCCCTTGGTATAAAGTAACCACTGGCCACTCAATCAGAGGGACTATCAAAAGATATAGGTAGGTAACCGATAAACAAAAACTACAAAATGAAGTAAATAAATATGAATGTATTTTTGTACCTGCAGTCCCGATACAGTGTTGTAATTGTATCGTAACTGACTAACATTGTCGAGATGAAATAATTTAGCATTCTTGTTAAAGCACACAATACACGCTTTTAACATTTTGAAATTTTAATAAATTTATGTATTTGTTTCACATTCCGACCCGACATTATTTAACTTTTTGATGACAACAAAAGTAACGTCAAACGTCAATCATTATTCATTCTTTAAAGCGCACGCAACGCAACGATTATAGAAAGAAGAGGATACCTACAACAAAAGTGGTCATCTATACATACCTAAACTTTTGTCACAAATATGGCTTCTATGGATCGACCAATCACAAGCCGGTGTTAGAGCTGTTTGAGTATTTCACCCAATCACAACAGTCGTGACAGTTGATACAATGGCGTCCAGGTGCCACATATATGTCAAAACTCGCAAAGAATATTTCGTGTAGAGCAAAATAAAAAAGATTTTGATTAAGGTGTAGTGTAGAGCTTGTACGTTTAGAGCGTGTAGTCTTTATAGTTTGGCTATATACGAGATCTGATAACTTTTTCACAGGGTAAGCTATATAGACTCGTCTTGGCAACATTTTTACATGAAAATGTTTTTGGTTCTGGTTTTCATTTCTTTTTGTAAGTTGCTTATAATTTTTTTTTCTTTTTTTTTCTTTTGGGCGAAGTTCCAAGTTTTATGATATTTTTGTTGTTTGTGTACTAATACTAGCATACATACCAAATTTCAGCTTTCTAGAATATTAAGAAGCGGAAATCTCATACAAACTTTCATCCCCTAAGTTAAAGGGTTGGGTGGGGGATGAAAGTTCCAAGTTTTATATTTTTTTTGTTGTCTTTGTAGTAATATTAGCTTACATACCAAATTTCAGCGTTCTAGGACTTCAGGAAGTACCTTAAGAATTATGATGATCAGTGAGTGAGTGAGTGAATCAGTGACGAAATCGGGGGTTTTTAGACATTAATAAAATCATCGAAATAATATTACTACGTATAGAAATGACAGCGCCTTCAAATTTTGGCGCCGCGTTCGGCCGTGAGGGGCGTGCCCCTCCCTGGCCCCGCCCCCAACCGAGTCATAGAATATGACATTACTACGCACTAGGACCAAGTATACTTGGTCCTAGACTACGCAGGGGCGACACTTTGTTTATATTCTGCCTATTGGACATCTAATTGATTATTTTATTTTATTACAATATTTTATTTTACTTAATAGAATAAACTTAATAGAAAATAGGTATAATATTAGCTTTATAGGTAGGAAGCTACATTACATTTTTGTTCTTAACTAAATATTAGTCAAAAATAAACTGAGATTAAATCAAAACTAACTTTATAATTAAATTTTATTTGTTCGAAAACAGTTGGTCGAAATTTAAAATGCTGTTTCGTTTTCCTTCTTTTTATTTTCTAGAAACTATTTTTTTACTTAGTTAGTAACTTTATCCACATTTACATATTTTATACCTACTATATAAAAATATTTTGTAAATATAGTTTAAAAAATGAATATTTAAATTACATATAATTTTTAAAAAAGTATTTTTGGGTGAATATCAACTAGAGATTTTTATTTGTCATTTCGGTGTGATTTTTTTTATTTCAATGCTATCTACATATTTTTAGTGACAAATAAAACTTTGGCCTATTTTATAACATTGTGTGCGTGAGTGGACATCATAAGGTTGAACTTTTACACTGAAATGAAAATTGCCACCGAAATTATACTTACTTACTTACTCCGATGGCTCAGCGACCCAAAGTGAGTCTTAGCCTCCGACACAAGAGAACGCCATGATAAACTTTTTTTTTTTTTTTTTTATACCACACAGGTGGCAAACAAGCATACGGTCGGCCTGATGGTAAGCCGTCACCGTAGCCTATAGACGTAAGCAATACCGGGGGTATCACTCACGCGTTGCCAACCCTCCCAACCCCCCCAAATGGAGCTCTGGAGACCTTACTCACCGTAGGAACACAACATGGCCGAGACCAATGTTATTTGGCTACGATCTTCTGTAAGGTGGAGGTCCTTCCCCAGACGGGCTGCTCCGATTTGAGCGGATTATCCGCTGTGCCCTACCTCTCTTAAAAAACTGTGTAAATTTATACACAATTTTGAAACAAATTACACGAATCCAGCACGAGTTACACAGGTTGTGACCTGTGACACAGGTTTGTTCACTCAAACCTACTATAGGCACCAACCTCACAATACATAGGTAGTCTCACATCGGTATACAACTAAGAAAATATACCTAAAAAAATTGTAATCTAAAGTCTGTAAGCAAACCTTATTTTAAGAAAATAAATTAAAATTATTTTAGTTATATCGGCTACGGATCTGATCTGATGCGACATTAACATTTTTGACACATCTAAAAAGTGCTAAGCACTGCTAAAGAAGTTTTCACTTCAAAAATGAAAAAAGGTTAACCGACTCTAAAAACGAATTTGAATAACTTATTGAATTCGTTAATTGATTATATCTGATTGAAGTCGGTGTCAGGTGGACGCGACCACCTAGCTAGATTATCATCTCAGGCATCTCAGCAGCATGGGAGGATGACTTCCAGACGTAAATACATGAATAGCTTACGACAACATAAGTAACGCGTTATACGTGCCCATGAAATTTGAGGGTTGCCCTCGATTTTCCTGGAATTCCCATCATCAGATCCTGAATTGGTGACAACTTGGGAGTATGCACTTATGAATAAAAAAAGAATTTTGAAAATCGGTCCACAATTGGAGTAATCGGCGAACCTCCAAAAAAAAAACAATGAAACATAGAACCTCCTTTTTTAAAGTCGGTAAAAAAAAAGCAAAATTTTTTTCAGAAATAAGTACCTAAATTATATTATAAAATTGACTCACGCTTAGTACCTACGTATCCCATCTGTACGATTACTTTTTGATAATCTATGATTTTCACATAGAAATGGCGGATGCAATCATGATGCAATAGAAAATAATGAAAAAAAATTGTTTTGGTTGGTTTTACTTAATTTTTTGTATACTTACCGATGATAAGTGACGCCGCTATCTTTCTTCCTTACTGTTGAACGGTTTTTACAAGTTTTTATTGAACATGACGGCATTTTTTAATTATTTTTTTGACATAAATCCTATTAAAACACGTTCAGTATTGTTAACAGACTAACTTTATTGTTACCATATTTTAATACACACACTATTTTGTTACTGGCAATCTTAACACTCCCACTTAACAAAATGACCAAACTGTTAATATAAGGACCAAACACTATATAAATAAAGGAACTTATTAGTGCTTTACATGGAAACAATACCAAGCATATCCATAAATTTATAATGCTTAACATGAGATAAGCCTTTGGTCAGCAGGTCAGCAGGCATATCTTCAGTTGGAATATATTTAATTTCAATATATTTATTTTTAATAACATCTCTTATATAATGGTGTCGCACATCTATGTGCTTAGACCTATTGCTATTATGGCTCTGACCTGACGCCAATTTCATTGCACTCTGATTATCACAATGTAGACTTATTGCATACAGTTCCCCAGTAATTTCATACAAAAGATTTCTTAAATACACTGCTTCTCTTGAAGCTTCCGACATTGCTGTATACTCTGACTCTGTACTAGACAGACTAACCGATTTCTGTTTCCTGCTTTGCCAAGAAATAGCTGATCCTGACATCACGAAACAGAATCCGGTATATGATTTCCTATCCAATGCATCAGATGCCCAATCACTATCCACAAAACCTTGTAAATTAATATCTTTATTTGTATATTTTAGACAATACTTCTTAGTACATTGTACATACTTTAATATGCGTTTTGCATAATTGTAACAGTTTACATTATAACAGTTGTTAAACTGACTCAAGTAACTGACAGCATAGGCAATGTCGGGTCTCGTTAATACTGCCAAGTACATTAAACTACCAATGAGTTCTTGATAAGGAACATTAGGTAAATATCCTGTGGATTTTTCTATATTTAACTTTGGCTCAATGGGAGTTCTTTGCAGTTTACACTCAGACATCTGAAACTTAGCAACTAACTGATCAATGTATTGTTCTTGATCAACAGTAATTTCATTTTTACTCACATTTATTCTCATGCCCAAATATTGTCTTACAGGGCCTAAATCCTTCAACTTAAACTCAGAACCCAATACATTTTTCAATTTAATCGTTTCAGACACATCGTTTGAAAAAATTAAAAAATCATCAACATACAGTCCAATAATTATCTTAACATTACCATTGGTTTTTGCAAACAAACACGGTTCGTATTGACAACTTTTAAATCCTAAGTTATTTAGACAAACTTTTACTCGCTCGTACCATGCCCGAGACGATTGCTTTAAACCGTAAATAGCGCGTTTTAATTTCAATACATCTCCCCCACTTTTGTTTGCAAAACCTTCAGGTATACACATGTATATGTTCTCTTTCAAAAAACCATTTAAAAAAGCAGTAGTTACATCTAAATGGGTTATACTCAATCCCATTTTTACCGAAAGAGCAAACAATAATCTGAGAGTGGAATGACGAATTACAGGTGCAAAGGTTTCTGTGTAATCAACACCTGGCTTTTGCGTAAAGCCTTTTGCCACCAGTCTAGCCCGATACCTCACATTATTGTCTGCATCAAACTTTTTATTAAACACCCATCGACACTTCACTATAGACACATTATCTGGTCTTTTAACAAGCTCCCACGCATCATTATCCTGGAACGACTGCAACTCATCATCCATGGCACGCTTCCAATGCTCTTTCTCCGGCCCCTCAAGAGCCTCTGAGAATGAGGTCTCCTTGGATTCTAGAAAAGTACTTGATGCACACCAACCATATCGCTCAGGTGGCCTTCTCTGTCGTTTAGCATGCTCAACTGACTCTGCAACTGCAGCTTGCTGGATTGTCACCTCTGGCACTTGACTCGATGAAGTGTCAGGCAATATGTCGCTGCCATCAAGGTATACTGAAGAATTTGAAGAACTGGACTCTCCCACTGAATCACTACTCTCCTTCTCCATACTGTCCCGTGATGCCTCCACACTATTCAGTTGTGTCTCCAAATTATCTTGAGGTGTCTCTTCATTTGTTACCCAGACAGTCTCTTCGATGGTTTCACTACCACCTACCTCATTCTCCATCACAATCACATCTCGGCTTGTGATGAGTGTCTTCTTGATAGGATCATACAGCCTGTACCCTTTCACATCCTCTCCATATCCAACTAATATATGATATGTAGCTTTCTTATCCCATTTGAAGCGTTTCACCTTAGGCACATGTACCATCACTTTGCTTCCGAACAATCTTATATGACTTAGGTCAGGTTTTGACCCATGCCACAGTTCATATGGCGTCTTTGATACTCCTGACACAATGGACCTGTTCTTTAAATAAACAGCTGTATTGGCCGCTTCAGCCCAAAAACTCTTGTCCAACTTTGAGTCATATAAAAGACATCTACCTTTCTCAACCACCGTACGATTGGCCCTCTCACAGATACCGTTCTGTTCAGGTGTGTAGCTGTTGGTTTTTTGATGTATTATACCAGATTGTTTTAAGAAATTTTCAAATTCACTATTGCAAAATTCTGAGCCATTGTCTGTGTGAAAAATCTTAATTTTCTTTCCCTGGTAATTTTCAACCATTGACTTAAATTCCTTAAATTTTCTAAATGCTTCATTCTTTTGTTTAAGAAAATAAATGAAAGTCATCCGACTATAATCATCTATGAACAGCAAAAAATATTTGTTACCATTTAGTGAATTTACTTCCATCGGCCCACACAAATCACTATGTATGCGGACACATGGCTCTGTGCTCCGTTCACCCACATGAGAAAAGGGCAATCTCATCTGCTTTCCTTCACAACAAGTCATACATTCATACTTTGTCATGTCAAATGAACCATTGTATGACAGGCCATCTACAATACCATTTCTCATTTTGTTCATGTCTTGACTGTTTATGTGAGCTAGCCTTCTGTGCCATAGTACTCCAGAAACAGCAGGAGCAGCTAACAAGACACTAGGCATCTGCAATCTCAGTTTGTAAACACCATCAGTTAAATCAGCAATCGCCACCAAAACATTATTTCTGTTATAGATATAACAATGTTTCTCTTCAAATACAACATTATTGCCATTCTTGATAAGCTCGCTTACTGATAACAGGTTAGTTGTCAAACTCGGCACACACAGAACATTCTTCACAGTAATATTAAATCTTAAATCTGACACAATGTCTACATCTCCGGAACAAACAACTGGAACTATTGATTCGTTCGCGACAACTATTTCTGGTAAACACGGCGATGAGTTTGTATTGCTCATCCAGTCTCTGTTCACCGTCATGTGTGCACTCGCACCGCTGTCAACGTACCATTCTGTCTTATTAAACTTCCCGTTAATGAAAACAACATTAAATACGCATTTGCTTGCGTTTTTCTTTAATAAAGGGCACTGATGTCGATAATGTCCATTGTTTTTACATTTATAACAGGTTATTTCTTTGTTTTCCTTTGTTCCTGTATCTGTCTTTGACATTACTGAACTGTTATTTTTTTTTTGCTTATTGTTGCCACTGTTCCCGCCAGAGTAATATTTATTTCGCGCCAAAAAAGCAGCTCCTTCAGATTCTTTGGCAATTTCCATATCAAGTAATTTCGACTTTATGACATCAGCCGTTATCTCAATGCCAGAGTGTTCTATGGCCATAATCATTGGCGAATAACGGTCAGACAAACCTGCTAATAATAATGATCCCACCCACTCGTCGGTTATTGTAAATCCTGTGCCATCTAACCTTTGAGCTGTTTCGACAATTTGTGTCACATATGTAGCCATTGAATCACAGTTGTCGAGTCTAATGGAAATCAAATGTCGAAGTAAGGTTATTTTTCTCGAGAAACCCGAATCATCAAACATGGCCTTTAGTTTGGTCCATAATTCTGCTGATGTCTTAGTGTTCTTTATATGCACATACAATGCTGGATCAATAGTCAATATCAGCTTCGCCTTAGTTTTTGCGTCGTCCGCTAACTTTATTTCGAAATCTTGCGGCGGATTGATGTACTTGTCCATTCCATCCAAAGTCAGTAAACTTTCCGCTGCAAAACACCACTCATCATAGTTCTCTCTGCCTTTTAACTTTGGCACACTATTGATATAGTTCGAAGTCATGTTAACGCGAAATACCGTGCACAAATTTATCTATTTTCACCACAAATAACTGATAAATTTAAGAATAAGGCCCATAACCTAATAAAACACGTTCAGTATTGTTAACAGACTAACTTTATTGTTACCATATTTTAATACACACACTATTTTGTTACTGGCAATCTTAACAAATCCGAGGACCAATCACGATGAGCGTCGGCAAGTTTCTAAACGAGTTGATGTCTATTGGCCTCAACTCAACGTATGGGGACAAAAATTTTGTTCGCGGTGTCCGTTCTATACGTAGTAATATTATTTCGATGAATAAAATCTAAATAAAATAGCTACGACATTCAAATTTTGCATGTTTAATTATTGTTCTGGTGTCATTAAATCTTGAAATTTTCAACTATTTAGCATCATCCAAACCAAAGTTATGAGAGTTCAAAGAAACGACGAAACGTTTCAAGAAAAGGTAGGTAGTGCCATGGCGCTCCGCTTGGCTCGTCTTGGCGGGGGCATTTACCGTGCCCCCAGACGTCAATAAGTTAGTCATCCCCTTGTGTCATACGAAAGATGACCCTTTGATAAACAGCGATATACATGTGTCACATCTTTTTTTGTCTTAATTATTTGGCGTTTCTGTCGTGTCTTGACGACACATAGACAATTTCTCCAATGTCGAGTATTTTAAATGAACACTTTTTAACAAAAAAAGTACACTTTAAAAAGGCAACGTGGTAGGGTAAGGATCCGAGGTCGCCAGCTTGACGACCTTCGTTGACAAGGCGGCGATATCGGATCCACTCCATGTTTAATACCTCCATGATTTAACGAAGTTGAAGCCAACGCAAACGTCAGTGAACAACCCATAGACCTAGAAAACGCGCTCTAGGGTTTGGGGTTGGAGATTTTGTTTTATTTTATGTCATGGTTAACAGAAGGAATTATTTTAAATTTTTTTTTCAGAGTTATTAAAATTCTAATCATGATGATGTCGAGTTCGCGCCAAAATACGAAAAAAAGCCATGGATGTTGTAATATGAAAAAAGATTGGGAAAAAGAAGAAAATGCAGTGCAGAGTAAATTAAAAAAAAACTTTAAGGTTGGTCAAGACACTGTCAATGTCAAATTTTATTTTACTAACTGTCAAAACCGAAATGGCATTTTGGCAGTGGTTGTGGTTTGGTTTGCATATTTAATTGCAGTTATATTATTTCGAAGCGTACATAGTAAAATTCAATAAAATAACTTAAAGTTATATCTTTAAAATGTGAATATTTATGAAGTAATAAATCAAAAAACAATGTTGGATCTAAAAGCGTGTGCTGTGTGCTTCAACACTAACGTGAAATTGATTAATATGGACTATGGTCAACTTCGGTATAATTTTAATACTGTTTCCGGATTACAGGTAATTATGAAAGAACGTTTTTTTTATGAGATTCTATTATAACTTTATAGGTGGGTTCAGGTCCTCACATCATGCTCCACAAAAACACGAAAAAAAGTGTCAAGGGAAAGGCAAAGATGTAATGGCCTGAAGATTAGCATTTTAGTGGAGATTGGAGGGAACTAATTGACAATAATGCTCTTGGGTAGAAAAAGCGAGAACTGGAGACCTGTGTGTAGATAATAAAAGACGAGGGACCTGTGAACTAATTTAAAAAAAACTAAATAAATTATTATTATTAAATAAATTATTCATATATAAATTGGGGAAGAGATGCTGATGTATGTGTGTGTGATACAATGTGATATTTTCTATATAAATTAGAACACTTAACTAGGATGAGAAGGCAATGTTCACTGTCTGATTTGTCCATAAGGGTTAATCAACCATTTCAACAGTTTAAATTAATGTTTACAGACCTATCCAAATAATGGAATGCCAGCGTATTTGTGTGTGGAGTGCTGCTGTTACGTACGGCGATCTATTAAGTTCCGCCATCGCTGCCAGAGGGCACATTTGGCACTACAAGAGATCTTACACAAAAATTTAGATGTAAGTAAATAAGGGATACACTAATCACATTACCTGAGATATGTCCTAAATTCAATTGTTTTTTTTTAATATTTTTTATAACTTGCAGTCAAACCATGGCACCATAAATGGATCCGTTGTAAAAGTGTGATACCAAATGCCCTTTGCTACAGAACTTCTGTGGAAGTGCTCCTTCCATGTTATCCTACATTGATGTTTAATAGTTCTTAGATGTTCTGTAGCATAAGGCTTACATATAAGCTTTATTAAGTTGTTAATTTAAAGTTAATTATAATTATCTATGGAAGAGCGGGGTTTTCTTATATACTTAAAAGAGAACCCCAATCAATAATGAATGAATGTAGAAATAAGTTAATGAATAAAGATTTATTATTTTTTAAGGGACAGCAATTTGTTTTTATATAAATCCTGTTGTTTTCGTTCTTGTAGCAATATCTAGGATTACCAACACTAAATCCCAAAATCCCTAAGTGTAAATACTTACTAAAGTTGAGATTGTCTGTAATCCAATAATAATATTTCAGATAAACCAAACAAATTTGGAGGAATTAAAATGTAAAGGTTATAACATAGCATCTACATTATCCTACGTAGATCTGAAACGAATGTATTATGAGGAAACGCAACAGCCTAGTGTTGACATTAATATCCCGCTGAATAGGATCCCAGGTGTCATACCAGTGTCATATTATAGCATAACATCAAAAGAAGAAACAGAATCCAGTAATGGTATCAACGATGTTAAAGTTGAATATGATAACTTGTGGATGACTGTTGATAGTATCAAATATTCAAAGACAGATGACATACAAGAGTTTGATCAAGGAGTGTCAAATTTAGATGACCATGACCGTGATAGCTCAGATAGTGATGATCTACCATTAAAAAGGAAGCTGTCACCACCGAAAAAAGTTAAAAAAGCAAAAACCGTACAAACAAAAGTGAATCAGACTGTGAACGAAGATGGTATGTCGTTAGTCGAGGAATATGCAACGCTACATCCATTGTCAATAAAAGAAGCGAAAGTTGTTATGGAGGTAATATTTTAATTATTGTTTAGAGGTCATTTGATTATTCTTTCGTAAAATTATTTTTAAAATAAACACCCCAGCGGGCCTAACATGCTTACACTCGAGATAGTTTCGCACGCGACAAAGCTTCTTCGCCAATAGCAATGCCTGTTTTGTCTACTGTAGACATAACCGAGATACGCTATTGGCAGAGCGGAGCGAGTAAATTTTGTCGTGTTTGTCATGTTAGCCCGGCAGGTGAGATTCGAACAACGTTCCCAGATCCTCTCGATATCCAGCAGAGTGCTCTTTCCAAATGAGCTACCGAGAAGGTTAATAATGGCGAAATTTCTTAGTTTTATAAACTGCGTTAATTGCAGTGCATTTACCTGATAATTTATACGACTAAGCAAACTTAGTGATGATTACAGATGAGATTCTACTATTTGTCTTTCAAGAATGTTTTTTTATTTTATTTGTACCTATTTCAAATGAATCACGTTTTCTTTCTTTAGGTAAACAGAATGTTCAGTCCCGGTAAACATCCCTGCAATGTTTGTGGAAAGCCGTACGTTAGTGAAAGACGGCTGAAAGAGCACAAAAGTATGCATGAGAAGGTAATACAACTCTTTTTCTTTTATCTATATATCTAAACATATTTTTTATACTAAAGCTGTAGAGTTTGTTTGTTTGAACGTGCTAATCTCAGGAATTACTCGTCCGAATTGAAAAATTGTTTGTGTTGGATAGTCCATTTGTCGAGGAAGGCTTTATGCTATATAACATTACGCTGCGACCAATAGGAGCGAAGCATCAGTGAAAATGTTGCAAAAACGGGGAAAATTATTCGTAGAGCGATAGTGTTTTCGACAACCACGCGAACGAAGTCGCGGGCACAGCTAGTGATAAATATTTAGCGAAACCCGCGCAAAGAAAGAATAAAAAATAACAAAGAATATATTTAACTAAACCTACCTTAAGTTGAATGATTGTTAACAGAATGTACTTGTTAAACTGTTGTGTAAAATGCTATTTTGTAAGAGAAATAAATAAATATTATTATTATTATTAACTTCGTCTGCGTGAATCCCGCTTTCCCGTGGGAATTTTGGAATGTATTATACATATAATCCTCTTGAATCACTTTACCTATTAAAAAAAACCGCATCAAAATCAGTTGCGTAGTTTAAAAGATTTAAGCCTACACAGACAGACACAGACAGTGGGAATCGAATTCATTTTATAATATGTAAAGATATTGTTAAAGTCAGTAAGTTGTGGAAAAAATTTTTTTTTTTGTAAAACGATATAAATTAACATTGGAGCGCTAAGACACAAAAGATCCGTGTTTCTTTATTCTGATTGTAAATAAATTGTTTGTTTGCAAGTTCTTCTTTGTTAAAATGTGCCATCTGAACTAAAGTAAAAAATATTTGATTATTCCTAAGAGTGCTGGCCCACGTCCGATTTTTATTTCTATCTTTGCCTCTCATCAACAAGAAACCAGGAGAACAATAAAAAATTGGTCACCTATTCTTGGACGTGAGCTACACCCTAAGTTATTTTTAATTTATTTTTCATATGATTTTTATTTTTTTTATTTTTATAATAAATAAATATATAGGGACAATTCATACAGATTGAGCTAGCCCCAAAGTAAGTTCGAAACTTGTGTTATGGGATACTAACTCAACGATATTATATTTTATAACAAATACATATATAGATAAACATCCAAGACCCGAGGCCAATCAGAAAAAGTTCGTTTTTCATCATGACCCGACCGGGGATCGAACCCGGGACCTCCTGGGTGGCGGTCTGGCGTGGTAACCATTACGCCACGGAGGTCGTCAATTTATAATGTATATACTTTATTTCAGTACCTGAAAGGCACGTTCTGTTGTGAACTATGTAAATATTACTACAAAACGGATAATCTATTGAAATCTCATATGACTGAAAAACATTTGTACAAATATATCTGCAGGAAGTGCCCAGAAGTCAATTTTGATAGGTAAGCCACTCATTTAAGTTTCTTTTAATTTTATTGTTGTAAAGGTGAAACAAAACGTAATCCATCTTCCCCTTTTCTCTCTGAAATGAAATCGTTTATTTCAGAAATTAGACCTTCACAGGCACTTTTTCTTGTCATTTACAATTTGTATAAATGTATAAAGAAAATAAACTACGTTATATACTACCACCATTTCGGACACAAGCAAAATGGCCACCGGTAAAAGAAATGGCGAAAGAAACCCGGTTACGATCTTTTTTGTCATTTAGCAATTTTTTTCTTCGTTTGTTACAATGTATGAGTCCATTTATAAGAATAAATAAAATACAGAGATAATCTCTCTTCCCCCCTCATATCTATCCTATCCTACATACAATTATATCCAATGTCCGCCATCATACTCGCTCTCGATTTTCTCAAGACCTAAAGGTCGTAACGTGATTTAATGTCCGAGAGTCTTGGAGTTTGTGGGCCAATTGTAAATTGTTTTGTCTACACTGTTTTAAATCTTGTTTACAAACTAATGTTTTAAACCGTGTAATGCAGACTTCAGTTTTTACTTTCAGAGTGACAGCCAAACGTCATTACCTAAGCTTCCATTATGAGAAAACCAATAAAAAAGGCAAAGGTCAACGACCGGATTGGCTTTGCAATAGAGGTGTGAAAAGAATAAGAAAAGGTGTAGAGAAAGCGGCTAAAAGAAAGAAGAAAGATATGCCAGAGGACTACCTCATAAGGACTCTGATTGGCCAAGAAGAACAATACAGAATGGTATGGGAGAGACGGCAAACAAGAAATTATACTGAGGCGGATTATAAATGCGAACTGTGCTTTAGGGGCTTTAAGCATATGAGAACATATAATAACCATATGAAGAAACATGATCCGGTAAGTGTAAAGCTGTAGGAATAGTCAGTCTTTCTTTGTCGTGCGCTCCTCGCAATAAGATGGTCTTCTAAATTCAGATAATCAATAATTGTATGTTTTATGATTTATTAACAACAGTAAAATATTTTTTCAATATCTTCAAAAATTACTAAGTTATCAGTAATAGAGTCCGAAACTACCGGACCGATTTAAAAAATTCTTTCACTGTTAGAAAGCTACATTATTTTGCGGATAACATAGACTATATTATAATATTAAAAAGATTAGGGATCTTTACTAAAACCCATACGAAACCGGGGCGGGCCGCTAGTTACTAATAAAATTGTTCTTTAGGCAATATCAGGTGGTCTTCAATGTGATATGTGCAAGATGCAGTTCGAGAGTAACATCCAGATGCACAGACACATGGTCAGCATGCACATGTACAAATATATATGTCAGATGTGTGATTTTGTCACACCACAAAGGTCAGTACGCAGGAAACTAAGTTTATACCGCTAATATGTTAGTACGCACGATGGGCGCGATATGAAATACGCTATGTGTATGCGTCTGCCCTAGACGATCAAGTGCACTTGACAAGTCTACGTGATTGAAGCGAATATTGATCGTTTACCGCGTTGGCTACCGTCAAGTGGTATACGGCTTGATCGCACTTAATAGAAATTTTGATGACGGACATATCGATAGGCGACTGTGGTGTGCGTACTTGACCACATTCAATGAGCGTCAAGTCTCTCTATTCATCAAGTAATATTGTCAAGCGCTCTTGATCGTCTCGGCGACCCATTACGATTTAGATTACAATTGTGGCGTGTTGTTCGCAGTCGACATCGTAAAATATCGAGAAATTACGACTCAAACCCCATGTTTTCACAGATTGCTTTAGTTTCTGATACATCAAAGTTATTGCTAATTTCTAGTACATTTTTCACATTAGGAAAATACTAATATATATTTTATTTACAGATCCCAAGCAGAGATGCATTATCGTTGGCATAAGAACGCGACGTACAAATGTCCATACTGCGAGAAAGAGTTCCAGTAAGTTGTCTTGTCTATCTATATATATAAAAATGAAACCCGTTTTCCGTTGTCACGACATAACATGAAACCGGCTTGACCGATTTGGCTGATTTTTTTTTTAGAATATTCCTTGAAGTACGAGAATGGTTCTTACGGAGAGAAAAATTTAAAAATTCCCACGGGAAAGCGGGATACACGCAAACGAAGTTGCGCGGGTTTCGCTAGTTCTAAATAAAGGTGCAGATATTCTATTTCACGAAGTACGTTCGATGAATGTCGTAAGGCGTGCACATGTACATTGTTTTACTGTATGTGACTGAGGTCACGCACACATTTGTAAAACACCGCGAGCGTGTACAACACCATACGTGTGTCGATTACAATAACACGCGTGGCGTGTCGTCAACTGTCAATTTTTATTTTTTAAGATCTGGTTTACATCATTGAGTTAAATAGACTACAAGAATGTAGACCGAATTATATGCAAACACAGCTTGCCAAAAAAGGACATGATTTCTTTATATATATGTTTTTTATAATTTCAGAAAACCATCTACGAGAGGTACTCACATACGACTCAATCATCCCTCTACGGACATATGCAACCTCTGTGGACACAGTTTTGTTAGTAAAACTGGATTGGATGTACATAAAAGAATGGCACATAGCAAAGAGGTCTGTTGTTTTTCTGTTATTCTTAATAATCATTTCCTAATATTGTATTATATGATTTAATTTGTAAGGCATCGTTCGCACGAGAGCTTTCTCGACGTTTTATCGCGCGTTATTTCTAACGCTTCGAATGGACCCTATGACTTCTCCTGTGTTCGCACATGGACGCTTTTTTCAATCTGGAGTTTTTTAATCGGTCGTGCTCCATTTTAAACGCCGAGCGCAAAGCGTTGAAATTTATACAACATAGGGAAACTGACGCTTCTGTTCACACGAGCGCTTTTTTAAGCTCCGGGAGTCATTCAGTTGCGCCGGCGACGTTGGCCGATGCATACGTGTTCGTACAGTCTTTGTACTGGTGGTATGGCCGATCTCATATTTGTATCTTGCAATGTTATTTTAGGGCCAACGATAGCTAATAATTCGTCAAACGATTTCATTGTCATCCTTAAATAGTTAAAGAACTTCTCAGGGTATTGTCTTAATTCTTCATATAGCGTCACAAATTGGCCTTTTAATAACCATTCACTAATAATTGGATGAACCCACAATTTAGTTTTTTTCTTTCGCCTTCTTACAACGCAAATACCTATTGCTGCAATTTCAGCTGAATTCATGGCGCGTCCGTGTCAAGCAAATATCTTTTACAAAGTGATTATTTAAGCGCTCGTGTGAACAGTTCGAAAACAAAGCGGTATAAAAAGCGCCGAACGCTTTTTACGCAACGCTTATTTAAACTCCCGTGCGAACGATGCCTAACAGTCAATAGAGGAAGAGCGGGGTCTTCTAACACAGGTGTTATATACTTAAAAGAAGATCCCTGCAACTATGTGTACCTAACCGATTTATACTGCTCAAAACATTTACTTAACGTTTACAAATATTATCTTACAGGTTAATATGAGTGTCTGTAATTTTAGAAACATTGTGTGAAATTGATTTGAAAAGATCCACCAATTTGTTTTTTGTTTTTGAGATACTTTAAAGCCATTATTTTCTATATATTTTGTATAAGAATCTTTTCATAAATGAATAAAAATGAAAGGGGTTTTAAAAGCTAGTTAATACATATTGCGTGGTTGTTTAACCCTCTGCGTAATTCTGCAGGAGGTAGAGAATGGTCTGACTATGACAGTGGACCCTGGCGCGGCGTTGTACTGCGCAGACTGCAACATGCAGTTCCTCAACCAAGAGGCATTTGATACACATCTTGGCAGCTCAAATAAGCACGCGTCCACAAATCTGTGAGTACATTAGTTGTAAAGGTATTTATTATTTATCATAAACCGCATTCATGTATTCTTATTCTTCCTTAATTAATGGCGTTTCACAATTTCGCCAATGTCAAGTATTTTAAATGAACACTTTTTGACTAAAAAGTACACTTTAAAAAGGCAACGTGGTACGGTGAGGATCCGAGGTCGCCTTCTTGACGACCTTCGTTGACAAGGCGGCGATCTCGAATCCCGCATTAATGTATTTCTGCACCTGGCTGACTGGTAGAGAATGCAATTAGCATTAGGTCCGCATATTGTATTATCACTTTGTGTATGGTGGTAAATAAAGATAAATAAAGAAATAATATCACTATCTTTTTTTTATACCACAAAGCTGGCAAACAAACATACAGCCCGCCTGATGGTAAGCATCACCGTAGCCTATAGACGCTTGTAATACCGGCCAACCCTCCCAAACCCCCCAAGTGAAAGTCTGGAGACCTTAATTACCGTAGGAACACAGCATGGCCGAGACCAATGCTATTTGGCTACGATCTTCTGTAAGGTGGAGGTCCTTCCCCAGACGGGCTGCTCCGATTTAAGCGGATTATCCCCTGTGCCCTACCTCTTTTAAAACTTTCTTTAGCTCAACGAATTTAATAACAGTTTTTAGTCAAAAGCAATGGCTACTTTATTCTAAGGACAGCGGATTCTAATCCCGCGCAAAAAACAGACGAGCAGTAATGGATTTTCATACATTTTTTCCTCCCGCATATTCTAGAGAAGGAATCGAGTACTTTCTCGCTACTTTTGAAGTAAGAAAGACTACTTTTCGAGCAGGTGTAGTATAAAAAAATCTATTTATGTTTCAGATCTGGCAAAAACCGGATAGAGGTGCATAAACGATCTGATACGGTGACAAGAGGGGCGCGAAAGGGACCAACCAATTGTAATCTTGTAAGTATAATTTACAGTTTATAAAATAACTAGTTTATTTGCCCGCGACTTCGTCCGCGTGAAGTCCCGAACCCGTTCCCGTCGGAACCACATTGAATTTCGGGAAAAGCTATTGCCTATGTCACTCCCTGATAATGTAGCTTTCTACTGTTGAAAGAATTTTGAAATCGGTCCAGTAGTTTCGGAGCCTATTCAATTAAAACAAACAATCACATCTTTCATCTTTATAATATTAGAATAGATGAATAAGACAATAGTTTATGAATAATCATCATATAAATTTTAAATAGTAGCGCTTCTCTTTGTAGTTGTGACAAATACGAGTTTATAAGAGAAAAAATGCTTTTTTTATGTCATACGGCAGACAAACAGGCAAGCGGGCCACCTGATGGAAAGTGGTCACCGCCGCCTATGGACATCAGCAACACCAGGGGCACCACCAATGCGTTGCCCACCTCTGACGAGACCTCTAATGTACCTCTTAAACAGTCCCATGTCATAGTCCGAAGGAAACAGCATTTGTCACAAAATATTATAATTAATAATCATATTTATAATATGATTATTATGTAGATTTATTGTGGTTATAGTCGGGAATCGCATTCATATAAATGTGCAATGCAAAATTTGATACTAAAAAAAATTAATTTTGCGGGTCGTGCTGGAGCATCCATCTTAAGGCTGGCTTACTTTGGGATCAATTGGCGATGTGTGAGTTGTGTAGAATTTATTTATTTATTGAGTGTTAATATGAAATGTTTGTGTGTCAGTGCGGCAAGGAATTAGCGAACCACCGCGCCACGCGCAAGCACTACGAGGCCGAGCATCCTGGAGCGGAGTACACCAGATACATGTGCGACGTGTGCGGACACACCACCAGGGTAAGCATAATCATCGCGCTGCCGGGGTTTGTGGTAGTTCGTAGAGTAGATTTTTTTTTAAATATTTCATACAGAATAATATGTACTACTTACATGACGAGAGAATGTGCATGCGAAGGTGTTGTGTATGTAATTAAATGTATTCAATATATTTCACAATGTAATTTATTCGTAAGTAATAAGTATACATAATTATTATGGGCGTTGGCCATGTCACATTGTGACAGACGCATCTGTCAAGTCCGGGGGTGATGGCGTCGTGGTGCGTTCGGAAACACAACGCCGTCATCCAACAGAAGGCATACTCTCTAAAATAAAAATATATTTCATTACGCGTCTCCCTTCAATCGAAGGGGAATACAGCGTCTGTCACGCTGCTCCAATGCGGATTGACTGAGATCAGTATTTTCAAGCCGCCTGAAGGCCACCTTTGCTTAATGACTGTCATCCATCGACAACAACCGGGTCTGACGGCTTAAGAAGAGAAGCTCGAGTTAACGAAACCCATCCAAATGGCTAGGGTCAACGTTGTTTAACTTTCGTGTTTTAAAGTGTGACACACAGCGACTCCAACGCTCTCCTCTAATGTATACAGGGTTACTTGTAATACGACGTATATCCGGGGGTATTGGGGGGCTCAAAAGCAACAAAATGAACCACCCCAGGTAAATAATAAATATGTTATATACAGCACTACGCCAACCTCCTGGTGCACAGGCGGAAACACACGAAGGAGAAGCCGTACAGCTGCCCGCACTGCGACCGCAAGTTCAGCGCGCTGAGCAGCCGGAACGCACATATATTCGTGAGTATTATCCATATCCATACTTAATATTATAAATGTGAAAGTGTTCGTTTGTTTGTCCTCCCTTCACGTCGAAAGTAATGAACGGATTGATATGAATATTTTATTGGGGATAGTTTGGTCTGGAGATAAAGAGATTCCCATGGGAAAAATTATTGACATTTTCCCTTGACCACGCGGCGGAGCCGTGGGTAACAGCTAGTCAAGAATATTTTTAAAAATAAGTAATGTAATTTATTTTGCAAGTAGATTTACAAGAAATACTTTTGCACGTTAATATTTTTTATTCTACTAGCACTTCAGACGTGAATGGCCTGCTGAGAAGTGCCGCAAGACACTGTTAGTCTTTTTTATATGTTATATGGTACATTCTCAGTCGTGGAACATTTAACCTGATTTGTTTTTATATTTGTCTACTTCTGTACATGTTTATAGTGGAGACACAGATAGCTGAAGATTGGACCTATTAATTTTTCGTTGATTCAGCACTTAATTCGGCATACATATTTAAAAAATATTATAAAAAGGCCAAAATAAGAATTTTAAATATCGATCTATAATAAGTATTAATATCAGCAATCTAGTATCCATAACAAGCTTTGCTTAATTTGTGACTAGATGGCGTTGTGTAACTCGTCCAATAATATTTATTATTATTCATGAAAAGAATCGATTGTTATGTGTACGTCGTTAACTTTACACTTGCAGTACAATTTTGGCTCTTATGACATAGAACTTAAGAACGGTACAAAGACCAATATGTAAAGGTCGACCTGCTTTAGACTGTACAAGTACCATTTTATAAGAGCAAGTTCTAAGTTTCTTACCAGTTCTTCTTAGTACAAATCTGCCGTCTCAGCTGGTGGTAGGGTAAGAAAAGACGATTCGAAAGAGCTTGTAATATGCCTATAGAAAGAAAGAAAATATTTTTATCGGTGCTATAAGTACATCTTAAAATAAACTTAAATCAAAACAAAAAACCTCCTAAATATAGCATCAAAATGGTGGCACACAACATATGCCACGCACGGCTAAGATGTTTCCGTGCGTGACGCTGATTTTCAGTGCCAGCATTTCGATGGAGTGAGAGGCCATATTCAATATTTTTAAATTGAATAAAAATATTTTGTATTTACGACAGGTACACACTGGCGAGAAACCGCACGCGTGCCCGCAGTGCAGCCGCAGGTTTACGCAAAAAGGTTCGCTTCAAATGCATATAAAGACAGTGCACATGAAGATCCCTTACCCGCCGTGGGACAAGAAGAACAAGAGGCGACGGAGGGAGATGGAGGCTTGCTCCTCGCTCGACAATATGGCCTGTTTGCAACCATTATAATAGTTTATCTAACAGGATTATAAGTAAACAAATTATTGAGGGAATTAAACCTGTTTTGTCACATTAATTTAATTCTCCTAAACAAAAGTAAGTGTAAAAACTCAAAACCACATTTTACTTAAGAGCATTATTTTGTACACATTAAGACAAGTGACAAGTTTAGTAAAAAAGGAGCAATCGACCCCCCTTCCATACTTCATATTACACCTAAAATTAATTAAAATTAATATTCTTCCCATCGACAAGGACGAACTTGTATCAAATTATACGAGTCGCCAACACGCACGGCTGACGTCGACGACGTCGCGCAGACGTATCGAAACTCATTATTACTAGTGCATAACGAAAATTTATTTTCAATAAAATTGTTTTATAAATTGTGAGCCCAAATTTTGGCGCGTACTATAAAATCTTAAAATCTAGACCCATCTCAAGTGCTATCTTGCTCATATAAAACGAGCGACATAGCGCTTAAAATTGAGACTAGATTTATTAAACTGTTTTTTATTAAGAGATTATACCAGATGGCCATGAGAATTCACTTTTTGAAATAAAATGATGCAGTTTTTGTTTAAATCGAAATCGATCTAGAGACTTGTATTTTTAGCTATCTCTTTCTGTAGGCATCTTTTGTAGGGTTTTTTTAGCAATGTTACGATGTTTTCCGCCTACCTTTGTTTGTATATAAAAAAAAATATGTATAATTTACGTATTTTTAATATTACGCTTTCTCGAATCACATAGAAATTATTTAAGTACGGACTGGAATCCATGACGATTTTTTTTTGATTTTGTAATTTGTATAGAGTTTTTTTTTTGGATGATAAATTGTTTATATTTCGAATGAGGACTTAAAAAAGGATCTTCTAGCATGTGGAGTTAGCACATGGGCGTAGCCAAGATTGGGAGGATGCAGATCCGAGATCCTTTGAGGCTACGCTGTTCCAAGGGCAATTTGATGTTGACTTGTTGAAAATTTATTGCATATAATTTTTGAGTTAAACTAAGAATCAGTGCAAGTCAGTGTAGCAGTGTAAACTCATGCGTCGAAATTTCTCGATACATTCTGTTCCACTATCCTTGAAACAAAAGCTCCAGACAATAATCTGATTTCAAATACAATTCGTCATGAAATAAACATGTATCGATTACATACGACTTTATTGACAAAGCACACAACATTTATGTTACCACAGTGAGAGTATATGACAGAGCAGTTCAAACACCATCATTGAATTACTGGAAACCTTTCGCCAAGTATAGTGGAACGGAATTTAGGTGATTTATTTAAGTTTATTGCAAGGTGCATTGCATGTTGTACCCACCTAAAAAAAAATATGAAAAGCATTATGGAATGATCGGTTTAAAAACCGCTGCGAGTGGGTGTGGACTTTATGTGCCTCAACTGTGTTTCTCAGTGTTGCACATCACACTGAGAAATAATTTCGCAGTGTTGCACATCACACTGAGAAATCATTTCTCAGTGTTGCACATCACACTGAGAAATCATTTCTCAGTGTTGCACATCACATGAGAAATCATTTCTCAGTGTTGCACATCACACAGAAATCATTTCTCAGTTTTGCACATCAACAACAATCTTCATCGCCGCTACGCCGATGATTATCATGTGGCCTAATAAATTAGTACAAGTTTTCTTATAATTAGATTTGAAATTTGTGATATTGAACAAAATATTTACGATTAGAACTTGTTAGCTTCAAAGTTCGTGACCGCATAGCGCGTTTTAAAATCCATGTATACATAATGCAACATGTACAGTCAAGAGCATGCCGACCTTTACATATCGGACTTTGTACCATATTCTTAACTTCTATGTCATAAGAGCCAAAATTGTACCGCAAGGGTAAAGCTCAACGTGCACTTGACTGTACATGTAACGCGGATTTAAAATCGTATTAATTACAGAAACGCGAAAGAACTGCATCTTTTGTCTGCAGTGCGGACACGTGTTATATTGCCTGAAATAATAAGGGTAGCGCACAATATGGCCACCGTATAACAAAATTGTGACGTGCGTGACTGATGGAGAAACATTTTTGTTGTATAATTCACATGGCGCGGCCCGCCATAATGTGAGCTATCCATTAGGCCCGGTTTCCACCAAAGTGGAGAAGAGAGGAGATGTGCCGCCCGGCTCCACACATCTCCGCTCGGCCGCGCCCGCTTGCGACACAAGATTCTGTAAGGGTATTCGTTACCTTGCACAGAATATTTATGTCAACTTTTGTATTCGTTCTTAGTGATTTACGCGGAGTAACGCATCCCAGTCGCGTGCGCTACTCGCCATAAAGTGTGGACGCCTAACTGCCACTTTACAATTCTATAGAAAAAAATGTCATATCTTCAACTCTCCGCTTTGGTGGAAAGCCTTAGGTCAAACTCAGACCAAGTTAACTTTTGTAAGGTCATTCGCCGTGAATCATAAATGCGTAAGATAATAAGATTTATTTATTAAGGTATTATTCATTATTATACACAGTTTAGACTGAAGTAAAATAAATATTATTATAATTTATTGTTTTTGTATTATTTATAATATAATGGTCCTTTACTAATGATTTTTCCATTTATCTTCTCACCTATATTATTGAACTAGCTGCTGCCCGCGTTTAATATTATGCACAGCAGCGCCATCTAATTTATAAAGCGCCATTGGCTATCAGACTTGATCAAATCCTACGGGAATCGCAAACTTTTTTGGGAGAAAAGTACCTACCGTATGTGTTATTAACAAGGTACCTATCAGCTACCTACATACCAAATATCATAAAAATTGGGAAGCACGACTTTAGTCAGACACGCTTAAAGTCGACGTCGGCGATCATCAAGCCATGGAGGTAGGAATAAAAATAAAACAGGCTGCGTATTTCATTATCATTGTATTAAAAAATATCATAAAATTAGGATAGTTCAAGGCAAAATTACGTCTAATTATATTTTTTAACAGTCAAATGACTATTCTATTATTCTAAATTACAATTATTGGCATTTTAATACAAATAATATAATAACTATCACATATCACATAAAGGTGACGATTTTAGTTTGGGTGTCACTCTGAACTCCGATTTCCGCCAATTAAGTATTCCGACAGAATCTAAATTTCGAAACGCAGTAGAAGTTCGAAACTCTTTACTTCGACAGAACATATATTTCTGAACGACGATTAATTATAAATTCAGAAATATGTTTTGTCGAAGTAATTTAGACTCTGAATAGTTCATTGTCCAAATGCAGAGTGACCTTTTAGTTTTTAGGGTTCTATAGTAAAATAATAGTAATACAGCACTTACCTACTAAAGCTAGAAATACACTTCTGTGGGATATTGTTGTATGGGAGTGTGTCATCGAATATGTATTCAGAATACACAATATTCCATTCACTAATGGTGAGTACAGACTGCTGTGACGTGTACATGCAATGTAAGACGCAATGAAAGAATTTCCCGTACGCATAATGCTCTGTTCGTGCGCGTAGAGTGCACGGTTCGGTGCGCACAAGGCATTACACTATATTGATTTTGTTACATCGTATGTTACGTTACAGCAATCTGTACGCACCATAAAAATGTTGTATTTTTATTTTTTATGCAACTCAGGTGGCAAATAAGCATGTAAGTATTGATGTCGCACAGAAAACCCAACGCCACAACTATACACATGTCTGTTTTGCTATACGGCCGATTATCAATTTAAACCCTGGTCAATCTGTTTATTAATAAACGAGTAAATTACTGATTTGAATTAAAAATCTTCAACATGAGTCAGAAACATATTATAGCTAACTTACAAATTAAAAAAAAAATATTTTTATGTATTATGGCAATATAAAAAAATAGAACATGATTAATTAATTTCTAAAATTATCAAAATTAATTAATACATTATTGTAATAATTAAATACTAATTTATTAGATAATATTTACAGTTTTGCCTTGTTTATAATGTTTAAGTTAAAACATTAAGGTTCTATTCCACCACTGGTGGATAAATATCGGTATTTATTTTTAAATACCAATAGTCTCAGCATCAGATCTACCATGAAACGAAATTCGAACCTTCCAAAGTTTCGGAAATACAAGATATTCATGATTCCGAAACTTCGGCCGAAGTTTCGAATTTCGTTTTATATTAGACCTGCTATTATTAATTGGATGAAATCGTGTAAGTTGAGATTCGAAACCAAAATTCAAATACATCTTATAAACTAATTTGCCGATTTCACCACTTGTTAAAAGTCCAGAATTATTTAAAAAAAAACATCAAACGCATATAACCCTCTACTAGTCAAAACAAAATATGGATCACAAATTTGTGTTTTAAAAAAAGCATTTTTTTTTGGTGGATCCATTTGAATCAATTTCATAGATCACAGACACATCCACCTGTAACATAAAATTACAATGTCATTGTAAACGTTAAATATTTCGCCAGACCGCCACCCAGGAGGTCCCGGGTTCGAATCCCGGTCGGGTCATGATGAAAAACGAACTTTTTCTGATTGGCTTCGGGTCTTGGATGTTTATCTATAATATGTATTTGTTATAAAATATAATATCGTTGAGTTAGTATCCCATAACACAAGTTTCGAACTTACTATGGGGCTAGCTTAATCTGTGTTTAAAAAAAAATAGAAGTACCTACGAATTTTTTAAATTTTGTTTGGACCAAGTACAGAGTAGAAAAATAGTCAGTTTATTTAGATGAACCAAGTGACTGGTGATACCGGCCTTAAATCTTACCAAAGCATTTACATATACAATATCTATATTAACACACATTAATTATTACCGGACCGGACATGGATCATGAAACAGGTTTTAAGTGTCGACAAACTATGCAAGTAAACCCTACGCCGATCGGTATCGACCCGCACGGATTTGTCGGCGCCGGTAACCCCCCAAATGGAGGAAGAATTAAGTTCTTTTAGGTAACTCTAATCAGCCTACCATGAATCAAAATGTCGAATATATGCACTGACGTTTCGTTGAATTCTAACCAGGTTTGAACCTTATTCTTACTAGTAATGACTTTTTTGACAGGACTACGTATTTCGTTGTTTCGGATGGACACTTTCATAGCTGTCCCCCAGATTTCAAGATTTCACCGAATACTAGACGTAATCAAAATGTATATTTTTATAAATTTTCTTGTAGATACACTGAGAAAAAACTGAATTCTTACTTCGTGGGGGGGGGGGGACTGTCCTGGTTACTCTGCAGGTGACTGGTTCTATGATCAACAAAGGAAAGGGTTCAACCGGGCCATAAATATGATTAAAGATTCTAAATATTGCGTAAAAGGATTTAGTAGAAAATTTATTTATTAATATTCATTTTATACTACGAAATTACATATTTTCTAGTAAACCCATTAACGCAATATTTAGAAACTTTAATCATACTGTACAAGTAATGAAAACCAAAACATTTCAATCATCATTATAAGTAATATAAGCGTTCAAATAATCTCCTTGTGTGTCCAAGAGCAGTTTGTGCTGCGGCGGTTGCAAGCATGCAGCTGTTACTGCACTAACGGCACTAACTGGTGCTGATGTACCCTCAAGTTCCTTACGTCGCTTCCTGTTCTTCTTGTCCCATGGTGCATATGGGATTTTTAGGTGTACAGTTTGTATGTGAAGTTTGACGGCACTGCTCTGTGTGAAACGACGATTGCAATGTTGACACTGGTACCTTTTTTCACCCGTGTGTACCTGTGGGAATTAAAATATTATAATTAGCTCTTGTCTGCTGCTCTGCTACGCTCGTAATTATTTACATACATACATACACGGACCGCTCGAGCAGTTGCAACTGCTTCAAGCGGTCAAAACTTAAAACTGTTGACTATGACTGCAAGAGTAGTGTATGTAGAAGACTAGTTCACTGTGCAGTCGCAACTTGAAGTAGTTCATCCTGACTGCTTCAAGCAGTCCGTGTGTAGCCCTAAGGGCCAATTTTATTCATACCATCATTCCCATTCTAATTTGGAACTTAAAGTACACCTTGACACTTGGTATTTCTTACCACGAGATGCCTGTCCCGGTTGCTCATCATGCTGAAGCGACGGTCGCAGTGCGGGCAGCCGTAGGGCTTCTCGTTCGTGTGCGTACGCATGTGTACCATGAGGTTGGCGTATTGCTGTAAAGCAGTAACAACAACCGGTAAAAGATAAGTAGACGGTCACGCGAAGTGGTTTCATAGTTCCTTTAAAATTTTCTGGAACCGAGTCAACAAAATTATATTACGTTACAATATACTTGTTTTTTTTTATACTACTAAGGTGACAAACAAGCTTACGGCCCGCCTGATGGTAAACGGTCACAATAACAATTGCCTTTTTAAAGTATACATAGATGTGAAATAGACCATGAATCGATCACAAATGACTTTATTGCAAATATTTCAATTAAAGACAACATTTGTTACCACAATAAGGTATAACAAACACCCATTGAATTTCACTGAAAATCTTGTGCCAAGTATATTGAAAAGGAATATACAGATTTTTTTTGCTGTACACAATCAACTACACTTTGTTAGTACTACAATGTAGTCAGTACTACAGCTTATATTTATTTCTCTAATATGACACTACAATCAACGATTTTTTTAAATGAATGAATGATTATTCGGTAATAAAAGATAACCCGATGAACTTCGTATCACCTATTTTCATCAAGTGTTAGCGAGACTAACGCACAGCAATTAATTTTCATATATACAGATTATCAGGCCATGTTCTCCCACAGCTGGGCCTCCTTTCACATAGTTTCCATACCTTCGTGGTGTGTCCGCACACGTCGCACATGTACCGCTTGAGGTAATCCGCCCCCGGGTGCTCCGTCTCGTAGTGCTTGCGCGTTTGCACGTCGTTCACCAAATACTTGCCGCACTGTAACGGAATTGTACCTTTTAATACATTGTAATAAGGTACCATTTATAAATAGATCTAAACTCTAAACAAATAAAGTGATAATATTATAGCTGTCACTGTCAACCTAAAGAAAAAAGATAGCTTGAGATTTAAGTGTAATTGTGGCGGGGGCGCCTTGGTCCCTATATATTGGTTTAAAATAGTGTTGTCTCACCAGTTCGCAGCTGGTGGATGTGGGCACGCCGTTGTTGATGATGTCGGAGGGGCCCGTGCGGCGGGGGCGCCCGCGGCGGCGGGGGGCGCCCGAAGGCGAGCGCTGCTCCCGGGTTAAGCTGCTCGCGCTGGACAACAAACATTTCTTTACTTCTATCTACCTTACCTTAACTTCGATCACATATAAAAAATTACCCGATTGTATGTCGAACACGTACAAAATAAGCAATTTGTTAGTGTATACTGTCAACTGACTACAACGACTGAATTCAAATGTACTCTTATAGACTAGTGAAACCCGCGCAATTACGTTTACGGAATTTATTTATACACGGCAGGCCTATTATTCCCATTCCCGTGGGAATTTCGGGATAAAAAGTACCCTATGTGTTATTCCAGGTTATAGTCTACCCGTATACCAAATTTCATTGAAATCCGTTCAGTAGTTTTTGCGTGAAAGAGCAACAAACATCCAGACATACATTCTCACAAACTTTCGCCTTTATAATATTAGTAGGACTATTTTGATACGTGCGTCGTCGTTTTGATAGCTGATTGTGTAATGTGTATCTATAATCGAAGCTCTATACACATTTATCAAAAACTAAAAAAGGAATCGTTGTCTACTGAGCGAAGAGTGTGAAAGGTGCAAGAAGGCACATTGTCACAGCACCATGCTGAGTGGAGACCGTCTTGTCTCCAATAATAGGGAATATACACGTTTTTTATTTATTTCTATAATTAATCATTTACATCTTTATTACGTAGAAAAAGAATATAAATAGGCTTGAAAATAGTCAAATAATTTTTCAAAGTGCAATTGAAAACATTGAATAAATTTGAGCCGTGCAAACGCAACCATTTTGCGCACGCTTTTCATGACGTCATTGGTCAAGTTCCGTGTTTGTTTAATAAGCGTGTCAGTTACTTGACAGTTACGCCGATGAATCAAATCACAATGTCCATTGACGTCACATTTCGTTCGACCAGTGGTGACGCGTTTTATAACTTCATTTTTCACTTTTTATTTAATATTTTCTGGATTAAAATAATAAATAACAAAAAAAAATCTTTTATGTATAATGTTAAGACATTAAAGAATCTATAAACATCCCTTCGCACACAAGGCGACGCAAGTCTCCGATACTCGCGATTTTAATATCCAAGCGACTACCGCCATACAAGTCCATTGAGGTTCGTACGTACACTCGCGTCGTTGGATGCTAAAATCGCCGAGTATCGGAGACTTGCGTCGCCTTGTGCGCGAAGGGGCTAATTCAAATTTTATGCATTTTCCCTATTGCCAAAATTTTTACGCCTCTATTTACCAATATTAATATTTTAAAGGGGAAGATTTGTTTTTTTGTTTGTAACGAGTAAACTCAAAGAATACTGGACCGATTTCGAAAATTCTTTCACCGTTTGGAATGTACGCTGTCCCCGAGTGACATAGGCATTTTTTTTAAAATAGGGGTCCTTACTAAACCCTTACGAAGCTGGGGCGCTAGATCTTACACATCTTATAATACAATAAGATAAATACATAAATAGACAGTATTTCAAATATTAAAATTTTTATTCTCTGTTTAAACCGCCTTCCCCTCTGCTAATTGCTATGCCCGAGACGGGCCCATAATGTGTATTATAAATCATATCTGTAACAACTTAAATACTGTATGGAATGCAATAAATATTGAAATTGAATCTTAATAAAATTGTATTCATTGTAGATTCCGCAACATTGCAACCGTACCAATTTATATGTATTTCTTGATTGTTGGAAGATGGATTTTACCACCATGACAAATATACATATAAAAGTTTTTAAAATATTTTAGTGCGTTTGACCACAATCTTGACTGATGTTAAGCAGAGATGAGGTTAAGAGTGGTACACGCAAGCTAAAAAAATATTTGCTCTTGATCCCTAAATTGTAAGAATTGGGAAACAGCGACGCGGGGAGGGGGTTCCATACCTTAGAGGTTCGCATTATGAAAGTGGAGGCGAATCGACTGGTACGGTAGGTGGGAGTATCGACCACATAGGGATGGAATCTCTGTCCACGCCGCGTCGTCCGATGGCGAAATGGTACAGGGGCAATTATATTATGTAGTTCATGAACACACTCCCCGAAGTGCAGCCTATGGAATACACACAAACTCGCTATCAGTCGGCGGTGTTCGAGGCTTTGAAGTCTGAACGAAAGTGTCTCTACACCAATGAGTCTCCTGGCACGCCTATCGATACGCTTCCAGGGCATCAAGCTGATAACGGGCTGATCTATTCCACAAATGGGAGCAATACTCCATACAGGAACGGACTTCGACGAACGGGCTGTATAAAGGACTTTTAGTGAAATATATATAACTCACCTCCACTTAACGTCCTGTTGTCCGGGCCTGCGACTAGCTGCCGTGCTGTCAAACATATTATGTTATTATTAAATTGCTTAAATTTCAGATGAAATAAGGCAAGTTCTTTGTTAAATATAACGTCCATATCTACATGGTTAATATTTGCCATACCTATCAATAGGTACTATTATTATAAATGTGAAAATTTGGAAGGGTGTTTGTTTGTTTGTCCATGATTTGGATTGATGTTTTTTTTTATTGGGGATAGTTTAAGGACAGAGTGACATAGGCTACTTTTTTCCCATGGGAAAAATTATTGACATTTTCCTTTGACCACGCGAGCGGAGCCGCGGGTAACATCTAGTGTAAAAATAAAACTAATGTATTGTTAATTATAAAACTTGTTTTCTGAAATAAATTATTATTATTGACGACCTCCGTGGCGTAATGGTTACCACGCCAGACCGCCACCCAGGAGGTCCCGAGTTCGAATCCCGGTCGGGTCATGATGAAAAACGAACTCTTTCTGATTGGCCTGGGTCTTGGATGTTTATCTATAATATGTATTTGTTATAAAATATAGTATCGTTGAGTTAGTATCCCATAACAAAAGTCTCGAACATACTTTGGGGCTAGCTCAATCTATGTGTTTTGTCCCTATATATTTATTTATTTATTATTATAATTAAAAATAGCAATAATACATACAGGTTCGTGAGTGCATGTTTATTAGAACTGCCGTGATGGGTTGTGAACGCGGCCTCGTTCAGGAAGTGTATGTTGCAGTCCGTGCAGTAGTACGGATGGTTGGGATCCACCAGGGTTGATGAGCTCAGTTCTACCTCCTGAAAAATAAAAAAACTTTAAATTCATGTTGCATTATTCAAAACGAATTAAGGTTTCTGTATACGCATCGGGATAATACCTCGAACGGGACAGGGACGTGACTTTTTGTTCGACTCGGCCACGTTCCCGTCCCGTCCGTGAAAAACAGGGTACGTATACAGCGACCTTTACAAATAAATATCTATCAATGTCAATAGCTAAAATTAAAAAGAGTTAATAAATAAATATTCTTGGACGAATCACACAACGCCATCTAGTTCCAAACTAAGCAACTAAGCTTGTACTGTGGGTACTAGATTGCTGATAAATACACATAAATGCTTTTTTTGTAATTAAATACTTACTATACATAGAAAACACTCAGATCAAGGAAAACAGATATGTTCAATGCACACAAATGTTTGCTTTGCGTAGGATTCTAACCCGCGGCCCTCGAAATAAAGTGACCATTGCTAGCACTTTCACTTGCACCTGACACAAGCTTAGTTGCTTAGTTTGGGACTAGATGGCGTTGTGTGATTCGTAAACAAATATGACCTCTTTGGTGTGGGCGATCTGCTTGTGGCAGTACAGCCCCATCTCGCTCACGTAGCTGTGCCCGCACAGGTTGCAGATGTTCGTCGAGGGGTGCTTGATTCTAATGTGTGTCAAGCGTGTGGATATTTTCCTGAGATTAAAAAATATTTTATATTTATTTATTTATTTATTTATTATACACAACAAATAGTACAGTCAACAAAGGAGTTGACTGACCCCCCTCTGTATATATAATTAAAGATTTCTAAATATTGCGTGAAGGGATTTACTTGAAAAATTGTAATTACATAGTACAATATGAATACTATTGATAAATAAAATTTCAAGTAAATCCCTTCACGCAATATTTAGAAATCTTTAATCATATATACAGAGGGGGGTCAGTCAACTCCTTTGTTGACTGTACATTGCATTGTTCACCAAGTTGTCGAGGGTTACATAGATAAATAATTATACGAGTTTTTTTTATAACTATTCATGTAAACAAATACAGTAGGATAATTCAATGGGTTTAGAGCCTTGAGTCCTCTGATTATCTTCTAACGAAATATTTTTACACTATGTAAAGATCAAATATAACTATTCCAATTAAAATTACCATTCAATGTTACTAGATTTTTAAGAACTAGTATACTATCACGGGTTTTACAAGAGTTTTACAATGCGGGCAAATATGCTACTTTACGTAATATTGTACGGTGGCCTCGAAGATAGGAGGACCATTTTAAAATAAAATAGCTTGCACATCTTGTAAGTGGATTTTTTTTTGGTTCCCAAACAGGGTTTTTGTTTATTGAGCCACATGTGTTCACTAGGATGTTGGATGGTAACCAAAAATCATCCTAACGATAGTCTTGCTATCCTCGAGGCGACTGTACCTACGATATATTTTTAAACGACAAAAAAGACCGTAACTGGTTTTCTTTCGCCATATCTTTTACCAGTGGTCATTTTGCTTTTGTTTCCGAAATAGTAGTAGGTAGTTTACAGAGTAAATTATTAACACAAATCATTTATTACCGTATGTACTCTCTGACAAGAGAACGTGTTTGTGGAAAACCTATTCTCTGTATAAAAGTTTTGAATCAATTTAATCCCCTAGGTTTGTTTAAATAACATTTTTATTATCCCAAAAACTACGCGATCTTGTATAGGATATGGTCAAAAGTAATTATAAAGCACCTACATAGCGCTGCTGTGCAATAAATAAATAAATATATAGGGGCAATTGGGACAATTCATACAGATTGAGCTAGCCCCAAAGTAAGTTCGAAACTTGTGTTATGGGATACGAACTCAACTATATTATATTTTATAAGAAATACATACATAGATAAACATCCAAGACCGGAGGTCAATCAGAAAAAGTTCGTTTTTCATCATGACCCGACCGGGGATCGAACCCGGGACCTCCTGGGTGGTGGTCTGGCGTGGTAACCATTACGCCACGGAGGTCGTGAATCATTCAATCACAGGGCCTGGGCGGACACTGTACTTTTAATTGCATCGCTTTTTTGCGTCAAAATTGTGTACAACGATTCTAAAAATTATATTACTCACTTGAATTCCTTATCACAATGCGGGCATTTGTATGTTATATTCTTGTGGAACCGGTAATGCATTTGCGCTTGATTCCTGAAAGTAATAAATATATTTTTTACATAAATAAACCGTGATTTTCTGCACTCCCAATGGTTGACTGGTAGAGAGTGCAATTAGCATTAAGTCCGCCTATTGAATCAGTACTTTGTGTATTTTGATCAATAAAGTTATGAATAAATAAATAAATATTGGAATGGTAACCGCGTACAGGAAAACGCAGCGTAGGACACCCAGCTTAAAGATGGTCAGACGACCTGAGGAAAGTCGCAGGAAGCCGCTGGATGCAGGCCGCGGCCAGCAGGTCGCATTGGAGGCGTTCGGGGACCTATGTCCAGCAATGGACAAATTGTAGTCGAGATGATGATCACATAGATGTTGTCATATGAATGATTCCTAGGAAAGTTGCCCATGAAGAATTTAGGCCATCTTTGTAAGTTTCGTCCTACTTCATTTTTCCTTTATTTTCTAACTGCGCTTCACTTCGGTCGACTTCGCGAGAGTGTAGAACTAGCATAATGATACTTACCGACTGTAGCAGGTGAAATTGCAGAACTGGCATGAATATTTGAAACGGTGCGTGATGTTCATGTGCTTGTACATCTTGCGCGCGTCCCTGAAGTGTAACTTGCACATGTCGCACTGCAGCTTGCCAGAATATACCTACAATCAGACATGCATGTCAAAGAAGTCATCAAAATGCATTGCTGCATGTCCCGCAATTGACCTCATAAAAAAATTAAATAAAGAAAACAGCAATTTAAATTCATTTACCGCGTGTAGTAACTTAATGTTGCATGTATACCTAGTTTTATATAGTTTTTTTTTGCCAACCCTCCCAACCCGCCTAAGTGGAGCTTTGGAGACCTTACTCACCGTAGGAACACAACATGGCCGAGACCAATGCTATTTGACTACGATGTTCTGTAAGGTATTGTATTTTGTTTAAAAAAATGTTTATAATGTTTTTTTTAATGTAAGAGGTTGGCAAACGAGCATGCGGGTCACCTGATGTGAAGTGATCACCGCCACCCATGCAGCACAGAGACGCCGGGGGAGTCCCTGAGCCGCTGCTGGCCTTTTAAGTGCAAGTATGTATTGTTAAATGACAAAAAAGGCTGGTTTTTTTCGCCATTTCTTTTACTAGTGGTCATTTTGCTTTTGTTTCCGAAATGGTAATAGCTTATAGTGTAGATTAATTACAAATAATTTATTATTGTAAGTACTCTAACTAGAGAAAGTGTAATGACCTACTCTCGAAGTTAATGTTTCATAATTCAATACTTTTATTTAAAGAGAAAGGCATATAGGTTCGACACGGCCACGTTCCCGTCCCGTCCGTGTATCCGCGACATATGCATATTCACATACATTTTGTATGGAACTATATTTAACTTCCCGTCCCGTCCCGTTCGGGAAAAAACACGTTACGTATACAGCGACCTTAAGAGAAGTCCGTGACCAGAGAAAGAGACTGTGGACTGTCTCTTTCTCTCGTCACAGACTACATTAATATTTTTGTGTGTAATTAATCTAAAAGGGAGCTTTGCATCAGAAACATTAAGGGGTGGATTCGAAATTTAGATAATTTTATTATTTGTCTTTTTTTATTATTTCAATTTGTATTATTTTATTTTTACGACATTGTTTTAGTTTTTGTATACAATTAGAATAATTTAGCTTGTAATTTATTGTTTATTTTGTGAGAGTAATCTGTATTGTGTGGCATATATAAAAGTGAAAAAATCTTTTGATATAAATTCTTACCGGATCATGTTTCTTCATATGTTTATTATATGTTTCCAGTCCTCGAAATCCTTTATAACATAGCTCACATTTATATTGTGACTCTACATAATTTCTAGAATTCCGCCTCTCTAATATCAATTTATATTGGTCCTCTTGGCTTATCGGTGTGTATTTTGGGAAATCTGCTGGTAATTTCGTTATTTTCTTTATAGGCCTTATTGATACGACACCCCTAGTTCTCTTACCACCCTTAGAACTAAGCCAGGTTGGTCTGGTTTCATACCAGTTTGCATCCTTCTTCGGTCCCTTTTGCAAATGTGACCATATGAAATGTTGTTTAGCTGAAGTTCTGTAAATCCATACTAATATTATAAATGTGAAAGTGTGTTTGTTTGTCCTCCCTTCAAGTCGAAAGTAATGAGCGGATTGATATGAATTTTTTATTGGGGATAGTTTAAGGTCTGGAGAGTGACATAGGCTACTTTTCCCCACGGGATAAAGAGATTTCCATGGGAAAATTATTGACATTTTCCCTTGACCACGCGGGCGAAGCCGCGGGTAACAGCTAGTTAGAATTATATTGGTAAAGAAAGAAAATAATAAAAAGGATTATTTAATGATTAGTTATATGTACAATAATAATAAAAAGAAGAAAATAACAAAAACTTAAGATCTCCTGTGAGAATCAAAACTTTGTTATGTTTTTTTCCTATCTAATTTGTTTAGACTAGTTAGAATAAATTTGTCATGAAGCTTCGTTGATCCCAATTACTGTGTTTCAGAATATTTATTTAGATACAGTTTGTATTTGTATACATGGTGAATACTAGGTAGGTGTTTTATCAAGCAAACTTAATATGTATCAAGAAATTGTATATAAAAAACATTTTCACACGACTGCCGAAACGAGGGTTGGGTTTTACAAATAATTCTTACCTATCATAACTAACTTCGGGACACTTCCTACAGACGTATTTATACATGTGCTTCTCCGTCATGTGAGTTTTTAGAAGAAAGTCCGTTTTGTAATAATATTTACACAGCTCACAGTAGAATGTTCCGCTTATATACTGAAAAAAAAACCATAAAGGTTTACTAACTACTAGTATAATGTATACAATAACGACCCAAATGACGACCTCCGTGGATTAACGGTTACCATGCCGGCCCGCCACCCAGGTCCCGGGTTCGGATCCCGGTCGGGTCATGATGAAAAACTAACTTTTTCAGATTGGCCCGGGTCTTGGATGTTTGTCTATAATGTATTTGTTATAAATCGTATCGTTGAGTATCTCATAATACAAGTCTTGAACTTCTTTGGGGCTAGCTCAATCTGAGTGATTTGTATATATATATATATTTTTTAACTAGTCCATAAAACCGTCCATGTCAGTTTTTGGTGTGGACAAAATAAGGTCTCCCCGCCCACAGGTATGTTATAAATAACTTTTTTTTTGTTTATAGTCAGGAAAAATTAAATGCATTAACACATAGTAGAACACTAAACTTTTTACCCAGAAAATGCAGCAGTTCTCGCTGGATAACAATTAAATTATTTACATGAAAAAAAAACTGACTTCCAATGTAAAGCAGTGGAAGCAGTCGTAAGCGGCGCGGTACTATATGTATGAACGACAATAATTACCTTATCATGCATTCTTGAATGAATTTTCAGTCGATTTTCATTGCAATAACCTTTACCACAAACGTCACAGGTAAACCGATTGCCATTGGCAGAATTAATCATTTTGTACACCTCAGATACAGCATGAGCCTCTTTCAACGATAACGGGTATATCGTTGCGTACTCCTCATCCAAATTCGTACCATCCACATCTTCATCCACCTTTTTATCTTCCGGTTTGCATGTTACTTGTAAATTCTTATTAGATTCATTGTCACTTTCAAAGTTATCTTCAAAATTATCTTCAAAGTTATCTTGAATTTGGCTATCGTTGATATCATCCATCGCTTCATTTTCTGTTTGCGTTTCATTTTCTGTTTCCAAATAGGTAACACCTTCATTTTCAATTTTTATGAGATTATCAGTATCATTATGGTATTCTTTTATACTGTTTGATACGTCCAATGTCTTCTCTGTACTGTAATGTATGACTGGTACTTCATGGACAGGGATTAGGCCAATACGGTTGTGCTTCGTCCACTGAAACTTAACTTCTTCATAGTGCATTCTTTTAAAATTTGTATATGATAGTATCGGAGCTATTTCAATTTCCTTACAATTGAATGCTTCTAGGTTTGATAGTTTTATCTGAAAGAAATTTATTAAAGTTAATATAATAAATTCTGATGGATATATTGTCACTATTGTCAGCAAGTAGTGAAACATTCACTGAATTTAATCGTTTATCAACACAAAATCTGCTGCCTTCATATTTTTTTATTTTAATGAGGTGAGTGAAGTTATGGCGGGTGAAGGAGAAGGAGCCAGTGCCCCTAATTCCTCTTCGGCAGATGTGGTTTCTCTTCAGTCTTTTGACCACATTAGAGTTGTCCACGAGCACGGCAGCCACTGGATTGCGATGATGCGATAGTTTCATAACATCCGACCTCTATATTTCTCAATCTCTCTTAAATCTTATTGCAATTTTAATGTCAACTCCTTATAATTTAACATTAATTCTAGCTTGAATAATATGTCATGAGTCTCCCACACCTAACTACACTGTCACTAGAACTATGATTTGTTTACTAGGCCGAGTACCGACTCTCTCCAGCCTAGTATTGTTTTACTGTCTCACCACTGTACTCGTTAAGTGTGGACGACCCATAAAGAGTAGAAAAGCGTAACAAGCCAATGTTGATAGAGTAGAAGTTTTTTCAAGAGTAAAGCAACTATTATAATCTTAGGTTGATCAAGGCAAACGAAAGGTTGTAATTGACAAACTTCCTTCTTCATCTTCCACAATTTACATTTTTATAGTAATATGTACTAGCGAAACCCGCGCAACTTTGTTTACGCGTATCTCGCTTTCTCGTGGGAATTTCGGAATGTATTTAGATATAAACCTTACTCTTGAATTACTCTTTCAATTAAAAAAACCGCAACAAAATCCGTTGCGTAGTTTTAAAGATCTAAGCATACATAGGGACGGACAGACAGCGAGAGCGACTTCTTTTTATACTATGTAAAGAATTACCTCTTTATTTTTGTGTAGTATTTCTTGTAAAGCCAAATGGGCTGTTTGGCATTTGCGTCTGAATTTTGTGAAGCGTCTGACGTGACTACAGCACTCCATGCATATGTATCCTGGCATGCCGTCACCATCATATGTCTGAATATTTAAAAAAAATTTTTTTTATTCTACACAATTGACACAGCACCACCTGGTCCCAAAGTAAGCTAGGCTGAACATACTTGTGTTATGGGTACCAGACAATAGATATATGTATTATTATACTTATAATATACTAGCTTTTCTGCCCACGACTTCGTCCGCGTGAAGTTCCGGGCCCGTTCCTGTGGGAACCACATTGAATTTCGGGAAAAGCTATAGCCTATGTCACTCCCTGATAATGTAGCTTTCTACTAATTTTTGAAATCGGTCCAGTAATTTCGGAGCCTATTCAATGCAAACAAACAAAAAATCAAATCTTTACCTCTTTATAATATTAGTATAGAAGATAGAAATCACTCAGACTCAGGAAACAAATGATATCACATAAATGTTTGCCCGAAGCGGTAATCGAACTTGTACACTCTGATGCCGAAGGTAGGATCCCAACCAACGCACCACAGGGTTGTCAAAATTATGTTAATAAAAACTCTTATTACTTACAATAGAAACTAAAAGCAGTAAGATCGAAGACAATTCGAATTTCTAATTTGATTTGCGGGTTAGCTAGGAAGTATCTAAACATTTTTTCATATATATTTACTAGAAGAGTATAAAAATTTAAAATGACAGTAATACCTATAAATATTATAGAAATATAACAAAAATCGTAAATAGTAAAATTTTTGTATATTTCGGATTAAATTATTTTTAGCTTTTAGAACCGAAAAAATACGGAATTTACTACATTCAGTTAAAAACTAGTTAATTACTAAAATTTTACTTACTATAAAATGAGTATTATTTAAGGATAAATTATAAGATTTATTGAAAAACAAAATATTTACCTGAAGCCCGGAAACAGTGTTGTAACTTTGTCGTAAATTATCACTTTTCATACTATATAACTTTACGTTAGTGCTAAAACACACCGTACATGCTTTTAAATCCAACATTTTAGAAACATTTAATTTAGCATTTCTGTAATAATTGAAAAATTACATTGATCTTTGATAAAATGACTCCAGCCAGTCTTTAACACAAAACAAATTGACATTAACATTCTGTTCTGTCACACAAATGACAGACTGGACAGACTTGATTGATGACGTTACTGGAACCTTTTTATCCAATCAAAACAGTGCATTTTGCAACCGCGGCTTACGTGATTGGTTCATAAATAAAGCTCTTAACTTACTCCCCTTACTCCGCAACTCAGATCGTTCACATGTTCACATTTATTTTATTGTATTCATTTTGTATTTTACCTCGACTTGTTTTGTTGGTCAACCTGAGTAGGTACTAAAAATCTAAAAACGCGTGGCGGCTTAGAGAAAGGATGAATAGAGGCGACACGGTAGGAGTGAGCGAGATGAGTAAATACAATATTCCCAAGGCCAAAAAGAGCTAGAGAAACATTTTTTGTCCTTATCGACGTATACTATTTTTTTGCTGGGCACAGTCGCTGACTGTGCCCAGCTAACGAGAGCGGTTTTCTATAATTCTCAAAATCTGAATTTTCAGGGTGAAAACAAGGTGAAAACTGTGTTCTGTGATTGACTTTATGTGTTTTTGCGTTCATAGACTATGGTGCATTGTAGTGTTTTAGGCTGCAATAGCCGCAGTGAACGTAAAATCGACAACATAACCTTTCATTCGTAAGTACACTATTTAGACTTTATTTCGGCCCTAATTGATAAAAATGAATACAGATTATATTTATTAAGGCTCAAATGACGGCTTCAATGTACAGAAATAACGAAATAAAACGTAAATGTTCAAGAAAATAATCGTATTTTGTAGTATTATACACCCAAATTAAGTAGGTAAGTAAAATGAAGCCAGGCGGCCACTGTCCTGTGTCTCCTAAATTTAGTCGGGTACCACGCGTATTGGGGATACCAGCAATTTACTTGAATTTACCCATGCAATATTACCCACAATTGAGGTAAAATAGTGACAACTTAAATTAAAAATAATATCTATTTAAAACAAGCTTGTACAGACGAGAAACCCCCCCCACACATATAGTTTTTAACCGACTTCAAAAAAAGAGGAGGTTCTAAGTTTCACTGTACCTATATTTTTTTTGTATGTCCGCCGATTACTCCGTCGATTTTTTACCGATTTTCTTAATCTTTTTTTTTTCGAAAGTGCATATCCCAACTTGGTCCCATTGTCACCAAATCAGGATCTGATGATGGGATCCCAGGTAAATCGAGGGCAACCCTCAGATTCTATAAGCATGTACAACGCGTTACTTATGTTTTCGTAAGCTATTTATTTATTTACGTCTGGAAGTCATCATCCCATGTTGGTGAGGTGATGATGGAAGGTACAACTCCTAAACGGATAGGAGTTAGAGCATAATTCTTTAAGTATTGTAGGTATGGATTAGACCATTTGTTTTTTTTTTCCATCATCACTTGTCACAAAGTCAGAATCTGATGATGGGATCCCAGATGATCGAGGGCAACTCTAAAATTTGATAGGCACGTACAATGTGTTACTTTACTTATGTTTTCGTAAGCTATTCATGTATTTACGCCTGAATTCGTATCAATGTTAATAGGAATAGCTTATATTATATCATAATTATGTCTTGTGATTAATTATCAACAGCCGAGCGAGCAAAGCGAGCGAGACTCGACATAATATTCGAAAAGAACTGTTAAAAAGTGCGCAAAAAAGCACATGAAATAACATAAATATTATTTAAATTCATTTTTGAAGTCAGTTCGTCTTTTTTTCAAATTGTTTATTAAATTTCAGATATCCTAGAGATGCCAATATACGCAAATTATGGATAGAGTCGACAGGAAAACAAAATTGGGAGCCAACAAAGTACACACGAATGTGCTCTAGACATTTTGAGCAGCAATGCTTTCGCAAGACAAAGAGCTCGACTTATTTGTATGTAAATACAATACCAACGCTGCATATACATGTAAGTTTCACAATGGATGACCGGACACGTGACTTTTTATTTGCTTATTAAATAGAGGCAGTAAAAAGAGATATAAGTAATGGTATTTTTTTTAATTTTGTTTCTAAGGTCTAATCTATATACACATTTTTATTTCGGCGATTTTTTCACCCTGTCCGGTCTTTCATTTACATAAGTAGTTCGCGTTTTCTGATCAATGCATTTACGTGCGATAAAATTTCACTTTCAGAGTGCTTCAGTTTGTAATAATCAAGAGGAAACTGCTTCCGAAAGTTCTACAGCGGTGGAAGCTGTCGCCGAAAGTTCTACAGCATTGGAAGCTGTAAGTTATCCATAACTATTATTATGAATTCGAAAGTTTGGTTCTTTTATCGGACTTAACGCCGAAACAATCATATGTATTGTAGGTAATAATCTTTCGGCGGTAAGTCCGATAAAAGAAATAAATAAACTATATCTTGAAATGACAAGGTATTAAGTAACAGTTAAAATGAGGGTTCATATTATAATTATATTTTACTTTCTTTTTTCAGCGCCCCCCTAGAATTGAATCACCTAAATCCTCTGTCGGTATAACCCCTCGCAAGAAAAAGCTCCTCACACAATTAGATCGTAAAACTCGTCTCGCTGAGACGCGTAAGAAAAAGATAGCTTTGTTGAGATCAAAAAGTAGAAGACTACAGAGAAGAAATGCTGAGCTGTCTGCTGTGATTAAACAATTACAGGCGAAACATTTTATAAACCAGGAAACCGCAGATCTATTAATGTCTGATACAGATGACACAGATTTCTTAAACCCAAGCAAGAGTAAATTTTCACCCAATGTACGAAAATTTGCTTTGAACCTTCATTTTATTAGTCCGCGGGCTTACAATTTTGTGCGGAAAAGTTTTAATACATGTCTCCCTCACACTCGTACACTAGCGCGCTGGTATGAATCGGTAGACGGTGAACCTGGTTTTTCAACTGAGTCGCTCAAAACTGTTAAGCTTTTAGCCTCTACTACATCAAAAAAAATTTTATGCGGCGTTTGTTTTGACGAAATGGCACTTCGAAAATCCGTCCAATGGAACGGCAAAAATTACGTTGGGTTTGTAAACTTTGGAAACCAAATGGAAAATGAAATTGCTAAAGAAGCCCTAGTATTCATGCTCACGTGTTTAAATGGAAGTTGGAAGCTTCCTCTAGGTTATTTTTTAGTGGCAGGAGTTACCGCAGAACAAAAGGCATCTTTACTTAAAACGTGTATTGATTTAGTTAGTGAATGTGGTGTCGGTGTTGTTTCGGTAACATTCGATGGATGCCCAGCAAACTTTTCAATGGCGAAACTATTAGGTTGCAATTTAGAAGTTTTGTAATGAAAACCTTTGCCTTGAGCAGTTCAAAAATTCCGAGGCTACTGTCAATTTCATTCGAAAATTTAATATGTTATTTGATATTATGAATTCGCGCAACTTAAAGGCATACGGTTACAAAAACCTCTAAATTTAAAAAATTACGAGACGATAGCTAAAGCTTTACATGATAGTTTTGAATACATAAAAATGTTAAAAATGGAGAACACTAATATTATAAAAACAAAGAGGAAAACCGGATTTTTGTGATTTCTAATATGCATAAAAAGTCTCCTCTTTTTATTTAATGAACATATAAAAAATGGTCCGTTGGACTTTTTATGCACATATAAATTAAGTCAGGACCACGTCGAAATATTTTTTATTGCTGTGAGGGCGAAAGGTGGCTTTAATAATAACCCCACAGCGACACAATTTAAGTCCGCCTTTAAAAGATTGTTGGTCCATGGTGAACTGAAACATTTGACTACAGGCAACTGCATTCCTTTATGTGATATTAATATTTTGACTTGTACTAAGCCGGAAATCGCTATCAACAATACGACAGATCGTAACAGATTAATTGAAGACAATTGTGACCTTCAGCTGTCTTTGGAGTCTGAAGTAGTAGTCTCCAAGGATCATGATTACCTTGCCGATCCAACACGGTTAACGGAATTTGCCCGGACTATTATAATTTACATAGCAGGATTTGTGGTGAAAAGCTTAAACATACAAATAAAATGTGAAGACTGCCTGTCTTCTATTAATTCTTTAGTTAAAAACGAAAATACTTTGCAATTTAAAAAAGACAAAGGTGGTCTTCATTATCCATCGACTTCAGTTATTAAATTATGCGAAATCGCCGAGGGGGTTTTTAAAAAAAATAAACTGGTTAACAGAAAAAACATAATGGAACATCTTTTACAAATGTGTATTAACAAATGCATAGGTCTAAATTTATTTTCTGAAAATGACCATTTTCGTGACAATCACCATTACACATTATTAATTAAAGCAATCTGTAACAAATACTTAAACGTACGGTTACATTATTGTACCAAAACCATAAACAACGAAGAAAATATTAGAAACTTTTATAATAAGCTAATTTTATTTAAAGGTCAATAAATAGTACATATATTAGTTATATACATATACAAAAACATTAAGAAGTTACCCTCTACACCAAACATATTTTGCAATGTATAAAAAACTTAACTACTTTTAAATATGTATTAGTATTGGCTTTCAAAAAATGCTGTTTATTGAGTTTCTTGCGGCACTTCTCAACAGGCCATTCACGTGGAAGTGCTGGTAGGATAAAAAAAAGTTTTTTGACGTGCGAAAGTATTTCCTGTAAATCTACTTGCCAAATAAATGATTTTATTTTTTTTAGTGCATGAAGTATGATGGTTTCATTGTATTACTAGCGACCCGCCCCGCTAATCCTACAATTTTTTCCTAATTTTTTCCATAGTTCCTTTTAAGTACATTGCACTGCATGGGTCTCTGCTCACGGTATATGCCAGGATTATGGCACTGTATAAAGTCTGTTCACCGAGAGTTGATAAAAATAAAATATAATCAGGGGTTCTAAACTCATTATAAAATGCGGCCCGCTAGTTATTCTTGTCGATATATAATAAAGAAGTTAAATGGAATAACAATGTTTTTGTTTGTATATTATCATTAGGTATACAGTATGCGATAATTAAGCGACAGTCGCTATTCCAAGACATTTCATAATATTTATCAACGCTCAGCGAACAGACTTTAATTTATATGTATACTAGCTGACCCGGCAAACTTTGTTCCGCCTTAGAGGCACTACCCTACCCTACCCCTACCCTACCCTACCCCTAATCGAGTTTTCATTGTTTTTAAGATGTATTCTGCTATTCGGGACGGAAACAAATCCAATAAATCAAAAACCATGGCAATCGGTCCAGCCGTTCTCGAGTTATAAGTGTTGTAACAAACACGACTTTCTTTTATATATATAGATACCATAGCTCACCAGCCACTCTGGAGTCTAGTACGGGTTCGTAGACATCTCACAATCTCAGAGGTTCTGGTCTCATCACGATAAAAAAATATATTTGAAAACAATCAGTAAAGTTTAAAACAAACATGCAAGCCATTCCATTGCACTGTCTTCTTTAACAAAAAAGCGTACAAATTTTTTATTTTTATTTTACCCAACCGATACGGATCGGTGGTATGGAGAGAGATCTGTAGTCACACCAACCTTCCCATACTACTATAGTAGACAATAGGAGTTAGCACAGATACAGTAAAACAGGCGTGGACAGCGACTTCGATTTATTTATACAAGTATAAATCGAAGTCTCAATATATTGATGATTATAAGAAAAAATACATCGCAAATCATCAATAGTCCTATTAGTTTATCGTATATAAAAATATTAAAAAAACATGGGGTAAATCATGGGGTTTTATTCTCTTTTCTGGTAACACTACGTAATCAATGTACTTTGTTTCTCTCCCTTACGGGCATATGCCTGATGACAACTCCATTTATCCTTTCTATATGCGTGGCGGCCATTGCCTTCTGTCATGTCACATGTCATGGCAGCCACGCTGCACGCGATTTTCAGTACTCAGGTTGGCCAACAAAATAAGTCGATGTAAAATAAATGTGAACGGTCAGTATATTTCATTTGATTGGATATTCCGGGGGCCTGATTCTACTAACACAAATGCAAAAATGGACTCTCAATGGTGTCTCAATCGTGTCTCAAAAGAATGCCGATAATGTATCAGTGGAATAGTTTTTGACATTTATTATGGACTTAAACAATAACATAATGTTTACCTTATTATTTAACTCTATAACAAATGTCGAAAACGATTCCACTGATACACTATCAGCATTCTTTAGAGACACGATTGAGATACCATTGAAAGTCCATTGGTGCATTTGTGTTAGTAGAATCGGGCCCCAGATGTTTCATTGGCAGCTTTTTTGCAAACTTTAAAAAAAAAGTTAGTTTCCAAAGCCCTAAAACAATAACTAAAAAAAAACAATATACCATCTATAATATAATAAAAGTGTAAAAAAAGTTTGTCTGTACATTGAATATATTTCCAAAAAAATTGTTTAGGACGATGAAGAATAAGCAATAGAACAAGAATTTCGTAAAATTTTGTTTGTCTGTTTGTATGTTTGGATGTTTGTATGTTTGTATGTATGTTTGTACACGCTAATCTCAGAAACGGCTGAACCGATTTGGATGCGGTTTTCACTAATATGTGGCTAATTGCTCAACTTAACATTTAGTGTATGTTTCTTTTCGAAATTCCCACGGGAATCCGAGATATACGCAAACGAAGTTGCGAAGGTATATCAACGCACAGCCCAAACCGCTGGGTCTGGAGATTCCAAATTTGGCATGTAGGTTACTTACGACGTCTAGGGATATACAAAGAAAGAATTTTTCAAAATTCCCACGGGAAAGCGAGATATACGCAAACGAAGTTGCAAGAGGACGCACAGACCAAACCGTTGGGTCTAGAGATGCCAAATTTGGCATGTAGGGTCCTTATATGGTCCGGACCGACCGGACCGGACCGGACCGGACCGGAACGGACCGGACCGGACCCGAACGGACCGGACCGGACCCGAACGGATCAGACCTGATCGGTCCGGAAGGAACCGCACCGTACCGAGTCCGTGCCGGATCGGACCGAACCGGATCTGACCGGTTTTTTTTCTAAAGAAATATATGTTAATTGGTATGTAGGTATCTTATCAGGACCGGACCGACCGGACCGGAGCGGACCGACTGGACCTGATCGGACCGGACTATATATATATATAAAATTCAAAGTCCTGACTGACTTAACTATACATATATCAACGCACAGCCTAAACCAGTGGGTCTAGAGATTCCAAACTTGGACTGTAGGTTCCTTACGACGGCGACGTCTAGGGGTGTACAAAGAAAGGATTTTTCGAAATTCCCACGGGAAACCGAGATATACGCAAACGAGGTTACCAGGCTCTACCAAATTTGGTATGTAGGTTCCTTACGACGTCTAGGGATGTACTAAGAAAGGATTTTTCAAAATCCCACGGGAAAGCGAGATATGCGCAAACGTAGTTGCGAGAGGACGCACAGCCCAAACCGCTGGGTCTAGAGATGCCAAATTTGTCATGTAGGGTCCATATAAGGACCGGACCGGACCGGACCGGACCGGACCGGATCAGACCTGATCGGTCCGGAAGGAACCGCACCGTACCGGGCCGTGCCGGACCGGACCGGTTTTTTTTTCTGTAGAAAAATATGTTAATTGGCATGTAGGTTCCATATCAGGACCGGACCGACCGGACCGGCCCGGACTGACCGGACCGACCGGACCGGATGGAACCGTACCGTACCGGGCCGTGCAGGACCGGAATTTGTTTCTGAAGAAAAATATGCTAATTGTTACTAGGCCACGCGGGCGAAGCCGCGGGCAGAAGCTAGTAGACAATATTTATTCTCGCCTGACGGGTTTTTAGATTCCAATTCAAATTATCAGGGAGCGCGTCATCGAGTACGTTTACACCTTTTGCTAGGTCCAACTCTAGGTCTATGAGCTGAGCTTCCACTCTTTCACAGAATATAGGCGAAAGCAGCAATGTTTCGTTCGATGAGTGAAAGATCCGGGCAAGAAAACAAAACAAATTATAACATTCATACACATTTATTTTGTACGTAACTTATATACATTTACACCCTTTAGACATAATGCGACCTATAATAAGTATTATCATTATTGTCTCGATCGAAGGAACGAATTGACTTTTGTAACAACAAGCATTAAAATCTAATAAAATTCATCAATAACAAACATTACACTTTAAATTTCTATTTGGAATGTTATTGACCAGATCGCTACAAATAGTTAACACTACAGTGATCAGATCACAAAAAAAGAACAACTATCACAACCTAATAGGAGAATTGAGCGTAACAATTAAAAATAACATTACACAATCGGTATTAAAATTGTCGCAAAAACAATAACAATCACCGACATTATCGCTAATCAAAACGTGGCAAGATTGATTGACATTTGTAAAATTTTGCGACACAAAAATATTAGAGATACATAATATCTCTATATTATGTATGTTTTTGTAGCTTGTACGAGTTTTTACCTATAGAGAAGAACTCTCATGTTGAGAATTTTTACGACACGTGTTACGGATCAAAATTATGTGGCTTACTTCCACATTTTAAAGTGAGCAAACCGGGCTAATTTGAAATAACACGCGTCTGGTAAATTCACAATATGAAACAGTTTTTTCAATTTGGTCGACTTAAACACGTTAGCACATTCAAATGTAACCAAAAAAACTCATACTATGCATTCAAAAATGGTTAATTTATTTCCGTATCAATTTAAATTAGGTACTCTATTTCGATTGCTAAATCATAATTATTATTTCATATTACTGTAGGTACTTAAATAATTCTAATTTTATCTATCATATCCCCGGAAAGTGGGGTAAGATAATTTCGAGCCCATTAAAAACATCCATCAATGTTGCTACGTTCAAAATCATGAGTATAAAGTAAGAATGAATAAATAAATTGTATATTGTATAATAATAAAATATAAATTATAGTAAAGAGTCGTTAAATAAAAACTACTAATATATTGAGGAGTACAGTACAAAATGTAACATCCAATGTATCACGCAATGAAAGAATTTTCCATCCACATTGTCGCAATGTATTCGGCAATGTAACGGAATTCCCTGGAACGCCCTGCGCGCATACTTTACAGCAGTCTGTCTGACGTCACACACGGCTAAGAGACGATTTATTTCCATACTTTATGTACCTATCTAGTTTCTTCCTCGATTGTGTCACGCGTTACAGTTGAAATTTGTGTTTATATTAACGACTCTTTACTACTATCACAACAAGGAATGTAGTAAATTTGCAAATGTTAATATCAAAATGCATTTAAATAATGAAACAGTGAATTGTATAAAAACATTTCAAAGTTCCTTGGCTTCTTTCACAGTCCAAAGACTTATAAGTCCTAAATAGTCCTAAAAGACTTATAAATCATTAAGTCTCAAGTTATCTCTGTCTTTCTTCCAGAAGATAATGACAGCATGACATTGTGTCATTAACTTAAAAATGTTTTGTACAACTCACTATAAGTAAAGACTCTAAAAAATATTATAAAATGAAAATAGCGTTGAATGTTAGTAACAATCACTTCAAAAAACCTCATCGGCTAATTACTGCGTCACAGTGGAGACTTTGTAAAAAGTGTAGTGAGTACCTAACTATATTGAAGCTAAACGAATGAAAGTCTATACATATGTTTAGTCCTGATAGTGATGGGCGATTTCCGGAAATGTTCTCTTAGTGGAAACATTGAGGAAACGTTCTCGGAAAGGAGAGAATTTACGGAAATTTAAGAGAATCTATTTTTATGTCAAAATTAAAAAGTCTACATACTTGGTTTAGATTCTCTTAAATTTCCGTAAATTCTCTTAAATTCTCCGTTCAAGAGAATGATTCAGAATGTTCTCGTTCCAAGAAAGTTCTCGGAATGGAAATGTTCTCCTGCCCATCACTAGTCCTGATGTTGAATACCTATTTTTAATTAATTGAATATGAAAATTAAATGTTCTTTTTGGCCGGAATCAGTGGAATGTGGACGACACTGTTCAAACGTACGGTGGCCTCGAAGATAGGAGGACCATTTTAGAAAAAAATCGCTTGCACATCTTGTAAGCAGATTTTTTGTCCGCTCCGTTCTTTTCTTTGTTACCAAATAGGGGTTTTGTTTATTAGAGCCACATGTGTCCACTAGGATGTTGGATGTTGCAACCAAAAATCATCCTAAAGATGGTTCTGCTATCCTCGAGGCGACTGCTTGTTATGCGTGTGAACAAAGTTACAGCGGGACTGCGGGCGGCGTTTGCTTTTTTCGTTCGTGGTGTCCGCTCCAGTAAATATGTCATTTAAATTCAGACATGATAATACAATACGCATATACATTGAGACGCCCTGCGAAGTACTGTGTTCACGAGAAGAAGTTTGCGTTTTCTGTCTTTGCCGCTGCTCGCGCCGCTGCCATTTTGTTCGTAGTCCGCGTCGCGTTTTAAAAACAAAAAGCGGTTTTTGTGTCGCACAAGGCCTTTTGTGTTGCCAGCGTAAATTATTGCGGCTTTCGCGTATGAAACTGGTTTGCATTGAATATTTTTACTACATTTTACTCCTGTAAAGTGTAAATGTAAATGATGTAATCTGGCATTGGCATTAACTACGACAGTAAATGACATTTAACTAAACGCTCATTGAATTACGCAATTGATTCGTAGCGTATAAATTAGTTTCCTAATTGTAATCCTCGTAAAATATACGTAACATTAGTTACTTTCGAAGCTCGTAGTTTTGTTGTTCTGTATGTTTACAGTCCCTTATTGTAATAGAATTCTTTTGAGTATGGGAATTTTTTCTTCGCAAGATCCTGGAAAAAAAAGAAAAAAAACGATAATTTATGTTGTAACAAAAAAAAACAGTGTTGGAAAACTTTACAATATATTTCTTGTAACGAATTATCAATTCTTTCATTTACTAATTTATTTCTTCTTTAAATTCCATTTATTCTTTCTTCTATTCACTTAATACTTATTACAGATAAACCAATATGTTATCTCTTTCATTTATTCATATTTTCTTTTATTTATACCTTCTTTTATAGTCTTACATATAGCTTAACATTACCTGGAGGTTCTTTTCGAGGCTATTCACGCCGATCGGCGCCTGTTGTGTGAATATCGCACAGCAAAGTGGAGTTGCGAATGTTACACAGAACGCCACTAAGGTCAGCTGGAAGGGAAGAGCCAGGAGCGGCTGATGGCAGAACCAGCCTCGACGAGTTGCCCACGCAGTTATCAACGGGGTGAGAGCTGGGGAAATTAATGTTCAATTATTTTAATATAAAATATGTTTTCTTTTGCTCTTTCTAGTGAATAGACTAGATTTAAAGTTTTGCTAGACGATCGAATGTTCACTATAACCTGCAATTTTACATTTTGAAAAAATCAATTGCAAACTTGTATCTTCTCATAACTTTTTATAGCAGTATCTCCAACAGATTGAGCTAATATAACTGGCCGTAACTTGTTTTCTTTCACCATTTCTTTTACCAGCGGTCATTTTACTTTTCTTTTCGAAATGGTAGTAGTTTATACAAGATTAATTACACAAAACAATATTATTTGTAATGTAATCTGTGACGAGAGAATGTGTATGTGAGGACCACTCTCTGAATAAATATTTTTAATTTTGATTTTATTTTGATTATCTCTTTCATTGTATGTACATGTTTATCTGTAAAGAAAGACATAGTAAATGATTAACTCACTCATTCCAGGCACGGCCATGATGACTCTTGATATGCAGACAAGACCGATGCCCGTCCGCGCCGCCACCTTCGAGTCACCGAGCTTCTGACCGTCCGCAGTGAATACTGGTGTACCATTCAGGATTTCACTGAGAAAATGTAGGAAAGAATGAATAAATACATACTACACAATTCGCACAGCACAAACAACTCTTTACATATGAAACGGCGTTTTTGGTTTGAGCGTTTAAACAGACGAGGAAAGAGCCTTTGTTTTAAACATACCACATCAACCCATAATCATGCCACTGCTGGGATACGGGTCTCCCTTCAATCGAAGGTGATTAGAGCGTACTCTGCCACGCTGCTCCAATGCGGATTGGCAGAGGCCGGTGTTTTCAAGCCGTCCGAAAGCCACCGACTTGGCTTAACGTCTGTCATCTACCGATAACAGCCGGGACCGACGGCTTAACGTGCCCTCCGAAGCACGGAGAAGCTCGAGGTAACGAAACCCATCCAAACGCTGGCTAGGGTCGACGTCGCTTAACTTGCGTGTTCATATTAGAGTGCGACACACAGCGACGCCATCGAGCTCCTCACACATACCTAATAAATAACATTAAATTTTACACAAATCAGACAGCGCCACCTGGTCCCAAAGTAAGCTAGGCTTATCCTGCTTATGATATATTTTTGTAAAACCTACTTATAATAACACCCAGACTATCACGCGGCATATCACCCCTATTTCACGTCAACATTCTGTGCGAGGTGGGTCCGGTCGAACCAGGCCATTTACGAGCAATTTTTTTTTGATGATGATGAGGTGAAATATTTAGTGAAATGTACCTGCTTCTCATCATTGGGATGTTAATGAAGTTAGCGCCGCAGACAGCCGCGAATGGCACCAGCCGTGCAAATACAGGTTTCATGTTCTGAAACAATACGGCCATTTTGCTTTTGATTCCGAAGTGGTAGTTTGCAGTGTAATTTATTAAAATTACGCTTAAAAATAATTTGAAAAAAAAACCTATTTGTTTGTCTTTTTTTTCATTACACAAATCTATTCGTCTCGTGAATGTCATAAGCCGTCATCGGCGATTGTGTTCAGTTTTTGATTGATGCTTTAATTACGAACATACGGTCGGTACATACCTAACTTCGAGAACTATTTTAGACACTAAAAAATTTCTTTTGTATACTGATATGTGTTTTTTTTATTTGGTTTTATCTTTAAAATAATTCAATTGACGTCTTTGGCAGTCAAAGTGTTGAAAAATACTATAGATTGCATACATAATTAGGTGAATTATTTATTTTATTGTTATTTTGCATGTTCACTAGTAGATGTTCCTGTAACCCTGAGAGTAAAGGTGTAGGCTCTCAATAATTAAGACGCGCTAAGATCCGTTAGAGCTAATATCCCTGTTTAGGGTCTGCGACTATTAATTTCTTTATTTTCTAAAATAAAGCATAAAATTTACACGGTTTTAGTATTTTTTTTAGGAAAAGGGGTTTAATTATACCTTATTTTAATTTAGGTAATAAATTTTTCATAATTCTATTTATAAAAACTATCGAAGGTTATTCGGTCATCTAACCGCAATGATTTGTGTTTTTCATATAAAAAATAATGATATTTAAGTAATTTTAGTTTAATTGAGTTATTTATCTTAAGTCATATGTGATTTGAAGGCTATGTTATGTTAGTACTTTAAATTATTTATCGTTTTATAGTGTATATTAGAAGTAAACTTTCGTGTTCTATTCATTATTATTTAAATATTGTCTATTTAGTAAACACAAATACGTGTAGGCTTAGACGTGTAAGGTAAGGTTTTAGGCAAATAGTTTATACATAAAACAGACGAGACGAGATAGAAATATATTTGTGTTTTTCTACACGATTTACGAGGAGCAACGACATTTACGTCCCACTGCTTGGCAAAGGCGTCTCTTCTCTAACTATTTCTTCTTGCTGTTTCTTCTTTCCAGTTGCTATCAAATTTGTCAGTTTATGTTTATGTGCAGTCAGGACAAACTATTTCAAGCTGCGACTGCATAGTGCTCTACACACACGGACTGCTCGAGCATTTGCAACTGCTTGGAGCGGTCGGTCGTGCGATCAAAGCCTCAATCTGTTGACTATGACTGCAAGAGCGGTCCGTCACTATGATATATATTATAGCATTCCGTCTATGTCGGCTCGCTCTTAGTCTTAATAATTTATGTATATAAACAACCCACGGTCACGATTCTTATATAATATTTGTCAAACATACGACACACCTCCGCTGTGACGTAAGTGTTATTTAAACGTATACCAGATAAACGATTATGTAGATAAGATAATGTTTCACTTATCAAATTCCTACTGCGTGATTTTCCTTGTATAAGGTACTTAGTTTTTATTTTTGTTTTCTTTTTATGAATGAATATTTTTAATTTCAAATAAAAGTACCATGTAAGAGTACAAGTAAATAAATATTTGTGAATGTTATAAAATCAATAAAAAAAATGTTTATCTACGTTATTTATTCCTGTAATCACCTTAATTGGAAGATCGATTTCGACTTAAATTTGAAGTTATAACTAAAGTAACTTTTTATTAGCTGCAGTAAAATGACGTTTTGTGGGTTGCCGGACATTGCAATTTGTATGTTGAATGACATTTGAATGACATTTAGAAACGTCATTTTACTGCAGCTAATAAAAAGTTAGACTATAAGAACAAACCAACACACATTCCCACCCCTATGTCTCCTGTAAAGAGGATCAACAACAATCATTAGCAATGAGTTTATTGACGTTCCGGTTGCTAGGTAGATACTGGTCAAATCTGGTTTAATGTGTGTGTCATTGACCCAAATAGAAGAAGAAGAAGTTAATATTAAAGACCCTACCTTCACTTTACTGTTGAGGTACAAAGCTGTGCCCAATGCACCACCGCACGCAGCGCAGTATGAGCCCAGGAGTTGCCTGAAAATATTGTTCATAATATTAATATGTTATTTTTTAAATAACCTGTGAAATATACGGCTTTATTTGCCAGAATAAAAACCATCCCAGTTACAAACTATACTTACTTCGATGTGAAAAATATCAAAAAATTTACCCACCGCTACACATTGCTACCGTTGTGTCTCCTGTATAGCCAGGATCAACAACGGCGACATCAGATTGACAATAAGTAATGAAGCTTATTGACGTCCGGGGTTAGGAATTACGACTGTCTGTCTTGGAATTCCCAACGAATTTAATCAGAAAAAAATATGACGTAGTAGAAAGTATTAGGACTGATGCTAGGAAGGAGTGATCTTCACTTACGATTTAGAAAGCGGTGCATCTCCAGATCTGTTCGTGTAGTTAACTACAGCATTGAATGTCTGATTGATCCACTGCCAGAATATAGTAGCAGCAGTTGTCTTGTAGAATGTAATCATGCCTACAAACAAAAATGTTTATGTTACCGGAAATGTAAGTATGTAATCCGGAAATGTATACAATTCATAGAAAATGTGTTATTATAAAGAGGACCTCGCTCGCTTCGGTCGCTCGGCTTTTGATGGTCACAAGCTAACCCTAACCTAACCCAGCTTTGTCTGATGAACAACGTGTTTAAATATTTTATGTCCAGATATTTCTGATTCTCTGGGTTAGGTTAGGGTTAGCTTGTGACCATCAAAAGCCAAGCGGCCGAACGGAGCGAGGTCACCTTTATAATAAACACATTTCCTAGGAATTATATACATTTCCAGATTACATACATTTTCGGTAACATTTATAAATATAATAGGTACGCTAAAACTAGAAAATTTTAAAACATTATACCTACCTAGTCTATACTTCATACTTTTATAATGTTTCATTTTTGAATGTTCTTAATAAATTATTTCCCAATCATAGCCAGCCGCATTCGAGAAATACCGCACTTCCCTATGGTTGACTGGTAGAATGACATTAGCATTAAGTCCGTCATCAGTACTTTGAACTACTTTGTATTGTGGTCAATAAAGTTAAATAAATAAATAAAATAATTGTCTATATTCTTCATCTATTCGGGACAAGTCCACGACGAAGTCCAAGACCACACAACTGTATAATTTAAACGCTTTTTAGCGGGACCTAGTTAGGTTAGGTTAGGTTAGCGCAACTCTGCGCTATCATAACGATAAAATTAAATTACTGTTATAAAATAAAATCTAGATTTTATTAAGTACCTACCATTAGGAACAAATTCTACAGATATTCCATTTCACGAAGGGCGTTGGGCTAAACGTTCACATGCACATTGTTTTAGTGTGCGTGCACCTCAGAAACGCTCGTAAAATCGGTCACGCACACTAAAACAATGTGCATATGCACCACTCACAACGTCACAACGTTCATAGCCGAACGCTCTTATAACATAACATTAAATAGTTAATTATGCTTACCCCCTGTGATGACGGTGTTCATAGGCGCTTGCGCAGCCATCCTGCCAATCATCATCATCTTCTCACCAGTGTCAGGGTGGAACGCGCTGTCGTAGAGGTACTTCGTCTCCCATAGTTTCTCTTCATCATAACCTTTGGGTATTCTCCTTGTTTTTCTAATTAACATAACGTTATTAATTAAATCTCAAGTACCAATCTGTCTGGAAATAGAAATTGACAGCTTGGTGCATTGGTAGTGATCTTACTTTTGGCACAAGATGGCGCTGGTTTTATTCCCGTTGTAGCAAACATTTGTGTGACATGACATTTGTGTTTGTTCTTGAGTCGGGATGTTTACTATGTATTTTAGGAAAAGATTTTCCAAAAAACCACGGGAAAGCGTGATACACGCAAACGAAGTTCCGCGGGTTTCGCTAGTCTGATTATAAAAAAAAGGGAAGGAAGGAATTCGTAATGACGATAGTCAAGTGATTATGGTATTGTAATGTTATCAAACATCACATTCAGTAAATATTAATTTGTTTTCAAATTGTACGAAACAATGACTTCTCTTCCTGCTTCGGTTGTTTTCCGCGAAAGAAATGGAAACTATGTTCTTATACTGGTTTTATTCGTCAATTCCGTGACGTTACAATAGGGTGACAAAACGGGAAAAACATTCTTATAAAAATATACTGACCTGAATTCCTGAACAACCCTCTTGGCTTCATCAAGGTCCTTATCCGATGCGAGACAGTTGAGCGGATTTGTGAGCCTAAGAAAATGTTTGGCGCGTCCAGCATAAGTAGACTGGTCATAGAGTGGTTTGTCTATGTCGAGTGGTGGCGCCATCTGTGTTCTGGGTAAAAAAAAAGATTAAAAGGTGTATTCTCTTCGCTCGTTCCAAACTAGAAGCTTTGAATTAGCTTGCCATAACTTATTCTGGTACCATAATGCAGCGTACAGACCGCTGTAACGTAACGTAATGCTGGCTCCCCACATGGCTATTTGTATTTGTGATTGCATGTTTGCGTATTTGCAAAAAATTTCGACGTAGGTACTGGCCAATAGTCGATACAACCGTCCAGATATGGAGTCAAATACAAAAAAAAAAATTCGCGCGCTTGTATCAAGCCGACCATGTGTGGCCAGTATATTGCGTGTTTGCCTATTTGTCTCCTTTGATGTGTCTTGAAAACCGACAGACGATCGGTAAGCCGTATTTGTTATTGGCTGTATTTGTCCAATAGGCAAATATGGCAATAAATTTGACAAATATACTTTCCACACATGGAAGCTATTGTCAAATACAGCAAATACGCAAATACACATAGCCATGTGTGGTGCCGGCATAACATGCAATGTAACTAAATTCCTACAGTGTGGACGCCTTGTGCGCACGAACCGCGGCGTGCATACTACGCGAACGAACAAGCATTTACATTACGTGCAATTCTTTCATTGCGTGTTACATTACTGTCTGTATCCACCATAATTCACCATAATGTTGTGTTATCACAATTTTATAATGATTTGTAATCAATAATATTTATTTCATATCGATTTATATTTTAAATCAGACGATTGTTTAGAGCTTTTCGTTATATAATTTTACTATAAAAAATATAAACATATTGTTGGTCGTTTTTTTTTCACGATTTTATTAAACTAATGCATTTACTTTTAAATCATTTTTTTATGTATTTAATAAAAAGTTTATTTTATTTTATATTGCAACGGAATATACATACAAATTATGCTGTTTTAAATTATTTTTATTCATCTTCCGTATTTCAGATTATAATTATGCAGATAGTGAATGGACATTCATTAATTTATTTTCTTTATTGAGATCATGATATGAAACTATGAGGTAGATATATACATAGATTATATATAGATCGGCTTTGTTTGATTGAGGCGAGGCGAGACCAAAAACAAAATACACTAGTGTGCGTGGAATGTACATGTGTGCAAGCAAGATATAATTTTGTGGATTTTCCTTTTAATTTGAGTTACCTACATCCAGGTACTGCACAGGTAACCATATCACGTCGAATTAACACCAAAACTACACTTAAAAACAATAAATTTTGTAAAAATAAGTGGGATTTGTTTTAACATGACTGACGTTAAGGCGATACAAGCCCATAGCGTGTATAGGAAAAATGGTCTCGTCTATCTATCGCACTCTAAAAAACGCGTATGCTATGATCTATCTCTTTTGCATTGCCAATCTTCTTACGCTAGTTATAATAAATCTATGGGTAGGTATATACATAATGAATATTTTGTAGCCTTGAACGAATATGCTATTTGCACATATGTTTTTAAATCATTATTTTGTATTATACACATATTCGGTTCTAGTATACTTGTCACAAGATTTTAAATGAAATTCAAGGATGGCGTTTGTCATACCTTATTGTGGTAGGTAGCTTAATAGTTTGTGTTTTAGCGCAATAGTCATTTGTTATATTTTAAATCAGACAATTTATTTAGAGATTTTGTGCCAAGTATATTGGAACGGAGTATACATAGTAGATGGTATATTGACAATATTATATACACAAAAACCGGGCAAGTACGTGTCTGGCCACGCACAATGTAGCTCCGTATTGGCTATGCATTTCTTGCTTGTAGATGAGTACAATGCAATTTTTTATGACATTTGTACGTTTTCGTCAAATAAATTTTACTTCATAAGTTCGTCGGCTATTACTCGGTAACTAGTAGTGCCTACTTAACCGTTATAGTTTTCCTTGTAGGTTCACTATATGGACTACTACCATAATTTTTTTTCAATTTTCTAAACTCAAGACTTTCAGAGATAGAGTGGGGGGGGGGGGGGGGACCACCGTGCAAAACGAAAATTGACACGTTAAGTGTAAATAATTCGCAAACGGATCATTGTACCGGAAAATGATCTACCCACACCCTCAATGTTTTTTAAGAGACCTATCTAACGAAACCCCACAAGATGAAGTCGGTGCGAAAAAAATATTTCATTCTCACTTTACCTGTAGGCACCGGGGAGGCACCCCAAAAAAAATATTTTTCATAATTTTATTCTACCACTTTGTTAGCATTGTTCATATGAGTATAATACCAAATTACAGCTTTCTAGCATCAAGCGTCTAGGCGCTAGACCGCGGACGGACAGACGGACAGACGGACATGGCGAAACTATAAGGGTTCCTTGTAGTTTACAACGGAACCCTAAAAAAACCGTCTGTTTGTAATGTGTCGAATGTCGCTAATATTTTACAAACTTTTCTGATTATTTACTGAGTTTCGGTGATTACATAAGTTGACCTACCTCGTATGCCGCCTCTAGCTAAAAAAAACGACACCAAAAGATAAAATGGTTTCATGTCGGATGTCGGGCTTGAACCCGCGACCTATCGATTCAAGTGTATCATGTATTATCGACAAGTCAGAGGTTTAATTATGGCAATATCTTTATTGTTGAAATCTGTAGTATATTCTTATAATGTTTATAAAATAACTTCAGTTGTCAGCTTATATTATTACAAGTGAAACTCGCGCAACTTCGTTTACGTATTTATAATGCACATCAGCGCCATCTATTTCATACTTTCGACCAAATCCTACGGGAATCGCGTACTTTTCGGGATAAAAAAAATACCCTATGTGTTAATCCAAAATATCAGCTACCTAATACCAAATATAAAAATTGGGCCAGGCAAGAGCGTGAAAAGTAACGAACATACACACTAACTTTCGCCTTTATAATATTCACAGATAATATTAGTGGGATATTCAATTCATAATTGATGTCACTTTTAAAACGAACTTTGATTTCATAGAGTTATAAAGATTTATTTTTATTTAGCCAAAGATTTCATAGAGTTATAGAGATTTATTTTTATTTAGCCAAAGATTTCATAGAGTTATAGAGATTTATTTTTATTTAGCCAAAAAAGTAGACTCCACACCACCTGATGCTGAGCAGTAGTGGAGAGACCCATCGGCACCGCAGACAGGGAGCTAAGTCACCGATCATTCTTACCACAAGGTTTTCAGACCCACAAGGGTCTGAAAATTTTTCCACGCTCCGTTTGAAAAGGCCCAGCTTCAGAATTATGGCTATAATATTTAAATAGACTTTCGATAGGAATTTTAATTCTTTTGTTGACTGTAGTAAGGACCTTCCCGTCATCCGAAAGATTAATCCGTCACTATAAAATCTATTTTTGTTTTTTTTTTATCAATCTAAAAGATAACATTCTAGGCTAGGGCGCGACAACATGACTGATGGTTTGTTATTGATGTCTGTCGTTCGCTGCATTTCTCAAGGCGAAGAATAATCAAACCTTTACATAATAGTATAAAATAAAGTGCTTCCACTGTCTGTCTTTCCTTATGTATGCTTAGAATTTGATGCGATTTTTTGACATTGGAAATGTCTTTTCTTTCGCTCCAGTGTAGCCTCCGATTTCACGAAAAAGAGCGATCCCCTTATATCTCGGAGAGTTGTGAAGATATGATATTAAAAAAAAGGCTCAAAAGACTCGTAAAGGCTCAAAAGACTCGTAAAGGCTCAAAAGACTCGTATTCACGAGAGCTGTAAGGTGCAAAAAGATATATTTGAGAAAGTCAAAAACGAAAAAAGTTATAGCCGAAATTGTGAAATTTAAAATCATTTTCTTTCAAAATTTTTGATTTTGCGCTCGATATTTTGGAAACGAACAATGATAATACTTAATACATAAAAAAATTCAGAAAAACTCCTCTGGACAATTTAGTCAGCTATAATTTAAGCCTGAAACAAAGATGATCGAGTTATGGGTTTGCCCTGTAGCCTAACCTTTTTGAAAAAAGTCAAAAACGATGTAGTTATATTTTGTAACATTTTCCTTATCTCGACTTTATCGTCGCTCAGCAACAATATTTTTTCGAATCCATAGATTCATTTCCAATGTGCTCGATAGTCGTGTGAGGCACGAAATCTGTAAATTTTTTAAATAGATAGAATGATTCAAGATGAAGGTTTATGTATAATAGGTACTCCGAAATTCCAATGGAAAGCGGAATACACGCAAACGAAGTTTCGCGGGTTTTGCTGGTAAATTATAAAACAATATTGTAATAACCTATACCTATAAGACCTTAAATAAGATTTGTTTCTCCATTATGTTTCTTTTAAGTTGCTTTTTGTCTACAAACGTACCCAGGATTTTGTCAAGGGGCAGGCAGACGCAAGAGAATGAGGTGGCAGTCAGTCAGATATTTAGTCGGTATACCCCCAAGTGGTATTAGTGTGGGAGCCCGACATACCCCCGCCGCTTCCCAAGCGGCAGCGGGGCATGCAGTAGCTAATGCATTTTCCTGACTTAAAATAAAAATGGCAGAGAGATCTTGCAGAGAGACAGGCGAATGAAAATCAAGAAAATAATGTAATATCATCCCCATTGGATGTATAAATAGAAAGATAATACACACACTACAATTGAATATACAGAAAATGAAACTGTGTCTGCATTGTTGATATGTGTCCATAGCTCAGGCTGCATCCAGTATTATTTTTTAAGGTCTATCTATACAAATAAATAAAATGACATGATCATGAAACCTAATTAGTTTTTCTTCGTCAGCTAGTTTTTATTTTAATCAATTAAAGTTACTATTTCGTTTCGCCTTCGCACACAATCTTAATTCAGCCTTTTATCTTATCAAGGCCTTAACAATACAGTAAATAAATTACGGGCGTCTTGACCCTTTATCTTGTTTGTTATTCCGTTAATTTGAAGTAAAACAAACAAGTTGATGCCAACAAATGATTAATTTACTCATTATCATGCAAGAGACAGAGAGACAGAAGTATATCTATAAAAAATAACTTAGAATATAATCTGGCTCCAGGGACCAAAAGATGTACAGTCCGATACTGGTGTGTTCGCAACAAGGCGGCCTTATTACTGACAGCAAATTTTACAAGGGTGTAAAGAAATCACGCCATGGAATGACAAGACCTAATCAAATAAATAAATATAATAGGGACAAATCACACAGATTAAAAGCTAGCCCCAAAGTAAGTTCCATAGACTTGTGTCATGGAGTACTAACTCAACGATATTATATTTTATAACAAATACATATTTAGATAAACGCACCCAAGACCCGAGACCAATCAGAAAAAGTTCGTTTTCATCATGACACGACCACGACCAGGAATCGAAACCGGGACCTCCTGGGTGGCTAGCAGTCTGGCGTGGTAGCCATTACGCAACGGAGGTCGTCGGAGATATTTGTTATAGAATTCTGCTATCTCATGCCTAAGGGGTGTCGTCGAGACGCAAGGATATCTGGTCTGTGGTCTCAAATAGTCTCAATGTTATGAAGAAAGGATTTTCTAAATTCAACATGTTTCAAAATGAAATTAATTAGTTTGCCGTTGTAGTGTGATCAAAAACGGCCTATCCGTGCTATCTATTGCGACTACAGACAGATATAGATACACAGATTTTTATCAACTATTTTATCAAAAAAATTAAATCTACAACTTTAAACGTTTTGTTGGGTCAGTGACTTGATAAAGTGAATTTACGTTTGAATAAATTCGCACTTATTTATGTAAATAGACACATAAAAACAACTATCTAATAGGTATTTTAACGTTCACGGTTTTAACTACGTAACACTAAGATAGGTACCTTTTATAATGTACTCTAAAGTGGTTTTTAGATTAAGTGGACTTTTTAGTGTACAAATAAAATATTATAAATTGAATTTCAATAATATTTATTTGTACACATATTATCCATAGTTTCGTAGTTTCGTATAATATAGAAATCTCTGTTCTTAGTTCATCTCTTTCATTAGTTGACTGTAGGTCCCTAATATTCCTATTACCTAATAGATAGGTACCACTAGACTGTTTCTTATCACTCACTAAGTACTCACTGGTCTCTATAATAATGTAACTGTGGATCATGTGGATGTCACTTATACATTTTAAACATTGACCGTGACCTCTAACTCAGTCTTATCACTCATTACCTAACACTGATTTATTTCGTTAACAAAATTCACTAATTAATAAAATAATTATTATTTTTGATTTTATAATTTTTTTTTAAATACTTAATACATATTATTCGTTGATTTAAAACATAGTTTGAAATTAAAGCGCTGTTTAAATATGTAATTTTAACATTAAAAAATCAATAATAAAATATTTGTTGCTCACCTTTATTTTACGATGATATACGATTAACAGCTAAATTCGTAATCAATAAGTCTATCTATTTCTTCGTCACTATTATTCATGTGGTTATAATCATTTTAGACACAATTTTCGGCGACTTTGCAATATATCGGAGTAAATGAGTTCAAATGTTGCGCCCTGCTTGACAGACAATGTCTTGAATGAAAATGTGGGAGAAGTGACGTAAAATAAAAATCAATGAAATTGTCTTCGTATCAAACACCAGCCTCGTTGGCGCTAGTGTCGATCACCGTAATTTTGTAAAATCAGGATAAAATATTTCATTGTTTTTAAAAATACTTTAAACACAAAATTTTATTGTAATAAAATAAATATGAGAAATGGCTATTTTATTAATGAAAACGAAATGAATGGATTAAAATGTTGAATGAAATTTAAAATAATGAAATGGAACGGAACAATACTGTTTCATTTTATGCATCATGAGCTCACTCGAACGATGCTTGGTTACATAATATATTTTTCAATCTTTTGCTTGTTGTTCTGTGTATGCCAAAGTTATAAACAAATAGAGTTGAAGAAACAATATTTAAGTCCACCGTGTAGCTGGATGCTGGAATGTCAATTGTTGTCAAGTTCAAAGGCAACACTGCTAATGTATTCCGGTCTGAGGAACATGCGTGAAACGGAACAAGACGTCCTTCCCGACTGAAGTTACGTCTGTGACATTCGGCGCTCCAAAAATAAATTTTAATAAAAAATAACCTTTTGTAGGTTTTTATTCGCCTTACAGGATGTCTATCATTAGTAGAAATATATTCCGAACCCTTGTTCAGGTAAGATTAACATAACATAAAGGCATTTTTACGTTTTATTTTGCTTATATCTAAGTTTAGCTGTTTCGTAACTCTGCAATTCTTAGTTTTAAATTAATTTTTATAAACAATGTTTTATTGATTTAAATTAAGTGCTACGTGTAAATTTTTATTAAGTATGTTCTCATATTTCTTTATTATTATTGTTGATTCAAGGTAATTATTTCTCACGTGATACCTATACAAATTGCGACTAATGGAAAGACTTCAACTCCATAGTAGTGTCTTGATGATGTATGATTATTAATTGTCTAAATATTATATCAGCTTGTATGTGACAGTAATGGGACATCTGATAGTACAGTCCTATAACTATGTAGCAGTATGTATGACTAATATTAGAATGCCATATTATTTTAAATAAGTACTATTTACATGTACCTATCCATTATTATGATAAGGGTGAGAACCTGCACCAAATTCTTCTTGCGGGGCTGAACCAAAGTAAAAAATGCAAGGGAAAAAATTAAAGTAATAATATTACCGTCAGCTATAAATTATACCCAATTTTAATTAATTTGTAATTTAACAAATATTTTTTATTTTTTTTATTTTTTCTGTTTTTTATTTCAGGGATCTCAACATGTGTGTAAGGGTGTGCACACAAGTGCAGTGTCATCTGAAAAAAGCGTATGTTTTGCACCACACAGTAACAGTACCCTGGTGAGACCACTAACTGTCTACTAATAGCAAGTATCCTGTAGCAAGCAATGACGTATATGTTTAAACTTTTTCGTTCTGCAATTATCTATTAAATCACCATATTTTATTATTTTTTTAAATTCAATTGCACGCAATAAAGTTGCCCTTAACCTGTTCAACATCAGGTGTATCATTTTCGATACACATATGTATAGTTTTCGAAATCAACTTGGCTCTGAGAGTGTTAAACATTTAAAAGAAAAATATTTTAATTATTCAATATTATATACACATGAATAATATAAAATTATTATGATTACCTCAGTTTAAATAAACAGGTATATATTTTCAGTTTTTGTAAACTGAAAAAAAAATAAACTGGAGGTCTACTACGAAACATAAAGTACATGATATTCCATGGTTATAATTCAACGAACTACTTAAATGACCATAAAGTACAAGATATTTTATTGATAGAATTCAACAAATTTACTAAAATATACATGAAATACCTAATATGGTTAAAAGTATCGGATTTACGTTTCGTAGTAGCCCTCCTGAAACCTATGATAATCATAATAGAAAAAAGATTTTATCTTCCAATTCTTTCTTCTTTTCTTTCTTAATTAATGGCGTTTCTGTGGTGTCTTAACGACACAGACAATTTCGCCAATGTCGAGTATTTTAAATGAACACTTTTTAACAAAAAAAGTACACTTTAAAAAGGCAACGTGGTACGATGAGGATCCGAAGTCGCCATCTTGACGACCATCGTTGACAAGGCGGCGATCTCGTATCTTCCAATTCAACCACTTTCTAATATTATTAATATGAAAAATGTACTTCATTGCTTGTCTTAAAATGCACTATGCAATTCTTAAAAATTTTACTAGGTATTATTATAATTGGCACAGAAAACACTTTCAAAACTAATTTTAACATGCCGTGAATGAGATTTGGTATTATTTAAATTAAACCGATAGTAAACAAGCATTATATAGTGTAATATGTAATATACACTTCCGGACACTTGAATCGAGCCACCCAGCAGTTTCAACTTTGATTGCTGGTAACTTAACAAAAGTATATGATCAACGAAAAAGTTTTTATGCAATTTGGAAGCTGCTACACTTTACATTAATAAGGTATACTTAATTCCAAATTTAAATTTCAATAACTTGATAAAATTACAATTTTAAGTGAAACTTGTCCTGTATAACCTTTCTCAAAGACAAGACTCGAGTTGAATTTTTGAAAAAAACAGGAATGAATGGAAAAAAAAAATATTCAGTAACTTGTATTGCCTCCGAGAGCGTTATGATTGCAGTCATGCGATTTGGCATGGAGTTAATCAACGTCATTATGAAGTGTTGTGGAATGTTCTCCCATTCCTCCTCGATGGCAACTCTCAGCTCTTCCAAAGTTTGTGGTGCTGGTTGGTGAGCTCGAACACGCCTCTTTAATTCGTCCCATAGACGTTCGATGGGATTCATATCAGGGTTCCTTGCTGGCCATTCCATTGTCGTGATTACAACATCATGAAGGTATGCCCTGACGATTCCTGCAGTGTGCGCTTTTGCATTATCATGCATAAAGATGAAGCCTTGGTCTACAAATCCAGCATATGGCATCACATGAGTCTCTAGGCAATGGTTAATGTATCGACGGGCATTTAGTGTTGGTAGACGTGGTCCTGTCACAACCTCTAGCCCAGTTTTACCATCGGCAGATATTCCTCCCCAGACTATCCACGAGCTCCCGCCATAACTCGCTCTCTCTTCAATACAACACTGAACAAAGCGCTCTCCCCACCGTCGGTAGACCTTCCTCCTTCCATCATTACCATAAAGCATAATCTAAGTCCCATCAGTAAAGAGTACCTTGCTCCATTGGCGTTGAGTCCAATGCAAAAGTTCGCGTGCAAACTGTAAGCGCGCCATTCGGTGAGCTCTTGTCAGTTTCGGCCCGTTGGCTGGCTTATGTGGGCTCAGACCACGTTCTTTAAGTCTTCGTCTAATTGTTCGCGCGGAAACAGCCACTCCATGAAAGTCTCGAAGCTGTTCTTGGATCTGTACAGAGGTGAGGTGACGATTTCGTAAACTGGTTGTCGCGATAAATCGATCCTGTCTTTCTGAAGTTACCCGAAATCGCGGTCTTCCTGGACGGCGCACGTATCCACCAGTGTCGAGGTATCGATGGTATACCCTTTGCACAGCAGAACGGCTTAAAGCAAGCTATGATGCTACATCCCGCTGACTTCGGCCCGACTGTAAAAGCGCCACAGCTTGCGCGGCTAGAAGAGGCGGTGTATCCATAATTTTAAAGTTTAAATGGCTCAAATTAAAAAAACAACAATTTTACGATGTCTTAATTTCAAAACAATTACGGTGAATTCAAAATTATGGAGTTAAATAAAAAAAATATGTTAATTTAGATCAACTTTTATTTTCAAAAGAATGCACTAATTTGGATTTTGTTTCGTTTTTCCATTTGATAAATTCAAAATTGGAACAACAGCACTTCAAAATCATTATGAATATACCAGCATTAAAACTGCATAAAAACTTTTTGATTAACTTAAGAATATTTTTATGTTCCATGTCATTACACATAAAAATGTAGGGTGGCTCGATTCATGTGTCCGGAAGTGTATGAGTGTGTATCAACTATAGCATAATATAATAGTTTTCACATCATTCACAGCAGGTTAAAAAACACTTCAAATTAAGTTAAAAATTTACTAAACTCTTCTATTGGCATCAAAATTACAAAATATCTTTTTTATATCTTTTGAGTTATATCCAGATCCTCTCCGATACCTGGTGGATAAGTAAGCTTTTGTTATCTGATGCATGCAAACATGGGAATCCAATGTGTTTGTCCGAATGATATATGTATGAAACAGAGTGCAATTTTTTTATCTAGCATGTTTTACAAAAGAAAAAAATATTAGGTAGATTACAAGTCATAAAAATAGGCTGGCACTTTGATTGACAGGAGATGGGGGGAGTACAACCAAATACTATAGAAGACTAATACGCACAGCTTTGGAAGAATTCGGGCAAGACGCGACACTAGTGCCCCTACGGCATGAGGGCGGCATGTGGTGAACGTGTTGTGCGTTTTATATTCAAAATGTTATAGCGCCCCTAGCGACATGAGGTGAACGGAGGTTTTTTGTATGCAAAATGTTATAGCGCCCCAAGCGGCATGAGGTGAACGGAGGTTGCCAAGTCATTGTATGAGAAACGTCAAGAGCTGTGCGTATTAGTCTTCTATAGTATTTGGTAACACAAAATATTCAAGAGACCAGTGTACCCAACCTAACAGATAAATAAACAAAATGAAATGAGACATTTAAAACTATATGATGTCCATCCAGGCTTCATTAATACAGACCCAGGATCTGACATAAAAATGGCTCATTGTCGCAAGACAGATCGCCATGTCGTCGCAGAAATATACAGAAAAAAAAAATCTCTTAAAAGTTGGCAACCCTCCAGTAGCTCTCTCACAGTTGCGGGTGTTTCTGGGCAGTGGTGATTGCTTACTATACTATCAAATGACCTGTCGGCTCGTTTATCTAAAAAAAATATTTATATACATATAGATATAAGGTCTTAATTTATTAATGAACTTCCTTTTAACACATGACCATATAGGTTACATATGATCGTTTATGCAAGGAAATAATGGTCTAGTATTCAGTTTATAAAGGGAATTTTTGCAATGATTATTTGCACACGTGCAGAGTGCTCGGTGACTGACGATATGAATGGACGATGTTCGCGTTGATCGAAATTAATTTTATTGGTCATGGATCTTATACATGTACGGCGTGAATACAGCTACAGCTTACGTCACCTTCAGATAACACTCGGATTTAATATATAGAGGTGTTCTAAAATAAGTTGCTAAAACATGAGTTCTTATTTTTTAATGTATGCAGATACGAAAAAAATTGGAAAATGTGTATAATTGAAAAACGAATGCAGATTTAAATGACTTAACACATGATGAATTAACACATGACTTGAATAAATTATTTATAATAAATGTATTTAATTGATTAAAAAATGATACGAAAACTACAGTAATCATTTGACGTACAAATATTATAACAAGAAAACTTCGTTCAATATTGTTTCTACCAATACTAGAAAATAACCGAAAATCTTCGAGTATATAACACCTAAAAATTGGTGTCAGAGTTTAGGAATCGAGATGTGCTTGATTAGTTTCAACAATTTTATTTGAAACACACTGTAGATAATTCTGACGTTTTCAGATAACCTATGACATTTCGACATCTGAGTCATAGGATGGATAGTTGGTTTCGAGAAAATTAATGCAGTTACTAAGCGACTGATCAGCAATGCTCTCTTTATGGCTAGATTTAAATGATAATTATTTTTTCTGACCCATTACCGTATCATTTATTAGTTGTTATAGTACCGTAAAACGTGGCGTCTGGGTCTGGCTTTGCTCTAGCCGCCATTTTTCAATAAACACAATATTAAAAAAAAAGTTGTTACGTTAGTGCCTTATTTTAGGCTATGGTAGCAAATTGACTATCTTCATGGCCACACTGAGTAACGCATTGTCTCCTACTTCACTTCAGTTGCTTGTCAGACGCAGTCAAAGATAGCCCTGTATATCGCGGGCAAAAATCGTCGCAAAAAACTTTCCCTACAACTCGTAGTTCCCGTCGCAGAAGGTACGTATTGTTCTAACCAGTGTTTGTTTATAGTGAATGGACATAATAGGTTCGAAATACAACGAAAAATCTCTCTCCTGACCAAAAATATGGCAGTGGGCAATGTCACCCGAGGTTTATAATATGCCATTGGCGACTTTGCCCACCAAAATACTGACGTTAGGGCTGTCACCTCGGCATTTTATTACCCGACTGCGCAACGCAAAGGACGGTAATGTGTCAAACACATTACCGAGCACAATAAAAAAATATATACAATTAAAATAATAATTAGAGCAAGTTATAGTTTCTCATAAAACACTGTGTGTGTACTAAATAAAAGAGAAGCAGAGGTTTTATGGAAACTTAAGCATAAATAAAATTAAAATAAAAAAAACATTTATTTTGCAAGTAGATTTACAGGGAATACTTTGTGATCTGATTAAAGTTATTTTTTTCAAATGTTTTATTATTTTAACGTACCTAGCAGTTATAAAATAAATTGTGACAACCCTAGTTCATTGTGTTGTTTGTATGAAAAAAGTTATAGAAGGCCTTTGTGACATTGCCCGTCTAATTTGTGGCAAATTCTCTATGGTTAGACATTTTGTAAACTGATGTCATGTGGCATTGCCCCATGTTTTAGCAGAGCCCTTAGTACAGTGATCATAAGGTTGATAATATCGGCATTACATACAAATAATGAGAAGTGGGCAAATTTACCAAAAGTTTCAAACTTTTGGCCCACCTTCTAATTTGGCTTATTCCCGATTAATTATGGACTTTGATGAATTTTTCTTTTAATTAATGCAAAGAAAAGTATCTCAACTATTGGGTGCTGTAACAACAATATCTAATATATTAGTATTTTTGAAAATAATTTAAATGATAACGTAGATCCCAAAAAAATTAGGCAAAGTTGCCACGTTTTACGGTAACTGTTAGATTTACCAAAATAAAATTATAGCGAAAAAGTACAGTATAGATTAGTACTATCTTTCTACGCATTTTATACCTAAATTATACTGAGTTTTACGCAAACATATAGCAAATTATTCAATTCAAGTTTAAAATTTTCTGATAACTCGTCTTATTTCGGCATCTGGTTCATATCATTTACTTTATCATTATACTCAATGGAATTAGAAATCGGTTTAACTTTGGAGCGATGTGGTACAGACCACCGGAAGTTTAAATTATTTTATATACTTATCAATTAAAGACAATTGGTGGTTCTGTTTCGAGACAATAGACTTATTGCGGGTTGAGTATATTCGTCAGATATGAAAAGTATAAGTGTCAACTTTTCCTGTATGATGAGCATGAGTAGAATAAAATTAAAAGCAATGGATTGTAAATCAAACAAGTTATTAATAAAATTCAATATAATTAATATAATAAATACAATTATAATTTTTCTTTGCTTCTTTTTCGATACAGCTTGTCAAATTCAAATAGCTTCAACCTAATTGTCATTGTTTATTCATTTCTTTTTACTCTCTCCTATATTTAGCAATATCATATTACGCTCAGGCATTTGCTGGTCGATTTTAAATTGGACATTTGATGAGAACCCAGTTCAGAACGTAGCGTCTAGTCAGCTAGATTGCCGCTCAATAAGCCCAGCTATAACGAGCGCTACAATAATATATTATAGTAATAATAACTAGTACATACTACAACTAATAAATTTATAATAGTTTGAAAGGAAATTTATTTAAAAAAAAATCTATTGTTCAAAAAAAGTTTTGTTTTGTTGTTATATATATATTTTTTTTTTTTTTTTTTAAATAAATAAATATATAGGGACAATTCATACAGATTGAGCAGCCCCAAAGTAAGTTCGAAACTTGTGTTATGGGATACTAACTCAATGATATTATATTTTATAACAAATACATATATAGATAAACATCCAAGACCCGAGGCCAATCAGAAAAAGTTCGTTTTTTCATCATGACCCGACCGGGGATCGAACCCGGGACCTCCTGGGTGGCGGTCTGGCGTGGTAACCATTACGCCACGGAGGTCGCCATTTGATTTTATTGACGATTCTCAAATACAACGAGACAACCTTTATAAGTAATCTAGGTCTATTCGACTTCCATTGTTTCCTGCATTACAGACTGTCGTGAGTTGACAGCTTTTTCATAATCCGCAGAGTAAACCTCACCATGGTTTTTCATCAACTCCAACTTAGGGGGTAACTTAACATAAATGGGCTTATGAGATGACGGAATGTATACATAAAATCCAATTTGGCCGTCTTGAATATCCAAATATCGTGTAAATACCATGTCACATTGACTTTCTCCATTTGCAGTTAATATGTCAAATGACAGTTTTTTTTCAAAGTTAAAGTCGTTCAACAAATCGATCAATGAAGGTGGTATGTTTTTACTAATATAAAAATTTCCGATAAAAAGAATGCATTTCTCATCTCGTATATACTTGGAAATAAATTGATTAATTGCCCATTTGAATTGATCATCACTCATGTTCCTTTTATCACCAGTTATTATATATATCAATTTTTCATATAATAACAACGTTAGGTGAGTTTTACTTTCATCATTTTCATCTGTTATCGAACTAATAACTTCCACAGATTTACTTGCTTTTTTATAACAAATTATTCCTCCGCCCGACCTCACAGCAGTTTTGTCGTCAGATCGGTATACAATCTCAAAATTCGGTATCTCAATTTCGTCTGATTCAATAGTGTTTGTTTCTGTAAACATCAATAGTGACCCATTATCGTACCACGTATCAGTGGTAATAAATTGATAATGCTCACTAAAGGTTAATTCCGTATTTAAAAAAATAATCACGTCGTCTGTTTTATCTTCAAATGTTTCATACGCTAATTTGAGCTTTCTTTCACTCCGCAGTCTATTCAATTCATTTTTTGTACGAATAAATTTTTTAGTATTCACATCAGAAAAATTTAAGGTTCCGATAATATATAAATCTTGAAGTCGCTTGACACGAGTTAATGCGACGTATTGCAAACTCTTATCTGTGCGTAATTTGTCATATGAGCCATCTGTAAAATGTATGCAAACTCCATCGTGATATGTTTGTCCTTGGCTCTTGTGTATTGTTATTGCTTCTGCTGCTTTCAGTGGAAACATATTACCGACTGTTCGGCTAACTTGTACATCACCTTTTAATTTAACTACAATATTTGATCGGTGAATGGGAACCCAATTTTCAAAACCAGGTTTACTATGTTTTTTAAAGTAATCCAATCGGGTTTTTTTACCAATTCTATTGGAATGGAATTCCATCCAAATCAGGTTTACACATCCGTTTTTATCATAATCGAAACCTTTTACGACTCCAGTTGCACCGTTTGCCAACCCATCACCTACGTCCATATTATATGTAATCATATACCGTATACCTATCTTCACTCGTAAATTAGCTGGCTGCCAATCATCACCCTCATCAAAAATATTAACAGATTCTTCTTCTCCACTTGATTTGTTTATTTTTTCATCATTGTACTCATCGACACGCTTATTTTCGTAAAATAAATGAATAACTGAATCCGGTACTTGATCAATATCTTGTATTTGTCGTGATCGAATTAAATTAATGTCTTCTTCCGTCATTTGTGAATCTCTAAAATTGTTTAAGGCGTTAATAAAATTTTCATCTTGCTGTCTTATAATCTTATTCAACTCATAAAATTCACAACATGTCCATAATTGTGATTTTGGATATAAAGATTTTTGCATTACTGGATCAATTTGATATAAATCTCCGACTAATAAAACAAATCTATCTCCATATATTTTGTCATTATCGAATATTTGCTGTAAGCGCATGTTCACTGAACTCATTAACCTTTCACCAACCATAGAAATCTCATCACAAATAAAAAATATACAATTTTCTAACAACTCTTTCTTAGAATCGAGACGTTTTTTAGTCATACTTCTTGTTTTGTAAATAGGTATTGAAAGCATGCGATTTAATGTCTCACCGTCAATATTTGAAGCAGCTTTTCCGGTGAATGCGCATTTTAATACTTTTAATTTACCTTGAGAATCGGATATTTTATTTTCTTCCCATGTTATTAATTTCTCTATAAAATTTATAATAGTACTTTTTCCAGTACCTGCTGGTCCTTGCAAAATTATCTTTGGATTCTCTTCACATACTTCACCAAAATCATTTTGCTTGATAATTTTTTTGTTATTCTTGTACATATAGTATATATGCATTACGATATTACGTTGGTCATCAGTCAATATCCTGAAAATTTCTTTGATATCGATCAAGTCAATTGATAAGTTTTCACATGCAATCGTATCGATTAATGTATCTAGAAATAAAATATATAATTAGAACATTTACATATATGACTATACGCTAATATAACACAAGCTATATGATTTACTATATGCTTAATTTTGAGGGTTGTTACAGTTAGCTTATCACTTTCATTGAAATTATTTAAACTTTCTTATTCTCCAGGAGATCATACTATGCTCGAGTTTCCGTTTATCGACTTAAAATCGTGCATCAATGGGATTCTAACCCAGTACCGAGCGCGACGTGTGGTTTGCCAGTCTGGTGGTTTATGCACTTAGCCACAACGAGCTCCTATACACTGGTATATAATTCAACAAAGAAAATATTTTTAGACTTTTTATACTTTGTTCAATATATAAATTATAATATAATTTCGTACCTGATGTAGGCTCGGGATTGTTTTTCAATAACCTGTATACATAAGGTCTTCCATTGTGATCCACCAATGTTATCTGCAAATGTATGTACAGAATATGTTAGAAATATGAATCACCTGAACAAATCACTACATAGTATAAAACAAAGTCGCTTTCTCTGTCCCTATGTCCCTATGTCCCTTTGTCCCTTTGTATGCTTAAATCTTTAAAATTACGCAACGGATTTTGATGCGGTTTTCACCAACGGATAGCCTGGTTCATGAGGAAGGTTTATGTATAAAATTTGTCAGGATTTTATGTAAATTGGCTGAAATATAAAGATTATTGTTGGGAGTGTCGGAAAAAATCAACCGCTTGGGAGCTGTCGACGAAAACGCTGGCTAAACCCTTTGAGATATAACAAAACAAAAATTATAGGATATTCCTCTTATTTAGGTCTCCAAAAAAGTCCGCGATAGCATATATTTATCGTATACGGATAACTTACTATAAAATAAAAAGCGATTTCCGAGTAATAATGCGGAAATAGCGCCATCTAGCGTAGAATAGAAAGAACTTGAATTGGAAACCGATTTTGACGTATACAATATTAATCCTTATCCAGTTAACTACGTTAGTTACCTTAAGTATTTCATGTACATTATTATAATCTTTACATCATATTATTTAAATAGATACTTTAGAAGTTATAGCAAAAAATTTACGCGCTTGCCGAAATTAGTTCAAGTTCTTTCTATTCTACGCTAGATGGCGCTATTCAAAAGCATCGCGCTATGGTTACGTTTTCATTAAATTATAAATATCGCGCGAAAATTAAAGCACTTTAAATCTATTACGCTAGGTGGCGCTGTTTAAAAATAAAATTATAGATACTATGTAAGTATCTATAATTTTGTTTATGCTTCACAATTTGAATTATTTAAAGTTAATATTAAGGGTGCATTTTATTTGTTTCGTGTTATAATTTTTGATACAATTTATTGTAAATAGATAGATATGGATAGACACTTACATACTCGCTTCAATTTAGTCCTTTGTTTGGGCTTATTTTAACATATGTCGCATTTTTTAATGGTTTCGTGTTGATTTATGTTATCTTTGAGTTTTTTTTTTATTGACAGATTATAACAATTATTTAAGTTTAATTAGCAATATAAAGTACCTATTTCATGACAATTTAATCATGCCTCGACGAAAGTCTAATATAGGACGCAGTACATCTTCTGCCAAAAGAATTCGTTTGAGTCGAAGCAACGAAAATGATCAAGAGAGGGATGTTCGTTTATCGTTGGACCGTGAAAGGCATGTTTCCCAAAGAGCGCGAGAATCGTCGGTGGATCGCACAGTTCGTTTATCGTTGGACCGTGAAAGGCATGTTTCCCAAAGAGCGCGAGAATCGTCGGTGGATCGCACAGTTCGTTTATCGTTGGACCGTGACAGTCATGTTTCCCAAAGAGCACGAGAATCGTCGGTGGATCGCAGAGTTCGTTTATCGTTGGATTGTGAAAGGCATGTTTCCCAAAGAGCCCGAGAATCGTCGGTGGATCGCACAGTTCGTTTATCGTTGGACTGTGAAAGGCATGTTTCCCAAAGAGCGCGAGAATCGTCGGTGGATCGCACAGTTCGTTTATCGTTGGACTGTGAAAGGCATGTTTCCCAAAGAGCGCGAGAATCGTCGGTGGATCGCACAGTTCGTTTAGCGTTGGACAATGATAGACATAACGCTCAAAGAGACAGAAACGCCCGAAGATAGACAACTCCGCTTACGTAACGACCGTATTCGTTGCTGGAATCGACTTAACTACTCAATGTTTTTCACATGGACAATTGTATGTTGCCCTGTCACGTGTAACATCAAAAAAAAAAATGTTTGTTTTTACACGAAATGACGCAGAAGTTGTCAATGTGGTATATAAAGAAATATTTTAGTATGTTAAAAAACAAACTAAAATATTTATTTATATATGTAAGTATACGACTGTTTAACACAGGCAGATAGTTATAACCCGTGCGAAGCCGGGCCGGGCCGCTAGTAACTTATAAATTAAAGCAAAATTTTTTTTTTTTTTTTTTTCCAATTAGACATTATAGTATCTAGACGTGTATTGGAAATATACAATATATATTTATAAGTAGAAAAAAAAATTTATTTATCTTCTATACTAATAATATTTTATAGAGGTAAAGTTTGTGTATTTGTTAAATTGTAAGGGGTAATCTCGGGATCTACTGAACCGATTTTAAAAATTCTTTCACCAATAGAAAGCCACATTATTGCTGAGTGTCATAGGTTATATAAAAAACCAAAAAATAAAAAGGCTTTTAACATTATGCCCAACGAAGTGGGCACGGGTCAGCTAGTTAACTATAAATTTGATATATCGAAAAAACTATGCATAATCGATGGAACAGGATTTCGAACCTGTATTACGACCGGTTTCGCGCCGGCTACTTTAACCATTTAAGCCATCCAACACCTACTCATATTTCTATCGTTACAGAAAACATATAATATTTTAAATGTAATTGGATAAGTAAGACAAAAAACAACTTACTTCGTATATTTGTTCTAATGGCGGAAAAGATGCAGGTAGAGAAATTGGATTCGACAGTTTTATTTTTTTATGTCTGTTGTAACCGGTGATTTCCTTTAATTCACTCATGATCCTGAAATTGAGATAACGCAAAATTAACAAAGGAATATAAATAGCATTGAAAAACTATAGATTCACACTCGTCGTTGGACGATAGTTAAGCTATCAGGTGATAATTTTTTTTACTGCGGTACGATTACATTTTCTACATTATTATTTATTAACCGCTATCTGATTTTTTAAACTTTTCAATTAGTACGACAAATCCATTGCAATTGCTCACAAATTTAACATATGCAAAATCCGTTCATATTGCGTCATTTTATTGCGATAATGACATCATCCACTACTATGAAAAAAAGAATTGTTTTACAAACAAATGATTTATCACTATTGATTCAATGCATTTTAGTCTTTGGTATCATTTTAATGCTAAATTACATCCACATGTCAATTTCTAATTGACTCTAACTGATAACACTCATTTGTTAACACTCACGATTTTCTTGATCGCTTTGATATAAAATATTAGTTTCTGTATAATAATAATACTCACTCGTAATTTTAGGTCAATTATTTTTCTGGAACAACACACAAATCTTCAATACTAATAAACCACAAGATAAGCTTAACAAAAAGCTTCTGCTGATTATTCACCACACATGCGCATTGACCAGCACCGACTTAGTGACTATATTCAGATCACTACTTATGTCAATCTTTCATTAGGCATCGTTCGCACGGGAGTTTAAATAAGCGTTGCGTAAAAAGCGTTTGGAGCTTTTTATACCGCTTTGTTTTCGAACTGTTCACACGAGCGGTTAAATAATCACTTTGTAAAAGATATTTGCTGATTTTACACTTGACACTTGACACGGACGCGCCATGAATTCAGCTGAAATTGCAGCAATAGGTATTTGCGTTGTAAGAAGGCGAAAGAGAAAAACTAAATTGTAGGTTCATCCAATTATTAGTGAACGGTTATTAAAAGGCCAATTTGTGACGCTCTATGAAGAATTAAGACAATACCCTGAGAAGTTCTATAACTATTTAAGGATGACAATGAAATCGTTTGACGAATTATTAGCTATCGTTGGCCCTAAAATAACATTGCAAGATAAAAATGTGAGATCGGCCATACCACCTGTACAAAGACTGATTGTCACTTTGAGGTAAGTTATTAGAAACAATTAAAAATAAAACATGAAGTACCTATTAATTTATTTATTTATTTTAAAGCCGATCGGCGGCGGCACGGTACGAACACGTATGCATCGGCCAACGTCGCCGGCGCAACTAAATGACTGCCGGACGGAGCTTAAAAAAGCGCTCGTGTGAACAGAAGCGTCAATTTCCCTATGTTGTATAAATTTCAACGCTTTGCGCTCGGCGTTTAAAATGGAGCACGACCGATTAAAAAACTCCAGATTGAAAAAAGCGTCCACGTGCGAACACACGTAGGAGAAGTCATAGGGTCTCTATTCAAAGCGTTAGTAATAACGCGCGATAAAACGTCGAGAAAGCTCTCGTGCGAATGATGCCTTAGCGCGTTCGGACGATGCTGGAGGTCACCGGAAGTAGTTGATTATTTGCAAAATGCAAATGTATAGTGGGATTGATATGAATAGCGTGTGATCATGTTATGCATTCATTTTTTTTTTTTTTTCATTTGTGTTAGTCATAATGTTGAACTTAACACATATTTTAATGGAATAATGGAATTTCCAATTGATTGGGTTAGAATGTTTGAGGTGATTAAACATTTATAGTATTTCTAGATAAAATAACACAATACTGCCGGTACGTGTTTTGAAAACACTGAGGCATTCGAGAATTCAATTAATTGTAGGTAATCTTTCTAATGCAGGAAATTGATTTATTTATCGAACGAACAAGTTGAAACTTGATCGCAATTATTAATGTTCTGTGATTGATCAACGAAAGGATAACTCGGTAAAATGCGCCTCTCTTGTAGCAGCCATCCTTCAATAGAAAAAAAAAAGGTTTAGGGGAATTAGGGGTGCGGTGCGAATAAGCTTGCCAGGTGGACATGTTTGGCTTTTTGCGGTCGCGTCCGGCCAAATATGTACGTGTTTGGCCTGTCCGGCTTTTGTCAGGCTTTTTGTCAGAGTGGCGATTCGTACGACGATGGACGGACGAGCGTCCGAGCGGACAAGAGAGCAAACTGTTGGCGCGCTTAGGGTTGCCAGGTGTCCTGATAAAGCCGAACATAGTTAGGCTTTTTGATTGCGTGTCCGGCCAAAATAAACGGTGTTCGGCTTGTCCGGCTTTTTACATTTCGCAAACCAGCGAGAGCCGAGCGAATTTAAGAAGAATTTAAAAATGTTGATAAATGTTTAACTAGAATTGAATTTTGACTGATGACTTTATTTGACTGAATAATAATAAAATACTTAGACCGATTTGGAATTCGATTTTATTTAGGTATATTCATTAGAATTTAACAAATTTATTGAAAATAATCAAAAAAGCTTGATTTTACATTAAAATTTTTTCGTCGTACCGAGACACAAAATCCTCAATAATGTCCGGCCTTTTTACCCAAATGTCCGGCCAAACTGGCTGCTCTGTCCGGCTATTAGGTTTGGCGATCTGGCAACCCTAGGTGCGAAGGGCGCGTCAACGCGTCTCACATATCAAAATGGTTGAATATGGATGAATTTATGTAGTAAGCAAATTTTTCTAACTACTTACAATACAATCTAATTTTTTTTTTACTGAATACTAGACCATTATTTCCTTGCTTAAACGATCATATGTAACCTATATAGTCATGTGTTAATAGGAAGTTCATTAATAAATTAGGACCTTATATAATGGAAAATAGTAAATATAAAATTAATATTATTTAAAGTGAGGAATATAATTTTCATGAAAGAGAGGAATATAGTTATTTTGAAAATAATTACATGACAATAGCTACTCTGTTGCATGTTGGTTTGATGCCCATTTTACATATAAAAAAAATAATTGAATAGTGAAATATTTTAGACAAAAAAAGTTTTTTATATGTGATCGAAGCACAAAGATAAATGGTGGCATGGTGTTAGGCAGTATTCACATAGAGTTTCTTTCACCAATTTAAGTCTGCACCTAAAGGTGACTTCGACATAAGTGACACCTACTTCGACTGAGTCGAGACGAGACCATTTTTATAAAAGAACAAGGACTAAGTTTCTCTCGAAAGAGCTTGTAATGGGCCTACTTGAACACAAATATTTGTGTTAAGCCCACCATTCACTACACGAACCCGGACCCGACCGCGGACCAATCCGGCGTTGCCCATACACTACACGAACCCTCCACGAACCCTCCACTCGAAGTATGGCATGTGGGGTTCGACAGGCGCTCGCGGCTCGCAACGAGCCCGACGCCAACCCATTTGACAGTCTGGCGTACCGGTTCGTCGCTTCCATACACAGGCGGATTAGTCCGATGGCCGACCAATCCGCCGGACCAATCTGCGTGTGAATGGTGGGCTTTACTGATAAATCACTTATGTCGAAGTGAAGATAATCCAGTACTTAAGTTTAAGTTAGTTCACATTATGGTCTGGTCATTGAATGATTTTTCACTAGAAGTCGTGCAGGACTAGCAGGACTAAAATATAATATAGTTTAATAAAAAAAACATAAGAAACTCTGTGTAAATACAGCCTATGTATGAAACATTTGTGTTGTCCAAATGCAATGTATAATTTATAACTCAGCACTGAATCTTGTTTGTTGCACACATATTATTACAATGGTTACAGTAATGTAACTTTAAATAGATTATATATTTAAGAAAAATGTAATATTCAATGTAAAACAGTAAGGTAAGAACACAATAGGCTTAGAGAGGTCTTTGATGAGGTTTAGAGACTGCAGCTGTGAGTCTGCAAGTTAAATCTCATCAGTAACGTTCAGAACTACTGGACCGATACAAAAAAGTGTGAAATCATTTGAATGCTACATGCACTGAGAGTCATATACTATATTTTATTTTAAAAGAGAATAGTGATCTAAATTGTAAATGTATACATAAAATTGTAAACAAGACACGAGCCAGAGGCGAAGTAAATGGAAAAGTATTTCCATTTGTAATTATTTTTTTAACTATCAATGTATACACAATTATAATTAGCAATCATTACTACTAATATTACACATTTAAATCATGTACCAATAAAATACGCCACGCGTGAAACCACAGCGTATACGCTGTCTGTGTACGGATTGAAAACAGGCATTTACATATTGACGATCTTTACTCGTGTGGCGTATGTTTTCATGGTCAACATGTTAAACATAGACTATACTATTTCTAATTATTTTTATACTATATTTCTATTCTATACAAGTATTATAATATGTTTTATTATGTGTAGCAATCGAATGCCAAGGAGGGTCGCACCAAATGCACCCTGATTCCCGGCGACGGTGTTGGCCCCGAGCTGGTCTACTCCGTGCAGGAAGTCTTTAAGGTATGTTTTATTTGTTTCTCATGTTTGTTTAGGGTGGTCAAAGCGGTGAAAGAAATTTGCGTATTCTTACGTTGAGGTGCTCCTACACCGGTGTTATATAACGTTATTGAACAGAATGTAACATTCAGTTCAGTGGGACCAGAAAATATAAATGTAATATAACTGAATTTGAATATTTGAATGAATTCAAATGACATTTTGTTCAATAACGTTATATGTATAACACCGGTAAACAATACAATACAATAAAATATGAATTCACACACAGACACATAGATTGAGCTAGCACCAAAGTAAGTTCGAAACTTGTGTTATGGGAAAATATAGTATCCTTGAGGTAGTCCTCAACGATACTATATTTTATAACAAATACATATATAGATAAACATCCAAGACCCGAGGCCAATCAGAAAAAGATCTTTTGTCATCATGACCCGACCGGGATCTCCTGGGTGGCGTGGTAATTTTTTATTTTATTTTCTATAATCATTGCAACGGTTTGTGTATCTCCATTTTGTATGTATTGTTCACAGGCAGCTAACATTCCCGTGGACTTCGAGTCGTTCTTCTTTTCCGAGGTGAACCCGACGTTGAGCGCGCCCCTGGAGGATGTCGTCACATCTATCTCCCGAAACAAGATTTGTATCAAAGTTAGTACACCATATTTTTTATACCACTAAGGTGGTAAACAAGCATACGGCCCGCCTTATAGTAAGAAATTACCGTAGCCTATAAACTTTGTGGACAGAAAGAGTGGATAGTCCAATGAGCAGTTTTCTTTTAGGTATTTTATAGCTTTCCTAAACACTCGATAGATGGCGCAGCCTGGCACTTTTGGTAATAAAAGAGTGGGTGGGTGGAGTGACCTTTTTTGCTACAAAGTCGTCATTTATTTTAACATTTTAAAAAAAGTTTGAAGAAAGTATGACTACGATGTATTATTAATTAAATTATGTAAGTAACAACTTTTTGCGGTTACAATATTTCTTGCCACAGACCAAATATTTTGCCTCAACAATACCAAAAAATAACGCTAGCGCCATCTTTTGATGATTTTAAAAACCAACTCATTATACCTAAAAGAAAACTGCTCATTGTAGATTGGTCGTCCATTCTGTCCAAAATAATTTATAAAATAACTAGTAAAACCCGCAACTTCGTTTGCGTGTATTTATTTAGGCACAGTAGCGCCATCTATATCAGACTTTTGATGAAATCCTACGGGAATCACGTATTTTTCGGGATAAAATGTACCCTATGTGTTAATCCAAGGTATCAGCTACCTGCATACCAAATATCATAAATATTGGCCCAGCTATTTGAGCGTGAAGAAGTAACAAACATACACATAACTTTTTTATAATATTAGTAGGATATAACATTTTACTAACATTGGCTATGAGTTTGCTACTAACATAATATGGAACGCATAGTCTGAAATGAACATTTTTATTTAATTATTTGACCAGGGCATCTTGGCAACTCCAGACTTCTCGCACACGGGCGAACTTCAGACACTGAACATGAAGCTCCGTAACGCACTAGACTTATACGCCAACGTGGTGCATGTGAAGTCATTGCCGAACGTCAAGTGCCGTCATCATGACGTTGACTGCATCATCATCCGTGAGCAGACCGAGGGAGAGTATTCCGCGTTGGAGCACGAGTCTGTGCCCGGTAAGATTATTATTATAGTAGACGCCAATTCTCCTGGCTCACACAGTCATAAAACAATTCTCTGTGTGATATAATATTGAATAAATGATGTTAGAGAGGTACTATACTGGACGTCAACGCTCCTGGCACACGCACGCAACAACTAGCGCTTACTTGTTTTATGACTGCGCGTGCCAGGAGCGTTGCCGTCCAGTGTAGTAAATCAGTGAAATATTTTAATTCTTAATTTTTTCAAATTCTTTTAGTTTTTTACTAATAACATTCGTGACTTTCAAGAAATTTGTAGTTTTCCTCTGAGGATGTCAATAAGATTACTGCTGTCAGTTTTTTTAGTGGTAAGTTTCACAGTCCGCACCGCGTATTCCCCGGGCGGTGGGGCTGCTGCAAAGCATTTTTCTGACGATAAAAAAAAGGAGACATAGAAGTGAGAATGTCTGGTCTTGTTCCGTGTGTGGCCGGTGGCGGCTATTCTCCTATGTTTATGTAAACTTCGGTGGAGTAATAATGGCAATGGTGACTCGATTGCGCTAAGCCTAAATACTTCTTACTCCGACTATCTTCTTTCTGATCAAATTCGTTGTGAGTACCAAGACAGCTGTAGTTTTCTTCCCCGGGACGTCAATGAGCTTCATTGCTTATTGTCTGTCTGAGGTCGCCGTTGTTGATCCTGGCTACACAGGAGACACAGTGGTGGGATTGTGTGGTGGGCTTGTCCCGAAGCCTAAATTAAATCCATGACGAAAAACATTTCTAAAATAACTCTTTTCATTGAAATTACAGGTGTAGTAGAATGCTTGAAGATCATCACAGCGTCCAAATCGGAGCGTATCGCGAAGTTCGCGTTCGATTACGCGGTCAAAATGGGACGCAAGAAGGTCACCGCCGTGCACAAGGCCAACATCATGAAGTTAGGAGACGGACTGTTCCTTCGTAGTTGCGAAGAGGTAAACTTTACAGAAAGAAAATAATTATATAATATAAAAAAATTGATAATGTATCTTGGCCACACGTTTTTTTTTTATGCCACAAAGGTGGCAACTAGCACACGGCCCACCTGATAGTAAGCATCACCGTAGCCTATAGACGCTTGCATTACCGGGGGTATCACACACGCGTTGCCAACCCCCCCAACCCCCCAAGTGGAGCTCACGGTTAAATTGTTGTAGGTCACACAAATATTATAATAGATTATCGATTATATGTGCTCGCGACTATGTCGCATACTTGTTTTCAACAAACGCATAATGAGAATGTCCCTCGCACATTTCCGATATAGACAAAGTGAGATGGGTCATTAGCCACTTACCAACAGCAAACGATCGTAATCGAAACGTAACCAATATCAACCAATAAGCATTGATTACGATATATTTTCGGTACTGTCTCTTTAAAAAAATCTTCGATCATACTATCTATAGAGTTAGGCCACATAAAAACCAATTTACACTTTTGTCTTTAGTTTAATAAAAAAAATATAAATATGAAAATAAAGATTTTCCTCTACATTTTTAAATATTATTGTGGTTTGAAATTTTGTTTTTCAATTTCAGATGGCGAAACTATACCCCCGCATCCAATTTGAGAAGATGATCGTTGACAATTGCACCATGCAAATGGTCTCCAACCCCAACCAGTTCGATGTGATGCTCACCCCGAACTTGTACGGCAACATCGTCGACAACCTCGCCAGCGGACTCGTCGGCGGGGCGGGCGTCGTCGCCGGCGCGTCGTACAGCGCCGAATGCGCTGTTTTCGAACAGGTACTTTCATTAACTCGAAGGCCGTATTTACAATTAAAATGTATATTCAGCACCCACTTTATATGAGCTTTATGCTACCTACCTTCAGCTTCAGCACACATTTATGTGATGGCAGTTTTATTTGCTCTCGATCTAGGTCTGAGTGTTTTTATGTATAATAAGTATCTATTTATAAATATATTCGTTGTTGTCTGGTGCCCATATCACAAATAAATATAAATAATAGGAACAAATCACACAGATTGAGCTAGCCCCAAAGTAAGTTCGAAACTTGTGTTATGGGATACTAACTCAACGATACTATATTTTATAACAAACTAGTTTTTTTGCCCTCGTCTTTGTCCGCGTGAAGTTCCGGACCCGTTCCCGTGGGAACCACATTGAATTTTTGGAAAAGCTATAGCCTATGTCACTCCCTGATAATGTAGCTTTCTACTGGTGTTTGTCTATATATGTATTTGTTATAAAATATAATATCGTTGAGTTAGTATCCCATAACACAAGTTTCGAACTTACTTTGGGGCTAGCTCAATCTGTATGAATTGTCCCTATATATTTATTTATTTATTTATTTATTTACTGGTGAAAGAATTTTTGAAATCGGTCCAGTAGTTTCGGAGCCTATTCAATTTAAACAAACAAACAATCTTTCCTCTTTATAATATTAGTATAGATATAACAAATACATATAGGTATAGATAAACATCCAAGACCCAGGCCAATCAGAAAAAGTTCGTTTTTCATCATGACCCGACCGGGATTCGAACCCGGGACCTCCTGGGTGGCGGTCTGGTATGGTTACCATTACGCTACGGAGGTCTTCGAAGCGAGCAACAACAACAAGCAGGTTAAACCTAGTTTACTTTGGGACCCGATAGCGCTGCGTGAATTGTGTAAAAAAAAAGCTTTCCTTACTTCGCAACTAGATGGCGTTGTGCAATTAGTAAAATGTAAATTTATTTGTAAATTAAAATGGTTTCTTACAGGGCGCCCGACACGTGTTCTCTGGCGCAGTCGGCAAGAACATCGCGAACCCGACTGCGATGCTCCTGTGCTCGGCGAACTTGCTCGCGCACGTCAACCTCCACTCATACTCCAAGCTGCTCAAGGGCGCCGTCAATAAGTATGTTGTCTCTTACCATCTTATTATTATTAATACGATTTTTTTTTAATCATGTCACGCTAAAACCTTGAACCTATTTAGATGAAATGTGGTATGGTGGCAGTTTTGAGACGCGAGATACATAGGATAGCAATGAGGTTTTATATATTCTTCTAAGACAAGAGAAGTATCGCCATACAAAGCATTCGTAAAAAGCCGCAACCACTTCAGAGTGTGAAAGACGTAGCTTTGAAACCGATACATATTCCGAGCATATGCCAAAGTAAAATATGTTTGTCTCTTTTTTTCTAGAGTCAAACTAATTATGTCAAAATGAGACAAAAGCATTACTCCCAGAAAAATGGTCAGAGTTGCCAGCTCATGAATAATTTTCCCATTGAATGAATGTTATATGAGTCTTTTTTTAAAATAAAAAAAAGTTTTTATACCATATTATTGTTTCTTAGGTGACAGAAGAATTAAAGATAGGAAGAAATAAATATATAGATGCGTAAATATTGGTACATACATATTATATTTCAAGAATGAATCATGGCGGAATGGAGAAGTTTCCATTTTTTTGTCATTGATGAATCTAACCGATGCAGACCTACTACTATTATCTATTCTGTGCTACTACTAACTTTTAGCAGAGATTTTTGTTTTTGTTTTCTTCACCCATTCTGGGTAGGCAAAGGGAACTATGCCCATACAGCCAAGTCTTCAGTAGATTTTTTTTATTGTTAAGAAATGAAAATGAAATTTAAATAAAATAAAATAATAAATTTAAATAATTTGAATAAAATACAACATAAAACCAAAAAACTATTGTACTCAATCGAACATTTGATAATTGCAGAAACAATTTAAATTAAACACCGTTACCACAATGAAAAAGATGAAATTGTTACTTCACTGTCATAGTAATAATATCATTATGTCAAATGTCAGTTAAAAGCCATATCAAAAAGAGGAAAATGATTTGTTTTTTCTTGTCTTGACGTGCGTAGCACTAGCGATTGATTTTAGTATCAACCAATTCTAAGTAAATAATTAATTCTAGTTTGAGCCTGGTTGTAGGTTTACTTCTACTGTGTTACTAATGATACAAGGCGTATGAGTTCGTCATTGACTAAACTCCCAACATTTGGGAAACTTAAAATCGTTTTTACTGGCAACACTGTTGGCAAAAACAATGCGTAATATATTAATTTCGATTTTAATACTATTTTGGTATAATTTTAACATAATTATGCATTCTTATTTGTGAAAAGTGATACCACTTGCTTTGTTATTAGTTTGGGATCACGACATACATGTTTTAACAGTGCATTTAACCATTTTTGTGATATTATTGTGAGATACGCATTCACTGAACGTCAAACTACGACTAAGTCGGAAGAAATTCAACTAAGACTGTGGCCTCAGTCGACGTGGCAGCGGGTATGTGTCAAACATTACGAATCTATAGTAAATAACAAATCACTGCGCGAGATACATAGGATAGTTTTTATCCCGGAAAACGTACCTTTCATATTTGGACTAAATAAAGGTACTCCCATTTCGAATAGCAGGGACAAAATGATAAATTTTGTAATACATTACAGTATTATATTTATATCTATATATCTATAATATAATAAAAGTGTAAAAAAAGTTTGTCTGTACATTGAATGTATTTCCAAAAAAATTGTTTAGGGCGATGAGGAATAAGCAATAGAACAAGAATTTCGTAAAATTTTGTTCGTCTGTTTGTATGTTTGTATGTATGTATGTTTGTATGTATGTTTGTACACGCTAATCTCAGAAACGGCTGAACCGATTTGGATGCGGTTTTCACTAATATGTGGCTAATTGCTCAACTTAACATTTAGTATATGTTTCTTTTCAAAATTCCCACGGGAATCCGAGATATACGCAAACGAAGTTGCGAAGGTATATCAACGCACAGCCCAAACCGCTGGGTCTGGAGATTCCAAATTTGGCATGTAGGTTACTTACGACGTCTAGGGATATACAAAGAAAGGATTTTTCAAAATTCCCACGGGAAAGCGAGATATACGCAAACGAAGTTGCAAGAGGACGCACAGACCAAACCGTTGGGTCTAGAGATGCCAAATTTGGCATGTAGGGTCCTTATATGGTCCGGACCGACCGGACCGGACCGGACCGGACCGGACCGGACCGGACCGGACCCGAACGGATCAGACCTGATCGGTCCGGAAGGAACCGCACCGTACCGAGTCCGTGCCGGACCGGACCGAACCGGACCGGACCGTTTTTTTTTTGTCCGTCTGTTTGTATGTTTGTTTGCACACGCTAATCTCAGAAACGGCTGAACCGATTTGGATGCGGTTTTCACTAATATGTGGCGATTTGCTCAACTTAACATTTAGTGTATGTTTCTTTTCAAAATTCCCACGGGAATCCGAGATATACGCAAACGAAGTTGCGAAGGTATATCAACGCACAGCCCAAACCGCTGGGTCTGGAGATTCCAAATTTGGCATGTAGGTTACTTACGACGTCTAGGGATATACAAAGAAAGGATTTTTCAAAATTCCCACGGGAAAGCGAGATATACGCAATCGAAGTTGCAAGAGGACGCACAGACCAAACCGTTGGGTCTAGAGATGCCAAATTTGGCATGTAGGGTCCTTATATGGTCCGGACCGACCGGACCGGACCGGACCGGACCGGACCGGAACGGACCGGACCGGACCCGAACGGATCAGACCTGATCGGTCCGGAAGGAACCGCACCGTACCGAGTCCGTGCCGGACCGGACCGAACCGGACCGTTTTTTTTTGTCCGTCTGTTTGTATGTTTGTTTGCACACGCTAATCTCAGAAACGGCTGAACCGATTTGGATGCGGTTTTCACTAATATGTGGCGATTTGCTCAACTTAACATTTAGTGTATGTTTCTTTTCAAAATTCCCACGGGAATCCGAGATATACGCAAACGAAGTTGCAAGGGGATATCAACGCACAGCCCAAACCGCTGGGTCTAGAGATTCCAAATTTGGCATGTAGATTCCTTACGATGTCTAGGGATGTACTAAGAAAGGATTTTTCAAAATTCCCACGGGAAAGCGAGATATACGCAAACGAAGTTGCGAGAGGACGCACAGCTCAAACCGTTGGGTCTAGAGATGCCAAATTTGGCATGTAGGGTCATTATAAGGTCCGGACCGACCGGACCGGACCGGATCGGACCGGACCGGACCGGACCAGAACGGATCAGACCTGATCGGTCCGGAAGGAACCACACCGTACCGAGTCCGTGCCGGACCGGACCGAACCGGATCGGACCGTTTTTTTTTCTAAAGAAATATATGTTAATTGGTATGTAGGTACCTTATCAGGACCGGACCGACCGGACCGGAGCGGACCAACTGGACCTGATTGGACCGGACTATATATATATATCTATATATATAAAATTCAAAGTCCTGACTGACTTAACTATATATCAACGCACAGCCCAAACCGGTGGGTCTAGAGATTTCAAATTTGGACTGTAGGTTCCTTACGACGTCTAGGGGTGTACTAAGAAAGGATTTTTCAAAATTCCTACGGGAAACCGAGATATACGCAAACGAAGTTGCGAGGGTATATCAACGCACAGCCCAAACCGCTGGGTCTAGAAATTCCAAATTTGGCATGTAGGTTCCTTACGACGTCTAGGGATGTACTAAGAAAGGATTTTTCAAAATTCCCACGGGAAAGCGAGATATACGCATACGAAGTTGCGAGGCGACGCACAGCCCAAACCGCTGGGTCTAGAGATGCCAAATTTGACATGTAGGGTCCTTATAAGGTCCAGACCGACCGGACCGGACCGGACCGGACCGATCAGACCTGATCGGTCTGGAAGGAACCGCACAGTACCGGGCCGTGCCGGACCGGATCGAACCGGACCGGATTTTTTTTCATAGATAAAATTCAAAGTCCCGACTGACTGACTTAACTATATATCAATGCACAGCCCAAACCAATGGGTCTAGAGATTCCAAATTTGGACTGTAGGTTCCTTACGACGTCTAGGGGCGTACTAAGAAAGGATTTTTCAAAATTCCCACGGGAAACTGAGATATAAGCAAACAAAGTTGCGACTGTATATTAAATTTGACATGTAGGTTCCTTACGACGTCTGGGGATATACTAAGAAAGGATTTTAAAATCCCACGGGAAAGCGAGATATGCGCAAACGTAGTTGCGAGAGGACGCACAGCCCAAACCGCTGGGTCTAGAGATGCCAAATTTGTCTGGGGGTCAACGCACAGCCCAAACCGGTGGGTCTGGAGATTCCAAACTTGGACTGTAGGTTCCTTACGACGTCTAGGGATATACTAAGAAAGGATTTTAAAATCCCACGGGAAAGCGAGATATGCGCAAACGTAGTTGCGAGAGGACGCACAGCTCAAACCGCTGGGTCTAGAGATGCCAAATTTGTCATGTAGGGTCCATATAAGGACCGGACCGGAACGGATCAGACCTGATCGGTCCGGAAGGAACCGCACCGTACCGGGCCGTGCCGGACCGGACCGGTTTTTTTTTCTGTAGAAAAATATGCTAATTGGCATGAAGGTTCCATATCAGGACCGGACCGACCGGACCGGCCCGGACTGACCGGACCGACCGGACCGGATGGAACCGTACCGTACCGGGCCGTGCAGGACCGGAATTTGTTTCTGAAGAAAAATATGCTAATTGTTACTAGGCCACGCGGGCGAAGCCGCGGGCAGAAGCTAGTATTAAAATAATCGTCTGTTTAACCATTTGGTAAAGGCCGGTATCACCCGTCACAAATAGTTCATTCGTCAAATGTATGTAACCGACTGTTATTTTTACAGTGGAGTTGCCACTTTTTCATTTGCAAATAATCTATTCGGGAATTAATTAAGGCAAGTGGTGAAACCGGGCACTAATTATTTCCTGAATCCCGAAATTCTGAAACGCATTTTAACTTTTATTCCACTTCTAGTCTGAAGCTTTTTTTATGGTAAGCATCACCGTATTCTATAGAATAGACGCTTGCAATATCGGGGGCCAACCCTCCCAAGTGGAGCTCTGGAGACCTTACTCACCGTAGGAACACAACATGGGCGAGACCAATGCCATTTGGCTTCGATCTACGATCTTCAAGCTATCTCTTTTAGTTTGACAGTGACAGCTATAATTAAATGTGTCATTAACTTTAAAAATACGTTACAAAAACGGCTGGCTTTCAAATCATATTGTCAGTTTAGAACTGTTTATTTGACGAATACACTAAACAGATATTTATACCATGTATAATCTTTTCCACAGGGTTTTGAGTGACGGCAAAGTGAGGACGAAGGATCTCGGAGGGCAGTCTACGACCAAAGACTTCACCTATGCGGTCATCCACAGCCTCGGTTAGGAATAACATGCGATGGGGGCGTATTGTCGACGTGTTTGATTGGTCTTCCTAAGTATTCATCCATTTTTGTGTGATGTCAACTTTGCCATAGGTGGGATTCAATCCAAGTCCTCTCAAATCCGAAGTTGGCGCTTAGACTGAATGCAGTTTAAATGATAAATTTTACGCCGCCACTACTAACCTTCCTCTTAAGATGGCGCCACTGAGATTAACGCAGTTTAAAAAAAAATTGCCAACCATTACTAACCTTTTCGGTAGCTCAGTTGAAACCACTCGGTCGGATATCGAGAAGACGTGGCTTCGAGTCTCACCGTGGGCCGAGGTTTCTTTCAAAAATATTATTTACGGACAACAATAACTTTTATCTATTAATATATGAAGTTAATGTATGGAGTGTCTTTAGCTCAACTAAAGTATTTATTTCAAGTTATTACGCACGGTATGGTCGCCGTAGACTTGGCCTCTTAGTAACTACAACAGGCGGATTTTTATATCACATTCAAGCCTTATTAATGGTTTTATTATATTGATATCCGATAAGTAAACACTCGACAATGCGCCCACGTTATCTAGTACAATCAATTAGTAAATCCATTTAGGACTATTAAAGATAAGGATAATTTATTTATATGTATTTTTTAGATCTGTGAAAAAAACTAAGTTTTTTTATTTTGTTCAGTATTTTTTATGTATTGTTGACAATGTTACCATATACCAAATGTAAATAAAATAAAATTTAATTATTTCATTCTTTTATTGATTTATTTGATTAATTTTTATTGGATTCGCACCGACATTTAAACATGTACTGAGATACAAAAGTTGACTATTTACTTATTCATAACGATTAGCTGATGGCCAAATGTTGACATTATAAAATAAATCCTATGCTACAGAGATATGGTTTAAAAACAATTAAATTTATAACATAATAGAAAAGGAAGGTCAATTCACACTAGCGCAGAGTCAAAGCGTCCATCCGAAACTTGACATAGCAAAGTCACCCTTATCTCCACAACGTAATGCACATATTTCTTCCTTAGATAAAAAAAGACAAGCGAATTCACGCGTATTCGAGAGAATTCGCGCGTCTGAGCGCGACTAAAGCTTATTGGGGTGCGAACTCATGTCCTCTATGTCGCGGAGATAAGTGTAACTTCATGATTCCACGTTCCCGAACGACGCTTCCATGCGTTTGACTCTGCGCTAGTACAAATTGAACCTTATAAAGGGATAGGTATTATAAGCGCATAATATAATGACGGGCTATACGGGCGGTACGCAAAAATGATCCTCCATATGAAAGACATATCTTTTTTTACGATGCCGCGCAGGCCCGATGTGCACAATTATTACTTTAATACAACTGGTTGCTTTTGCGTTATGTTTGCAATTATAATTCTCAAAAGTTAATTCCCACACGCTTAATGATTTAACTCAAAACTCCTCTGCAAGTGTAGTAAACAGAATTCCAATTTAAGAAAATTTATGATAAAATTTCGAGTTACACCACTTTAACTCTAAGCGTGCGCTATGTTTGACAGACTTATTCGCAGAATATGCATAATACTGCACAGCTTCATTTGCAGAATATGCATAATACGGCACAGCTTTATTTGCAGAATATGCATAATACTGCGGGTCTATTCCCGTAAATAATGTCTATGTAAACAATTGGATTCATACTGATTGGACTTACAAGTTTCACGGCATTTTAGTCGGTACGATCCATTAAAATCTAAAATATGGATGGGTTAGTCCTGCGGCGGTAACACTCTGTGCTCTGCTAATTTCTTCACTCTCGCTGAGATTACGTACTTCAGTGCGCCGGGTTGTACCTGAGAAATGTTAAATTTTTATAGATTTTTCTTATTGACTGGTGACGGTACTTTCCAATGAGATGAAGCTCGTCTGAAACGTGACATTGCAAGTTCACACTTATCTTCGCAACATAGCGCGCCATCAGCGTTGGTCGCGCTCAGACGAACAAAACATCTCGAATACGCGTGAATTCGCGAATCTTTTTTTTTATCTAAGAAAGAATATGTGCGTTGTGGAGATAAGGAAAACTTTGCTGTGTTAAGTTTCGGATTGATACTACAATGCGCTTCGACTCTGCGCAATGAATTGACCCTTAGTGACTGAATAGTGAACACTGAAGAAAAGATGATAAATAAATAAATGTAGAGGGACAAATCACACGGATTGAGCTAGCGCCAAAGTAAGTTTGAAACGTGTGTTATGGGATACAAACTCAACGATACTTATATATTTTATAACAAATACATAGATAGATAAACATCCAAGACCCGAGGCCAATCAAAAAAAGTTCGTTTTTCATCATGACCCGACCGGGATTCGAACCCGGGACCTCCTGGGTGGCGGACTGGCGTGGTAACCATTACGCCACGGAGGTCGTCAAGAAACCATGATCTAGAAACCATGTTGAAAATTCAATCGCTAGAGTACATGATGCGCACTTCACTGAAAAAATACAATTTTTTAATAAATAAAAATTAACTATACCTTCTCCGGATTCCTATACCACGCCTCTTGAGATAACCGTCTATAGACTTTGAATTCTGGTAAGTAGCAGATTTGGTTGATCCTTGGTAGCAGTGCCTCAAGTGGTTTCCCGATACCTCTCTGTTGGACAACATAAAAAAATAGAAACGTAGGTATAACTAAGACAATTGTACTTAGCGCCACCTAGTATTGAAGCTTACGCAGGCAAGGATATGTTGTTCCTCAAAATATTTCATATTCCTAATGGTAACTGGACGTTACACATACAAGGTATATAAATCCTGTTTCTTTTAACTTGACCAATGTAGGTAGTAAACAATCTTAGGGTGTCTTTTTATTCAAATACATATCCATGTGTAAAATCGATAAATCGCCAGAATAATAAGAGTGTTGTGTTAAATGCCATTTCTAACTACCTATATTATTATTACTTAATATTTATTTTCGACCAACTCGGATCATGGGTTAGTAATACATAAATTCCTTATACCTATTGTTACTTTATAAAAACAAATAAAAATAACATACAAATTTTGTACGATAATTGAGTGAGAGACCCGGAACCCTGACCCGTTCTGCTTTCTACGTACTGTTTCCTTTCCCATTCCTTCCTTATTCATTTCTTTAGAGGTGAGCAAGATTCTTGTAGTCGGTGATTGCTAACCATCAGGGTGGCCTGCTAGGTTGTTCGTCTTCCTCCGTGATAAAAAATAATAATTGGTCGTATATGCTGCGCAATTACGGAGTACAATAGAGTACCTTAATCGGTGGTGGTCTGAAGTCCTTCTTCGGGTCGGCTATGAGGCTGATGTAGTCCATGTGTTTCTTCCACTCGCTCTCGCTCCAGCCACGTTTCTTCTTTATATCCTGCAAACAAACAGTTGTAGGAAATGCTGGGATGTGGTCCTGTTGGGAAGTGGTCGTTTTAGGAAGCGGACATGGTACAAAACCGTACTTTATCACGATGAGCGCGGAAAATGCAAAATGTAAAATTGCGTACCGACACCGACTGCATCAGCAACGTTTTAAAAGTTTTTAAAAGAGATATATATTTTTAAACTTAATTATTTAATCTAAGTTTATTTGGAGAGTAGGTCTTGACAACTGTTACCTGTCGACAACAGTCGGAACCAACAGTTTAACGTACCCTCTGAGGTGCGGAGAAGCTCGAGTTTTTTAAAACCCATCCAAGTATTAACTAGGGTTGGCATTGCTTAACTTACTCCATCGTTCCACTTTGACACGCACAAGTAGGCCATCGTGCTCCTCGATCATTATGAGCAGCAGAAAACGCCGATGAGCGTGGCCATAAATACTAAAGCGATGTCGTAAGTCGCGGTCGCATAGATCAGAATGCTTCCATAAAAGTGTTCATTGTTCAGCCTAATTATGAGTTAGGTATACCTTTGTATCTTGTTTCTTGAGATCGAGAACACAGTTTGCCAGTTTAGAATAACAGGTGGCGTTGGCGGCCTCTATCATCCGATCGATGCGTTCCATTCGTTCACTACTGAATCGGTTCTTGTACATCCGTTTTGTTAGTAGGAAACGTCTGAAAATATTTGTTACATTTCAGGTTCGTAAAACCCGCGTAAAAATTAGCATATGTATTATGTTGGGCTCTGTACCCCTAACAATATGTACTTAAGCAAATTTTCATTATGATCGGCTGCTTAGTCAAGCCGTGAAGGAATAACAAACAAACTCACTTTCTCATTTATAATATTAGTATGATGTAGGTAACCTAATTAAAGTAAATTGGACATTTGAAAATACGTGACTTTGTATTTTCGATCCTACACACATTGCGTAGGTATTTTATTGTAAGTGATTCTAATTGGGCGAGGCCTTTGTCCAGCAGTAGACTACTTGTGGCTGATGTGAAGATGATTCTATTTGTATGTCTCTTCAATATATTTTGATATGGTATGGGGATAGTTGGGAAACCCGACAAAAGTCGTAGGATAGTTTTTATCCCGGATCCATCCAACTAGATTATTGTATGTATTTTAGAACTACATGACATGCATCCACTTTGACAGTGCCGGCGAGGACACAATTTCGTGTGGTGCCATTGTCAAGTAGAGTTAAAGAGACTCTTAGACCGATTTGTCACATAAATGTAGGTATATCAGACCGGCGCTGGCGGCGTAAAGGGTCAAACAAGTACTTACCGAATATAAGGCCAAGCTGCATCATTAACTCTGTCGGATATCTGGGCTCTGACAGCAGATTGTCTGATGCCTCTGGGCGTCAGAGCGGGCATACCCTCCCCTGTATCTATTATGTATTGTCTCGGCACACTAATAATGTTCAATCTTTTGGGTATCTTGTATGGAAATGTTGAGGTCGGAAGATCGAACTTTGGCTTACCCATGGCTGGTGTGAGAGTTGTGAAGAACTATTTATTACATGGTGGGGTGTTGTTGGAATATAATGTTTATTTGTACATTTTTATTCTATTTTTATTGTAATGGATTGAACGGAAACGTGATTCGGTTGTGTAATTTGAAAGGTGTCTGAATTTGGAACGGCTGTCTAGTTTTCAGTTTGTTTTTTTTTCATAATGTCATAGACAGTAAACGTTGATATTTAAATGCACAGAGATTTTAGAGCTATGCATTTATGTGCCATCTAATATAATGCAATATTTATATTCCATATATGTATATTAACATACTAACTCATACTAACTAAATTTAAATGAGAAAGTAAGTTTGTTTATTATTCTTTCACGGCTTGACTAATTAGCCGATCATCATGAAATTTTTTATAGGAATATATTGTCAGGGGTACAGAGCTAAACATAGGCTACTTTTAATCCCGTGAAAGTATGGGAAAATATTTTTTCTGCTATAGAGGGCGCTGTATGGGATGGGCTAGCGGCCAACAGATGGCGCCACAAGTCGCGCTATGGGTTATTGTTGTCAAAAAGATCTATGTTATAAAATTAACGCGAGCGAAGCCGCGGGGAAAAGCTAGTTCTATACATATATTGTCTGAACGTTATCATTTGGATACGTTACATAATGACCCTTTTTTAGGATAGGAGTTTTGTTCAGCAACTACTCTTTCATTCAACCAAAGAACGAAAAATAGTCAAGGCCTCGACAAATCTGTTAAGCTATAATTTAGATGCGATGACAGCACACTGACCGTTAGGTGCTGTGCGTTTGATCACGTGAACCTACCCTTGGTACATGGCTCTTTTTATACCGGTTATGAATTAAAATGTATTTTATCTATTACTAGCTTTTCCTCGCGGCTTCGCTCGCGTTAATTTTATGACATAGATCTCGTTTGACAACAAAACAACCCATAGCGCGACTTGTGGCGCCATCTGTTGGCCGATAGCATCCCATACAGCATATAGTAGAAAAAATATTTTCCCTTTGGATTGACATACTTTCACGGGTAAAAAGGTAGCATAAGTTGGGCTCTGTACCCCTGACATATACAAATTTTCATAATGATCAACTGATTAGTCAAGCCGTGAAGGAATAACAAACAAACAAACTCACTTTCTCATTTATAATATTAGTATGATGTATGACTAGTATGATTATGGGAAGGAACCCTCGTGCGCGAGTTCTACTTGCCCTTGGTCGGTATTTTATTTTTGATGGGTACATAAACCCGTTTAGTTTGTCGCAGGGTGACTGTAGTAAAATCAGGAAATTATATATATTATTGGCTATGTGCACGACAGTAGCGCCACCTAGAATGCGCAACTTTCCGGGATTTTGCCAAATAATGACATCAGTATTTTATTGCTTTCTAGTAAATTAAAGATAAATAAAAAGACGACAAGTGGTATTTTTAAAGGAATTTGTTAAAACAGTGCATAAAATAATGAACATCATTATAAAAACTGGTTTTGGAAGTGTAAAACACAATATTCGTTTCCAACCTCAAACCGTGTTGGTAGGAGAAAAATTAGTTTTAGCACAACATGTAAGAAATGTTGAAGAGCTACGAAAGAACGGCAATAGTTATTTAATACGAGCCCACATAATACAATAACAAATATCGTAAATATCACATAAAATATAGCGCAAATAAAATTGATCATAATTTAAGGTTTTACTTATTTATTTCTTTTTATGGCATCTATCCATTTATTTCTTTGATTTAAGTTTAGGTAATATATAGAATTTACACCGACTATTTATGCCGTTATTTTTGCAGTTCACAACACAACAACATCTATATATTTATATTAGGCATTTTTTATTACGAACTCCGTGCAAATTGACTTTACTTTCCCGGATTGTTGCGTATTTCTGCCACGACAAGCGCTGCGATCGCTTTACTATACCCCCACCATGTATTTGCACATAGCGAATAGGTATTCAAATTGCTGGTGCTAGATATAACAAATAAATTCATTAGGCTAGTACCGCCTCTCGGCAATAGATGGCACTGCGAAACCTGTCCAGTGATAAATAAAAAGTAAAAAATAAATTAAAAGTAAAAAAAAAATTATTTAAAAACAAGCTTTTATTTAATTGCGCTAAAAAGAATAAAATAAACTTTTCTTTTAAAATTTTAACTATCAACTTGTAACGTCATTACACAATTTATATGACATAAAAGCTTGTCGCGAGATTTAATTACTAACATAATTATTCGTAGTACGAATAAATGTTAGTTCGATAATTATGTTTTCTTATACAGGTAAATCTCGCGACAAGCTTTTATGTCATATAAATTGTGTAATGACGTTATAAGTTGATAATTAAAATTTTAAAAGAAAAGTTTATTTTATTCTTTTTAGCGCAATTAAATAAAAGCTTGTTTTTAAATATATTTTTTTTACTTTTAATTTTTTTTTTATCTCCAAATTATATTTTTAGATTTTTAAAGATTAGCGGTATCAACTTATTATTAATACTCTAAAAGCCAATTTCTGAAATGCATTTTTAAAGTTAATGACTCATTAAAATATATTTATATTGCAAGCGTCTATAGACTGCGGTGACTGCTTACCATCAGACGGACCGTATGCTTGTTTGCCACCTTAGTGGTACAAAAAAAGACAGCTTAAGTCTCAAGCTATCTCCTATAAAGCCTCAATGTGGAATTAAAATGCATCTAAGAAACATGTATGGATGGTAAAGTTATTATAACAGAAGAAAAAAACCAGAGTAAGTTTGCAAAAATTGTATTTAAATATCTCATTTTTAATAAACAATACTGTTTTCATTTTACGCCAAAAATAAGGCTCGATTCACATCTGTTTCACCTATAAAACCAGTCATGTGAACAAGCTCCACAATGTATAACTATTACAAAATAATAACAAGAGAAACATAATTGTGTACAATTATATTGAACTGCCGATACATTTTATTCCCATGGGAATTGGAATAACAGTACTACGACATCTAGATAACCATGGTCTCTTTATCTGAAAGTTAAACGGCCTTAACACTTGGCTAAATTCAGAGTCTAACAAAAGATATGGTGCCATAGGAATAAGCGAGAAGCACTTATAACTTCTTAGTATTGCACCATCTCTTTTGTTGGACTCTGACTGAATTTAGCCAAGTGTTAAGGCCGTTTTAGGATTGCAACCTATATAAACTTTGTCGGTTCGGCAGTATTAATCGGACAAAAAAACCAACCCGATGCAATTTTACCGACGCCGATTGCAAACATCGACCCTTAAAAAACCCTGCAATAACTACATTTTCAACACGATTTTCGAAATTATCGTTCCAATATGACGACCTCCATGGCGTAATGGTTACCATGCCAGGAGGTCCCAGGGTCGAATCCCGGTCGGGTCATGATAAAAAACGAACTTTTTCTTATTGGCCTCGGGTCTTGAATGTTTTGTTTATCTATAAATGTATTTATAATAAAACATAATATCGTTGAGCTAACTCAAGTTCGAAACTTGTGTTACGTATGGGATACTAATATCCCATTAACATAAGTTTCGAACTTACTTTGTGGCTCAATCATTCTGTGTGAATTGTCACTATATATGACGATAATTGTAACCAACTTGTAATAATAATCCATACAAACAATAACAATATAATTATTTAGGTAAATCAAAGGGATTTTTTTTCCAATTCCGACGGGAATCTGTACAACGTGATTTAATATAAGATCAAACAATTAACATAGCTTTTAGAACTTCATCTTTGCAGCTTAATATCATTCAGAGTTAAGCACATAATAAGCATTAAATACAATTGGTTCTACGTCACACTTACTATTTTAAATGACCATATTTAGAAGTTGTGTATCCCTAAACCAGAATTGCGTGTAAAAAAGAGAATGATTAGGAAAATTGTCATTTAAATTTATTACATTTTAGAATTACGGAACAAGTAGGTGTTGTTTGCCACCTTGGTGGTATAAAAAAAATTACACCACACATTCCCACCGCTGTCTTCTGTATAGCCCGGATCAACAACGGTGACCTCAGATTGACAATAAGCAAGCTTATTGCCGTTCAGGGTGAGAAACTACAGCTGTCTTGGAACTCGCAACTAATTTTTCCGTTACACAGTACTCACCTAAGATTTTGCTGCATTTTTTTTATTTGTATTCTGTTTGCATAATATTATTACCGAATAAACATATTTATTTGTTTCTTTAATTTTGAAAGTAACTTATAAAAAAGTAATGGAATAATTTTTTAAGTACTTATCGTAATTTTTATCATAGGATTGTCAAAACATTGTTAAAAATATCAGCAATAAATGGCAAATATGTTGTCACAACATATTGTTGTATGTTGTGCAGTGATATGCGATTTTAATCGGGCAATAAAAATCAATATATAGCTTTATAGATTACTACAATATTCTGATAATTTTCCTAATTGCACAATAAATCAAAAATGATAAAAATAAAATATGGTACTCTAGCGTTGAAAAAAATTGTGAGTCAACTTAGCCAGTATTAAAAAGTAAAATAACCATTTTATAATAGACTTTTTGGAATTTCTCACGGGAACGGAATGAAATTTTTCCCACTGTCCAAGATTTATAATGTCTGTTATTATAAATCTACATTCAAATGGTCACTGTAGTGTGCGTAGTTTTTGGAATTTTTAACGGGAACGGTAACAATAATTTTTTTTACATCCATTTTTTTTGTATCATTAAAATACCCACATTAAAATAAAGTTGGATTTTTCAAATAATAATATTGTCATGGACTGCGCGCGCAGTGTCCATGAACGCCCAAGTTCTTTAGATAACTTTGTGAACTTCAACTAAAAGAAAAAACGCGCATTATCATGATTTTCATAACAGGAAAATATATTAAAATTTATATAATGAAAAAAATTCAGTAAATACATAGTAGAATATCATCAATATGAAGCAGACATCTGACATGAGATTTTTGGTATTTCTCATGGAAACGGCTACAAAAAAAATACAACAATAGTTAAAGTAAAAAATATAATATTAAAGAGTAGAATATCATCTGTAACGAAGCAGGCAGACTATTTGACGTCACAATTTCTCTAACGCTAGTGGACTAAGTGTTTTTTCCCAGCATGTATGTGTTTCACAGTTGGGCATAGATACATAGTGAATTTTATAGGTGAAAGTCAATTTTATAGGTGAAATCTAACATGACAATAGGAATGCTAAAAGTGGGGCGGTACCAAAACATATGAAGGCCACCCAACACTATAAATATAAATAGAGAATGTTTGTACAATTGTATAGATCTCAAAAATCAAGTCAATATAAGAACAATGGATACAAAATAATTGACTTTTCTAATACAATTTACAAGAAGATCATCAGCGGCCATTATGTTTTCATATTGGCGAGGCGATGCGAGAATAGAACAATTTTCGCATCATTGTTAACACCCCCGAAACGAAGGATTATTGAGCTTTTTTTATACCACTAAGGTGGCAAACAAGCTTACGGCCCGCCTGATGGTAAGCAGTCTTCGAAGCCTATGGACGCTTGCACTTGCACCCTGTAAAAAGTGGAGCTCTGGAGACCTTACTCGCTAGCTTCGTTAACGTGAAATAAAAATTATTTTGAAGTTTTTTTATTTTATATTTTGATAACCAATATAGGTATATCAATACTATTAGCAATGTCGCTAACAAATGCTATCAAATCTCGTCGCCTCGCCAATGTGAATCCATCTTTATGCATTAGGCGTAGATTCACACATCAAATGGTGTAAAAGCACATTTTGTTCTTAAAGATATTGTCACATACACATAATACACTGAATATATTAAAAGTATTGTCACCGGACATATTAAAAATACGTAGGTATTATCAAAATCAATGTTGATATGTTTATTAAAATGATTAAGATTGTGTTAGATATATACGATTAAAAAATTCAAACAAGTCGACAATATTAGCATGATAAAAATTACATATTTTTTTAAAATGTACATATCATTTCGCATGTTTTCAAAAATCATTATACCGATTTTTTTTTTCTTATAGACTTTAATCGTATAGACATAATAACGAATAGGAAATATTGATTTCCAGAGGGTTAAACAGATTGACAAAAAAGGAATTTATGTGACGTATATAAGCTTGTTTCCAGAATCAAAATAATTACATAATATTTAGTCCGTATTTTAGATTATAAAAAAATATTGGACACGTATTTTTTATTTTTTCGATTAAAGAAAGAGACAAGGCATAAAAATTTAGGAGTGGGGGCCTTTGACGTCACCCCGTGCAAAAAATGCCACACGGCGTGACGTCACACGTAACTTTAATGGGCTATATCTTAGTAATTTTTGGTCTAATTTACAAATGAAAAAATGAGTTGTCCTTATTTTTGAATAAACTAAAAGACGGACTAATTAAAATTTTTAAGCCTATTGTCCGGTGACCATCAATATCTTATTTTAGGAACTAAGCTTCCTCATTTTTCAACATCAGCGGTTGTGACGACGTCGGACTCGACTCGCTCTGATACTGGTGTGAGATCTTCGACGATTTTTTTATGTTGATTTCTGTTGTTGACGCTGTAATCACAAAATAATGTTAGATTCGTCAAAGACAACGATGATTTGCTGTTTGCAACGTGAATATCGTCACAATATTAACATAGAGTAGTTACAGCCCGCACCACATGGTTAAAAACATTGATTTTATAATATTGACGAACTCCGTGGCGTAATGGTTACCACGCCGGACCGCCACCCAGGAGGTCCCGGGTTCGAATCCCGGTCGGGTCATGATGAAAAACGAACTTTTTCTGATTGGCCTCGGGTCTTGACTGTTTATATATATATGTATTTGTTATAAAATATAATATCGTTGAGTTAGTATCCCATAACACAAGTTTCGAACTTACTTTGGGGCTAGCTCAATCTGTGTGAATTGTCCCTACATATTTATTATTATATATAGAGATTTAATAAACAGGTTTTGGTTTCACAACGAATCTTCTTGTTTTAAATCTTGGTTCCAAAACAATATTTTAAACCTTGTGGCACTGGCTTATCTACACAGTCCGAAGCATGTGTTGAAAGTTTGCCTCGCCGAATAAACATGTGACGCTTCGAAAGAGCCCTTTTATAAAAAAAAGTTTGAGTATACCATAACTAAATGCGCTTATAAATGTCCAAAACATGACAAACTATGCGTTCCCGCCACAAAGACCCAATTAAAACATAAACCCTCTTATTAATAAACAAATATTAGCCAAGGTTTAACTAAAACTTGTTTTGTCATTTTCAACTACATTCAATTTTCCTTAGGAATAAATAAATAAATAATAATAAATAAATATATAGGGACAATTCATACAGATTGAGCTAGCCCCAAAGTAAGTTCTAAACTTGTGTTATGGGATACTAACTCAACGATATTATATTTTATAACAAATACATATATAGATAAACATCCAAGACCCGAGGCCAATCAGAAAAAGTGTGTTTTTCATCATGACCCGACCGGGGATCGAACCCGGGACCTCCTGGGTGGCGGTCTGGCGTGGTAACCATTACGCCACGGAGGTCGTCAAGGAATGACAGTGACAAAACAGGTTTAAGTTAAACCTTGGCTAATCTTTGTTTATTAATAAGAGGGAAAGCGTTTAAGATAAGCTACTAAAATATTTGGACAAAACAACATTTTTAAATCTAACTTGAACATTCACAATTTCCCTTAAACCATATTCGGGGACTCAATTCTGCTAATATACATTATACTTTTCGTATCGCGATACAGGAATGTTAAAAGTTTGGATTGTTATCGATAGATAACAGTCGATAAGTCATATACCATCTGCTAGGTCTCTGCATAGCAATCGCGATTTTAATTTCAATTCTGTATAATTTAAAATGCAAAATTAACAATAAATCCTAATTCGTACCATTGAAATTTTATACTTTACTAACTATTTAGTTAGCATACAATCCGATTTCATTCAGTTTAGTATTAAGTTAGCGCTAGTTTAGCTGTAAAGACTACCTAAAATTAACAATCCAATGGCGATCGTGCAGAATTATCTTCAAGATTAAGGGGGCTGGTGACATAAAAACACTAATATAAAGATATGATATTAAGAAATAATATTAAGGCAGAGTGAATATTTATTTAAAAAAATATATTATAGCGCAATCATTTGAACCGAAAAAGGGCTAACATTGCCTTAACTGCGAGAAAAATGATTTTTTGCAATTGTTAAATACATTACAAATGCCATGTCAAAAGTCCCTATCGGTTCCGCATGTGCGTTGTTTTTTAATCCAGTTCAAAAGAATTTTATATTCTTTGCGTATACCTTTAAAAATTATAATGACTGGAGTAAATAGCAGAATTAAGTTCCCAGAAATACCCGCATGCATTTTTTTTATGAGATACAACCCTTCCCATCACCGTTTTTGGACTCATGGTCGACATACCTCCCATACTATGACGACAATCGTATGTAATGGCGTTGATGACGTAATGATTATATGGAAATAAAACAAAATAACAATTTAGAATTTTGTCCGCAAGGTGGCGCTTTGGTATTTTACTTCGGCACCAGATGGCGCTGATTCGATTCCCGCTCTAAGCAAACATTTATGCATTTGTCATGTACTCGAGTCTGGGTGTTTTCTATATATTATAAGTATATATTTACAATTATATATTAGTTGTCTGGTACCCACAACACAAGCAGGTTAGGCCTAGCTTACTTTGGGACCAGTTAGCGCTGTGTTCATTGTGTAGAACTTATTATTTTAATAATATAATATTTTCCAATATTTCAATTAAAATGGCGACAATGAATGTACTGTAAAATGAGTTTTGAACCCAAAAAAGACAATCACAAATTTGTAGGCAATATTTTATGGTTAATGTATCCCTGCAACGGTACAATTACATCAACCCAAGTCAGTCCCTGTACTCAACGACATAATGTTGGGACCCGTAAACAATATCTACTTTTGCTTGGCTAATTCGGCCCTGACAAACTACTATCGCAGTTCACTGATACTTGTATACGGATATCATTCTAAACTTCGATAACTAATTGTTCCGTGTTTGTTTCGAAAACCTCGACTCTTTACTTCGACAGAACATATATTTCTAGGACAATAAATTCAAAATTCAGAAATACATGTTTTGTCAAAGTAAAGAGTTTCGAACTACTGGGTCTCGAAATTTAAACGGAATAATTAATTCTCGAAATTCAGAATGACATCCGATACTGACATACACTTTAATGAGGGTTTTCTGAAATGACACTCACTAGGCGACAGCACTGAGACGTCCTGTCAAAAGTGTCGTAGCGCCTTTAAATTCGTGTCAGATTTTTTTGACGTTGACGCTTTTAACAGCGCGGATTATTGGGATGGGACCTCTTGCCATTAAGAAAAAAATCTCAATTATTATCGTCTAAAATTGTATTTAAGTTAGTCCATCATACTATAATGAGGGGGGGGGGCCCCTCCCCCCGTACTGTTATGTAGTTTACATTACTAGTCAAAACAAAATAAAGACCACAAACTAAAAAAAAACGATAAAAATATTATGGTGGATCTTTTGAATCAATTTCACATTACAAACGCTCACGTCAACCTGTAATATAACATTACAATGTTATTGTAAACTAGCTGTTACATGCGGCTTCGCCCGCGTAAAAATTAGCCTACGTTGGGCTCTGTACCCCTGACAATACGTACACAAAGTCATTATGATCGGCTGCTTAGTCGAGCCGTGAAGTGACAAACAAACTCACTTTCTTATTTATATTAATATGATGTTAAATAAATGTTGTGGTTTTTTATAGTAGGTGGGAAATTAGAAATGGCCCTTATTTTGTTGACTAGTATATGTTTATACCCGAAAGCACATAATGACAATAGCATAAATTACTCACCACGCCTTGATTTTCTGGTAAATGAATATGGCAGTCATCGGTATGGGCGTCATGATTGCCACCGATACTGGCACCACTGAAATGAAATGAAATCGTTTATTTCAGAAATTAGACCTTCGCAGGCACTTTTTCTTGTCATTTACAACTTGTTTAAATAAAGAAAATAAACTACGTTATAAACTACCATTTCGGACACAAGCAAAATGGCCACCGGTAAAAAGAAATGGCGAAAGTAAACCGGTTACGGCTATTTTTGTCATTTTGTAATTTTTTCTTCCACACGTTAGTTAACTGTAATGTTAAACATTTTATATTGTCATCATATCATACATTTGACAGGCCCGGTGGTCGAGTGGCTAGCAATGGCCACTTTGGCCAAAGGGTGGGTTCGATTCCTGCACAAGGCAAGCATTTGTGTGCATGAACATGTCTGTTTGCCTTGGTCTGGTTGTTTTCTATGTATAATAAGTATTTATTTACAAAAAAATGTATTTATGTATATTTATCAGCAATCTATTATCCATAGTACAAGCTTAGTTGCTTAGTTTGGGACTAGATGGCGTTGTGTAATTCGTCCAAGAATATTTATTTATTTATTACTCACAGCAGTGGCAGGATCTTAATATATAATAGAAATAGGTAAATTCTCATTTTATTTTTGTATGTTAGGAACCTTCTTAGTTGATTCTCTATACTAAACTTAAAAGACGATTCGAAAGAGCTTGTAATATGTCAATTTGAAGAAAAATATTTTGTATTTGTATAACATTATAAGTCCTAATCTTAGAATTAACTATTGATTCTAATTGACAAAAATATGCAATAATATAAATCTACGGGATCATATACTTTTGCTCATTTATTAGAGCGAGAATTAAAAGATGAATTAAACAGATAAATATTCATTTATCTATTTAAAAGTTTAATATTGACCACGGTGGCAAACAAGCATACGGCCGGCCTGATGGTAAGCCGTCACCGTAGCCTATTAGACGGTATCACTCACGCGTTGCCACGAAAAGTGGAGCTTCGATTTCGAGCGGATTATTCGTTGTGCCCAACCTCTCTTATAACTTAATTGTTCAAAGTCCATTACCTGTGGTAAGATCCGCTTCGGGTTGCGGCAATGCGTACCGAAGCAAGAATATTGCGATACCGGTATTCTGTATACCGGTCTCTATGGAGATGGCGAGCGCATCTGGATGCGGCTGACCGAGTATCCGGGCGAATAGATACCCGAAACCGTATCCGAGCCACGGGATACCCATACCCGCTACTACGATCTGCGGAGAAACAAATTAAAATATATTAAATGCACATAAGACTGAAGAGCATCACAGACGGTGAATATAAAATAATCCCCATACATCATGCTAATATTATAAATGAGAAAGTGAGTTTGTTTGTTTGTATGTTATTCCTTCACGGCTTGACTAAGCAGGCGATCATTATGAAAATTTGTTTACATATTGCCAAGGGTACAGAGCCCAACATAGGCAAATATTTACGCGGGCGAAGCCGCGGGTAACAGCTAGTATGGTTATATGTAACAAAATGTAAATTTATTGGAGAAAAATACATTTGTTAAAAATACAAAGAGAAGTGCTACTATTTAGAATTTATATGACGATTACTCAATATATATGTTTGTATACGGGAATTGCGTTCTTGTGAATGTGCAATGAATTAATGAACTGCATTTTGTGAAAAACGTAAGCAAAATTTTGTTTTTTGAATTTCGTGGGTCCTGTAGGAGAAACCTTAAACCAAGTTGGTGTTGAAAACACTAGCTTCCGCCAATTCGCATTGGAGCAGCGTGGCAGAGTACGCTCTAATCCCAACGGTACGGTCAATATAATTTATTAAAAGAAATACTATAAATTTATATTAAACTAGCGAAACCCGCGCAACTTCGTTTGCGTATATCTCACTTTCCCGTGGGAATTTTAAAAAATTCCTTCCTTAGTGCTCCCCTACGTAATAAAAGGAACCCCTGTGCAAAATTTCAAGTTTCTAACCCTTATAGTTTAGGCCCTGCGTTGATAGTCAGTCAGTCAGTCAGCTTCTCCTTTTATATATATAGATATTTGAAAAAAAATAAAAAAAACTCACCTGCCATGAAAACAACTCAAATATATACAAGTTGGTGACAATAGCGAATATGATGATGAAGAGCAGTAGGGCTGTCGAGAAACCCTTTAAAATGCGCACCATGAACGCAGCTAGTTTGGGCGTAAACTTCTGCATTGCCAGCCCTATGCCTAAAGGTACTAACAGACCTACGATAAATGTTGCGATGCGAACGTATGGAACGCCTATATTTGCGTTCGCGAACACGACTTGTCCCAATGAGAATAGCCACGCTGGCATTAGACCTGAAAAAAAAAAAAAAACATATGAAAATAAATAAATTAGTCGCCAACAACGCTGACTCGCGCTGACGATCAACAAAGTTCGAAACTGACACTTATTATAATTTTTTATGTAGTCTTGCGATAGAAATAATATATAAGAATAGTTAAATTAAATGGAGATAGCTCTATTTTAAAAAGATCCACAATAAAAAAAACTTATTTTTTAAGACACTTATTTGTGGCCATTTTTTTTTACTAGTATACGTATCATAAATTTTTTAAAGAAATTAAATTAATATTAAAATTTAATCAGATCATTACTCTGATAAAATTGTAATAGTTCAGTTTTCTTTTGATTATTTCACACACACACACACGGGCGGTGAAAACTTACCAAATGAGGCCAGAGTGGATATAGAAGTCATGGCAAGTGACAAGTTGAGGTTTCCGCCGAGGATGAAGGTCCAGATGTTGGAGGCGCCGCCGCTGGGCGACACGCCCGTGAAGAACATGCCCAGGCGCATCTCCGGGGAGCGCGGGAAGATCAGGAAGCCGAGACCGAACGAAATCTGTGTTATTGTAACAAGTATTTGCTAAATTATTGTTTGAAGTTGGTTATTTATAATAATTTATATCATATTTTATTAATGCATGGAATTTTGGACGGTTGTAACGATATACAGGCACAATGTATATCGTTTATCGAAATAAATTGAATTGATATTTATGAAATCATTCACTTTTTATCAATGAGAGTTTAGTCGACGGAGATATTCGGGGGGGGGGGGGGGGGGGGGGTCGTAGACATAGTTCTCGTAGCCCCGCCGCTGTATAACCAGAGTTAAATAGTACAATAAGAATATACTGATAAATACACTCATAGTCCCCAACGCATATTCCTCGAGCGGCGGAGAAGTGTCATAATGCAGTCCGCATTAGGACACTTCTCCGTCGTTAAAAAAAATTACCAATACCAAATAAGATATGCTTTTTGCACACATTATTAACATGGCTTGAACGAGCAGTCGAGCACATAAACTTTTTTTTACATCATCCGACATCCGACGTTTTGACAGAGCTGCATCTGCCACGATCAGACTGTCTGTTTCCCCGTGTACTGTCTGTTGTTTTCATTACAAATAAATCTTTCATTGCACATCCATAAGAATGCAATTCCCGAATATAAGCACAATATATCTACAGAATAATTATAATATCATTTATAAATAGTAGTGTTTCGTTTTGTATTGCGACAAATGCATTTTTTTCTCCTATAAACTTACACTTACAAAGAGCATTTACCTAATGAAAAAAGATATTTTGATTTTAAACTTACGAGAGGCATAAACACGAACTGTCCAACAATTCCAATGAGAGGTCCAACAGGTCTCTTCACTACATTTTTCACTGTCGGCCAATGCATCGCGCAGCCGAAGTTTATGAAAATTAATGACACCTGTAATATAATAATAATAAATTTAAATAAATAAATATATAGGGACAAATTACACAGATTGAGCTAGCCTCAAAGTAAGTTCGAAACTTGTGTTATGGGATACTAACTCTACGATACTATATTTTATAAATACATATACCTATAGTTAGTTCAAAATTCTAAAAGTTTTTCATCATGACCCATGACCGGGATTCGAACCCGGGACCTCCTGGGTGGCGGTCTGGCGTGGTAATCATTACGCCACGGAGGTCGTCAAAAATAATAATAGGTATAAAATCTACTTGCAATATAAATCAATGATTTTATTTATTATTTTATTATACAAAATGATCAGTTGAGGGGAGAACGTAGAGATTTATTTTGCTCATGCCGAAAATCGGTAAGTCTCCGGCATTAGTAAAAATATACTTACAAAAGTGGCAACACTGCTCGTGAACACCCTGTCGATAACACGAACCGGCCGCGTTACTATAACCGAGTGATTGCCACCAACTTCATACTGTTGTGTGCCGCGGTTAGCGTTCAGAGTTAGCTCTGTTCTACCTGCGAAAGACATTACATTGATCATAAAATAATTTCTACACAACAGCTCGATGGCGTCGCTGTGTGTCGCACTCTAATATGACCACGCAAGTTAAGCGACGTCGACCCTAGCCAGCGTTTGGATGAGTTTCGTTATCTCGAGCTTCTCCGTGCTTCGGAGGACACTTTAAGCCGTCGGTCCCGGCTGTTGTAGATGGATGACAGTCGTTTTGCCAAGTCGGTGGCTTGAAAACACCGGCCTCTGCCAATTCGCATTGGAGCAGCGTGGCAGTGTACGCTTTAATCACCTTCGATTTAAGTGAGACCCGTATCCCAGCAGTGGGATAATTATGGGTTGATATGATTATGACACAACACACAAACCGCCACCAGGGCCTAACTCTTCAAAATAATTCCGCTCGATCGGTATTAGATTGTTACGTTTAGGTACTCTTGAGAGACTTTAACTAAAGACTAAACTAAATGAAATCGGGTTGTACAAACGCGGACACAGCTGTGTATCCATTGAAGACGCAACTGAGAGAAAATATTACTGTTCGAAAGGGATAGAGATAATTCTGTCAATTTCGATGTAGTTTCAAGTTATCCAAACTAATGATTCCTAATTCGGTCGTATAATAGGGATGAGGGTTTTCATAAAAACGCCCCTAGTTGGCGCCACTTTGACAAGAGGTCCTATCATGTCAGTGTCATTTCAGAAAACACTCAAAAAATCATGAATTGCCGAAGCAACAATTTATTCTATTTAGCCTTTTTAGGGTTCAACAATAAATTTTAAAAACCATGTTTACTACATTCAAATTAGCAACGGACACCATTAACGATTTTTTTGTTTAATTAAGTATTTAATGGCTATAACAACATTATTGGTTCCTAAAAACTCTTCACTATAAAAAGTTTTCCACTACCTATACTTAATTTATATCAAACAGTTCGTATATCTTTAACTGTCGTTTGACTTTAAACTCTCCACTAGAAAATTATATGCACTCAACAAGAAAACTCAAACAGAACCATATAACTATGGTTCGATACAATCTTGACTTTTATTCGAACTCTTACTTAAATAAATACTTCATGGTTATCTCAGACAAAAAACAGAAAAAGTATATTTTCTCGTAAAAAGTCAAAAATCTATATTCTGTCCTTTTTCCGGATTTTGGCGCCAACTACAATAGCGTCCACTTGGGCTCGTGATTAGAAATTTAATTTTTGTGTGTTTCTGCGTTTGATTCATAGTATTGATAGTGTAATGTGAAGCAAACATTGGTTATAGTACATATTGATTGAAGTTTGTGATCAGGAACCTATTAAAAGTGCATTATCGTGTTGACTTCAAAATCCGTATTTTCTGAAGAAATTTTGCTATCATCTTTCTTCGGGGCGTCTTGACTCAGAGACTGTATACTGAGTCAAGAATGTCAGGATAGCATGAACTCGCTGCTTTGAATTACTTATAAATTTACTTATGACTTGGCTGTATGGGCTCAAAGCCCTTTGCCTGCCCTAGAGCGAAGAAAACAAAAAAAAAAAAATGTCCTTTTTCCTGTCTAACTGACACCGGAGGATAATTTTAAAACAAATTTAATAAAAAATATTGCTCAAAAAAATGCCCGCACGTCTCACCCTTGCTAAAAGAATACGCATTGTTGTTCTTAAAGAAATGGGCAGGCATATTGATGCCGAGATATCCCGGGAACTAAATGTGCACGTAAGCTTATCAAATTTTACTTCTAGTGTTTTTCTGTGTTTGTCTAAGTAAGTATATGTTTAGATGATGACACACGATGATGAGGACGTGTTACAACGGAGGCTGAAGATGCTGCCATGGTCGCTAGCCACTCACTGCACCCCTTATGACATCTTTGTGTATCTTGTAGTTTCTTTTTTCAATTGAGATTATACCTACTGAGTCATAATGCTTGTTACAGATTTCAATGCAGACAGTGCGTCGTCGCTTAAATGAAGGGGGCCTGCAGCGACACATACCGGCCCGAAAAATATTACTCACCCAAGCGCATTCAATTTTGACTGGATCAAAAATATAGTCATATTTGTAGACGAAAAGACTTTCAAGTCGGTTATGGATGGTCGGAAAATATTATACAGGCGGAGAAACGAACGCTATGTAAAAGATTTTTCACTCTCCGTTTGAAAAACCCGGGGTCATATTAGAGGATGGAAACATGTGAGCTGGCAGCGAGTTCCACGTTGTTGAATTATTCGAAGACAAATTAGCAGATTGGCTGCTTTACCGAATGCGTATTGACTTAAAATATTGTAAAATAATTAAACACAATGTTGCACATAAAATAAAAATAATGTAAATAAAATAATAATGATAAATGATTGTTTTTATTTAGAATATGTTATGATAGTCGATAAAACGGTAACAAAGAAAATATCTGATATATAAATAAATAAATATATAGGGACAAATCACACAGATTGAGCTAGCCCCAAAGTAAGTTCGAAACTTGTGTTATGGAATACTAACTCAACGATACCTACTATATTTTATAACAAATACATATATGGATAAACATCCAAGACTCGAGGCTAATCAGAAAAATATCGTTTTTCATCATGACCCGACCGGGATTCGAACCCGGGACCTCCTGGGTGGTAGTCCGGCGTGGTAACCATTACGCCACGGAGGTCGTAAAATATAAAACGATACATACTCTGATTGGACGTGAGTGGACGCCAATCAGAGGGCGTATTGCTGATCGTCACCGCGGACACGAGCTAAACGCGTTGGTTTGGCCGAGGCTTAACCGAATTTTCCCGATTCGAAAACCCGACGAAATTAAGTTAAATTACTCAGCCACTGGCTAGGATTCATAACTGTCAACGTCCAATGCGAGTCTCATTCCTGCATATATGACAGGAGAAAATGTGTATCATTAAGTATGTTGCCGTTTGTACACTAACAAAATAGTTAGTAAAGTATAAAATTTCAATACATACTATTTGCTCAAAATGTGGGTATAAAGATGTTACATATTAGCAAGGTTCCATCACATTTACCAAAAATAATAAGGCATGTAAATATACAATTTTTTAAAACATAATTGAATAATGACTGTATGATTGAGTAATAAATGAATAAATTGAATTAAAATTATTTTACTAATCATGCATTTTAAAAAAAATGTAATCCAGATGCAAATTCATGGCAGCACCGTCACGCAAGGGTTTTGCAATTAGCATTCGCCAATAAATTTAGATTGAAATTAAAATCGCGATAGTGTTGCAGAGTAACCTAGGTAGTCACAAAGTAAGCTAGGCTAGGCTAAACACAACACGTTTTGCCTAGTTAGAACTAGTTAAAAAGTACAAACAACATAATAAAGGCATTTAGTAAAAACTAGTTCTGTCTAGAGAAAACGCGTTTTAACTGTAACATAATATAAACTAGTCTGGTAATTGTACTGTCACACTTGTGTTGAAAACAAAGCATAATTCTATTTATCTTTTCTATCTTTAACACCGATTTAGCATTTTATATTTTAGATTTAATTTTATGTTGAGACAAATTAATGGCACTATTTATTGACATTCCGCGTACTTAATGTTGTATGTATGTACCTAGTTTTAAATTCTATGTTGAAAAAGAAAAGAAAAAAGAAAATTTCGATATATTTTTAAATGACAAAAAAGGCCGTAACTGGTTTTCTTTCGCCATTTCTTTTTTACCAGTGGTCATTTTGCTTTTGTTTCCGAAATGGTAGTAGTTTATAGAGTAGATTAATTTATACAAATCATTTATTACTGTATACTCTGACAAGAGAACGTGTTTGTGAAAACCTATTCTCTGAATAAAAGTTTTGAATTTTGAATTTTTGAATTTTGAATTTTATCTTTTCAGGGTTCTTATTAACAAAAAAACTTACCTAAAAAGTTACCCTTCACCCTCAACCTCCCTCCCCACGAGCCCTCCGTGACGTGTGTGTCCGTGAGCGTATACGTGGAGTTCCACTCCCCTGTAGCCACGTGTTCTAACCCGGCGTGTATAGAAAATGTGTCGCCAACTTGCATTCCTGTGCCTGTAATAGAAAATAATTGTATTTTTTTCTTCGCTTAAAGAAGACAAACGCTTTTTAATAAAATAATTATTATTTAGGGACAAGGGACCAACCACACACATTGAACTAGCCCCAAAGTAAGTCCAACACTTGTGTTATAGGATACTATATATAACAAATACATATAGATAAACATCCAAGACTCAGGCCAATCAGAAAAAGTTCGTTTTTCATCATGACCCGACCGGGATTCGAACCTGGTGGGCGGTGGTCCGGCGTGGTAAACATTACGCCACGGAGGTCACCATAATTAATGTTTTATTGTATTTATGACAGAAGAGGACAAATGAGCTAGCGGGTCACCTGATGGCAAGCAATCGAGGAGAGTTAATAAGTTGATTAGAGATATCGAAAAATACTTAATACAGCTGCAAGGCCGATTTTGATAAAAACTAAATACGCTCAAAACTGATAAAGATTGTGTCGATGTAGGTAAACTCTGGATCTACAGAACTTATTTTCAATAAAATTTTAAAAAAAACCTCTCGAAAAAGGGTAGCCTCGGACAGCAGTAATCCATAAACTAATATTATAAATGAGAAAGTGAGCTTGTTTGTTTGTTATTCCTTCACGGCTTGACTAAGCCGATCATTATGAAAATTTGCATTCATATTGTTAGGGATACAGAGCCCAACATAGCCTCTGTTTATCCCGTGAAAGTATGTCGTTCCAATGGGAAAATATTTTTTCTACTATAGAGGGCGCTGTATCGGCCAACAGATGGCGCCACAAGTCGCGCTATGGGTTGTTTTGTTGTCAAACGAGATCTATGTCATAAAATTAAAAAGCTAGTAATACATATAAAGGCGCACTGTATTAATATAAATAAAATTCAGCGCATTTTAATTTTAATTTCAGAATAAACCCCAATCTATCTCGTTTCTTCTTCTTTTGTTTGACAGAGACAGCTATATTTATTGTGACATTAATTTTTAAAATGCGTTTTACAAACTGGCTGATTATCACTTACCAAAAACATTAACATCTACATAATCATACTCGTTCATGTGTATTTCAGTAGTGTTAGGACTGAACGTGGCCATCAGGTTGGGGACCGCCTGGCAGACCACCCAGAGGGGGCACAGCGCCAGGAGGTATATCACGATCAAGTGGAGGGGCCAGATCGGACACATCTTGGCCCGTTGTTATTCTGAAAATAAGAAAAAAATTATGTAATTAAAGTTACTTCGCTCAACGGATATCTATCGCCATTCAGCGAGGTAACGCTGCTAGCATTTTGGGCACCCTGCCACAGGGACCATGTCTTTTTAATGCTTAGTTTTAGTTTTTATTGTTAGTTTAGTTTTTAATTTTTATTGTTAGTTTAGTTTTAATTAATGTTATTGAATTTCATGTTATTTAATTATGTAATGAAATATATAAATATTCTTGAACAAATCACACAACGCCCAAACTAAACTGTACTAAGGGTACTAGATTGCCGATAAATATACATAGCTAAATACTTTTTTTATTATTTATAGAAATTAATAGAATTCTTAAAGGCTCTACACCACACTGGCGCGTTTTTAACGGTCGATAATATCGGTGGCGTTATGGCGATGTCTGCTTTCAGTACATTTTGTATTAGCATGGCCATGGAGTAACGCACTGCGATAATAACGCCGCAATGGAAGTAGGACGTTGCGTTTCTCCGTCCTGCGATATTCCGATATGAGTTCTAGAACGTTTTGTGTCAGGACGCAAACGACCGTACACACACCTGCGATTATAACGTTAGTACAAGACGCTCTCTCGTAAGGAAATATCGGACGATAAAAACGCAGCTGTGTGCAAAAAATATGGACGCATTATTAGTATGCGCATTAGTGTCAAATTTGGTATTCTGCTAAAAGTTAACTAGTATCTCAATGTATTGACTATAGAGTGTCAGTGGAATATGAACAGAATGAACTACTATTTAAGTTAAACCTCTATGTGAAAGATACTACCGAAAAGATCAATAGTAGTTCGATAGTGTGTCAATGAAATGGCCTCGAACTTAAACAAATATGAACCAAATGTAAAAAACTATTCAAGTGACACACTATCGACACTCTATTGGTGCATTTGTATTTAGCAGACTTGGACCCCTGGTCAGCTCTTTTGTTGGTTGACTGTGTACATTTGTCTTGACCGGGATTCGAAACCGCGACCCTTGGAATAAAATAGTCATTGCCATTCGATCACCGGTCATGTGGTTAGTATCAATAGAGCTGTATTAGGTAACGATATCAATTACAGGTAACTTTATACCATTTGGGAACCCTTCTTATTTAACCTTTTTGATAGCCTACAGTCGGCTATAATTAACAAACTATCTATAGAGTATTAATTAATCCTTACTAATATTATAAATGAGAAAGTGAGTTTGTTTGTTTGTTATTCCTTCACGGCTTGACTAAGCAGCCGATCATTATGAAAATTTGCATACATATTGTCAGGGGTACAGAGCCCAACATAGGCTACTTTTTATCCCGTGAAAGTATGTCGTTCCAATGATAAAATATTTTTTCTACTATAGAGGGCGCTGTATCGGCCAACAGACGGCGCCACAAGTCGCGCTATGGGTTGTTTTGTTGTCAAACGAGTCTATATAGTCATAAAATTAACGCGAGCGACGCCGCGGGGAAAAGCTAGTTTATATAAAAACAATATTATTTTACTCGAGCACATATTAACTTATGAATTAAAAGTCACCTACAATTAATACCTTTATAGCATTCACCGATCAATATTTAAAATTAATGTGTTTTTAATCACTAATAATAGGAATTAAAGTAAAGATCAGAAATCATTTTTTTTGAACTTCTCAAATCTCACCTTAATAATTACACTAAAATAAAAATAAACTATTGATATGTGACCTCCCTCGAGTTTCAAATGCGACTATGAGCTACAATATTATGTATGTAAAGTACCACATGCAATAGGCACTATTGAGATTAAATATAATCATTAAATCTTCCACACAAATAAAGTCGATAATTTATTGTATAAGCTGATAACACTAAGAATTAATATTCATAATATGCAAGATACTGATAGCGATCTACTTGTTTCAGTCACGTACTGTGATAAAAATAGATAAAAAAATATTTGATACATTTTGAGGGTTAATTACTTACGGAATTACTCTGATTTGATAACAGTATTGTATATTTTTTATAGATTATTGTGTTACTAGGTGCGACCGCGACTACATTTAAACCAAACCATAGACACCCCACTGCAGGGATAAAGGACTGTCTTTAAGGGTAGGTTCTAGGTAGGTAGGTAGGTAGGCCCGTGTGGACTTCGGAACGGGCAAAATAAATCTGCCCTCCCCGTGAAAGAAGGACAAACAAATAAACAAACGCAACGTAGTTTATAGAGTAGATTAATTTATACAAATCATTTATTACTGTATACTCTGTCAAGAGAACGTGTTTGTGAAAACCTATTCTCTGAATAAAAGTTTTGAATTTGAATAACAAAAAACTTCTTAAATCAAAAACGATCCTATTTCAATTTCATAAGGACATTTTTTTTTTGGAAGACGGATGTATACAGATTATAGCGTAATCTCTATACTATCTATCTTTACTAATATTATAAGTATATTATGAAAGTGTGTTTGTAATTCTAACACATTAACATTAACTATTATTAGTAGTACATGTTTTGTTTACAGTGATCGCTCAAGATTATATTATCCTATGAAATAGATATTCTCACGAAAAAAAAAAGATTCATAGTTCATTGCTACTTCCCGTGGGTCACGCGGGCCGAACCGCAAAAAACCGCATTAAACAAAAATGTCACGAAAATTGTCAGAAAACGTATTATTCCTAAAATCATTCCGTTGTTATTTTCCGCACGAGTGACCATCACGAGGCGATTATGGACCACTGTTTCAAGAAAATCACATCATTATTATTCGTACTTTTTCGAGGGTCATCGTGACTGGGTAATATTTTAAGACCTCATTTTGTTATTAAGGAAACGTTGTCTTAAATAAAAATAAGTTGTTTTTATTTTATTTTTAAAGATGAAATAGTAGAACCACGAGAAACAGTTCTCCCTCGTGGTACTACTAATAGGACAAAAAATTAGGACCACTAAAAAACGGGGATAATTTCTTTCCATGAGTGCATTTTCCTACTAACATTAAAAATGAGAAAGTTACTCTATTTGTCTGAAAACTAAAGCTGAAATGAAATTTGGTATGGAGACCGTATGAGACTCCATCTTACCATGGGTATATCTCAGTAGCCCGCTCCCTCTAGGAACGTTCCCTTGGAAGGACCACTGGAATTTTTAAAATATAAATGTCCCAGTTGCCCTCCATCTCACAGTAAAGGGGGGCAACTCTGGTGACTGGTGGTGATATTTCTATTAAAAAAAAAAACAGTTGTCCCCCAAGGGGGCTTTGATACCGTTACCAGTCCTGATGCCGCTTTCCAAGGATTATTATCAAGGAAATTGTCCCCGGAATCGGGATCAACTGAATATTTGTCAGCTAGTCTATCAAAACCTTTGAATTTTAATATTGTTTGCATAATCAATTCACAGTCTAAATCTGTAATGTTTACGTCACCAGCGTCAAACTGTGTACGCCACGATAGTATGTTAAAACTAGTGGTACGCCCCATCTTCGATTGGTTTGGAGTTTGGACAAATATTTATCTCAAGTGAGTGATAAAAATGGTTATGTGTTATGACGTTGCGTGCGTACAGTGTTTATCGGAGATCTATACAATGTAATATAAGTGTTGAATGGCCTTTGAAACACCATTATCATGATACTTATTTGATGCACGCTGTGGCTAGTTACTACCATATAAAGGCAGGAGTCATGAGGATTTGTTTTTGCCAGAGGTCGAAATCTTTACAGATGTTCGTGTCTATGAATCTTGTAACGTTCACATGCACATTGTGTTAGTGTGCGTAACCTTGGAAACGCTCATAAAATCGGTCACGCACACTAAAACCCTTTAGTCTCAGAATGTCCAATTTGCAAAATGTCCAAGATGCGAAATATCCAAGTTGAAAAATGTCCAAGTTGCGAAATGTCCAAGTCTCAAAAGGTCAAAGTTTCAAAAGCAATTAATTAAATGAAAACTCTTTTTACTGTAACAGTTTTTATTATTAATCAGCAAATAAAGATATAACTATGTATATGTACTCATGTAAAAACCTATATTTATATTGTTACTGTGTGATCCTGTTATAACTATTTTAATTATTGATCAACTCTAATGTATGCATGTGAAATCATTTAAAGAAACGTAAAAATTTGATTTTCTTCAAAAACTGGTTGCTTTTGAAACTTTGACCTTTCGAGACTTGGACATTTTGCAACTTGGACATTTTGCAACTTGAACATTTTGCAACTTGGACATTTTACAACTTGGATATTTTGCAACCACTTGACATTTTGCAAATTGGACATTCCGAGACTAAAGGGTACACATCGCCCGCAACCTATCCTTTCATACATTATGTTCATGTTCTTGCACGGGCGCACGCACGCAGTACGGGGCGTGTCAAACTATTTGCTATGCGTGCATGCAGCCTGCAACACGTATTAGGATCTGATTCTGACCCGCGTGAAGTAGCAAATCTACATGACTCTGAAAAGATCCTAAGACTTATCGTTCACAGAAGCCGAGATGGGCGGAGAAGCGAAGATATTTTCCAGATAACCTTAATCGAAGCAGCGGGAATAGTTAGCATAAAATATGCATTGTTATTACTCTGACGTCACAATATATTTCTGGATTTAACCAAGGGCGGGCAGCATGAATAGTTAGTCTTCCAGCTTCGTTTTTCATATCAAAACAAATTCAAATTCATTTAATTATTAGGGAAATTATATGTGATTGATCTCAAAAAGAAATGTCTGATGTTACTTTCAAAATATTATTTTTAGAAGTTTCCTTGCATCAGAACTTAGTTAAAGGAAAGTTTACACGAAGCCATTTTATAATAAAGCTGAATTTAATGAAACTGGGATTAACAAAAACCTGTTTATTCAGTCATTCTTGAGGAAAATTGAATAAAGTGGGAAAACGACAAAACACATTTTAGTTAAGCCCTCGCTAATACGTATACTAATACGGTTTCTAACGAGATTATGATGCTATATGTCAACCTTGTTAATTTTGCTAGACGTATCACGATTAACTTATCGATTGACTTAAGTCCTTAAAATCCCACGTACAGATAAGGTTATCTTTAAATTGTGATTGATAACATGGATAATTAATTTGTGAATTAATTCATTTACGATCGTATTATATTAGAGGAAAGTCGTAGACGTATTTTTTCATTTTTGAAAACGCTTTATTATTTATATTACTAAGGTGGCATACAAGCATACGGCTGGCCTGATTGTAAACAGTCACCGCATCCTATGGACGCTTGCAACACAACATGGCCGAGACCAATGCGATCTTCTGTTCGGTGAAGGTCCTTCCCCAGACGGGCTGCTCCGATTTGAGCAGATTATTCGCAGTGACTTGCCTCTTCCCGTTAAGTCGAAATATATTTAGGTAGGGTAAGTATGTACGTTCCGCATTATCATGAATCATCAATCAAATCATCTATTAATCCAATAATTTCCAGGTGAGATCGAAATGAGAAGTGTCGTGATATCCAGAAAGTTTGCCCATTTTGTACCTTAAAGGACAGCACATATTATGGGTGGGCCACACCGCAACCTGTCTAACAAACTACATAGAACAACGTCATTTTCTTAGATGACGTTGTATGCAGTTATACGGGTGAAACTGTTTGGTAATATGCGTTATTCATTAGGGTGAAATGTCTCTATGCGCACCATACCAATGTCCTTGAGACAACTGCCCTTGGACACCCTTTAAAGAAACATAGATATGTAGGCGTTTCTTTTCATCTACATAGTTCTACAATAAAGTTCAATTAACTACATCCTATTCCATGTAAAGGGTTTCTAATTAAACGATCCAATTACAATTCCGGTGGCTATTATATCTTTTGTGCAATTGGGTATTGCCGAATAATTAAATAATACATTTTTGTGACTACAATATTGAATTTAATTTACAACCTAAACCACCTAAATTTACTAGTTTAAGGAAATCATCAATTTAACACGTACTCCATCTGTGTTAAATAACAAATCATGTACGACGTTTGACATGTATTGACATATAAAATTTCGGTTTAATTGATTGAGGATAAACTCTATAAATTGCATCAGAAGAGTCTTGAATGATAGTAGAGTCTTCAATAGTCTTCATCATAAAAGAGGGTCACATAAATACAATAATCTGTGACAAGGAGGATGTGATATGATTAATATATACGGAGAAACGTAATTTATAGATATACCAGACCAGTGTGCATTGCGCACCGTACGCTTTTAGCCTTTTCACTGTGCAGTGACTAGTGCGGGCGTCAAGTGCGGGTTGGACTCGTGCATCGAGGTTTCCATCTTCACACGTTGCTGAGAAAAAGGGCATTGACACATAGACGGATGTGCCAGACAGACGGACAACAAAGTGACCTTTGTTGTTCTGAACCCTAAATAAAAAGCGTATGTATAATGGCACAGGTATAATTGACCATTCGGAATAAAAAAGAATACAAAAAAATACAAATTACGTTCGAACAAACAATTACAATTCCGTAAATTTTTATACACATTAGTATCTTTAATCGAGGCTTTACCTTAATTGATATGATAACGGAAGTAATCAATTGTAAGGCTGCTTGGGTCATTATGATAGACAATAGGTATTTAATTTATGTAACGACTCAAAATATTTCAAAGTAAACCTGTCTACTTTGAAACATTTTGACTTAACTAATGGAAGTAAAAGTTTAAACGAATATCGAGTGATTTACCAGAATTGGCGTCATATACGGGTTATCGAGGAGCTTACTGTGTTTTGTATTCTTAAAAACGTAGACGCAAGTTGAGCAACGTTGACCCCAGCCAGTGTTTGGATGGGTTTCGTTATCTCGAGCTACTCTAAGACTAAGACGGTCCCGGTTGTTGTTGGTTATACAGCATTGAAATTATAATCGCAATTTTATTGAAGAGTATGCTAGTTGTAGTTGGCTAACCTGTTTGTAAATAGAAGATTTTCAAAGGTCAAGGTTACGTTACATTTAAATGAAATAACAGAGTAAACATAAGATAATGTTTATGGCAATTAGTATTAATGAAATTCCGACAACTGAGATGTAACTATATGTTTTTGTAAGTACGTGTTTAATTTTATATTGTAGGTACTCATTGTATGTATTCATTACTTAGTAATGTTATGCATTATGTAAAATATCAACCATTCTAATAGTTATAATAAAGCTAAAGAGTTTATTTGAACATATCTCTCTGGTAAGTACGATAAAAAAAATGTTATTGCATTTAAAAGATTCATTAATCGTAGGTAAGCTATTTAACATCACGTTACGACTACTGCTTTTTTACAAATACGTTTTATAATATGTTGTGTTGTGTTCCACCATAACGTGCACCAGACGATGTTTTTATTCCAGCGCTTTATGTAACAAAACAATTAGTATTTATAACAGTAATACAAATTAATTGTGAAGATAATATGAAGAAATAAGGTTTAATTAAAAAAACTAATTAAACCTTATTTGCGTCATATTAATTACTACTTTTATAATTAAAATAAATAATGAAAAAGTCGAATAAATTATAGTGTTTAAACAGCTGATATTAATTCGAAAGTAAACAGTTCTGGATCGTGCATATAAAAAAAAAAAACGTTAGAACACAGGCCGCAGCGCACCGTATTGTAACCGCAAATGTGGATACTTTTTGTGTCTTTATGTTAGATACAAGTTAGAACAATCTTACTGATGAATATTTGATTTCTATAGAACCAGTATAAAATCATCCACTCCCTGCGCATACGTATATTTTTAGTATCCAGTCCAGTTGCTTCCACTTAACGCGTACTCATGACGATCAAAAAGTGTTCGGTGCCGATAACCGGCAACACGTTTGCGCAGCGCCTAATCCTCGCATCACAACTAGTGATGGGCAGGAGAACATTTCCGTTCCGAGAACTTTCTTGGAACGAGAACATTCTGAAACATTCTCTTGAACGGAGAATTTAAGAGAATTTACGGAAATTTAAGAGAATCTAAACCAAGTATGTAGACTTTTTAATTTTGACATAAAATTAGATGACTATGCATGTAATTTCAGTAGCTATGAATGCCATAGTGAAGATACATGTCAGGTAGGTAGTTAAATTGACGTTACAATTGATTTTCTATATATATAAAATTCAGAGTCCTGTCTGACTGACTGACTTAACTATATATCAACGCACAGCCCAGACCGCTGGGTCTAGAGATTCAAAATTTGGAGTGTAGGTTCCTTACAACGTCTAGGGGTGTACTAAGAAATAATTTTTCAAATTCCCACGGGTAAGCGAGATATACGCAAACGAAATTGCAAGGGTTTTACTGATCCGCTGGGTCTAGTGATTCCAAATTTGGAATATTGGTTCCTTACAACATCTAGGGATGTACCAAGAAAGAATTTTTAAAATTCCCACGGGAATGCGAGATATACGCAAACGAAGTTGCGAGGGTATATCAACGCACAGCCCAAACCGCTGGGTCCAGAGATTCCAAATTTGCAACGTAGGTTCCTTACGACATCTAGGAGTGTACCAAGAAAGGATTTTTTAAAATTCCTAAGGGAAAGCGAGAACGCAAATGAAGTTGCAACGGTTTTACTGATCCGCTGGGTCTATTGATTCCAAATTTGGAATGTAGGTTCCTTACGACATCTAGGGGTGTACTGAGACATGATTTTTCGAAATTCCCACGGGAAAGCGAGATATACACAAACGAAGTTGCGAGGATACGTTAACGCACAGCCCAAACCGCTGGGTCTAGAGTACTCTAGAGATTCCAAATTTGGAATGTAGGTTCCTTACGACGTCTAGGGGTGTATTGAGAAATGATTTTTCAAAATTCCTAGCGGATCAGTAAAACCATTGCAACTTCGTTTGCGTATATCTCGCTTTCCCGTGGGAATTTCGAAAAATCATGTCTCAGTACACCCCTAGATGTCGTAAGGAACCAACATTCCAAATTTGGAATCAATAGACCCAGCGGATCAGTAAAACCGTTGCAACTTCATTTGCGCTCTCGCTTTCCCTTAGGAATTTTAAAAAATCCTATCTTGGTACACTCCTAGATGTCGTAAGGAACCTACGTTCCAAATTTGGAATCTCTGGACCCAGCGGTTTGGGCTGTGCGTTAATATACCCTCGCAACTTCGTTTGCGTATATCTCGCATTCCCGTGGGAATTTTGAAAAATCCTTTCTTGGTACATCCCTAGATGTTGTAAGGAACCAATATTCCAAATTTGGAATCACTAGACCCAGCGGATCAGTAAAACCCTTGCAAATTCGTTTGCGTATATCTCGCTTTCCCGTGGGAATTTTGAAAAATTATTTCTTAGTACACCCCTAGACGTTGTAAGGAACCTACACTCCAAATTTTGAATCTCTAGACCCAGTGGTCTGGGCTGTGCGTTGATATATAGTTAAGTCAGTCAGTCAGACAGGACTCTGAATTTTATATATATAGAAAATCAATTGTAACGTCAATTTAACTACCTACCTGACATGTATCTTCACTATGACATTCATAGCTACTGAAATTACATGCATAGTCATCTATTTTTATGTCAAAATTAAAAAGTCTACATACTTGGTTTAGATTCTCTTAAATTTCCGTAAATTCTCTCCTTTCCGAGAACGTTTCCTCAATGTTTCCACTAAGAGAACATTTCCGGAAATCGCCCATCACTAATCACAACACAACACGCAATGCGACTTGCCTGCTCTGCTATGTGGCCCGTTGCTATACGGCGCGCTATAGTGTGCGCGAGCCTTTAATGTTTCTTTCGACAATGTACAAAGTATTATGATGTTGACAATCAAATAGCTGTGTCACGGCCATGTTTTCCGCAAGATTCAAAGACAAAAGTAAGCTAATTAAATAAGTTAATTATTTTTAAAACCGCTAAAATGGATTTACTTGAATTTTTATAATCAATACGATGCATAAAAACCCCTCTCTACCCTGCTCGCCTCTTTAATTTGTTGCCTGCACAACGACCTTCGTAAAATTCACTAGTTTTTTAAATGAATCATCAAAAAAATGTAATAAAATTGGTTATAGTTTGTGTTATAACGTCATTCCATATCGTATAGTTCAAGAAACGATCTTGTGTGTAAGATAGCATTTGAGTGGTTTTATTAACGCGAGGAAGCGTCAGATAACTTATCTTATTGATATTATGAGTGGGTTACAGTTAAAAATAATCTCACAAATATTAAAACGCGAAATTTTTGTATTATGAATAATGTCTTACTCCTTTACTATTACTTTGAAAGATACTTGAAAATTTTGTATACATGTATGTTTATAATGTACTAGAGAAACCCGCGCAACTTCGTTTGCGTTTATCCCGCTTTCCCGTGGGAATTTCAAAAAATTCTTTCTTATCTTGCCTACATCACACACCCAAATTTCAGGTCTCTACGGTCAAGACAAAACATTTTCATATGTATACATGATTATTTTTCTATTTAAATACTTCTCATTACAATCTTTGGAGTGGGCGTTTATGAAATAGGCTAGCCCGACCGGTGAAGTACCACCCTTATACAGAATATTGATGTGAAGCAGCAATGCGTTATGAAATATCCGAAATTGTTGTTTGCCACCTTTGTGATACAAAAAAAATCTAAGTCCTTCCTTATACTATTTCTCGCTATATATCCTGTCTTTTCCTGGTATAGGTCGGCTAAGGGTCAGGGACCCTAGAATCTGTGTGCTCCATAGTCGACGGTAATCACCTAATATCAAATGATCCATATTCCTGAGCTTGTTTTCCAACCACTTCCGTAAAAAAAATGTATAAATATATGGGTATTTTAATACCTACAACCTCAGCCTACAACCATCCCTACAATAACACTACGAAATATTAGAGCGAGTCGACGTAATGAGATTTCCTATAAGTGAGAAAGAGACAATATCAATATGCCATTTAACCATTGACCAATTTAACTTGAACCCTGTCAAATATTATAAATTTAATATTTAATTACTTACTGTTTATTATCGATGAATATGATTCAGTCCGCTTTATACATAGTTAGAATTTTAGCTGTTTTCCGAGATCACAAACAGAATAAATAATACGACGACATTATGAAATCATTTTGTTTGAATATTCACAATTTATAAAAATATTACATGACAGATGACACACTTCACTTCACGGATGTGTCAAAATTAAATGTAATTGAATCAAAAGCACTAAAGAGTATGAGTATTGATATCAAATCGAAGAAAATTACCCACAAAATACATATTTTTCAAGAATTTCAATAAAATAAGAATCATGTCTTCCATCAATTCTCTTAAACAATTTTTATGCAAAATTTGAAGTAGATTGGACCAAGGCATCAAGTTGTCCCATAGTAACTTTACCCCCCTTTTTCACCCCCTTAGAGTTCGAATTTCGAATAATCCTTTCTTATCGGACGCCTACGTCATATAATAGGTCCACCTGCCAAGTTTCAGATTTTTACGATGAGCGGTTTAGGCTGTGCGTTGATTCTCAGTCAGTCAGTCAGTCAGTCAGTCAGTCAGTCAGGACAAAGCATTTTATATATATAGATAACCTGGAGAACACATAAGTTTAATCCGGGAACAGAAACAATGGGAATTATAATTAACTTTAAAAAAAAATAAAACCGACTTCATGGGACCACCCTTGAGGTATTACCTATAAGCCGAAAAAAGATTTGTTCAAATCGGTTCATAATTGGCGGAGTTATCGCGTAACAAACATAGAAAAAAAAAAAAAAAAAAAAAACATACGGGTCGAATTGAGAACCTCCTCCTTTTTTGAAGTCGGTTGAAAAGGAGATTAAACGAGGTCGTAAATATACGACGCTGACGAAATGGACACGAAACCATAGACAGATTAATCCGACTTGGGCATTGAAACGCTTAAATACCAATACAAGCGTTTAAATGCCAATTAGATACCAACCTACAGGATAGATTACTCTTTTATAAACGATTTTACCTTTATGTCTTACTAGGGAAACCCGTGCTACTTCGTTAGCGTTGTGTTTATGCACAGCAGCGCCATCTACTTCATAAAACGCCATTGACTATCAGACTTTTGACCAAATCCTACGGGAATCGCGTAATTTTCAAGTTAAAAAGTACCCAATGTGTTAATCCAAAGTACCAGCTACCTACATACTAAAAATTGGCCCAGCCATTTGAGCGTGAAGAAGTAACAAATATATATACACACTTACGCCTCTATAATATTAGAGGAATATGATTTTTTATATTATCTATTGCTAAATAAATATCCTTCCTTAGCTCCTATTTTTTATTTTTTATACCACTAAGGTGGCAATCAAGCATACGGTCGGCCTGATGGTAAGCCGTCACCGTAGCCTATAGACGCTTGCAATACCGGGGGTATCACTCGCGCGTTACCCTCCCAATCCCCCTAAGTGGAGCTCTGGAGACCTTACTCACCGTAGGAACACAACATGGCCGAGACCAATGCTATTTGGCTACGATGTAAGGTGGAGGTCCTTCCCCAGACGGGCTGCTCCGATTTGAGCAGATTATCCTCTATGCCCTACCTCTCTTAAAATTCCTCCTATTTGGATTCCATTATAATTAAATAAATAAATATATAGGGACAATTCACACAGATTGAGCTAGCCCCAAAGTAAGTTGTATATACCTCGACCGTTTAGTAAAAATTGTATGAGCAAAGCAGACAGACAGGTAAACAGACAGAAAAGCAGCTGGCAAGTTGTACACATTTACACATACGATTAAACGGTCACACCTTTACAATTGCTAAATATTATAACCGGTTAAAAAAAATTGGTAACAAGGCCTTCTCAAACGTGCGTTAAGACTTGTTTTATATTGAAAGTAGTCTTAACGAGACGATCAGTTTAAAAGTTACTTGGTACATAAATATAAAAGAAATTAAAATCGTGTGATATTTGTGTTGCAGATTCCATTTTATAAACTAAGATATTTATAATAAAAATTAATCCCCAAGTTGTAGCTTTGTTGCAAAGCCTATATTACGTGTAGTAAAAGAAATTAATGTAGAAAACAATATACGTTTAGCGAGAAGTGCGTTTTGAGATGGGTACCTACATTTTGAGAAAGGTGCATTTTGAGCAATATACAAGGTATTTTGAGATATATGCATGAGAATGGTACGTCTCGAGCATGGGATGCATTTTGCGACAGGTAGGTGGTACATTCTGCACCTGAAGTGAATCGCCTGCAGGAGACAGAGCAGTGGGAGTCACTAAACAGGAAACCCATCAGCCATAGCCACAGTCCCACTGTGGGACTGTGGCTATTCCTTGTTGTGTTTTCTGTTTAGGATTAACAACGGTGACCATAGAACGACAATAATTTGTAAAGCTAATTTCAATTTACTCACCGGGCGGGGTAAACCCATAACTGTTTTCGGACTTGCACAACTAATTATTAATTTAATCAGAAAGAGTGGCTGAATATTAATAAAACTATTATTAATTTATTTAAAACTTTTCCTCAATACACATAAATCGTTAAATTTATCATATGACGTGTGCCAAGGTACAAAAATAAAGTTCACGGTTTCTTTATTATTGCAAATGAGATCAATTAAAAGTAACGCCTTGAGGTTTTGAAATAAGATTAATGTTATTTATAATATTAATCTCTCAGTCAAATCTTATATTTATATAAAAGGACAAGTCGAAACGCTAAGACGCACCCACAGCCGTAAACGCCAATGGTAGAAACGTGAAATTTGGAGAGTGTGTTCATTATAAAGGGTTCATTATAATCCACTAAGAAAGGATTTTCCGAAATTCACACTGTCTGTCTGCATGTTATCTTTTCAATAAAGGCAAGGGACTTTAAGGCATGAGGATGGACGTACTGGTCGCGATAATGGACATCCACGCAAGCGAAGCCGCGGGCGGAAGCTAGTGATAATATATGCAGCATAGTTATTTTACTAGGTACGGGTTTATTATTCACACTAGCTACTCTTAGTTGCGGCAAATACTATAGGAGACTAATACCCACAGTTTCGAAAGAATTCGGGCAAGACGCGACACTAGCGCCCCTACGGTAATGTGAACGATTTCAAAACTTTTGTATGCAAAATGTTATAGCGCCCCTAGCGGCATGAGGTGAACGGAGGTTTTTTGTATGCAAAATGTTACAGCGCCCCTAGCGGCATGAGGTGAAAGGCGGTTGCCAAGTCATTGTATGAGAAACGTCAAGAGCTGTGGGTATTAGTCTACTATAGTATTTGGTTGCGGCGATCGGCTTTTTTTTAGTAATTCTAATTTAGTCCGAGAAAATTAATAAAATCAGGGGAAATAATTCGGGTAGGTTTGAAAATTGGCACAGTTCTTTCTGAAGTCCAGATCAACGCACTAAAAGTCCTGGAGGGTGGAGGAGGTTGTGCTGAGGATGTAGGGGGGATGTAGAATTAGTGGGAATAATTCCCAATTCCCTTCCCAATAATTCCCTTTTAATTCCACTAGTTCTAAGTATATGATCTTATTTAGGTACACTCAAGTTATTACTCAATATATACATATAAGGCAAAATGATTCTCACGATACAGTTCTCATGTGTTACGAGAAAATATTTTAAGCAAGTGTTAAGTTTAATTTATCCTGTTACCTTGTAAGATGGCAATGAAAAAAATATATCTACGTATTTTACTAGACTGCTAACTTCAATCTTAAACACTGTATGTAATTGTTAAAATAATTAATTAAAGTAGAGATCGTGTCGAATATCATATAATTCGATTACCGGAAAGTTAAGTGGGTTAATTAAACTGCTCAAGGTGTAACAATTTGATCCAGTTAAAAAAAAAACTTCCAAACTTCCCCAGTTTGCTAATTAAAAATAGGCGTACAAAAGGCTTTAAAGGTTTTTATCGATAATATGTCGACATAAGTCAGCCAACAGCTGGCGCTTTTGAACAATTAACTATATCACACGATATCTTTACTGCAAGCGCAGACGTTGAGGAGCTCGATGGCGTCGCTGTGTGTCGCACTCTAATATGAACACGGAAGTTAAGCGACGTCGACCCTAGCCAGCGTTTGGATGGGTTTCGTTATCTCGAGCTTCTCCGTGCTTCGGAGGGCACGTTAAGCCGTCGGTCCCGGCTGTTGTCGATGCATGACAGTCGTTAAGCCAAGGCCTTAGGGCGGTTTGAAAACACCGGCCTCTGCCAATCCACATTGGAGCAGCGTGGCAGAGTACGCTCTAATCACCTTCGATTGAAGGGAGACCCGTATCCCAGCAGTGGGATGATTATGCGTTGATATGAGTGATTGATGATTGAAGCGCAGACGCAGGTAAAACTTAGTAACATATCCTTTGTTACTCTTTCACGTAAAAACGACTTAATAGATTTGCTTGAAAGGTACATAAACGGGTAGTTCATAACTTGGATTAAAGGCCCATTTAGACGACGCCAGTTTCTTGCACATTTATGAGCAATAATTGCAAATTGCATGCAATCTAGTGGGAGCAATAATTTGTCCTTCAAAAATTGTAAGCAACTGTCATTTATTTAGACGATGGATGTCAATTATTGCTTTGACATTATTGTATGCCATAGGCAATAAACTGGCATGGTATCAGTCACACTACAGCAGGCTCAGGTGGGAGACTTTTGGAGCCGATAGGATCGAAGAAGGAAAACTATGTGACCTGGACACTGGTCGCAAAGTGGAGTTCTGCAGAAGGAGTTTAAGGTTTTCTGGTGGGAGGTCATCGGGGCCACAGTAACAACCGTATCCACACGGGAATAGGGTGTAATGAGTCCAAATAGCGACTTGAACACCCGCCTGTGCCCCGCAGGCGACCCACCCTATAATAATAAAATAATTAACTTTAAAAAAAAAAAAAACGACTTCAAATGTTTTTTTTATTATTAAATTTAAATGGGACCACCCTTGAGGTATTACCTACAAGCCGAAAAAAGATTTGTTCAAATCGGTTCATAATTGGCGGAGTTATCGCGTAACAAACATAGAAAAAAAAAAAAAAAAAACATACCTCCTTTTTTGAAGTCGGTTGAAAATAAATAATCAGTGCAGGAACAACGAAATTTCGCGGGAAAAACCGCTAGCATTAGCTAGTGCAATATAATAATTATTACTTAATGTAGTGATTGTACATAAACATACATTAAGTTTAATAATAGTGTCACTCCTTTACCTTGATGTTAATAATACCCAGTCAGAGGTCATGCGATTCATGCATGTATAGCGGATATATGTACAGGTATTGAAGTAAATGCATTCGTCCATGCAATGTAATTAAGCAAAAAATATAAGTCGGAGTCATCAATCATTTTATGCTTATATATTTTAGACACATTTCCCCACCTATTATATCAGTATCTGTATTGGTCATCATGTTGAAATATATTTATTATTTTGAAGAGTGACATACCAAAGGTATTACTTTTTTAGAAGAACATAACATTTTAAATAGAAATACAGCCAGTATTCTGATATTTCTAACATGCCCCCTTAATGTATGTCGTAAAAAAGTAACAAAACAATAAATAAAAAATATAGTACCAAATAAAACTTAATCTATAAAACCTAACTTACTCAAACAGTGTTTGAACTTTACTTTCTGCAGAGGCTTAGTTAAACAATCCGCAGGCAGATCTGTAGTAGGTATAAATTCAAGTTTTACAGTACTATCTGACACTTTTTCCCTAACGAAATGGTATTTGGTATCTATATGTTTTGTCCGACCATGATGGATAGGGTTCAAGGCAATTTTTTGTGCACTCTGACTATCCCCAGACAATACTACAACATTGGACAAACCACTTACTTCGTAAAGGAATCTCCGTAGGAATACAGCTTCCTTCGTTGCAGAGCAAAGAGCCATATATTCCGCTTCGGTTGAAGATAGGGCAACTGTGGGCTGCTTTTTAGCTTCCCAAGAAATCGGGCCGCTACCTAATAAAAATACAAATCCAGTATAGGAACGACGATCTTTAATATCATTAGCCCAATCTGCATCTACAAAACCTTCAATATACTGACCAGTCTTCTTATAGGTGATTGTATAATCTAAAGTACCTTTTAAGTAGCTTAGAACGCGTTTTGCTGCTGTCCAGTGAACTTTCCTTGGATTTGAATTGAACTGACTGAGGTAAGAAACGGAAAAGGCTATATCTGGCCGTGAATTCATAGCTATGTATATTAAAGAGCCAATTAATGCTTGGTAATCAGTTTGATCACACAACTCATCCGTTTCCAACAATTTCTTTACTAATGGGGTATCAGCAGCTTTGCAGTTTTCCATCCCGTATTTCTTTAAAAGGTTGGTAATAAACGTACGCTGACAAAGCGTTATGCAATCACTTTTACGTGTTACATTCATTCCTAAAACATAATTTATTTCTCCTAAATCTTTAAGTGAGAAATATTTTTGTAAATCAGACTTGACAGCAAATGACAATTTTCTTTATAAAATAAAATTATATCATCAACATATACTGCCAATATGACTGTTTCGCTACCAAACTTTTTAACATAAACACATGCTTCCGAAGGAGTTCGGTCAAAAGCTAATGAAGCTAGAGTGATGTTTAATTTTATATTCCAAGCTCTTGGTGCTTGCTTGAGACCATACAGCGACTTCTTCAGTAAACAGACTTTATTTTCTTGACCTTTGCATTTAAAACCTTGTGGCTGCTCCATATACACCTCTTCTTCTAAAATACCATTGAGAAAGGCAGTATCTACATCAAGGTGATGCATTTTTAGGTCATTTTCAGCCGCTAAGGCAAACAAAGTTCGTAACGAAGAGTTCCGAATTACTGGAGCAAAGGTGTCATTATAGTCAATACCAGCTACTTGTGTGAAACCTTTTGCAACAAGTCGGGCCTTGAATCTTGAAGGATTCCCATCGGCATCTTTTTTCAACTTGTATATCCATTTACAAGGGACAACACGTTTATTGGGTCGATCAACTAAAACCCAAGTTTCCTTCGATTTAAGAGACTGATATTCATCTTTCATGGCTGAAATCCAGCTCTCTCTCTCATCCGATCTTACAGCTTCAGCATATGTTCGAGGGTCATCAGATGTATCTTCTCCAGATCTAGCTACCCAAGACTCAAAATTAAAATAATCTGGTCTTCTACGTTCACGTTGAGGATATCTCCGAGCGTCACATAATCCATCTGCTTCATTCTCCAACTCATTAGATGCTTCTTCAAACACATCGTCTTCACCTGTGGAAGAAACCAATGGTACTTCAGGTACCGGATTGGGAGCAGAAGAAACCGATGGTACTTCAGGTACCAGGTTGAGAGCATCTGAATCTTGAAGCTCAATATTTGAACAGCTTGGCTGCGGATCTTCAGACAACGACATCGGAACATGATCATTGTCATTACAAATCGTTTTAATATCAGTAAAACAATTTTCAAAAAATACGATATCTCTTGCTTTCGTCAATCTTCTTGGATATTGAACTACACGGAAGAGATAACTGTGGGGATCTTCTGTATATCCTACAAATATATGTTGCGTAGCTTTGACATCAAGCTTTGTACGCTTTTGAGGTGGCACATGTATGAGTGCTCTGCACCCAAACACTTTTAAGTGACCGAGATCTGGTTTCTGATCAAACCAAACTTCATAAGGTGTCACTCCGTTCAAGGCACGATGAGGTGACCTATTTTTCAGATAGACTGAACATGTGACAGCATCTTGCCAATATATCTTGGGTAAGAGGGAACCTGCAAGTAAAGCACGAGCTTTTTCCATAATAGAGCGCCCTGTACGTTCAGCAACTCCATTTTGTTGTTGGCAATATGGTACGATGGTCTGATGAACAATGCCATTAGACTCCAGATACTGAAGCAACTCTTGGTTTACAAACTCTGTACCATTATCTGTACGTAAAATCTTTACTTGCTTTCCAGTTTGTCTCTGTACCAAATTGATAAACTCACAAATCTTATTTTTGACTTCTGCTTTTGATTTTACAAAATATGTAAAAACAAATCTCGAAAAATCATCAATAAGATATAAAACATAAATATTACAATCAAAAGAAGTTACAGACATTGGACCTGCTAGGTCACAGTGAATCAACTGTAGAATATCAGTTGCTTTCTTGTATAATAGTGGTTTAAAAGGTTTTCTGCTTTGCTTACCTTCTATACAAGCCACACAGGGTTCTAAGTCGACGTCTCCATATTCAATACCTATATAAAGACCGTTTGCAAGCTTACCCATGCCTATACGATTTAAGTGACCTAATCGTCTATGCCATAGTCTGTACTGAGAAACGTCAGAGTGCACATCAAACGCTGACAGATCGCGAGGAATATTCGTACAGTTTAGAGAGTACAGCCCATCACGATCAGAAGCATATAGAACCGGAACACCTGTACAAGAAAAATCACTACTATTATAAAATTTACAACCTTCTTTATCAAAAACAACTATTAAACCTTTTTGAACAGCCTTTCGGACAGATAGTAAATTAGACTTTAAATTCGGTACAAATACAACATCAGAAATTACTTTAGTAGTTTGTAAATCAGTAAAAATAGAAACATCACCAATACATTGACTTTGAAGCACGTCACCATTTGCAATAGTTACTTTGCCATGTGTAAACGGCTTTACATTGTCCATCCAATCAATACGAGAACTCATATGTGTTGTGGCTGTGGCTCCTGAGTCAACAATCCAGTGTTTGTCTGAAAAATGTGTATCTCTAATATCCACATTCAGCGCTCCAAGATGTGTTGAGTTATTGTTGCTTACCTTCTTTGGTGTTTTGTCCATTTTATAGGGACAGTCTGGTCGTTTGTGGCCAGGTTCATTGCAACTGTAGCACACGACAGGCTTCGAGTTTTTCTTGTTAAGATTAGGTGCTGTTTTCTTTTTCTGACTGTACCGAGTCTTTAAAGCTGCATCAGATTCAGTAACATTTTTAGTAAACTCATTCAGCAGTTTTGTCTTTATCATGTCAGTAGTTATGGCTATGTTCAAATTCTCTAAGGCCATGATCAGTGGCTCGTATTTTGATGTTAGGCCACCCAACATTATTGCTGCTATTGAAGAATCATCGATTATCTTTCCAATGTCCGCCAAATCTTGTGCAGTGGACATTATAGCATTGACATATGATTCAATACATGGAAAATCAGATAACGAATATCTATATAATCTTCTTTCTAGCGACAGTTTTCTCCCCATACCTCGATCCTCATAGACGCTTGCAAGAGCATCCCATGCTTCTTTGGCTGTAGTAGCACATCGGACGTGAGTTATTGCAGCTCCGTCTAGAGTAAGACATATTTTTGACAATGCCTTTAAATCTTTACTCTTACGTACCTCCAGGGGAATCGCACTTTCATCTGGGTAACCATTCACAGTGTTCCAGAGATCCTCATGAATGAGTAACATCCTCATTTTAAATTTCCATAATGCGTATCCGTCTCTGTCCTTCAACATCAAACTTATCTTTATGCCACTGGAACTTGAACTTGATAACATATTAATAGTAAAATAAACACTCTCCTTTTATATCGGAAAAAATTATTGACAAACTGAGGTGTCAAAAAATTTTTATTAACAATATTTTACATTTTACGTTTATCAGTTATGTATTATGGATTCACAGGGACTTTTCCTCTTCCCACCACAATTCTGCACAATTAAAACATCAAAACATATAGTTTTATCTTAGTTTTATAGAGCTTCGTGCTGATAACGTGTTGAAATATATTTATTATTTTGAAGAGTGACATACCAAAGGTATTACTTTTTTAGAAGAACATAACATTTTAAATAGAAATACAGCCAGTATTCTGATATTTCTAACACATCATCATCATCATATCAGCCACAAGAAGTCCCCTGTGGGACATAGGCCTATATTTATATTTATTGTGATCAATAAATATAAATTAGGTTAATTAAAATATTAGGTGGTCGTGACAGATTCCTCTCCACACCATGTAAATTTTGCAGTTTTTGAAATCCGGCTTTTTTCGAAATTACGTATATCTCGAGAACGGTAGCCCGTACGGGGTTGGTGCAATGCACTAAAAGTGTTCCCAACTCGATAGGACCAAAAAAGGGGAAATTAAAAAAGTTTTTTTTCTAAAAAAATATTGTCTCTAAAAAATTTTTTTTTCGTGTTTTCTTGGCGTCTCATAGTGCCCCTAAGCCTATACTCCAACTCTACCAACTCCTAACGCGACTCTCTGACCTAATAATGATGTCGCCTTATCAACCTACAAGGCGTCTGATAGATTCCCATCCATCACACATCTAGAGGACATTATTATAATGTCGTGTTGTCAATGAGGACTATCTTGTAGAAGAGGCATTAGAACTTTAGAACATGCCCTGCTATTCATATGTGTGTTAATGAAATGTTAAGTCCATGCCTTGCGCTATGCCCTGCCCTAGTTTTAAGGTGAAAAAGGGTCGAATAATATGGTTTTTAGTTAAGTGTGCCTCTTACTAGAAGAGCCCGACAGACTCCATCGCTTCATCCATCCATTCCATCGCAATGTATTAAGAAGTAGATACCTAGGAAAGCATATCTTGCTTCCAGAGGAGATACAACAACTCTCTCCCCAGCACATCTGGACTGGAAGTTCTTAGAAGCAATCGGTCTGTCGTGCAATTATTCTTACAAATTATGGTGTCGTTTTGACGTCAACTTGACATTACAGACTATTTCGTATTATGCTCTCCAAAACATGATATCAAATCAACCATTGACATAAACTTAAACGCGTATTACACTTACACTCCACTTTTTGACTTAAAACAGTATCACGTAAATGTCAAAAATGAGATACAGAATTGATATAGCATAATACCATTTAAAAACCATGTCAACTTGACTTGGGATCAACATCATATTGACATCAAAACGACGTCATCAGAATCAGAATCAGAATCATTTATTGTCAAACTGGAATCACAAGATGGTAAACATTGGGAAATAAGAAACAGTTTGTACCTTATAGTCAGGCATACAATAAAACCTTAAAATCTACCTTAACATAATTGAATATTAAATAATTATAATAATTAGGTGGATCAATACTTATTTACACATATAAATTAAATTTCAAAGCTCATCACATTTCATTTCATTCAATTTTATCAGTTTTCATTAAAAAAATCCTTAAGATCATAAAATACATTATTAATTAGCCATTTTTTTAATACAATACATCTTAAATCTTGTAAGCATAATTGCGCCACTAGACAGGGAAATTAAGGCAAAGGCAATAGCAATATTGATAACGTAAGAAAAACATACCACAATTTACAAAAATATTTTGTATGCTAAACAGCTCAGTAAATATACGTCAATAAATTTATACATAGCAATTAATTTGTATTAACTTCATTAAAATTCTATTGATTGCAAGTGTATTTAAAAACCATATGTGGGTATATTCGAAGGCGAAGGTAAAACAATTTAATACAAAAATGTAATAACTCCAACACCCAAGAAGAAATGAGCATCTATTCTAAAGCTAAACCAAAGTTAAGGTAATATATTATTGACTCAAAATAAAAAAAGTTCACTTGACAAATGAGTTTTTAAAATGTTTAAACAATGATGTAAGGTATTGTCGGCAGTTTGAACTTACGCATGGCCCGAGTTAACAAAAAAAAAACTGGCCACGTGCATGTCGGGCCATGCACAGTGTAGTGTTCCGTATTTGCTGTGCTTTGCTTGCTTGCAAATGAGTCCAATATCATATTCTATGACATTTGTAAGTTTTCATCAAAGAAATTTTATATTATCAGTTCGTCGACTATTACTCGGTAACTAGTAGTGCCTACTTACCCGTTATAGTTTTCCTTGTAGGTTCACTATATGGACTACTACCATGAATTTTTTCAAATTTCTAAACTCAAGACTTTCGGAGATAGAGGGGGGGGGGGATCACCGTTCAACACAAAAATTGACACGTTAAATGTAAATAATTCGCAAACGAATCAATGTATCGGAAAATGACCTTCCTACACCCTCAGTGTTTTTAACCCCCGACGCAAAAAGAGGGGTGTTATAAGTTTGACGTGTGTATCTGTGTATCTGTCTGTGGCATCGTAGCAACCAAACGGTTGGTCCGATTTTGATGCAGTTTTTTTTGTTTGAAAGGTGACCTGTGCGGGAGTGTTCTTAGCTATGATTCATGAAAATCTGTTCAGCCGTTTGAAGATCACCAGCTCTTTTCTATTTGATGAAGGGAAATAAACAACTTCCACTGGTTAAAACGATTTGAAATTTGGTATACTGTAACTGTCATGATGTTGCAAGAATATGGTAAACTTGATCTGATGCTGCAGCATCATCTGGAACCTGCAGTATACTCAACTCCTCGTCAAATTACAGCAGATGTATCGTGTTTGGGCTCATTGGAATGGTCTCATTGAATAGTTCATTTATAGGTATAATTCACTAGCTGAGTTCGCGGCTTCGCTCGTCATACTTAATGTTTATTGCTATCGCGCTATATTTTTTTCATATTTCGCATACATAATTTCGGAATACCTCTCACACATATTTTGCAATACCATTTATAATATTTCATACATATCTAAAATACAAATGAAACGGATAGAGATTAGAATAAAATAGGAACGAAACTATAAAAAACGCCAAATAAAACTTAAATTTAAAATTTTAAAAACCCCCGACTCAAAACCTCTAAAAAGTAAATAAATAATAATTATGTACCCCCCTATTCGACCTTTTAATTTTGATGATATAATATTTATATTAGTTAATAGTAGTTAGTCATAATACTTCCAAAGCGTCATCACGTCGGGGGACCGCTATAGACATTTAAACATAACTGTGTAGGTACTATTAACTAATAGACAGTAGACATAAAATTGTCAGCTAGTAAAAAATTTTTACTTAGCAGCGGTCCCCCGATGGGATGACGCTTTGGAAGTATTATGACTAACTACTATTAACTAATATAAATATTATATCATCAAAATTAAAAGGTCGAATAGGGGGGTACATAATTATTATTTATTTACTTTTTAGAAGTTTTGAGTCGGGGGTTTTTTAAATTTTAAATTTAAGTTTTTTAAGAGACCTATCTAACGATACTACAAAACATGGGGTCGGTGGAAAAAAAATATTTTCATTTTTACTTTACGTGTAGGGGAGGCACCCAAAAAAAAATGTTTTCAAAATTTTGTTCTACCACTTTGTTAGCATTGTTAATATAAGTATACATACCAAATTACAGCTTTCTAGCATCAAGCGTTTAGGCGCTAGACCGCGGACGGACAGACGGACATGGCGAAACTATAAGGGGTAATTGTAGTTTACTACGGAACCCTAAAAACAAAAGATGTGGAAGCTGCAATCACTGCAAAGTTGGACGTAATCAACTATTTTAGTAGGTAATCAGACAAAATAAAAAAAAATAGATAAATAAGATCATTTATTTTGCAAGTACATTAACAGGAAATATATGTATTTACAGTTTTTTTTTTAATTCGATTTGTTATAGGTAAACTACATGTGTACCAAATTTCAAGAAAATCTGTCCAGCTGTTTTTCTGAACGACTAACAAACATCCATACATCTGTCCAGATTTCCATAATTATAAACTTTCGCATTTATAATATTACTAAGGTTTTTTTACCCGTGTAAAAATAAAAGGTCATTGACATGTTCTTGATATTTGCTTATTCGTTCGCCAAATTAACATATTTGCATAAAACATGCCTACGAATACGAAGCACTGTGTTGTAGAATTTGACTTCTTGCAGTTTAATAATGTTTCTAGAAACTATATTATAGTTAAAATAAAACCTTGTAATACCCTATAAAATATTTACAATTAATTTTGTTAGACCCTATTATTATCAATATTAATTGCGTCATTGCAAGTGTCTGGATAAACACGCGAGTAAGCAGTGTTTAGACGCGCAGGCAGTGTTTGGATGGGTTAAAAAAAATCAAGGAAATGTAAAGACGAAGAACCCATTCACAGCCGAAGTTAAGATCGGAAAGTATGAGTGACTCGCTTCTTATTTGAAATCTATTCCGTGTTTGAAATATATCCTTACTAATATTATAAATGAGATCCGCCGATCATTATGAAAATTTGCATACATGTTGTTAGGGGTACAGAGCCCAACATAGGCTACTTTTTATACCGTAAAAGTATGTCGTTCCAATGGGAAAATAATTTTTCTACTATAGAGGGCGCTGTATCGGCCAACAGATGGCGCCACAAGTCGCGCTATGGGTTGTTTTGTTGTCAAACGAGATCTATGTCATAAAATTAACGCGTGCGAAGCCGCGGGGAAAAGCTAGTACAGAAATAACAAAAAAAATTGAGATTTATAGAAATTCCCACGGGAAAACAAACAAGGGAATAACACTGGTAGTATCGCAGACATTCGATCGTATCGTAATTTGATAAGTGCATCATAAACTACAAACCGATTAGATTATTTTAATTAAGTGTTATTATTGTAATCAAGATAATAAAGTCAGAGAGATTTTGTAAACAGTTTACCGTCATTTCCTAGTTAAGGAAACAACTACGCAACTTGTAAGAATGCATAAGTAGGTCATAAAAGGATTTTCCTTAACGCTAAAGAAGTAATAGTAAGCAAATACTATAGAAATATAATACGCACAGCTCTTGACGTTTCTCATACAATGACTTGGCAACCTCCTGTTCACCTCATGCCGCTAGGGGCGCTAGTGTCGCGTTAACATTTTGCATACAAAACGCACAAAAGTTTTGAAATCGTTCACCTCATGCCGCCCTATTTCTATAGTAGCGCTAGTGTCGCGCGTCTTGCCCGAATTCTTCCGAAGCTGTGCGTATTAACTCGGTAGAGTTTCTATAGTATTTGTAGTAAGTAATCTATGGCTAAAGCGCCATATCGACGCCTGAGTTTATCTAAGCAAGTCTTTAGAGATTCGGGTCTCTCTTCAACCGAAGGGGATTAGAGCGTACTCTGCCACTCTGCTCGAATGCGGCCAGTATTTTCTAGACACCGAATGTCATCTACTGACAACAGGCGGGACCAACGACGGTTTAACGTGACCTCCGATGTTCGAAAAAGCTCGAGTTAACGAAACCATCCAAACACTGCCTAGGGTCGACATACAACCGTGAAAAACACGGGAATCAGCTAGTTTATTTATATTTTTAATATTACATCTAACACGTAATAGTTCAAAAGTCAGTTTACAGCACGTGGTCGAGAATCCACTTGCAAGCTAACCGATAGTCCGTCTACAAGATAAGTACCGTTATGTTTTCTGTGGAACGTACGAAAAGTTGTGCCCATAAAAACAACTTAGAATTTTAAATGATCACATAATATCTACAATATTTTCATAGTATAAAATGAAGTCTGTTCGCTTAGAACTTTTAAAGTACTCAGCGGATTTCATTTATCTATTGCTAGACAAAAAAGATCACTAATGAAGAAGTGCTGCAGAGAGTAAGGAAAAAAAGATCTCAGAGTGCTTAGTACGAGTTTTTTTGTTCACGTTCGTTCATGTCGACGTAAACAAACCGACCAAATAGAGAAGAACTCTCATGTTGCGAATTTATTAGACGCGTGTTACATAACAAAATTATGTGGCTTACTTGCTCACGTTTTGAAGTGAGTAACCCGGCTAATTTAGAAATGTAATACGCGTGGTAAATTCACAATATGAAAACTGTTTTTCAATTTGGTCGGCTTGTAAACGTTAACACGATCGAATGTGACCAAACTCGTACTAAGCACTCTGATGAAATAAATAGAAACTAGACTCATAAGATGTCCCACAAGTTTGCCTACTTGTGGGACATCTTATGAGACACGACGAGTTTATCAGAAACATCTTAGAGGAAAAATAGAGGGTAGGAAAGATAGAGGGTAGGAGAGGAAGGGGAAGGAAAAGTATAGGAAAAGGCAGGCGTAGTGTCTTATAGAGAGGTGAAGGAGCTGGCACAAGAGAGAGGAAAATGGAGGCTGTCACACCGACAAGAGCGCGGCCCTTTTGAAAGAAGATATATTTACTTTTTTTATACCACAAAAAGGTGGCAAGCAAGCATGCGGTCGGCCTGATGGTAAGCCGTAACCGTAGCCTATAGATGCTTGCGATACCGGGGGTATCACTCACGCGTTGCCAACCCTCCCAAGTGGAGCTCTGGAGACCTTAGTCACCGTAGGAACACAGCACGGCCGAGACCAATGCTATTTGACTACGATCTTCTGTAAGGTGTAGGTCCTACCCCAGACGGGCTGCTCCGATTTGAGCGGATTATCTTCTTATAAGATTGGAAACTACTACTGAAAAGATTGGAGTTTACAGCAATGATAGAGTGATTCAAGAGGAAAATTTATATGTACAAGACATGATACTCCAACATTCCCACGGAAAAACGAAGTTGAGCGGGTTTCGTTAGTAAAATTTATTTGACTCATTGGTATTGTTTTTTTTATTGAGTGGTAAAGCCTAACGAACTGGTACAGGCATGTAAATGGACTGGCTCGACCGGGCAGTAGGTATATACCACTCTCTCAGAGAATATCGATGTAGTATAAGTAAGTGACCGTCAGATGACCTGATATGACATCAGGTAACCCATAGTTGACACCAATTACAGGAAGAATAGAAAAAAAAAACGGTCTTACGACCGATCATTGGCAACAATTTGTGCAATAATTGTCAAACAAATTGGATTTTGTCAGTTTATGCGTGAACTTGCAATGCAAATCGTATTACTATAGCATCAAATCAACTAAACTAAACCAATGAAAGAAACTTTACAAAATTCCCAACATAAAAATGACTTTATGCAAGATGCTTGCATCACGCGGTTACCACTGTGATTCTGTCAAAATATCGTAATAAACCTTAACTCCTCATTCCACTGCTGAGTTGCTCCTAGCGTTCACATTATTTTTAAGGCGGAGAAGGTGGCAAACAGTCACGTTTTTAGTCGGTGTGCCCCTAATTGGCTAGAGAGGAAAGCCAGACAGACCCCCCGTCGCTTCCCCAAGTGGCGGGACATCCAGAGATATGATGCATTTTCCTGACTAAAACAAAAAAAAGGCTCTACTCTCTCCCTTCAAACTTTTTGACCTAGACAGGAATAAGGGTCTCCGGGTCAATTCGGTCATTCAAATTGATTTAATGAGATGGAAGTTTAAGAGCATAATAATATTAACAATCCGTTGAAAAACTCATTTTAATGTTAATCCCACATTAAAACTCCATCTACCTGTAAATGAATTTTTGTTCCCCCCCACACCAGTTATGGGGTATTGATAGAAGGTCTCTTCAAAACATCGAGGGTGTGAGAAGAAAATTTTTCGATACAATGATCCGTTTCGGAATTTTTTACATTTATCATGTCAATTTTTGTTTTGCACGGTGGTCCCACCCCCCTCTATCTCCGAAAGTCTAGTGTTTAAAAATTAAAAAATTATGGTAGTAGTCCATATGCTGCACCTTCAATGAAAACTATTACGGTTAAGTAGGCTCTACTTGTTACCGAGTAATAGCCGAAGAACTTATAAAATAAAATTCACTAAAATTTCTTTGATGCAAACTTACAAATGTGGTATTCAATTGCAAACAAGCAAAGCACATCAAATACGTAACCCTACACTGTGCGTGGCCCGACATGCAGTTAACCGTTTTTTTATCTTCTTTAGACCTGCAGTGACAGCCTTAACTTAATGTTTCATTATCTTTTAAAATGTTTTTATCATAAGTCACGCTTCTTTACCGCGAAACGCTTTAAAAAAATAGACATGTAACTAATGTATGGTCACGTGCGTGCTTATATGCTTTAGACCTTACATTGACTTAAGAACAGGCGACTGTATATCATTTATAGCCTTACCACTTAACCTTCAGAATGGAGGCTAAATCACTACACTAATTTATCTCCTTTATTTCACAATCACAAACTCACCAAGACTAACGTGACGCAATATTATCAGAGTGAAAGTTACTCTGGGTTTACGATACACGTAACGCGTGCGTATCTTACTGTACCACGACAGTGACTGGTTGTTTAGAGTTGTGTGCGGTTCGCAGTTCACAGTACTGTTGTTAATGGTTGACTCTGATCATTGTCGTGTGTTCGTATATACAGTGGTAAACGAGCGGTTTAACCGCTAAGTTTTGTATTAATCACCAAACGCTATCTATCTCTATTAAATTTATCAACTGCCGCCTTGTTTAGTCTATAAGTTTGTTGTTCAAATTCTTATGTATGTATTCCAAATATCTCTATCATCTCACTGTTGAGATTACTTGAGATCTCACCATCTCAGTTTCAGATCCTTCAATGAAAGAGTTTTAAGAGCATACGTAAATTTTAAAGCATTTAAGCTATGTTGGTCTGCACATGCAGCACATGCAGCAGCATGTTGTTTGACGTTAGGCTACGTGTTTTAAATTAACGAATGATTGGAGACATAGGCTACTTTATATTCCTAATATTTATTCCCTTCATTATTTTTGATCCCACGAAGATTTTCACGGGGAAAAACACAACTTTACCACTTTCCCTTGAACATGCAAGCGAAACACGAGTAGCAGATAGACTAAAAACATTGACCGGCGGATTTAACTGTACGTACGCGTAGCAAATCATCAGCAAAGTATTCGCGTTGTAGTTCACCACAAAAAAAAAAATACCGACCGGATATAAACTGCCGTTAGATATGAAGGTAACTTAGTAATGTCCCCTCTTGGCCCAAGGTTGTCCACATCGCTTGCGGATATTGTAAAATGGCTCCCATTTTTTGGTCCTTCGAATATACGTGAGCAGTATCACATTGTAAGTCAAACCTTTTCACTGTAATTTGGGACAAATGGATTGAGATGGCTCAGGATAGAGAGGGATGCCGTAGACAGAAGGAGGCTTATACCCAGCAGCGGGTCGATGAGAGCTGATGATGACGAATACATAAACACTACATGCAGATTTGCAGATTTACTTGAGTTTAAACTTGTTTGAAAATATATAGGATAGGATTTCGTTCAAAGATTGAAAATCAGACAGAACTTCTAATATTATAAATGCGAAAGATTGTGAGGATGTCTGATGTTTGGTACTGTTTTTCGTAAAATCTGGATTAAATGATAGTATAGTCCTTATCTCAGATCTCAATCCGGGAACGGAAACAATGATATTTCTCGGGTATAACAGGGCGTCAGCTAGTATTTGTGTAATTATGGTTTGGCAGTCATTAAAGTATTAAAATATATTAAACTATAGGCCTGTTAATGGATACCATGTGGAAGTTTGTGAAAGGATCAAGGAATGCTGTCTTTACGCAACAGATGAGTTGTTTGTTTAATCTCATGAGGTTTATCTGATGATAAAAAATTGCAAGTAAATGATAAAAGTAAGATAAAAATAGTAAGATATTTATGTTGTAATTTCTGTTATAGAATTTGAAATAAACAAAATGTTAGAGTTTACTAATTCTTAGGCGCTGGAGGGACGTCATTCGTCGCTCCGCCGCATTTCATCATACAGTGCTACAAAGCTATTTATGAACGTGGCCAAAATTGGAACTACAACTCCCGTTCATATTGTATGTCACTATTCGACATTTCTGTCACTCACGTTCATAAATATCATTGTAGCACTATACATTTTAAACTTCATCCTAAAGTGTCAAGCTATCTCTTTCCTATGACAATAAATAGAATGACATTTAAAAGTCATTAACTTCGTATTTTTAACAGATTGATTAAATTTTAGCATGTATCTACTTTGACAAGTTTCATATGAAGATATGAATTAAAATGAAGTATAATAAGTATAAGAAAAAGACATAATAAATTCCCATGAGAACACAAACTATGGAAACAGGATCTCAGATGGGATTGTTTTGAAAATGGAATAAGTATCTATGTCCGATTCCGTTATCTCAGACCAATTTAATCCTACTAAGAATCATAAAGGCGAAAGTTATGTGTATGTTTGTTACTTCTTCACGCTCAAATGGCTGATACGTTTGATTAACACATAGGGTACTTTTATCCAGAAAAATATGTGTTTCCCGTAGGATTTCATCAAAAGTCTCATATAAATGGCACTAAGGTGCATGTGCTGTATAAATTAATATAGGTTTTCACTAGTAAATGATAAGGCAATACAAAAATACATACATAAGGGATAAAATATTTGAATATATTTGAATGTAGAATACGGTCTTCTTAGAATCTACTAAAGGAAAAATATTGAATTAAGTGCAGCTGCTTATATTAATGTTCTCAAGTCTTTTAGTAATAATGTATGGAGGACAATAATACATACATAATGTTCTTCAGTAAGATTATATTATAATATTTTAACATGGGTTTAACATTTTTTTTATTTTAGGGATGTGATACAAAAAGTTTAGATAAAAAATCTGTTATTAATTTTTTTTTATTGAATGATAGTCTGATGATTGCTAGGATGTCATTTTAAAAGTTTACAAGTATAGTATTGTTTGTGTTTAATAGTTTTTTATTTATTTTAATGGTAGTCTGATTATAACAGCCGGTAGCAAGAACTGGATGAAGAAACCCATAAATAAAAAAAATATGTAAAAATATTTATGAAAATATTATTTTTGAAAAATATATTATATTGTAATATTCCTGCCCATAAGGCGACTCTCTGACTAGTACACGAGTTTTATTATATTTAACAAGTTAGATATTTATTTATTAGTTTAAAAAATGTGTACTTATATTATCCAGAATAAAAATATATTATCTAACTTATCTTTCACATTTCTATAAAGAAATAATTAAAACAACTTAGACCTATATTAAAAATTCAACTAAAAATAATATTATGGATGGATCTAACAAGTAATTTGGATAGTAAAAATATTGTTATTCAAAACTACGTAACAAGGAATGTATGTAATTATGTAAACGTGCACTTTTGGCGGAAGACGAAAGCAATCAATTTCTGAATGTAAAAAATATCGCACGACCTCTAAATCTATTTAAATATAAACATTGATAAACGACAAAACTTAATTAATTCAATTAATTAACATTTACCTTTGTTAATTGTAAAAAAACTCACCAGCGAGAATGCCAAAGTGATCAGAATATCAGCCTTTGATTTACTCCAGGCAAATATAGCTGGCTAAAATACTTATATTATTTTGTGAATAAACACAACAATACACTATTACATTTAATTATAGAGACCAGTAAATATTTTTCAAATTATTTTATCACTTTATTTTACTGATAAATTGACGGCTCACTTGCTTCCGCCCGCCAATTGACATTGACAGGACAGAACAGAACTGACAGAACACACTTGATGAGACAAATGTTAAAATTGGAAAACGTGTTTACAACGCCATCTGTGTCCGCATGGGCACACTAAAAGTGTTTGGTGCTTTGCTTGTTGATAGAGATTGACAGTTGGTTGACACAATAAAATATTTTAAATTACTCACACTACTCCAAAATTATCAATAATTAAATATTTTCCATTATTTCATGACATTTCATGTGGTGGTTTTTTTTTTCAAAATTCTGCCTCTTCTATATTCATTGAACCGAATTCAAATCGCATCATCAGTTCATTTCATTCGTTCAACGGTCATTATCATTGATATTCATTCAATTAATTTCATTCATGTCACAGCCACGGATTCGGAAACAGCTGTATCGTGAAAAAACATTTTTTTTTACAAAAATATTATTTTAACCTTTCGAGAGTATATTGTTATTATTTTAAATTGCGTTGTACAAAATTAAATTACATTGACTATCGGTCGTTCGTGTGTGGACTTTGATTATTGGGTGTGTTTATTTTTTTTACGCATTATTGTCATGTCAAATGAAAAGGTAAAGGTACCATCTGGAGAAACAAATATGAGTAATAGTCAAGCTTTGCAGCCTGCTGATGATGAGAACTTGAAATCCTGTTGGGTTTGCTTCGCCACAGAAGCAGACGACAAACTGGCAGCATGGGTGCAGCCTTGCAAATGTATCGGAACAACGAAATGGGTGAGTCCTTCGTTTTATCTTCAATCCGGTTACAAAGTGAAAGTATATTGGTATTTATTTGGACATTTTATAATCAAATTTACCCAAGGATATATAGGTATAGCTCCTAAGGCGACTTACTGACCTAGCATAATATTATTCTTTGTTTTTGGTGCAATATGTATTTCAAACTATGTTTATTTTTATTTCACAATGGATTATACATATACTTAGGGCAACAAAAACAATACATGATTGGGTCAGAGAGTCAAGAGAGAGCGATTTCATCAAAAAAATAGGTATTGCATTTGATTTACAATACACCAAGGTACAATGTAAATTCTTGTAAGGATAGAAAAAATATATATAATAGTTCCTCATACATTGTTGAAATAATTAATTAAAAATTAATGTTGAACATTTTGTAAGTAATGCTGTATGTACCTATTGGAAGATATTGCAACTTTATTCATGAAATTCCAAATAGTGGAGGCAGCAGGAATATTAATGGTATGCTGGTTGCAAAAAGACCGAATTGTAATAATGAAGCTTAATATATTTGCTAATAACAATAATGATAATAACTTGAGACCGGATTATATGCAAACGCATATCTGCATATGCATTTGCATAGTCAGACCCTTTTCAGCAATAGCTGCATATTTTAGCAAAAATAATAGAAATCTTGCATATTTATGCACAATCTCAGACTTGTTCATCAGATACCTCACATAGACATCAGATCACACATAAACTGAAAGAAAAGTTCAAAAACATACTGAAAAGTAGTAACCCAAGGTTTGAACCCTTGTGCCAAATTGATAACTTCATCAACAAGGCAGGTGAAATTTTGCCCGAAACAATAAGTCCAAACATCCAAACACCCTTTAAATTCTGCCCAGTCACCTCGGTAGACATAGAACACTCCTTTTCCACTTACAAAAATATATTAAGCGATCGTAAACACAATTTGTCTACAGAACATTTAGAACAGTACTTAGTCATACAAATTTATAAAGGTAAATTTAATTGTTAAAATACATTTTGTAATTTTATTATATTTTTCGAAAATGCGATTGTGTTCCATAGGTAATTACTAAATAAAAAAACATTTAAAAATACGCCTTCCTTTATTATTTCATGTTGCATATTTTGGCCCTTTTTATGGATTTTCGTGCATATTTTAGTTATTTTTATTGCATATTTGCATGCATATTTTGAGCTTTTTTTGTTGCATATAATCCGGTCTCTAATAATAACAAATAAGATAACATATTTCAAGAGTCATTTGCAATTGTTATTACTACTAGTAGTTATCAAAACAATAATTATGTCATCAAAGATTAGGATATGACCAATATGACACTGACACTATTAAACTAGTGTCATTCCAATCCAACATCTTCCCAACCCTTTTTTTTTACACTGCACAATTTACACCGCATCACCGGGTCCCAAAAAAGCTAGGCCTAACTTATCTGTGTTATGGGTACTTGACAACGGATATATTATTGTGGCGACCTCCGTGGCGTAATGGTTACCACGCCAGACCGCTACTCAGGAGGTCCCGGGTTCGATCCCCGGTCGGGTCATGATGAAAAACGAACTTTTTCTGATTGGCCTCGGGTCTTGGATGTTTACCTATATATGTATTTGTTATAAAATATAATATCGTTGAGTTAGTATCCCATAACACAAATTTCGAACTTACTTCGGGGCTAACTCAATCTGTATGAATTGTCCCTATACATTTATTTATTATTATTATTGTAATCCTACTAATATTATAAAGACGAAAGTTTGTGTGTATGTTTGTTACATCTTCACGCTCAAATGGCTGGGCCAATTTTTAGCTGATACCTTGGATTAACTCATTTTTTTATTTTTATTTATACTACTAAGGTGGCAAACAAGCATACGGCCCGCCTGATGGTAAGCATCACCGTAGCCTATAGACACTTGCATTGCAATAGACATAGGATACTTTATATCCCGAAAAGTAAGTGATTTCGATTTTATTTTGAAATGGTCCTCCTTTCTTCGAGGCCACCATACGTTGTTGTAATTATTGTTACTGTTACTTGAGAACTTTGTAACTCACTAGTGAAACCCGCGCAACTTCGTTTGCGTGTATTTATTTAGCCACAGCAGCGCCATCTATATCAGACTTTTGATCAAATCCTACGGGAATCGCGTACTTTTCGGGATAAAAAGTACCCTATGTGTTAATCCAAGGTATCAGCTACCTACATACCAAATATCATAAATATTGACCCAGCAATTGGAGCGTGAAGAAGTAATAAACATTCACATAACTTTCGCCTTTATAATATTAGTAGGAGTCCAAATAAAGTAACTAAAAAATACTAACAACTACAGCCAAAAAAACCTATGATAAGTTTCTATCATGTGTTACAAGTTACAACTACATCAGGATTCATATTAGTATACTAATAAATATGATAATACAATCAATTAGCTTCCCATTACATACTGATTAACAATTCTGAAATAGTAATGTGTTATTAAGTACATCAACTCATTAATTTTCTTTATCGTTTTCTAGCTTCCATTGTTCTAGCTTTATATCTTTATTTATGGGATGATTTATGTTGATAAGTTGATAATTTGTTTTTTTTTAATGAATGACAACATCATCTAGGTTCTTCTCATCTTTTCCACTGCTCCTCCCCTCTCTACAAGAAATATTACCATACAAAATTCCATCCGGCTGTCCGATCCTTTATATTTCTACAATAAACACTATCCTATGTCTGTTCTCAAACGAAATTTATGACATTTGGTGGTTTTTAGTTGCAGAGAAAAGGTACTATACACATACAAACTTCTACACCACTTTTCACCCCTTTATGGGATGAAAAGAACCTTCCTTTTACAACAGCCAAGACATTTTCATATAAAATTTTTTTTTTTTTTTTTTTTTTTTATTTTTTTTTTTTTTTATTTATTTATTTTTTTTTTTTTTTGTTGTTTCTGCAACATGGCAATCCGTCTAGGGACGATAAGCCACTCATTGATATGGTCCGCTTTAAATATTGCAGAAGAGCTGGTCCAATGTTTGGTTTATCCGGCAGCTCCTTATCCCGTTATAAATCTGGTGCTTAAGGCTGAGACGGCTTTGCGTTTCAGTCTCAAGTGGCGAAGTCCTCCCTCGTTAGTCAAGGCACGTGCAAGCTCATTAGAATGGTTCGCAATTTTGCTCTGATATTTCGTGCTGTAGGTGGTGATTTCTTGCTTGACTGTCTTAATGTTAAGGTCCAGGTAGATATATCTGTTACTGATACATTGAGGGATGTTAAACATTGCTCTCATAGCCTTGGTCTGAAACCTTTCAAGGATCTCAATGTTGCTCACACTGGCTGTTCCCCATAGTTGGATACCGTACGTCCAGACTGGTTTTAATATTGCTTTGTAGACGGTGATTTTACTGTTGTTATTGAGTTGGGAGTGACGCCCTATCAACCAATGAAGTTCTCGCAGTTTAGCATCGAGTTGCTTACGCTTGGTCCAGATATGTTTCTGCCAAGTAAGCCGTCTGTCAAGGTGCATTCCCAGGTATTTTGCATGATCTTCCTGTGGTATTTCTTCGCCGTTGAGTGTGACTGGAGGACATGTCTCTTTCCTAAGCGTGAATGTTACGTGCGTAGACTTGGTCTGGTTGGCCTTTATTCTCCACAATTTTAGCCAAGAAGAGACTTTGTTTAGGTGTCTCTGCAAGTTCTCTGAGGCAGTTTCTGGGTTCGTATCACACGATAGCACTGCTGTATCATCCGCAAAGGTGGCTGTAGTTGTGTTATCAGTGGTAGGCAGGTCGGCAGTATATATAAGGTACAATGTTGGACCCAGTATGCTGCCCTGAGGAACACCTGATTTTATTTCCCTGAGGATTGAGCACTCACTATTTTGCTTGACTTGGAAGCTTCTTTTATCAAGGTAAGATTTTAAAATGTTGATGAACGAGTGTGGCAGAAGTTTCTTCAGTTTGTAAATGAGGCCTTGATGCCATACTTTGTCAAATGCCTGGCTTATATCTAAGAATGCTGCAGAGCAGTACTTCTGATTCTCCAGGCTTCTGCCAATGATGTCAACGATACGATGAACTTGTTCAACGGTCCCGTGCTTTTCCCTGAATCCGAATTGATGGTTTGGTAGGATGTCGCTGAGATGTTCTTTCATCCTGTTGAGCAATATTTTTTCAAACAGCTTTCCAATTATGGGCAGAAGGCTTATTGGCCTATAAGATGTTGTCTCTTGAGGTGGTTTACCGGGTTTGGGGACCATCACCACTTGAGCGATCTTCCATTGGTTAGGGAAGTGTTCCAGCCTTATACAGATATTAAAGATTCTGACCAGACCCATTATTCCTTTGTGCGGTAGGTGTTTCAGTAGCGTTGCATCTATCTGGTCATATCCTGGGGTTTTCCCTTCCTGTAGGTTTTTTATTTCCCTACGTATCTCACTTGGACTTGTACTTTTGAGAGGGAAACACATTTGGGTTGGTGTTTCCAGGAACTCTGCTACTTCAGCAGTATGTTCACTACTGTTCTCGGGAAATGGTTGGAAGACGTCACTCAGGTATTCAGCGAAAGCTGATGCCTTGTCTTCATCTGATCGACTCCAGCCTCCGGTGCAATTTCTGATCGGTGGAATATGCGATTTAGGACGTTTTAATTTCTTAGTCGCTTTCCAGAGCGAATAATTTGTGTCCCCTGTCGGGCTTGAACTCTGTAAGTAAGCCTGTAAGTTGCTGTTGACGTGTGTTTTAATGAGTGCAGAGAGTTCAGCCGAACACTCGTTAAATAGTTTTTTGTCACTAGGATATCTTCTTGACTGCCAAGTTTTTCTCAGTTTGCGACGTTCTCGTATTTTATCTTTTATGTCCTTGGGGTAGATGTTATATTTAAGAGGTTTGCCCTTGTGGAAAGTTGTTGCATAGTTGGCAGCCTTATGGATAATTATATTTAGCATCTCTACAGCATGCTCAAGTTCATCTATAGAATGAATTTTAGTCTTCAGGTCTATTCCTTGGGATATTGTCTGTTGATACAAGTCCCAGTTCGTCTTTTTTGGGTGATAAACTCTGTTTGGAGATGCTACGAGAGTGATTGTTGAGTTTAAGTTTAGAAATGCCGGTGAGTGGTCTGACGAGAGATCCGTACATGATTCGGTGCTTATGAAGTTACTATCGATGTTTTTTGCTATAAAAAAGTCCAGTAAGTCCGGTGTTTTATTTTTGTCGGTAGGCCAATAGGTTGGTTCTCTGGTGGTAAAACTTACGAGCTTGTTCTTATCAATAGCTTTAAGTAATTGTCTTCCTCTTGGGTTTATTAGCCTGGAACCCCAATGAGTATGTTTCGAATTCCAGTCTCCGCCACTTATGAACCTTGAGCCCATTTCAAGAAAATAATTTGAAAATTCATCAGCAGTTATTGTGTGTCTCGGAGGGCAGTATACGGCCGACAATGCGGTTTCAACTTTGTTGTCTATGATGACTACTGTGGTAGCCTGAATCTTGTCAGTGCAGTATTTTTCCTTTGCATAGTGTTTAATATTGTTTTTTATGACTACTGCTGTCCCTCCATGACTATTACCAGAGGGATGGTTAGTTGTATATATCGAGTAATCTTTGAGTTCAACGTGTGTTTTGGATGTAAATCTTGTTTCCGATATCAGTGCTACGTCAACTGATTCCATGTGCAAAAAAGTTTCAAATTCTTGACGTTTTTCCGTCAAGCCGTTGGCGTTCCAAGTTACTACTCGGAGTTTGTAATTCATTTCGTAGTAAGACTTTTGAAAATCTGAACCATGCGGTCCAGCATTTTGTCCATCATTCTGTCCATCATTTCCATCATAGTCTGTTGTAGTTTGTGCATCATGGTTTCCATTATTTCAGTCATTTCATTATGATTGGGTCTATGCTCCATTTGATGAGATGTTTTGTGTTTAGCAGCTGCTTCGGCGTACGTTGTGGGTGGCCTTGGATCTTGGGGTAGCAAATGTTTATTACTTGGCGTTGTACCGGATTTCTGACACGCGACTGTTTCACCATTAGTTTTAGTAGGCTCGTGGGGTAGGGATAAATCATCATTGTTGTTGGTTTTGAGCTGTCTTGTGTTGGGTGCTTTCTTGAGAATTTTTTCTCTGTGCTCTTTGTAAATTTTGCATCCTTTGTAACTAGCCGGATGTTTCCCTTGGCAATTTACGCAAGTTGCCTCAGAGTCGGGTCTTTTCTTGCAAGTTGATGTTGGGTGCTCTTCGTTGCATTTGACACATCTAAATGGCCTATGGCATAGATTTTTAGAGTGCCCAAACCTTTGGCACCTTTTACATTGAATAACTTCTTTTTTTAAATATGGAGCCTCGAAGTTGATTTTCATGTTGTTAATGTATTTTATTTTGAAGATTTCTTTATTGTTCTTTTTGGGTTCCAGGTCAACGCGAAATAGGGGCAGAGGTGCCTTTGTGGCTCTGCCCCTATTTGCCCCTAAAAAATATTTTGATGAAATATCTTTTAATTTTTATACTACCATACAGTACACCGCACCATACCGCCCGGCCCGGCCCTAAAGGTAAAATTTATCGTGGCCAATAATTTGTTCTGTTGCCCGAATCATACTTCAAACTATCATAGGTACTTAGGTACTAATATTATAAATATAATAAGAAAGTGAGTTTGTTTGTTATTCCTTTACGGCGTCAGGGGTAAAGAGCCCAACATGGGCTACTTTTTATCCCGTGAAAGTATGTCATTCCAATAGGAAAATAATTCTCCTATAGAGGGCGCCGTATGGAATGCTATCGGCACACAGATGGCGCCACAAGTCGCGCTATAGGTTGTTTTGTTGTCAAACGAGATCATAAAATTAACGTGAGCGTAGCCGCGGGGAAGAGCTAGTAAATAAATAAATAAATAAAAACTGTATACTAGAAAACTTTAATCCTATCTCTCCGCAAACTTATTTCCTTTGTTCACTGTACCACGTTGCGAATATTTTATCTTTAAACAGCGACCGACATTGCCAGCAATGTCATCCAAAAGCTAAGAGTTCATTATCACATCGACCCCAGAATCAGACGAGATCACTGAGATTGATAGACATTTTATCATGACTATCGCACGCTAAAGTGTCGCAGATGACGCATTGCGTTCGCTTACGTCACGATTTGTAACGTATTTTATAATGCTTAAGAGCCCCTTCACCTTTCGATGCGCTAATTTAGATATTTATCAGAGTAATGTGCGTGCGAGCGTCCGAAACATCGTAGTGGTACGGTGTATCGGAAACAAACAGTTTTGGTCCTAATAATAATACATTGCACCATTTCTATGGGTTATTATTTATTTATTACCACCGCACCGAATTATAAGCATTTTTTTAGAATATTTATTACAAAAAAAAGGTGTAGTAAAATAAATTTTAAAAATTTGTACTGGTTAGATAAACACCTCAAGTTTCATAACGTTTAAAAGTGTTGACAAAATAATTGTATTTTGACGAGTAAAATGACGTTTTCGCGCACGATTTTCTTGGAGTTATTCAGCGAGGAATTTAATTTTTTTTGAGTATTGATTCAAAAATTTTAAAAATAATTTTTTGTCCACCTACTAATAAACTATACGACCAGTACGTATAATTTTTTTGAGATTGATATTCACTACCAGTTAGCTAAAAAAGGACTTGGAAAACCTCGTGTTTCGTTAAAATGTTAAAACGTATGTTTGATTTTTTTGTTTTTCTAATTAATATTGAATGATAATCAAAACGAAAAATTGTCAGCTTACTAGATAAATAGGTGATGTATGACTGTGTGTTAAGTAAATTACCAGTAATCTTATAGTTATTGAGAAATTAGCCTTGAAAAAAGTAGTATTTTCGGTTTTCTGGCCTTCTGGCTTCTAGGGACTCTTAACTGATCCAATTATTCGTTGTCGGTCTAATTGAATGTATAAATTACTATATCGCACAAATCCTTAAAAGTGCTGCTAGATCGAATTTGGTCCGGTACCGCACTTTAACCTCAGTTTATAGCACAAATGGGGGAAAATTAAAGTCTCGCGTTAATTTTGGGACAAGCTGAAGAGTTGATTTATTTGTATGGCTGCACGTGTTAATCTCAGAATTTAGACACTCGAATTGATAAATTCTTTTAGTGTTGGATAACCCATTTTTCTATGAAACATTCATTTATTTTAATAACTGACAACTGTTTGTAGAAATGTATTTTCACATTAATTCTACTTTAAATCTCAGGCTGCTTTTTTCTATTTAGTTTGCCAGTGCCATTAACTTTTTTTTACTTTTTTTATTTAACTTACTGTAAGACAATGGTAAAATTGTGCGAAAAAGTGCTAATTGACGCATCGCACGCATACGCAACGCATCCTCAGGCTGACATATTCCGTGTTTGGCCAACTTTTCTATATAGGAATCTTCACAATGACTCTCTTTAAAAATGAAACTTTATTGTTACTAAATACTTACAACTTATTTTCCCTTGTAACTATTCTGGTGAAAAATGATCAAAAATATTATTTTCTGATAGTGTCTAGTTATTTGTTTACACACATGTCATTGCACTTCAAATGTAAAATGCATTGTGCTATACCTTCAAGGTCGGTGCTATGTATTACTCATACAAACAAACAATAATATGGAGATGACAAGAGGGCATGATAGATTATAAGTGCACATCAAAATCAGGGTTGCTACACACCTAAATGGAACGGTATTACGCCCGACCGAACCCTATATGCCACCTCATTTTTTTTCCTATATTGAAAAGTCACATTACGCGATTTACGCGTCTCTTTAACCAATCGATGCATTGTATTTTTAATCTATGGAAGTAAACTACGAATCAATACTTCCGTCAATCACAAACAAACATCGATAGAGCATTGACATCGCATTGGGTCCAGCCGGTCGGCACAGCCCGACCGTAAAATCGAATGTACTTACTAGTATTTAGAACTAGTTTTTCCGCGCGGCTTCGCTCGCGGTTAATTTTATGATATAGATCTCGTTTGACAACAAAGCCCACGGTGCGACTGGTGGCGCCATCTGTTGGTCGATACAGCGCCCTCTATCGTAGAAAAAATATTTTCCTATTGGAATGACAATAGCCTATGTTGAGCTCTGTACCCCGGACAATATAAATATACAAATTTTCATAATGGTCGGATGATTAGTTAAGCTGTGAAGGAATAACAAACAAACAAACTCACTTTCTCATTTATAATATTAGTTAGTAAGTTAGTATTAGGATTGAATATTGGGACGAACATAAGAAGCACACCACACATTTCCACCGTTGTGTCTCCTGGAGACCCAGGATCAACAAAGGCGACCTCAGAATGCCTCAGATTGACAATAAGCAAAGAAGCTTAAGCCGCATCCACACCAGATGATCCAACGCGATCAAAATGCGAGGCAAGATCTATATTCATAGTCCATAGAATTGTCAGTAGAACAGAAATCGCAGTAGGATCTCAATAAAATTCCTGCCTTGCGCGGCCATTGATGCCCCGGGGGAGAAACTATAGCTGTCTTGGAACTCACAACGAATTTAATCAGAAAGAAATTAGATGGTGGAACATTATCAATTCTAATACTTCCTTATTAGAATTGAAGATGTTCGGGGAAAAGCTGGTGCGGTCAGCGTGGCTCAAAAACCATCCTAGCACCGATTTTGACCGTGCTAAAAACAATTTGTTCAGGTTTACACTCACGGATGTTATAATAATGATACCAACAATGTTTTCGTTTAAAACATAAACGTATTGCGTCGAATTTACAATAATATCGATATGTTTATATTGGTTTTCTACTTAATTATAACGATTAATTTATACTTTAACCAGGAATGTTAATGAGTTAATTATTTTTGTATTATTATTATATTTTTTAATTGCACATACTATTTATATTGATAACTACCTGATTAGCTCTCCCGCGCCACTTCATATGTATTTCCCCTTTGTTGCATCACCTTTTTTATTGATGCTTCCCTTTTGTTAGGGTCAAGCGCGAAATTCAAGATCAACCGGTATGGAGGGTCACTGTTTGCCTCATTCAGGCAAGTCCTCTCGTGTTAGGATCAATTCATACTAGCACAGAGCTGTGCAATTTCCTACTATGAAAAATCTATGGCACTATCGGCCAATGCCTATTGAGGTATGAAAAAGGAAGAAAGGAACTAGGAAGCTGGACGGGTATAAGATTTCCATATCTCTCATAAAAAACAGGCGCATCGCTAATTCATGTCGATATTCCGTGTGAGCGTGGACTACCTCGAGGCAGTCCATTTTCGAGCCACTACTAGTTCACAGAGTACCTGGGTTCTCTCTAAGATTATGTCTCTCTAGATCAAGGCTGGCCTATAGATTATCCAGGTGTTCAAAATTTTTTAAGACTGTCGCGGGGGCGGCGGCGGGCCGCAAAACGAGTAGATCAGTTAGACACATTTGGAATCGAACCTGCTTAAAATTTTCATAGCAAGGTCGTACAATGTTAGGATATCTTCTGTAGAGACCATTTTCCAAAAATTTACAAAACTCTCTGTTAGTTACTCTTGAGTCTGAAGATATATTTTCGTAGAACGAAAATGTGTTTAAGCGCGGGATGATTCTGAAGATATGTGACTTCGAACTGAATACTTGTTGGTTATTCAAGCAAGTCGGTTGAACTGATAGCAAAAGCATTCAGGTGGCCCGCGTGCCTGGGTTTGGCCAGCCATGCTCTGTTCTAGATGGTCTAGTCTAGAGAGACTAAATAGTCTAGTTTGTTCATATGAACAAATCAGTAAATGATCGTGTATTATGAACTTTAATGAACACTTTTGACAAAGAATGACAAACAAAAATATTTACATAAATTATGTTTATTTTTAAGTAAGGAAGGCAAACACTTGGTACACATAAAATATTTATTATATGTTATAGGGCAATAACCTTTTACTGTATACAACTGTATACAGTACACATAACTATGCAACAACGTTGCAATAACTGACAATTAATAAATTGAATGCATTGCATCGTCAATCAGAACTTATTAGACAGAATTCCCAACTACGTTCTTAATACATATCATAGGCACAGGTACTTTCATGGGAAGTTATAACTGAATTAATATTCCTGGACGAAACAACGCCATCTAGTTTCAAACTAAGCAAAACTTCTACCTGTGGGTACAGACAGACGCGGAGGAGGACTTTGTTTTATAATATGTAAGGATTTGTAGGGCGCAAACCTGTGGGCCTATTCTCGTAATAAAAACAGATTCAATCTAGTCTCAAACTCGCACACTATTCTTACGAAATAGATGAGCGGGTCATTTCCTATTTTGTATGAATGACATAGCGCTTGAGATAGATATGAGATTTTAACTGGGACCCAAGTCTGCTAAACACAAATGCACCAATAGAATGTCGATAGTCACTTGAATAGTTTTTGACATTAATTGGTATTCTCATATTTGTCCGAGGCCATTTCATTGACACTATCGAACTACTATCTTTTCGGTAGTATCTTTCACATAAAAGCGATTTAACTGAAATAGTTCTTCATGGTAGATTTTAACTGTCGACCATTCGGTTCATATTCCACTGACACTCTATATTCAATACATAGATTACTAGTTAACTTTTAGCAGAATACCAAATTTGGCACTATGGAAATAACAATATGGTGATGGCATGGCATGGCAATAGTTGGTCGCCTCATTTAAAATTGCAGACTTGGGCCCCTGTTTTTGTTACACGAATAGTATCTTTGTCATTGCGTTAATACAATACCTGTTATTGCTTCACTAGACAAACTAATGATTGACGCCCCCTTGTATTGCACGCCCCCTTGTATTGCACGCCCCCCTCTTTGCAAACCTCCCGTATTTGTGACGACCGCCGTGGCGTAATGGTTACCACGCCAGACCGCCACCCAGGAGGTCCCGGGTTCGATCCCCGGTCGGGTCATGATGAAAAACGAACTTTTTCTGATTGGTCTCGGGTCTTAGATGTTTATCTAAATATGTATTTGTTATAAAATATAATATCGTTGAGTTAGTATCCCATAACACAAGTCTCGAACTTACTTTGGGGCTAGCTCAATCTGTATGAATTGTCCTTATATATTTATTTATTTATTTTATTTATTTATTTAACTTTATTGACCACAATACACAGTAATTATGACAATAGGCGGACTTAATGCTAATTGCAATCTAGAATGTGTGTTGATTATGATATATTTTTGTTTCAGGTACACCAAAGCTGCTTGCAAAGATGGGTGGATGAGAAGCAGCGTGGTAACATCACAAGAAAGGTGCTATGTCCGCAATGTAAAGCAGAATACATAGTTGTATTCCCATCCATGGGTGCATTTGTGGCACTTCTAGATGCCATCGAGGAGATCACCCACAAAATATGCCCATTTATTGCTGGTGGCGTGCTTCTAGGGTCTATATATTGGATTGCTATAACCTATGGAGCAGTTACTGTTATGCAGGTAAGCTTAAATGAACTGAAAGTTGTTCACGCTTTTTCTAGTCGTATCGTAGGTTCATAGTTGTATTATGTTAATACTAGCTTTATCCGCGAAATCTTATTGAAATGAAATAGTTTATTTCAGAAATTAGACCTTCACAGGCACTTTTTCTTGTCATTTACAACTTGTATATATGTATAAAGAAAATAAAGTACGTTATAAACTACCACCATTTCGGACACAAGCAAAATGGCCACCGCTAAAAGAAATGGAAAATTGTTGGCCCCGTTCCCTGTATTCGGGATTAAAACTATCTTACCTGTGTTAACCAGGTTGTTAAGTACACGTGTAAAAAAAAAAAAGAAGACTTTTGACCAAATTCTTGGCAATCGCGTACTTTTCGGGGTACGCTATGTGTTAATCCAAGGGATCAGCCACCTATATGTATACCAAATATCATAAATGTAAGAAACATCCACACAAACTTTCCCCTTTATAATATTAGTAGGATGGTAACGTTTAAGAATAAAATAAAGGTTAAACATTTTTAGTACGTAGCTGTATGAATGTGTCCAGCGCTCATCGTGAAATAATAAACTCCATAAACGGTATTTTAATAATACTAGCAATGAACAACGTTACTAATTAATTTCACACAGCTCACTCACTTTTGTACGTTAAGGTGCTGATAGACTTGAGTATTCACTTGTAACAGAACATCGAGCATTCGCCATTTTTATATTTGTCGAACTGAACAACGAGCCGAGCCACGAGTCGAGCCGAGCATAGAGCCCAATATTGCTACGAACATCATGAGCATTCTAGCGAACGGAAGACGGTGGCAAACTAATCTGAATCTAGAATGCTTGCCAGAACGCTCGATAGAATGCTCGCTAAAATGTTCTCGTTATTTTTCTGTGATGTAATATTCGCAAGAATGCTCATTACAAGTGAATGCTCAAGTCTATCAGCACCTTTAGTCGATATGTGACATTTCAATATTTACAAATGCAAGGTTAACGTATCATTAATGTTTGGTATAAATTAACTGAACATTAAAGTGTCTTTAACGTAAAATGACTGAATTAATTTTTATGGTTGTGAATATATTACCTTGATATTTATTCACTGGATTTGCTATCTCTCTATGCTATGATTGATGCCTTGTGTTTATATACCAAAACTAAACGAACACGTAAGCTAAGCAACAGTATTCATCATCATCATCATCATCTCAGTCAAAAGAAGTCCACTGCCGGACATAGGCCTCCCCCCAAACGTTTCCAGTGCGACCTGCTGGCAGCGGCCTGCATCCAGCGGCTTCCTGCGACTTTCCTTAGGTCGTCCGACCACATTGTAGGCGGGCAATAGTATTACTAGTCAGTATTTGGATGGGTTTAAAAATCTCGACTTTCTCCGTACTTCAGATGGCAGCTTAAGCTGTCGAAATTATTATCTACATATAAAAGTCGAGGACCGCTCTTGCAGCCATAGTCAACAGCTTGAAGCTTTGACCGCACGACCGCCCGAAGCAGTTGCAACTGCTCGAACGGTTCGTGTGTAAGCCATGTTAGTTAGTTGGCATGAAAACACCGACATCGACTTACCTCCTGGAAGAAGATTTCAAAGTATTCTAATATTATAAGCGAAAGTGTGGTTGCTTGTTTCCTCTTCTTTCGCGTCGATAGTAACGAACGAATAGACATAATTTTTTTGGGGATAAATTAATGTTATCTCTACTTTTTATCCCGGAAAAAACATCTTTTTCCAACAAAAAAAAATTATGGCAGATCCTCTGGACCATGGGCGAAGCCGCGGGTAACAGCTAGTTGAAATTGATACAAAGAATTACTGATTATCAAACATGCGCATGCGTGCCCTGAGACCGAAGTTCAAATTAAAATGATAATAATCATTTTGCTGAAGTCATGGTCGATATGGATTACTTTACTTGTTTTCTTTTACGTTACTCCCAATAAAATATTTATTTCTATGTTTATTTTAAACGAAAATATGGTCCAACCTTAAGTATTTTTGCATAAAACTGTATGTAACTTACCGTTTACTGTATCACTTGTTTGGGTTTTGCAAACAAAGCGTATTCTATCTATTATTTTTAATAAATAAATTCTACATAATCCACACAGCGTCAGCTGGTCCCAAAGTAAACTAGGCTTAAATGATTCGGGACAAGCCCACCACACATTCCCAACGCTCTGTGTCTTCTGTGGAGCCAGCAACGGCGACCTCAGATTGTCAAGCGATGAAGCTTATTGACGTCCCAGGGGAGAAACTACAGCTGTCTTGGAACTCTTAAAAAAAATATATTACACAGGTGGCAAACAACCATACGGTCGGCCTGATGGTAAGCCGTCACCGTAGCCAATAGACGCTTGCAATACCGGAGTATCACTCACGCGTTGCTAACCCTCCCGACCTTCCCAAGTGGAGCTCTGGAGACCTTACTCACCGTAGGAACACAACATGGCCGAGACCAATGCTAGAATAGATCTTCTGTAAGGTGGAGGTCCTTCCCCAGACGGGCTGCTCCGATTTGAGCGGATTATCCGCTGTACCCTACCTCTCTTAATAACTTTACTCGCAACAAATTTAATCAGAAAGAAGGTAGTCGGGTAGAAAGTATTAAAAGGAGAAGAAGGCTTAACCTGCATGTGTTATGGGTACCAGACAAAGTATATATTATTGTAAATATATACTTTTAATACATAGAAAACATCGAGTCTCGAGAACAAACAAAAATGCCATCACACAAATGTTTGCTCCCGGAATCGAACCCGCACCCTCTGGTGCCGAAGGTAGGATCACTACCAACGCACCATCGGGCTCATCACCATCACATCAACCCATAATCATCCCACTGCAGGGATAAGGGTCTCCCTTCAATCGAAGGTGATTAGCGTTCTCCTTCTGTTCGTACGTCCTTTCGTTGCTGCATTTAAGTTGTTCGTTGTGTTATTGTAAGTTAGTGCTATGTATTTTGTAAATTGGCAAACGAATAAATGTTTTTCTACCTATCTACTCTGCCACGCTGCTCCAATGCGGATTGGCAGAGGCCGATGTTTTCAAAACCACCCGGCTTGGCTTACCGATTGTCATCCATCGACAACAGCCGGTACGGCGGCTTCACGTACACTCCGAAGCACGGAAAAGCTCGAGATAACGAAACCCATCCGAACACTGGTTAGGATCGACGTCGCTTAACTTGCGTGTTCATATCAGGGTGCAACGCTATCGAGCTCCTCCAACGGACTGTCCTTAGACTTTAATGTTTCTCTATAATTAGCAGTATCATTATCATAGCTTCTCATATCTCCTAAATCCAGTTTTAAACTGCTGAATATTTACGATCTATTCAAAACTGTTACAGGCCGTTGACCCACTAGAATAATTGTAGAATTATTCACTAACACACAAAAAGCGTACCTTTTACGGTAATATTTTATGTCCAATAATTATCACCTATTGACCGTCTTTTCATAACGGGATTATTTTGTATGTGAAGGATATTATTTGTTCGAAAGACGTGATTCTGTGTTTAGCTAATATTTTATGTGGTTTATTGCCCAATATTTAATTACTAGCTTTTCCCCGCGGCTTCGCTCGCGGTTAATTTTGTGACATAGATCTCGTTTGACAACAAAACAACCCATAGCGCGACTTGTGGCGTCATCTGTTGCCAGCCCATCCCATACAGTGCCCTCTATAGTAGAAAAAATATTTTCCCATTGGAATGACATACTTTCACGGTATTAAAATTAGCCTATGTTGGGCTGTACCCCTGACAATATATTTAGAAATTTTCATAATGATTGGCTGATTAGTCAAGCAGTGAAGAAATAACAAACAAACAAATAAACAAACTCACTTTCTCATTTATTAGTATGATTGCTTCCCAAACTTATTTTGACTCAACAACAGTTAACAAATGAAAGATGTAACCAGGAAGGGAATTAGGAACGGCTTTTTATGCTAATAAAGTAAGCATCCTCATGAAAATCTGTTATTACTTAGTACAATATAAATACTATTGAGAAATACAAAATTATTAATATTTAGAAAACTTATATTTTATTCAGGATCGTGGTGTGTCGAACTTGCATTATCTTTCGAGCAACATTCCACTGGTTTTTCTGGGATCCTGGAGCTTAAGAAACAGGCCTTGGCTTAGTTCGGGCATCAGTCTCTCTCCGACACTGCCTATACCACCCTATGTTTCTTATAAGAACTGATACTGAAATGACAAAAATACTATGTAAAAATCAAAGAAAGTTTGGGCCTACTATAAAAAAAATATTTTCGGACTCTTTCATTAGTTGACTCCACCTCGGGTGCTTCCCATATCTTGTGTGTGACCCAGTAAAAGTGTGAATCTCTACCCTGAACTCTACCATGACTATTTTGTCATCTGATAATAAAACGAATGAACTTGGTTATTACATCATAATATGCCTAATTTCAACCAATGATTCATTATTATTAGCATGTATTGAATATGTAATGTCAATAAATATATTGGGTTGGCCTATATCCTAAAATTTTGAGGTTGAGGTGTCGATTGGAAAAAACCTAACATAGATGACTATTTATTTACAATGAGTCGAATTGTGTAACTCATGGGTGGGTCTAGTTTTAGGATTTACCCATAGGAAGTGTTATTTGATATAATATTTGACATTATGACTAATAAGCATAAGGATTAGTTCGGATAGAGACGGTATTGGAGATTAAAATATTTTTTATTCGTAGTTAATATAGTGTTTTGAATTATAGTAATAACTAGTATGTATCATAGCTGTTACTCGTGACTTCGCCCGCGTGGTCAATAATAAGAAACTTTTTACCGTCGGAATAAGATGTTTTTCCGTGATAAAAAGTAGCCTATGTATGTCACGTCCAGACATTAACCTGTTCCCAAAAAAACGTATTCCATCTAGTGGTCTGCTTGCTTGTTTTCCAGCTCTATGACATAAAATAAATAAACCTTATTTTAAAACTATTTTAAGTAAGATTCCTCTCTATCGGAACCACAGATTTTGTTATACCACTAAGGTGGCAAACAAGCTAAATATTACTAAATAGTTACATTCGGAACAGGCCCTTAGTTGAGAAAAAAATTAGAATTGCTCATCTTCATATTTTCGTGTTTTCCGCAATTAGTGTCAACCGCAGGTTAAGGCTAAGTTTCCACCAGTACAATTAGCATTTCTGCGCCGTTTCGTAGTGTCGGTTACATACTATTTATAAGTAGCGTCCCAGCTTTGCACGAGTTTTTGTAAGGCTATTAAAAAATATATAGCTTATGTTACCCGGGGGATGGACCTACCTTTCCAACGGTGAAATATTTTTATAAATTGGTCCAGTAGTTTTCGAGTTTATACGTTACAGACAAAAATACAGAACTTTCCTCGTTATAATATTGGTATAGAATAGATGAATTATAGAGGTTACAAGATATTAGAAACAATAGTCGATTTTAACAATTAAAAAAAAAACATCATATTTCTGACAAGGCCAAAACATTCATCACATTTTGTTGATTTAAAGCAAATAAAATTATCATTAAAAACAAGTTTTCATTGTTGTCTAACAACTCGGCAACTGGTTTGGGAATATATTTCAAGTGCATTAAAAAATCCAGTTCATTTCATAGCATGTTTAATTTAAACTATATGAATATTAATTTAACATGTATTTATGTCATCTATACTTCTATACTAATATTATAAAGAGGTAAAGTTCGTGTATTTGTTAAATTGTAAGGGGTAATCTCGGGATCTACTAAACCGATTTTAAAAACTCTTTCACCAATAGAAAGCCACATTATTGCTGAGTGTCATAGGTTATATAAAAAACCAAAAAATAAAAAGGCTTTTAACATTATGCCCAACGAAGTGGGCACGGGTCGGCTAGTTTAAAATATTTTTGATATGCGATAATATGTTATTGCGCCACAGTCCGCTAAAATACATTGATATTATCTATTCTATACTAAAACTAGCTTTTCCCTGCGGCTTCGCTCGCATTAATTTTATGACATAGATCTCGTTTGACATCAAAACAACCCATAGCGCGACTTGTGGCGCCATCTGTTGGCCGATACAGCGCCCTCTATAGTAGAAAAATTATTTTCCCATTGGAACGACATACTTTCACGGGATAAAAAGTAGCCTATATTGGGCTCTGTGGCTCTGTACCCCTAACAATAAGTATGCAAATTTTCATAATGATCGGCTGCTTAGTCTTAGCCGTGAAGGAATAACAAACAAACAAACTCACTTTCTCATTTATAATATTATTAAGGATTATATAGAGGATAGATTGGTATTCAAAATTCAAAACTTTTATTCAGAGAATAGGTTTTCACAAACACGTTCTCTTGTCAGAGTATACAGTAATAAATGATTTGTATAAATTAATCTACTCTATAAACTACTACCATTTCGGAAACAAAAGCAATATTTTTGTTTGTATCAAATAAACTCGAAAAAGTAGTTTTTCGAGTTTATTCGATACAAACAAAAATATTGGATCGATTTCAAAAATTCTTTCACCATTGGGACGGGATATTTTAACCCCGTGTAACATAAGCTATACTATACGTAGAATTACTAGTAACCCTAAGTTATATTTTTTTAAATTAGAGATCCTTAGTGAAACACGTGCGAAGCTGGGACGGGGCGCTAGTAACATAGTAATATGTATAGGTATCGTTTCGTATAGATCTTATTAAGTTAGTACCTACACTGCCTTTAATGGCATGCACCAACTCTCCAATTCAAGACTCTAGTCACTAGTGTCTAGTGTAGTCAAATGAGCCCTGATTTGACCATTACACTTTCAAAAGAGAGTGTGTGACTATTTAACGACGGGCGGATATTAAGGGGATATGTGAAAAAAAGAAGGGTCCTTAGAAACCAAATATCTTCTAAACTACTAAAATTTAGACCTAGATTTTTGGATATGTATTAATTCATCATATAATCGAAATTTTGGAAAGAGCCAAAACACGATTGTGACACATTTCCTCGATAGAAAAAAAATCCGAAGTAACCTCTGTTTTTTCTTCAGAACTCTTGTAACTTCTAAACGGTAAATAGTAGAAATTTTAAACTTCATATAAAGAAAGACATTAATGTTTTCTAGAGACTGTAAAGACAAATTTTTAAAAACTCAATTAATGAATTTTAAATAAGCCTAAATGTGTTTTGGCGCTTACGACGTTAAAAATTCGCCGTGTTCACGGTGTCCCATCTCTGTCTCTCGCAAGAGGGATTGATATATGCGTCGCACGGGTGGGGCGGGCTCAGTCGGCCGCTTACTCTTGTCTGGGACGGATCTACGTTCGTCGAGATCTCGCGCGCAACCCATCGAAATAATATTATTACGTATAGAAATGACAGCGCCTTCAAATTTTGGCGCCGCGTTCGGCCGTGCGGGGCGCGCCCCTCCCTGGCCCCGCCCCCAACCGAGTCATAGAATATGACATTACTACGCAGGGGCGACACTTTGTTTATATTCTGCCTATTGGACATCTAACTGATTATTTTATTTTATTACAATATTTTATTTTACTTAATAGAATAAACTTAATAGAAAATAGGTATAATATTAGCTTTATAGGTAGGAAGCTACATTACATTTTTGTTCTTAACTTAATATTAGTCAAAAATAAACTGAGATTAAATCAAAACTTTATAATGAAGCTATTTATATATTGAAGTATTTTGTAATATATGCAATAACTAGGAGACGGTCGCCTGCCAGACAAGACAACTCCTCTTGTTGAATGGTAACGTATCTTTACTCCGAAACTTGTTTGCCCGAATTTCATTTGTTCGAAAATGGTTGGTCGAAATTTAAAATGCTGTTTCGTTTTCCATCTTTTTGTTTTCTAGAAACTATTTTTTTTACTTAGTAACTTTATCCACATTTACGTATTTTTTACCTACTATATAAAAATATTTTGGAAATATAGTTTAAAAAATCAATATTTAAATTACATATTATTTTAAAAAAAGAATTATGAAAATCGGTCCAAAATTGAAGGAGTAATCGGCGGACCTCCAAAAAAAAACAATGAAACATAGAACCTCCTCCTTTTTTGAAGTCGGTTAAAAAAAAAAGCAAAAAATGAATATAGACATTAAGCAATGTGGTTTGTTTATAGACGAACAATATCCGTTTTTAGGGGCCACGCCTGATGGAATAGTTTTAACGCATAATATGCTTGTAGAAATTAAGTGCCCCATAGCACCGTTCAAGATTGGGATTGATAGGGCTATATATAGCACTAAACAAAATGCATTTTTGGAAAGAAGACAAAAATACTGGAAAAATATACATTAATAAAAAATCTGATTGGTTCTTTCAAGCACAGGGGCAAATGCATATTAGTAAATTTCCAAAATGTTTATTAGCTGTGTGGTATGGGGAAAATAAACTAAAAACAGAAATACTCCATAAAGATGATCAGTTTTGGAAGACGAAAATGGAACCAAAATTATTATCTTTTTATTATGATTGCTTGCTACCAGAGCTTGTAGATCCTCGGCATACAAGAAATATGGCAATTCGTGAGCCAAGTTATGTCATTCGTAAAGGTAAAGAAAATAAAAATGTTGACACAAATGAGACAAATGCGGGTTGTAATAATGAGAAGATTATTGCCTTAGAGAAATTTTAAAACTATAACTTTTAAAATTTCTCTAATGCTTTATTATTAGTTCTTTTATAAATAAAACGATTTAAAAAGTACGTGATTTGCATCTAATTAGAATTTATTATTAATTAATTATATTCTAGACAACATTTTCGTATATTTCAAAATTGGCTCAGCCTGTAGTGTGGTACTGCATATGCACAGTCTTCAGAAGAAGCCACAGAAAATTTTCATAACATAACTTTGAATAAGTATTTGAATGAAACGATGAACATTCCTTATTATAACAGCTTTAGTATGTAATCCCATTGTTTTATCATTTTACTAAAATATTCCTTACAATGACATTAGCTCTTAGACTATAAAGTAAAACGCAGTGTGTGTAATGTTTTATTCGATTGCAAAAAATATTTTGTTTGTCTGTAAAACTATTTAAAATTTAATATGTACTTATGTAAGTAATTATTTTGCTTATTTATCAATATATTTAGTTATAGACCAAATATCGACTGTCTTGTATTTCATAACTAATATTAAAATAAATAGACACAGGTATTCATTTACTTTATTAGTTAAGATAAACTTAAATAGCTACTAAACAAACAATAACAAGTGAACAGCGAAACGTATCGTATTTCCGACGAAAGTATTTTCAAAACTTCGCGGGAAAACGGCGGTCCGGCCGGCACGCGCGCGAGTGCAGCGCCGCCGCGGCGGCACTCGCGCAACTTTTGGCTAGGCCCCGCCCCTTTCGTTTCAATTATTTTACGGCATAGCGTCTTAAATCTATATATATAAAAATGAAACCCGTTTTCCGTTGTCACGACATAACATGAAAACGGCTTGACCGATTTGGCTGTTTTTTTTTTGTAGTTTTCTAATACTCTGTACAAGGTTCTTACGGAAAAAAATATTAAGAAAATCTCTCAGAAAGATTGAAAAAAAAACGAAACAGTACCCGGGCGAAGCCGGGCCGTGCAGCTAGTAATAAATAAATATATAGGGACAATTCATACAGATTGAGCTAGCCCCAAAGTAAGTTCGAAACTTGTGTTATGGGATACTAACTCAACGATATTATATTTTATAACAAATACATATATAGATAAACATCCAAGACCCGAGGCCAATCAGAAAAAGTTCGTTTTTCATCATGACCCGATCGGGGATCGAACCCGGGACCTCCTGGGTGGGGGTCTGGCGTGGCAACCATTACGCCACGGAGGTCGTCCGTATTGTTTACTTTATTGTTTTTATTAACATTGAATGATGTAGCGTTACAAAATATTATGGTATACTTATGCAATGGTCACATTCGGTTTACGCAATAGGCCTCTGCTCCGGCGCACAGCTTTCACTCCAAAGAATAAAGACGATGTTCGTACTGTAAACTAAACTGAGCTGCTAAATGCTGTTTTTCTTTGGCCCATGGGAACCGCCATTTTCTGGGATTCTCAATTCGTGCTCTATCGTATATTTTCCACCATATTCTATATCTATGTACCTAGTACCTACTCATTATAGACAAGTAAATATTGTGAGGTTGTAGGGTAATTCCTCGAGGTTATAATCTCTGGATTTTATAAAGTACTAGAGAAACCCGCGCAACTTCGTGTGCGTTTATCCTTTCCCGTGGGAATTTCAAAAAATCCTTTCATATCGGTTGCCTACATCATACACCACACTTTTCAGAACACACCCAAAAAATTGTCATATGTATAGTTTCTTTTTTTTTCTATTTTTATACTTCTCATTACAATCTTTGGAGTGGGCGTTTATGAAATACGCTAGCCCGACCAGTAAAGAGCCACCCTTTTACAGAATATTGACGTGAAGCAGCAATGCGTTTCGTTCGGGGAGTGAAATATCCGAAATTCTTGTTTGTCACCTTTGTGGTATAAAAAAAATCTAACTCATTCCTTATACTATTTCTCGCTATATCTTGTTTTATCCTGTTAAAGGTCGGCAACGGGTTAGGGACCCTATAATCTATATGCTCCATAGTCGACGGTAATCACCTAATATCAAATGATCCATATTCCTGAGCTTGCTTTCCAACCACTTCCGTAAAAAAAATGTATAAGTATATCGGTAATTCAATACCTACAACCTCAGCCTACAACAACACTACGAAATAATAGAGCGAGTCGACGTAATGAGATTTCCTATAAGTGAGAAAGAGACAATATCAAAATGTATGCCATTTAACCATTGACCAATTTAACTTGAACCCTGTCCAATATTATAAAATTTAATATTTTATTACTATTTATTATCGATGAATATGATTCAGTCCGCTTTATACATAGTTAGAATTTTAGCTGTTTTTCCGATATCACAAACAGAATAAAATAGACGACATTATGATTGAATACTCACAATTTAATAATTACATGACAGATGATACACTTCACTTCACGGATGTGTCAAAATGAAATGCAATTGAAATCAAAAGCACTAAGGAGTATGAGTATTGATATCAACTCGAAGAAAATTACCCACAAAATACATTTTTTTAAGAATTTCAATAAAATAAGAATCACATCTTCCATCAATTCTCTTAAACAATTTTTATGCAAAATTTGAAGTAGATTGGACCAAGAAATCAAGTTGTCCCATAGTAACTTTACCCCCCTTTTTACCCCCTTATAGTTCGAATTTCGAAAAATCCTTTCTTATCGGACGCCTATGTCTTATAATAGTTCCACCTGCCAAATTTCAGATTTTTACGATGAGCGGTTTAGGCTGTGCGTTGATTCTCAGTCAGTCAGTCAGTCAGTCAGTCAGGACAAAGCATTTTATATTTATAGATTCTACCAATATAAAGCCACGTTATTTCTGAGTGTCATACAACCAGTTACTGAAACGTATTTTTAAATTTGATAATACTAATTAAACTCTTTATTGCATCAAAATCAAAAAAAGAAAAACATAAAGCAATCAAAGAAAACTATTTCAATAGGCGGCCTTATCGCAGAGCAATTTCTGCAATGTCATTAAATTTTAGCTGACACCGTCAAACGTTAAAGAAGAAAAAAGGACGGGTTGCACTCCAGGAGTGCCGGCAGAAGTGAAAACTTAAACATCAACATCCTCTCCATCCGTCTCGCTTTTTCGATCAGGCTACGGATCTAACGCGAGATCCGACGCAAGTTTAACATTTTTTACCCATCTAAAAAAGTGCCAAGCGCCGCTTAAGAAGTTTTCACTTCAAAAAAATAGAGATATCTTGAGACTTACTGCGGAATTAAAATTACAATGCGTTTCTTAACCTGTCGGTCGTTCATCCATGATAGCACTGAATCCAAGGTGGCATGACACCAGTTCCTAAGTAGTTGACACCATTTGCGGGTATAACGCGAAATGAAAATAACAAAGATAACATTCACTACTTGTATTGTTGACTTTAACTTGTGTTGAAGTTGTATTTAACACCTTTGTGATGTTTATAATGAAAGTGGTTTAATTTAACGAAAGTTTAATTTGCACAAGAGTTTATTTGACGACAAATCTTTCATCTCTTTGTGTCAAGTCAATGGTGACATCATTCTTATCAAGAGGTGTGAGATTTTTACTTCATTATTGTATTAACCTGCTGTCCTGATTAAGGTTTATTTATGCTGCTTGTACTGATTATTAATTAATGATTTATTTATTAAATTACCACAACGTTATTACAGGGGCCCGATTCTACTAACACAAATGCACCAATGGACTCTCAATGGTGTCTCAATCGTGTCTCAAAAGAATGCCGATAGTGTATCAGTGGAATAGTTTTTGACATTTGTTATGGACTTAAACAATAACATAATGTTTAACTTATTATTTAAGTCCATAACAAATGTCAAAAACTATTCCACTGATATACTATAGGCATTTTTTTGAGACTAGAATCGGGCCCCAGGTTATTTTTTCATTTTTATACCACAAAGGTGGCAAACAAGCATACGGTGGGCCTGATGGTAAGCCGTCGCCGTAACCTATAGACGCTTGCTATACCGGGGGTATCACTCACGCGTTGCCAACCCTCCCAACCCACCCAAGTGGAGGCTCTGGAGACCTTACTCACCGTAGGAACACAACGTAACATGGCCGAGACCAATGCTATTTAGCTACGATATTCTGTAAGGTGGAGGTCCTTCCCCATACGGGCTGTTCCGATTTGAGCGCGCCCTACCTCTCTTAAATTACCAATTTTAAAAAATTAAAATCATCGTCATTGTATCAACCCCTAATTATTCCACCCACGGTTTCGCCCGCGTAGTCCAGAGGATCTGCCATACTTTATTTTATCCCGTGGGAATAAGATGTTTTTCCGAGATAAAAAGTAGCCCATGTCACTCTCCAGGCCTTAACCTATCCCGCAAAAAAAAAAGACAATTCGTTCATTATTTTCGACGTGAAAGAAGTACAAACAAACATACTTTCAAGGATTTCAAACTTTTATTCAGAGAATAGGTTTTATTTAACAAACACGTTCTCTTGTTAGAGAGCACATACAGAAATAAGTTATTTGTGTAATTAATCTACTTTATAAACTACAAGCTTTTTTGCCCGTCGTTCCCGTGGGAACCACATTGAATTTCGGGATAAGCTATAGCCTATGTCACTCCCTGATAATGTAGCTTTCTACTGGTAAAATAATTTTTGAAATCGGTCCATATATATATGGACAATTCATACAGATTGAGCTAGCCCCAAAGTAAGTTCGAAACTTGTGTTATGGGATACTAACTCAACGATATTATATTTTATAACAAATACATATATAGATAAACATCCAAGACCCGAGGCCAATCAGAAAAAGCTCATATTTCATCATGACCCGACCGGGCATCGAATCGGGGACCTCCTGGGTGGCGGTCTGGCGTGGTAACCATTACGCCACGGAGGTAGTTTCGGAGTCTATTTAATGCAAACAAACAAACAATCAAATCTTACCTCTTTATAATATTATTACCTACCATATCGCATTTATCATATTAGTAGGATAGATAATTAACATTTTTATTATTATTTTCCAGGTGGTCGGTCACAGGGAAGGGCTGGAGATGATGGAGTCAGCTGATCCCCTGGTGTTACTGGTGCTACTGCCCACCATCCCAGTGACGCTCATCAGCGCCAAGATGTACAACTGGGAGGACTCAGTACTCCTCTTCCTGAGGAAGTACTGCGCCAAGGTGCCGATTTTGGCGTATATACTGCCATTTGGCAAGTGAGTAATACTTCTTTAATTGTTAACCCTTAACTTACTACAGGGGCCGTAACACGATCTTTTATAACTATCCATAAACGATTGTGTAAACAATACGTCGCCTTACATCATGTATTGCGCTGTCTCTTACTCAGCGGTTCTTGTTTTGTTTTAAGCGGTCATGGTAGGGGCCCAGGTCTACAGTCAACAAGAGAAAGCCGGGGCCGTCAATGTGATATATTTTTTTCTAAATATTGCACAAAGGAATTTTCTAGAATTATTTATCGGCACTTTAAGGTGATCCGATTCGGTCCGCGCGGGAAATTCAAATTTTTGTTTTTTTTTACAAATTGCATCTCAATCATTGATAGAATTTTCATGAAAATTGATTTGACGACAACAAATACAATATATCTATTGAATAATTATCATACAAATTATAAATATTGGCTCTTCTCATTATGAATGTGCATAATGCATGTTTATTGGGAAAAAGATGCATCGTGGACATTCATAATAAGAACAGCTAATATTTATAATTTATTTGATAATTATTCAGTAGATATATTGTATTTGCTGTCGTCAAATCAATTTTCACGAAAATTCTATCAATGATTGAGATGCAATTTGTAAAAAACCCCAAAAAATTTGAATTTCCCGCGCGGACCGAATCGGATCACCTTAAGCTATCGATCCTGCCTGACTTGACGCGTGAGTCATGTTAAATCAGTGATCATCAGTTCGCCTGAAAACACACAAAATGATGATAAGAAACATTACGATTTCCAAAACATTAACAGCAATTTTCCGAAACGCATTTTAAAGTTAATAACATAATAAATTATAGCTGTCACTGTCAAACTAGAAAAGTGAGATTAAAGGTCACAGCACACATATCAACTCGGAAAGGAATCGTAACCGTATCACCTCGAGCAGTTCAGTATTGTTTGTATGAAACTTCCTATTGCAACGCACACTAATCAGAATCGTAAGATAGATAGATAGATAGAATAAGCTTTATTTGCAACACACAATCAATTAATACAGTAAACAGTAAAAGTTACAAACTAGTGTATATGCAACAAGGCGGCCTTATTGCTCAAAGCAATCTTTTCAAGGCAACCTTAGGGTAACGAATTTTTGCATGAAGTGGGCAGGGCTAGCAAGATGTGTAATAAACAGCAGGACATAACAATATATCTACAATAAATAATTTATATATATAATATATAACAAGTTTAAATACAATATTACAGATATATATATATATATATAATATATATATATATATATATATATATATATATATATATATATATATATAATTATCAATATATAAAACTAAAACAATACATAAATACTTGTATAGTACAATATATACAAAATAAAATGTCGTTTTTATACAAAGAATTTAGTGTGAAAGTAAATAATTTCGTATCGTAACGTGATCGCTTCGCCTCGGGAAAGCTCAAGAACGAAGGCGATACGGTTACGATCCGATTCCGAGTTGATATGTGTGTTTTGTCCCATAATGTGAATTAAAATTAAAAAAATGCGTTTTGACTGTACGACTGGTAGGATATGCTACTTAAATTTCCAAGAATCCAAATTTTCTAACGGTCAAACTTCAATTTAATTTGAACTTTAATAATGTTACATTGTTCTTATATTATGCTAACTACGCAAAGGTTTTCTGCTAAAAACTAATTGAAATTAGCCTGATGGGCTGTCCACTATACAATGTAAAGTTGGATATGCACTCGAATATACGGAAACGTGATATAATTTCAATGCCAATGTTCTGGTCTTATCGCTAAGTAATTATCAATGTATGCCACGTGCAAATGCACATACAGGTTCCCATTATGTAGATCATCATACTAATATTATTGGCTTGACTAATCAGCCGATCATTATGAAAATTTTTATATATATTGTCAGAAGTACAGAGCCCAACATAGGCTTTTTATCCCGTGAAAGTATGTCATTCCAATGGGAAAATATTTTTTCTACTAAACATGGCGCTGTATGGGATAGGCGACCGGCCAACAGATGGCGCCACAAGTCGCGCTATGGGTTGTTTTGTTGTCAAATGTTATGCTTGGGATTTCTCCGTGTGATCACGAGAATAACCGTAATTGAACTAAAGTGACGTAGTCCAATGAATAAGTACACAGTGATGGCAGTGGGCTGGCCATGTAAACTGCTGCAAGAAATTGCAGACAGTTCTATCCGACAGCAACTTGCAAGTGTAAACTACATAGCGAGTTGCGTTAGGCGGGTTTTTGAGTCGCGCTGACCGTCGGCGCTGACATTAAAATGTATTTAGCAACTCTAAACCAGCCTGAAATCGCAAGACAGTTTTTGTGAGTTCTCTCTCGCGTTTTAGTTTTATCTCCTATAAAACCAGGATCAACAACGGCGACTTCATATTGACAATAAGCAATAAAGCTTATTGACGTCCCGGGGGAGAAACTACAGCTGTCTTTGAACTCACGATGAATTTAATCATAAAGATCTATACTAATATTATAAAGAGGAAAGATTTGTTTGTTTGCATTGAATAGGCTCCGAAACTACTGGACCGATTTCAAAAATTCTTTCATCACTAGAAAGCTACATTATCAGGAAGTGACATAGGCTATAGCTTTTTCCGAAATTCAATGTGGTTCCCACGGGAACGGGTCAGGAACTTCACGCGGACAAAGCCGCGGGCAAAAAAGCTAGTATATAAATAAATACGAATAATGATGACTCTGTCTGTATTATGATGATGATGACTCTGTATGATGATGATGATGACTCTGTATGATGATGATGATGACTTTGTATTTATTTAATTAACTTGTTTTTAAATGTAAATTTCAGTGTGGAAGGCGACAGAGGAGCCATAGTACCAGGGCAGCAGAACCAGCAGAATCCAAACGGGAACTCGCATTTGTCGCCAACGAGAATATTCTGCTCGGCACTCCTACTTCCGACCATTTCGACAATCATAGGAAAAATTTTCTTCAGATCAATACAAAATAACCTACATAGGACCATATTAGGTGGTTTAACTTACGTAACTATAAAAGGGGCTTTAAAAATATATCACAAACAAATGTTATATATAAGGCATTCTAGTAGGAAAATACTAGATTACACAGAGTCAAATTTAAAATTGTACAGAAGCACGGCGACCTCAACGACTTCTGACGCCTTGTCAACGTCCAGGGATGAAGCAGAGCAGGCAGTCTAGAAATAATATAATGTATTTATGTGTACATAATTGTGTAAAATCCCTAAGCCCGTTCGCCCACGAAGCTATTCACAATTCGAGCGTCATACGCGTATACTAGTCGTGACTAACTAGCTTTCATACAAATTCGCCTATCTCCGCACAGGACAATATGTCGTGTGGACGGTTCAAGTTAAAATGAACGAATGTAGACGTATAGATAGCCCTGTGTGCGAACACAGGCATAAGAGAGTTGCATGCAAGGCATGGTTGCGTCGCAGTCGCGTCGCTTCATTTGGGTAGCGTCGTGGGGGAATGTTCTAATATTTTTTTCCAACACTTGTCTACTACTGTTGTGGTTTTTTTTGGGAAACGAGCGGAAGGCTTATGGATTTATTGGGAAATTCACTTCGGTGACGTTTCGGACTTTTGGGGGCTAGAGTATTATGTAAGGCAAAAGTACCCTTTTAAAGAACGAAGGGCCAGTTTCGCGCGTCCCGAATAGATTAGGCTGATTTCAGAGTCAAGCTTTTGAACCGCGCCGTCCAGACTCGCGCATTGTAATTACATTAGATAATAGCCGCGTTTCATAGTTAGTCAATTCAAACCGTTCGTGAAACACGCAGCGTCGGCCATCTGCCGAAACGCGAAACTTAAACTCGTAACACAGCGGTCCGCAGGTCAAGCGAGCGCTTCAAAACGCGCTAATCAACGGTGCGTCTCGCCGGCGTCACTTCTTCCTCTTCTTTCTCAATTAATGGCGTTTCTGTCGTGTTTTAACGACACACAATTTCGCCAATGTCGAGTATTTTAAATGGACACTTTTTAAACAAAAAAAGTACACTTTAAAAAGACAACGTTGTAAGGTGAGGATCCGAGGTCGCCATCTTGACGACCTTCGTTGACAAGGCGGCGATCTCGAATCCGCCGGGGTCACTCCAGTAGAGCTATTCTATTATATTCCGCTTTCGAGTTAACAAATGAGTCATATAATATCAAAGGCGGTGTCCACAGATTGGAACTTCTCGTGAGAGGAAAAAAACCCATAATCTGGTAAGAATAAATGTCTCGGGTACAAGTGGCGGGAATATGACGTTTGACAAGTCACGTGATCACGATTTGGTGCGAAAACTCGACCGTTTATAGGTAGTAATGCCCAAATTTTGAAAAATAGATTGGACATTGCCGGGTTTGATATTACACTGGTGGACATTTCCGGTTTTGATCAAGACGGGACAAAGCCATCTTGACTCCATACTGAATGCTGCTCTCTGATTAGTTGCTGTGGACCGTCCACTCTTTCATTGGACGAAGCCATCTTTGACGTTGATAGTCATGGACAATGCCGACTTTGTTGTGAATGATGGCGTTTGAAGTGTAATTTTAAAGGGATAAAGCTGGCTTTGATTCAAACTTATTTTAGCCATAGACAATATGAATACAGACTAAAAAACTGCATTCAAATCTCAATTTTCACCTTGGGTGGACATTGCCGGCTTTGATATTATATGACTCAAATGATGCTTAGAGAATAGCTCTACTGATATCAGTCTTTTTGTCAAATAAGACAAGTTTTGACAGCGCTAGTATGCATTTGATGTTTCTTAATTGGCAGTTAGCCTATTCGGGACTTCAGCAGGTGAAACGGGCACTAATTAAATTTAATTAATTTCCACTGTCAATTGATATTATTATAGTCATTTCATTAAAAGTTGAGTTGTTATGGTTGGTTTCTTAAATAAAAAATTAAAATTAAATTAAGTTATATTCAAAATGTAAAGTCATTATTGTTACCAAAAGAAAGGCACAAATCAATAAAAAATGTACTGAAATTGTTTGTAAAACGATACAGGCTTTTTTTAAAGCCTCTACAACAAATAAGGACGTGATGAGATCTTACACTGGCGTAGACAAGTATAATAGGGGCGACTGTGTCCCATCTGAGAGTTCTCATCTGAAAGTAGCTTTTTAAATAAGCACTTTCTTTAGTCAGAGACCACAGAGCAACCCCAATGGAGTCCGCAATGCCCATTTATTGTTTGAAAACGACATCGCCACAAGTGCGGGGTGCGGGGAGAACGAACTGTGTTCTGATTGGGCAGGTCAAGGACACGTCATGTCGTAAAACAAATTGGTGCAATTTGATTGGTGGGCGTGTCATCACTATTAGTAGTTGTACTGCAAAAGCGGGGGCCCTGCTATGTGGTCTCTATTGGGGGTGCTCTGTGTCAGAGACAGTACGTATACAATAATAAATTATGTATTTGTGTAATTACTCTGTAAGCTCCCCTTATAGAAACCTTAAAAGAGAAATGCAAAAAAAAAATACGTTATCTACATTGTGCAAATTATTCCAGTGAGTTTAATTGGATTTTTTTTACGACTATATTTTGTTACTAAAAATTTTTTTGTAGGGTACTTCGTCCTTTTCGACATCAACTGTGAATTGATTTTATTATAATTAGTTCATATACCATGACAATATAATGGTGGGTTCAGACTGCTGTAATGTAACATGTCATGTAACATGCAATGTAAAGAAAGAAAGAAAATACATTTATTCTGCACAGCACATGAGACACAAGACAACAACAGCATTTTACACACACAAACAGACAGAAACATTCACACAAAACAGTTACACATTAAAACAAAATACAAGTACCTAGCCAATGAAAAAATTATGTGCCTCACAGCCGCACAGAATGTATCGCGCAATGAAAGAATTTTCCGTACGCATAAGGCTGTTCTGTGAGGAGCTTGATAGCGTCGCTGTGTGTCGCACTCTGATATGAACACGCAAGTTAAGCGTCGTCGACCCTAGCCAGTGTTTGGATGGGTTGAATCTCGAGCTTCTCCGTGCTTCGGAGGACACTAAGCCGTCGGTCCCGGCTGTTGTAGATGGATGACAGTCGTTGGCCTTAAGGCGGTTTATCGGGACAAGCCCACCACACATTCCCAACACTGTGTCTCCTGTGTAGCCAGGATCAACAACGGCGACCTCAGATAGACAATAAGCAATGAAGCTTATTGACGTCCCGGGGAATAAACTACAGCTGTCTTGGAACTCACAACGAATTTAATCAGAAAGAAGATAGTCGGAGTAGGAAGTATTGAAAGGACTTCCCTCCTTAACAACTACGTGAGAAACAGCAATTAAGGCGGTTTGAAAACACCGGCCTCTGCCAATCCGCATTGGAGCAGCGTGGCAGAGTACGCTCATCACCTTCGATTGAAGGGAGACCCGTATCCCAGCAGTGGGATGATTATGGGTTGATATGATGATAAGGTTCTTTTTGTGCGCGTAGTGTGCACGGTTCGTGCGTACAGGCGTCCACAGTATGGGAATTTTGTTATGTTGCATATTACGTTACAGCGGTCTGTACGCACTATTACTATATTAATGTCATTGAAAATGGGGCGTCATAAGGTCCGTTGGAAGGTCTTCCTTACTGTAATGTATATTCTGACACCAAGATTTCCCACTGACATTCAATGACAGTACACGTGAACTATGTGTAGGAACATTTTTGTTCTACTCTGTGCTTTATGTGCGCTAGCCTTAATAATTCTTTTAGAGCTGACATACATGGGACTGCTCGAGCAGTTAGCTATCGATCAACATTCACAAACCGCTCTTGCAGCCACAGTTTGAAGTTTTAACCACACGATCGCCCGATGCAGTTGCAACTGCTCGAGAGCGGATCGTATATGAGTGTACTAGTGAAACCCGCGCAACTTTGTTTGCGTGAATTCTTTTATACACAGCAGTCCTATTATTCCCGTTCCCGAGGGAATTTCGGGATAAAAAGTACCCTATGTGTTATTCCAGGTTAGTCTACCCGTGTACCAAATTTCATTAAAATCAGTAGTTTTTGCGTGAAAGAGCAACAAATATACATACATACATACATACATCCTCACAAACTTCGCCTTTATAATATTAGTAGGATGCAGAAGACTGTAGTTCACTGTGCAGTCGAAGCCTGAAGCAGTTCATCCTGACTGCTTCAAGCAGTCCGTGTATGTCGTCCCTTAGCTTTAATATCCTCACACAATGCCTAAAGGCAATTATTTTATGGACTGATGTATTAAAAGCATAGGATTGTTTTTAAATTTACGTTTAGCCAAATAAATGCCTGTCTTCTGAATTATATTTAAACGTGTACATATATTTTTTGATGTAATTACGTAATGGGATGTTATGTAAAAAGGATCTAACTTACATTATGGAAATTTTCCGCTTCTTTATATGTAATGTTCTGCGCTCCTGCAATATTAGGTGCGTATGGAAGAGATTTCCGCTTCATTAAATGAAATGTTCTGCGCTCCTGCGATATTAGGAGTGAATAACATTTTATTTGAAAAAGAGAAAATACGTTTTAAGTGTAATACAAAATTATGCTTGAATTGTTTTCAAAATTGTGTAAAAAGCAAAGGTATTTTTGTAATTTGGGACCTCTTAACCCGCATTAAGTTTTATAAATTAGTAACCTAACGGTGGTCCACAACGACTTTTTGTACCGCTTCATTAGGGATACAGTCGCGAGTACTCATCGATACAGTCGCTAGCCTGTCTTTTTCGAACGCTTTTCAAATAAAATATGACGTAGAAGCGCGTATTGAAAACGCGCGACTGCATCACTATAGATCGTTCACAATTATTTTACCTCTGACAGATGTAAAACCAAGTTTAAAACCCTCAAAATTAGCAGTCCGTCTATATCGGCTTGCACATTAAGGTGGGTCCAGATATGACCTTTTGTCCGTACCGTACCATGTCTCGTATCAAGCGTCGCGGTCCAAAAACTCTGGACGCAAAGTAAAAATAGCCCGTATCTCAGTAAAGCCTTTGAACGGGGCGAGAAAACCGACTCGCGATGGATCGGAGCATACCTGTCTCCTTATCGCGATGCCGCACTGTTCCGGACGGGCGTCCAAACTAGCGTTCTGGATCGCAACGCTGCTGATACAAAACGGAGATACGGTACGGGCAAAAGATCATATCTGGACCCACCTTTATTCTGCTACAGAACTTCCTGTGACACTTATTTTGATTGTTTTAAATATATTTAATACATCTGTTAGAGGTAAACTGTGAACGGAGAATACAGTCACCTCCATAAATATGTATTCACTTTAGTACATTGTCACTATAACATTGTTGACATATTCACTCAAAGCCTTAAGTAATTGAAATGATATACGAAAGTGACAAGGCGCTAATGTGATTACATATTTATGGAGGTGACTGTACAAAAAGTCGTGGTAAAATAATAATATAGATAAAACCCTGTAATTATAGAGCGTTATGTTGAATGTCGCCAAGAAAAATGCAATTTTTAATTTACACACATCTGTACATATAACATTGTTAGCTTATATATAACTTTATTGTGATATATGTGGTAGATATAAATGGCTCTAATAGTTAAATTATAGTGATTGGTAAATTTTTTATATCTATTTTCACCACTTACTAATGTTAGACTATTCACGATGACCCACTACTTTATGCCATCACATGTCACTAACAGCCAGTTTCAGAAACGCTTTTTAAAGTTAATGACACATTAAAATGTAACTGTCAAACTAATAAAGACGATAAGAGATAGCTTGAGAATTATTCTGAAACGCATTTGTAAAGATGACGCATTAAATTAAAGCTAACTCTGTCTAAACGAATGAAGACAAAAAGAGATGGTTAATAAAATATTGCGGATTAAAATGCATTTCAGAAACTGGCTGTAAGTCTCCTACACGTTGGACATATCACAATTTGATACCCTATGTTGATATATCCAACAATTTATTCTTGACCTTTATTAATTGACTTCGCTAAAGGAAGACATTCTCAAAACAGGTAAATAGTGAAAGATGGCCACAGGATTGTATAATTTCCGAAAGATTGGCCAAATAGAGTGCCTTGGATTGTAGGGATACTTCACGTCAAGTATGGGATATACGCATGCGGGCTTCCACACGCGGGTGAAACCTACGTGATCGTAACAGGACCATTTATGTTAATATATGACATGCGGGCACTACGCACGCGGGTTCCATTCGCACGCGTGTGAAACGCACGTGCCCTTAAAAATAAATGAAATGCGGGCACTATACGCACGCAGGTTCCATCAGCATGCGGGTAAAAACCGCGTGAGACTAAGAGCAATTATCAAGAATTGAAATGTTTACATAATTATGACAGATAACCTAGAACTTTATTACTCTATTTTGCTGTATCACGCTGAAGAGTAATACTGATTCGCATTAATTAAAGGTTATGCCTATACCTACGTACAAACATTAAAAAAACCATTATATTATATTGGTATAGATTTCCGCTATCAACAATTTATTGTATAGTAAAAATATTGTAATATTTTGGTAATGATATTAAACTCTACACTTGAGCAGCCTTGTTATCAAAATCATTGTGACGTTGATTACGTGCGGACGTCCACGACGGTCGTTTTTTTATACGTGACGTGGAAAAATAGACAATACAATAGAAATCAATTAAATAAACATTCTTGGACGAATCACAACGCCATCTAGTCCCAAACTAAGCAACCAAGCTTGTACTATAGGGTATTAGATTGCTGATAAATATACATAAATACTTTTTTTGGGAAATAAATACTATATACAAAGAAAACGACAAACGAACACCAGGCATGTCAATGCACGGCCTCTAGGCTTCTAAATTTACGAGCTGAGCTCTTGTCGGTGTAGCAGCCTGTAAATCTCTTGTGCCAGCTCTTTCAACTCTGTAAGACAGGACGACGCCTGCCTTTACGACTCCAGGCTTAATACGTTAAAACGGACATTCGCAGACGTAAACCGCATCGTACGGATCCTAGACTATTATGGATTTATTTTATTTACTGTAGGTAATAATACAAGCGGAAATTAAAAAGGAAACATGACTAACGACAATGGCCTGACCTGGCAATCATGCTATGACTATTGTTATCGATCGTGCGTGTCAGTTATTGACCGTCTTAATACAACAGGAAGGTGATCACGTGAAAACATACCGTTTCAGCGTGTGTGGGCTCTAACATCGCACACCTACATCTAATCTGACAACTCAAAATAGGGCAAAACATGCCGTAAAAATATAATTATCTTTCTGCAAACATACTATTTTCATACAAAAAATAATTGTTTTGTAAGATGAAAAAAAAGATACTGCATTTCTCCCTTTTCAAATTAGTTGTCCGAGTTTTGATATAGGTGTGCGTTGTTAGAGCCTCCGCCATCACGCTGTTATCAAGCGTCACGCTGAAACTATATTTTTTAAATATTTTGCTGACGGTCATCGGGACTAGCCCACCACACATTCCCACCGCTGTGTCTCCTGTATAGCCAGGATCGACAACGGCCAATAAGCAATGAAGATTATTGATATCTTGGGGGAGAAACTACAGCTGCCTTGGAACTCATAAGGAATTTAATCCGAAAGAAATTAGAAATTAGGAAGTATTGAAAAGACTTAAAAGACGATCATTGGGTTTTGTATAAAAACCCAAGTCTTTATTAAAACCGATACTTTCAGTAGCTTGATTTTAATCAAATCTGATAATCTTTCTTGGCCGATTGGATAATTATCGAAAAATAGATAAAACTGAAAACTACGTTTGAAATGGCAACCTTTTTTGTTTGGATTCGTTCTCTTATCTATTGAGACTTTAGCTTCGATTAAGTAACTTTTGATAGCTAATTGATTGTCTGTCTAAAAATAACTTTTTGCGACACATAATTATTATACTAGTACAAATTTTCCCATAACATTTTTTGTGCCCATTTTGTGTGCCCACAAATATGTGTCTTACAAAAACGATGAAATAAATGTTGGTGGATTCTTTTTGAATTCATTTCACACTAAAAACATTACAGACACATCACCTATAACATAACATTACAATGTTATTGTAAATGTTAAATAAAAGATGTAGTTGTTAATAGTAGGTATGAAATTACGAGTATCCTTATTTTATTTTGGCTAGTATACGTAGTATCACGTATAATATACTAAATCGTTAAAACAAAGAGCAGCGAGCCATTATGGATAGTGCTACCTATAAATTAAAGTCCATTTTTGCGCCGGTTAATGTGTGCGGTTCTATAACGCACGCGGTTCACCCGCATTCTATAATTTTATACAAACACGGTCAACACACGCGGGTTAAAAACACACGCGGTTCAGAATCACAACTTGTAAAAAAATACAAATATGTATGTATGTAGTTCTGTGCGTTTATTCTCGTAATAAAAACAGTTAAAATCTAGTTTCAATATCAAGTGCTATCTTCGTCATCCTAACTAATGTTATATAATGAGAAAGTTAGTTTGTTATTCCTTCACGGCTTGACTAATCAGCCGATCATTATGAAAACTTGTATACATATTGTCAGGGGTACAGAGCCCAATATGCTAAAGTATGTCATTCCAATGGGAAAATATGTTTTCTACTATAGATGGCGCTGCAATTGCGATGTCGGCCAACAGATGGCGCCACAAGACGCGCTATGGGCTGTTATGTTGTCAAACGTGATCTATGTCATAAAATTAACAGCGAGCGAGTGAGACTAGCATGAAACGCAATTCCGAAAATACGGGCTGACGTTTCGATGAATTTTAACCAGTTTTGTTATGTTATGTTTTTTTTTGACAGGATTATATATTTTTCGTTGTTACGGGTGGACACTTACATGGTTGCCCCCTAGATTTTTACCTGTTTTTTTTTTTACGAGAATAGGCCCACTGGTATGCTCAAGTGGCGGAGAGTTGTTAGTTTTGCTAGTCCCTTTTAAATCTAGCTAAAATGTCCAAATGTCGGACGGATTTGTATAAACTGTGCTTGTTTTAATATTTTGTCTATTCTGTACAATTAAATTGAAAATAAATATTTTTTATCAAGTACCAATTATGTAGTTTTTATCGAATGGTAACAAGTGAGGCAATTCAACCGATGAAAGAGGTGAACAAAAAAATATGCTAATAATATACGCGTTGTTGTTATGAAACTTTGTAATTATACAATATGAATATTTATATTATAAATAATCGAGTAATCTTCGCGCAATATTTAGAAAATTTGAATTATTACCTGGCCTTGCTCATCTTTTTCATTGGCTGACTGTACAAATTTCGCGCAGATTTTTAATTATCTATTATTATGTATTACTATTTATTATTCTGTGCTATTAATTAATATGGGTGCTGTACAGTCAGCGGCAAAAAATATTTTTCACATGAATACTTAGTATAATTCTTGACATGACATTCACTAAAAAGTCTTCGGTAAGATTGAAATTACTCGGTATTACTAGGTACTAAAATCACAATATATTTATGCCGCTGGCTGTACACCGGCTTACTTATACTTTTTTGTGAACAAATAAGACGATAAGCATCTGTCTCACTTAAATAATTATTATTTTCAACTATGTCATTGATGTAGGAGAAATAAATAATCGTTTTTAAATAAGGATATCCTATTTACCTACTGCTAGATAACAAGCAACCCGAAAAAACAATGCAATCTAAAAATCAAACAATTAGCTGATAATGTAAACAGTTTAATTTTATTATCACAAAGAAACGCTATCATAGATAATATTATACACCTTAGCAGATATTAATTCATGTAGATACCGCTGGTCGCTCTATTAGTATGAAAAGGGTCAGGAACTCCCCCGGTGTGTCTGTGCTCTATGGGTGGCGGTGGTCACTTAAAATCAGGTGACCCACATGCTCGTTTGCCAACCTTTTACATAAAAAAACGTGGTCATTTTGCTTTTTTTCCTAAATGGTGGTAGTTTTTTTTTTTGGGACAATTCATACAGATTGAGCTAGCCCCAAAGTAAGTTCGAAACTTGTGTTATGGGATACTAACTCAACGATATTATAATTTATAACAAATACATATATATAGATAAACATCTAAGACCCGAGGCCAATCAGAAAAAGTTCGTTTTTCATCATGACCCGACCGGGGATCGGAAACCGGGACCCCCTGGGTGGCGGTCTGGCGTGGTAACCATTACGCCACGGAGGTCGTCATAATTAATTTATTTAATACTGAATATTATGCAACATTCATCGTAAATGACGTGTCTAAGTGCCCGCGAGGGCCCACAGAATACTGACACCGGTAGCTGGTGTCAGTATTCTGTGGGCCCTCGTGGGCGCAGTCGATACTAATTGAAGAAGAAAAGTCGAAAACGGCCTCTTCGTCACACTTCGTTTACGGTTTTTCTTTATAAGTATTTTTGACTATGAGCATGACATTGAAATGTCACGCATATGCTTCATCTAACTAGCTTTACGTCTCTAACAACTACTTATCAACTTTATCTTATCAGGAAGATGAAATTATGCTAAATAATGGGCAAGTGAGTGCAGTGTGTGCTTAACCGTGGCCGTTGCAGCTGTGTTATCAAAGGTTTATTTTCAAACAAGCTTATCGAATGGTTCTCTGATTGGTGAGTTACATTTTAACTAGTTTCCGATTGTAAAGATAAACAACTTTGTTTTATATATAGGCTATTTACAGCGGCTAATAGTGTACTTACCTACGTGATAATAGGTCCTTGAAATAATTATATATTAATAGTACTTACCATATACCTGTAGTTCTATAGAACTGTTTAGGCCTCATATTAAGCCCTTATTATACCTGCCTGAATTCAGAGTCTAACAAAAGAAATGGTAAAATACTAAGAAGTGAGAAGTTATAAGTGCTTCTCGCTTATTCGTATTGCACCATCTCTTTTGTTAGACTCCGAATTCAGTCTGGTGTAAAACGGGCTGTAGTGTTATGTATCACATCGGTATTATATAGTACTAAAGCATGTAAAAGCATGGTGAATATCCCAACAGTTCTATAGAACTACAGGTATGGGGTACTACTGGGATGCACCCATATTTATTATTTAATTAGGTAAGTAGAGAGGTAGGGCACAGCGGATAATCCGCTCAAATCGGAGCAGCCCGTCTGGGGAAGGACCTCCACCTTACAGAAGATCGTAGCCAAATAGCATTGGTCTCATGCGTGTTCCTACGGTGAATAAGGTCTCCAGAGCTCCACTTGTGAGGGTTGGGAGGGTTGGCATCGCGTGAGTGATACCCACGACATTGCAAACGCCTATAGGCTACGGTGACGGCTTACCATCAGGCCGACCGTATGCTGGTTTGCCACCTGTGTTGTATAAAAAAAAAGTAAAAATCTTTACCTGCAGTAGTTTTCTTTTCCAATTTAAGAACCGCGCTCTTGTCGATGTAGTTGTCTCCATTTTTCTCTCCTGTGCCGGCTCCTTTACCTCTACAAGACGACGCCAGTCCTTACCTTCACTTGATCCATGTAAGTTCTTCTCGGCCTTCCCCTCCCTCTTCAACCCCTATCTTTCCTTCCGTAGTCTTAGATTCGTAGACAGTAGACTTAAATGGTCATAATAAACAGTGACTGACTAACTGACTTGTGTGTTGCGTTACTTGAAATTCCCGTTATAATGATTAGTAGGTACCATTTTAAAAAAGCACTGAGTTTCTTGCCAGTTCTTCTTAGTAAACCCTGTTTCTTTTGACTTGACCAATGTAGTAAAAAATCTTAGCGTGTCTTTTTATTCAAATATCCATGTGTAAAATCGTTAAATCGCCAGAATAATAAGAGTGTTGTGTTAAATGCTATTTCTAACTAAGTAGGTATATTATTATTATGTGGGTGTGAATGACAGTTTTAATTGCCTATTTTCGTTAAAAAGACATGCTAAGATTGTTTACTATATTGGTCAAGTTAAAAGAAACAGGGTTTACAAATCTGCCGTCTGAACTACTTAGTAGGAAAAAATGGTGGCGATTTGAAAGAGTACCTATTTGAATAAAAATATGCTATAGACCGCCACCCAGGAGGTCCCGGGTTCGATCCCCAGTCGGGTCATGATGAAAAACGAACTTTTTCTGATTGGCCTCGGGTCTTGGATGTTTATCTATATATGTATTTGTTATAAAATATAATATCGTTGAGTTAGTATCCCATAACACAAGTTTCGAACTTACTTTGGGGCTAGCTCAATCTGTATGAATTGTCCCTATATATTAAAAAAAATAATATATATTAGCTGGCGGTGTGGCCTGCGCTATTAAGCGCAGGCCACACCGCCAGCGGGCGGGCGAAGCGAGCTAGGCGGGCCAACATCGTTTTACCTCTTTAAACATACTTCGGTTCACACCGCGTACTACCGACTAACCTACTCGCGGTACACAGAGGTAAAACGATGTTCGCCCGCCTAGCTCACTCGCCCGCCCCCTGGCGGTGTGGCCTGCGCTTTATATTAAGTCGACCTGTAAGATAGTGGTAAGTGTGGAAAATAAATAAAATAATCTTTCGCAGAATAAACGATAGAGAAATGGCAAAATATTTCAAGTCCTTATTTCAATCGAGCGAGAAAAAGATGGCAGTATACGACGGTGATATAGAAGATGGGGCTGACCCACCAATGGACAGTCGGAGGAAACTCTCTATTTCAAGATCTGGTAGAATGAGACAGGCAAACAAGAAGAGACACTCTTTGACCATGGAACTTTATGGAGAGGTATGTTAATAATTTTAAGAGCGTTCACAGCTATTTTACCTCTGAAAACAGCGGAGCTACTATGAAATCGAAATTCCGAAAATACGAACTGACGTTTCGTTGAATTCTAACCAGTTTTGAACCTTATTCTAACTAGTAATGTCTTTTTTGACAGCACTTCGTGTTTCGTTGTTTCGGATGGAGACTTCCGTAGTAGATATCCAGGTTAAAAAAATTCAAAATAAGAGCGGTTCGTGTATGTTGATCTGGCTAACTGCTCGTACCATAGATTTATTATATACTAGCGTAAGATTGGCAATGCAAAAGAGATAGATCATAGCATACACAGTGGTTAGAGCGAGATAGATAGGCGAGACCATTTTCCTATACATGCTATCGGACTGTATCGGCCTGACGTCAGTCGTGTTAAAAACAAATCCCACTTATTTTTACAAAATTTATGGTTTTTAAGTGTAGTTTTGGTGTTAATTAGACGTGATTAAATATGGTTACCTGTGCAGTGCCTGGATGTAACTCAAACTAAAAGGAAAATCCACAAAATTATATATATTGCTTGCACACATGTACATTCCACGCACACTAGTGTTTTTTGTTTTTCGTCTCGCCTTAATCAAACCAAAGCCGATCTATAGGTATAGGTAATTAGGTATGCTTGTATATACTAAATCTATGGCTCGAACAGTCCGTCTGTTTTCTCACACAAAGAATTAGTCCTGTCCTGTGACACATTTTAAGGGTTTTATACCTGTTTTTATTTTACATCTGTCAGAGGTAAAATAACCGAACGGAGTTGTCTTCCGAATTTCCGATTTACACTTACTCTTAAATTATGGGGAGCCCCACAATCCTCATCTAATATTTCCTGAGCGGTGGTGGAGCTGCCTCAAGGCATTTTTTCGTCGATGATTATTATTAAAAAAAAACCGAGCAAGTGCGTGTTGGACCTGGACGTTGGACCACACAGTGGCCTAATAATAAGGTCTAATATTATTTACTGTAGGAGGCGCTGCTCACCAAGTATTGGGGCGTTAAAATTATAGCTTATGGTTCAAGTTTTTTTAATATTGCGTGAATGGATTTACGGTTGGACTATACGAAAGGGTGTGCCTTTTTAGGGTTCCGTAGTAAACTACAAGAAACCCTTATAGTTTCGCCATGTCCGTCTGTCCGTCCGCGGTCTAGCGCTTGATGCTAGAACGCTGTAATTTGGTATGTATACTCATATTGCTAACAAAGTGGTAGAACAAAATTTTGAAAAAAAATTTTTTTGGGGTGCCTCCCCTACAGGTAAAGCGGGAATAAATTTTTTTTTTCGCGCCCACCCCATTTTGTGGGATATCGTTAGATAGATCTCTTTAAAACATTGAGGGTGTGGGAAGATCATTTTTCGACACAATGATCCGTTTCGGAATTATTTACATTTATCGTGTCAATTTTCGTTTTGCATGGTGGTCCCCCCCCCTCTATCTCCGAAAGTCTTATGTTTAGAAATTTTAAAAGTGATTCGTCCAAAAATATTTATTTTTAATTATTGTTACAGGAATACCCAAAAGTTGAGAAGCCAAAATCTGTAGAATATCATGTGAACAATCCAATTAAGGAAAAGACAGATTCCATCGATAGAAGACGCAGCGCAGGCGCGAAAATAGGCGAAAAAGACAAACATACGCCTGTACATATAGGACCTGATCTAGATTTTAGGAGACCTAGCACTGACACTAGAATTTTGGAAACGGAAATTGACGACGCCTTCGATATTATTGATAAGACAATATGCAGTGATGATGTTATTTGATAAAGTGCAGATTGGTTAGGTAAAATTTAAGAGTTTCACAAAAACACCCTAAGTTTTTCGGACAACGAACGGATAAGTGATTGGGAAGTGTTTTTAGTGAAGCAAAGCGGAGCTGAACTGAGACTGAAATTGAGAGCCTTTTTGTGACAATGACTTGACCCGTCGTCGGTTGATGCATCTCAAACTACATTAACGATAGTGGCGTGCCGTGGCGATAGGTATTTTAACTGTAGCCCGTTCATAGTTATTTTTCCTCTGACAGTTATAAAAACAGGTTTACAACCCTCAAAATAAGTGCGAGCTGAGTGAAACGAACTGCTCGCCATTGATCAACTTGTACGGACCAAGAGCGGTCCGTTTTGAGTGTTTTAAGAAAAAAAGGCGGACACCCTAAAACTAAAAAGTGAAGCACCCATAGTAAGCCACCTCGCGTATACGTACGAACCGGCCGGCTTACTATGGTGTGAATTTGTGCGTGCCGGCCAGCCATTTCACACTCACACATTGTTACGCGGCCGTCATTAGGGTGCTTCAATTCTTTCTTAGCAAGATTCCGTCCGCCTTTTTTTCTAGGTCTATGGTTTTAAACCTGTTTTTACTATCCTCATTTTTGTTTGGGCACTACGTTTAGCTTGCTATTAAAACTAGTGTCTGTTCAGGGCCATAAGTCTAGACCTCTGACGTTGTGTACGCTATACACCTTGCAAGTAATGCACAAATATGATATTTGTTTTTTATTTCAGATATTTTTTTAAACGTATTATTCTTGAACCGCTTGTAATCAATCTACAATTTTATTATAACATCACTCTTAGAATATGTCAATATTGTGTGTAGAATGAGCGAGCGGACCCATGACTGCCTGTTTGCTATTATAAGTGTTTAAAAAAACCAGTTTTCCCTGTGTTACGATATTACAGGGTTTTTATGATATAGAAAATGTAAAATACAATATTATGTGCTCAGTCGATTTAGAATACAGATACGCGAGAGCGTTCGGTTGTGAATGTTGTTAAGGCGTGCACATGTACATTGTTAATGTGTGCGTGTGCGATTTTACAAGCGTTTCCGAGGTTACGCACACTATAACAATGTACATGTGAACGTTACAATACAACATTGACAGCCAAATGCTCTTCGTGAAATCGAATAAGTATCTTCTTTCTTTGGTCATTCTGTCCCGTGATCTGGGAGTGGGTGATTTCTGTAACTTGTACGATCATATCAACCCATAATCATCCCACTGCAGGACTGCAGGTGAGTAGGTAGGCCGTAAATATTTTATTTTATTTATTAGGTCTGCCAACATTTTTACACCACAATTTATATTATGTAACATATTATACATTAGTTAAAGGTATAGCAAAAGCAATTACAGGCAAACACAGCGTGGAATACAAACGAGAAAAAAAAAGAAACAATATGCTAGTAAAAACTTGAACCTAATCCGAGATTACAGTCACTCTAATATTATTTATGGAAAAAAAAGAGATTAATATGTGTGAGATGAATGTGTTACAAACGAGTGTATAAAGTTGTTTTATAACAATTTAAAGTACCGGTCAAGGGATCAATACCGCTAAAATATAATTCAAGCTTTCTAAATACTGCTTAAAGGGATTTACTAACATTTTTATTTATCAATACGCTATTGGCAGAGCGGAGCGAGAAAATTTTGTCGCGTTTGTCATGTTAGCCCGGCCGACATTAGCGCATAATGTACATACACTAGATTAGTTGTTGACTATCAGTAGGAGCTCGATAGCGCCGCTGTGTCGCACTCCGATATGAACACGCAAGTTAAGCGACGTCGACCCTAGCCAGTGTATGGATTCGTTTCATTATCTCGAGCTTCTCCGTGCTTTGGACGTTAAGCCGTCGGTCCCGGCTATTATCGATGGATGACAGTCGTTAAGCCAAGTAGGGTCTTAGGGCGGTTTGAAAACGCCGGCCTCTGCCAGCCCGCATTGGAGCAGCGTGGCAGAGTACGCTCTAATCACCTTCGATTGAAGGAAGACCCGTATGCCAGCAGAGGGATGATTATGGATGGTCGGTAAAAAGTTTTGTTCTAGTCGTAAAAACCCTGGGGCCCGATTTTACTAACACAAATGCACCTATGGACTCTCAATCGTGTCTCAAAAGAATGCCGATAGTAATCAGTGGAATAGTTTTTGACATTTGTTATGGACTTAAACAATAACATAATGTTTAACTTATTGTATAACAAATGTCAAAAACTATTCCACACTCTTCCACAGATACACTATCGACGTTCTTTTGAGACACGATTGAGACACCATTGATAGAGTCCATTGGTGCATTTGTGTTAGTAGAATGGGCCCCCTGCCTTGTTTGGGTTTTTTGACTTTTGACCAGCTTTTTATGTTAAATACCCGTATGTGCCCTGCCTGTTACGTCTAAAAATTCTAAAATAGTAATATTATCAGCTGATGGCGAAACATTAGCAATGTCATTGGTATCATACTGTTATCTGATGGCTATCTACGATAAGTATCATTATAATAAAGCCGACTTTAGTTCAAGAGCTAGGCTGTGCACAAACTAGAGATAGAACTATTAAATAGATAATATAAAATAAATATATATATTCAAAGACGTTATAGACATAGAGTATTGTTGGATTGTAGTCAGTGCCGGATTTTCTATAAGCTCGAAGTAAATTCGCATTTAAAAACGGTCGGCAACGCGCGAGTTACTCCCGGTGTTGCAAGCGTTCATAGGCTACGGTGACCACTTACCATCAGGCGGGCCGTAAGCTTATTTGCCACCATAGTGGTACAGAAACCTAAAAAAATGATAAAAGAAAAAATAATTGCCGCTCCTCGAAAAAAAATCAAGATTCTAGGCTGTCACCGTACGCGAATTTTCGCGAAAAGAATTGTCTTTTTTTGGACAAAGTTTTTCCGCCACTGTTTAGCATGCATGTATAAAACATAGGTAATTGTATTTTATTATTATAATGCGCATTTTAATTGTAATTATCTCAATTGCACACAATAAACAAGTAATCAACACCTATATATAAATGCATTATCATGATATCAGTACATTAACGTCTATACCTACTTATCGAAATAGTAATTATCATTAATAATGGCGAGTCTTATTAGGAAAATATATTATTAATCGGGACATCTGTAAATACATGGTCCCGGTGAGTAAGGTCTCCAGTGCTCCCCTTGGGGGGATTGAGAGAGTTGGCAACGCGTGAGATACCCCCGGTATTGCAAGCGTCTATAGGCTACGGTGACGCTTACCATCAGGCGGGCCGTATGCATTTTTGCCAACTTTGTGGCATAAAAAAAAACATGGTATAACAAGGTATTCCCTGCCCGTGACAACTAGGTCACGTGATTGGCCCAAGATTACGTCATCAGCTGCTGTGGTGCGGTTAAAATATGTCACACTGATCGTGACGTACCTAGTCTTGGGCCTCTTGGGCCATAGACACGGGAAGGGTATACCAGGCGCAGTATATTATTGTATGTACATACCATATGGGTACAATAATATATTCAAACCTAGTGTCTAAGACCTTTTTAAATATGTACGTATGTATGTACATATATTTTGTTTCTATATGTATACTTGGCGCATGATTTCCAGTGAAATTTTAACTGATTTGTGATACCTTATTGTGGTAACATAATGTTGTGTACTTGTGTGTTTAATCGCAGTAAAGTCGATTCTTGTCTATTTCACATATATATTTTAAATTAGACAATTTTATTGTTTTTATTTTTATTACCAAGTAGGTATATTGAAATGGAATATACATTATTAATTAAAAAAGAGATAAAGCAAGGATAAACTAAAACCTCCTTTGTCACTGTCATTCTTATTCAGTGCGAAAGTGACAAAACAATTTTATGTTAATGTGTACAGACCTACAAGGATATTTATGAACGTGAGTGACAGTTGTGCGAGGTTACTGTGGCATATTTTCATATATTTTGTCAAAGGCGAACTCGAAAGTCGAAAAATTTTCATACATTTTGTCAAAGGTGAACTGTCGAAAAGTGACTTACAATACGACGAGAGTTGTAGTTCCAATTTCGGCAACGTTCATAAATAGCCTTGTAGCACTGTAGATTTTCGTAAGTTAATGTGTTGAGTGTGATGTTTTTTCCAAAATAAAAAGACTGACTTATTTTTTATTTGTATTATTGTAAGACATATTATGTGACTTCGTTATCTCGAGCTTCTCCGTCCAAGGTTCAGTTCTTTACGATCATCGTTTTAGGCTGTGTTTAGATTCTTCAGTCAGTCAGTCATTCAGGACAAAGAATTTTATAAGACACTAGAGAAACCCACGCAACTTCGTTTGAGTGTATTTATTTATGCACAGCAACGCCATCTATATCAGACTTTTGATCAAATCCTACTTGGTATCGCGTACTTTTCGGGATAAAAAGTACCCTATGTGTTAATCCAAGGCATCAGCTACCTACATACCAAATCTATACTAATCTATATTATTATTATTATTGAAGAGTTTGTTTGTTTGAACGCGCTAATCTCAGGAACTACTGGTTCGATTTGTAAAATTCTTTTTGAGTTGGATAGTCCATTACGCTGCGACCAATAGGAAGCATCAGTGAAAAATGTTGCAAAAACTGGGAAAATGATTCATTCATAGCGCGATGGTGTTTTCGACAACCACGCGAAGTCGCGGGCGCAGCTAATATCATAAATATTGGTACAGCCATTTGAGCGTGAAGAAGTAACAAACATACACATAACTTTCGCCTTTATAATATTAGTAGGACTAGAGAAGCCCGCGCATCTTCCTTTGCATTTATCCCGCTTTCCCGTGAATTTTGGAAAAATCCCTTCTTATATCGGTTGCTTACGTCATACAAAGAACCCACCCTCTACGTTTCAGGCCTCTACGATCAGCGGTTTGGATGATTAATTCTCAGTCAGTAGGTCACTGTCATTAACAAAGCATTTTATAAGACATGTATTGTTATGCAATTAAAAATGAACGTTTCATATTAAGATTAGATTTCAAGAACTGCATTTAAGCACTAAAATAATCAATAAAATAATAAATTTGATAATTTATACGTGTAATTTATTTATCCGGCGTCAAGGTGAGGGTGTTGTTCGCGTTCAAGGAAAAAAATTATAGATAATAATGATTAAGCTATCTTTTACAAGTAACTAACGACGTAATTTTAATGTACGCAATTCAGACGGCCACCACCTTTTTTTCTTTCGTTTGGCACTCGGATCGATCGATCTTCGAGTTTGTGTACGTAAATTCAAAACAGCGTACTCGTGCTATCTCGACTCAGTATATCAGTCTCTGAGTCAAGACGAAGATGATAGCAAAATTTCTTCAATGAAGGTGGATTTTGAAGTCAACACGATAATGCACTTTTAATCCTGATCATAACTGTAATCACTATACACTTTAACCAATGTTTGGTTCACATTACATCAATACTATGAATCAAACGTTGAAACACAGAAATTATTATTTTATTCACGAGCCCAGGTGAACGCTGTCGTAGTTGGCGCCAAAATCCCCAGCACCACCTTGTCCCAAAGCAAGCTAAGACCGTTCAGTGATTTTACCTCCAACTGATGTTAAAACATTTTTAAAACACTCAAATTAAAAGCGGTCGGTACATGTTGGTCAATGGCTCGAGAAGTCCGTTTATGTCGGCTCACACATTATTTTTCTGCAACAGAATTATTCCTGTGACACTTATTGAGTGTTTTCCGAAATCCGATTTAAGTAATTTAATTAACATTGCGAAGAAAAACAAAAAGTAGCAGTCAATGACTAGTAAAGTTATGGATTATTAGTTATCAATGGTGACAACTCACAGCACTTGTCTTTAAACCATCTGCTTGAGGTAAAGTAACTGTCAACGGAGACTAAAGAACACATTCGCACCGCTCTCTTGTATAGCCAGGATCAACAACTCAGATTGACTAGAATTTTGTATTGAGGTTCCCTTTATAAAGTAGACAAGGACTAAGACGGGATTTTTTTTTAATTCCTACTGATTCAGGAATAATAAATAAGACTACATGTGTATTATCGGGGGCGTTCAACCAAGAAAGCTGAGATTTTGTATTGAGGATCCCTATAAGAAGTGGACAATAACAAAGACAGGGTGTTTTTAAAATCCTACGGGAATACGAATAATAAGACTACACCTCAGACCAAACGTGTATTATCGGGAGCGCCCAACCGAGAAAGCTGAATTTTTTTATAGAGATTCCCTTTATGATGTTGGTTGACAATGATAAAGTCGTTTTATTTTTAATTCCCACGGGAACGAGAAAAATAGGACTGCACGTGTATTATCGTGGGCGCTCAACCTAGAACTCCTAGATTTTGTATTAAGCTTCCCTTTATAAAGTACCTAGACAAGGATAAAGATGAGATTTTTTAAAATTCCCACAATGGATTCGGAATAATTACGCGTATTATCGGAAGCACTTAACCTGAAAAGCTGTTTTTTTATAAAGATTCCCTTTATGATGTTGGCAAGGATAAAGTCGTTTTTTTTTTTTCAATTCCCACGGGAACGAAATTATTGGCAATTTTGTTTGACCACGCGGGCGGAGCCGCGGGTAACAGCTATACTATTATATTATAAAGCCCACCATTCACACGCAAATTGGTCCGGCGGATTGGTTCGCCAGACTGTCAAATGGGTTGGCGTCGGGCTCGCAGGTCCGCGGTTGCGAGCCGCGAGCGCCTGTCGAACCCCACATACCATACTTTGAGTGGAGGGTTCGTGGAGGGTTCGTGCAGTGTATGGGCAACGCCGGATTAGTCCGCGGTCGGGTCCGGGTTCGTGTAGTGAATGGTGGGCTTAAAGCTTAAGAGTTTGTTTGTTTTAATGCGCTATAATCTCAGGAACTACTGGTTCGAATAGAAAAATTATTTTTGCGTTGGATAGTCCATTTGTCGAGGAAGGCTTTAGGCTATATAACATTACGCTAAGACCAATAGGAGCGAAGTATCAAAAAAATTATTCATATCGCGATAGTGTTTTCGACAACCACGCGAACGAAGTCGCGGGCACAGCTAGTTGACAATAAGCAATGAATCTTATTGATGGGGAGAAACACCACGTGACTTTATTTATTTATTCAGGCACATCAACAATGTAAACACAAACATTTGCAATAACATTTCAAAATACCTTATTCTAATGCTTACATCTATTACAGATATGCACAACATTTAATTTGTATCATTCTGTTAAACTAATTATAAATTTTGTATCTTTATTATATTTTAAACAACTGAAATTAATTCAAACAATAATAAATTTAGCGTTTTAATATTTTATTTTTGAGTAGTTGAGGACTATCATGAAAAATATCCAAATCAAGTAGCTTATGCCAATCATTGTAAGTTGAGACATTTCTTGAAACGGGTGCATGCATACCTAACCTAGTTCGGCTCGGAGGAACAGAGAAATATTCCTTCCTGTACTGTCGCCGGCTATGCAATTTAGGAACGGTTATATTAATTTTGTCTAATAAGTTAGGACACAATGAAATGCCTTGGTCAATTTTTTGAAAAAAGATCAAATCTAGCATGCGCCTACGTTGTGACAAGGTTTTGAAACCGAAAAATGAGAGCCGTTCGTCATAAGAACATCTAGAAGAGATTCCGGAAGAAACATAAGCCAAGTGCCTCGAGAAAGATCTCTGAATACGTTCGATTCGAGACGAGTGAACCATATATACTGGATTCCAAATTACACTGCCAAACTCAAGTGTGCTACGCACTAGTGCATTAAACAAGATAACTTTACTATAAACATTTTTGAAGTCTTTTGTATTACGTCTAATAAAGCCCGCCATTAGTGCCGCTTTCTTTATAATGCTATTAAAATGAGGTATAAAACTTAACTTTTTGTCTAAAATGATACCCAGATCACGAACCTCCGGCACATTTTCCAATTCCACACTGTCTATAAAATAACGGGTAACTAAGGGTTTGTTTTTCTTTGTAAAGCAGATGTGTTGACATTTACTAATATTTAATGACATCTTGTTGCTAATGCAACTTGGAACTGAAGACGAATTTAATAAGATAGAAAGTAAGCTAGACTTAACCTATTTGTGTTCTGGGTACTAGACAACAGCTATAATTGTAAATTTATACTTATCATTATAAATGAGAAAGTGAGTTTGTTTGTTTCTTTGTTATTCCTTCAAGGCTTGACTAAGCAGCCGATCGAAAATTTATATACATATTGTCAGGGGTACAGAGCCTAACATAGGCTACTTTTTATCCCGTGAAAGTATATCATTCCAATGGGGAAATAATTTTTCTTCTATAGAGGGCGCTGTATGGCATCGGCCAACAGATGGCGTCACAAGTCGCGCTATGGGTTGTTTTGTTGTCAAACGAGATCTATTTATGTCATAAAATTAACGCGAGCAAAGCCGCGGGGTAAAGCACATGTTACTCTCGCGCCCTCTGGTGCCGAAAGTCAGTACTAACACAACACCGCGCTGTCAAAATCCCATTGACACAATTATAATAAAAAATGTGTTCTACGCCTAAATCACTTCGCGCGCAAGGGATTAAAAAATCTTTCTTTGAAGCTGCTTCTTGATCAAATATTTGGATTTTCTATCAGGTGATTACAAACACATTTTAAAGTTAAGACACTTTAGATCATAGCTATCTGTCCAACTAAAAACGAGAAAAATACTTGATTTTTAATGTAGATTTTTTCGGCAACGCGCGACTGTTGCAATACTGCGTTGCAAGCGTCCATGGGCTACGGCGACCTCTTACCATCAGGCGGGCCGTATGCATGTTTGCCACCTTAATGGTATAAAAAAAAGAATTAATTTTAATGCGTTTGCGAAACTATAAGTCGGTTAATGATGAAAATAATAAAATTTTATTTATTATAAGTATATTAATTATTTTATGATTAATTTATTTATCTAAATTATAATCAGTCTCAATTACACCTTCATCTTCTTCTTCTTGGGTTTAATCGGGAGGGGGCCACCGATTTTGAATACCGTACTGAAAAAATAAATATAATTAATCTATATATATAAAAATGAAACCCGTTTTCCGTTGTCACGACATAACATGAAAACGGCTTGACCGATTTGGCTGATTTTTTTTGTAGTTTTCTAATACTCTGTACAAGGTTTTTACGGAAAAAAATATTAAGAAAATCTCTCAGAAAGATTGAAAAAAAAACGAAACAGTACCCGGGCGAAGCCGGGCCGGGCAGCTAGTAACTTTATATTTATTATTTTTTATTTTAATTTACTTTTTTCTTCACAATGAGGGTGTAAAGGCATACACGAATCAATTAGTAGTATTATTATTAGACTAAAACTTCGAAATTGTTTGAAAACTTTAGGAAATTAAAAAAATAAAAATAAAAATGAATTTTACTTACTGGCAAGTCGTGCATATGGGGCTGAATTTGCAGAAAACTGAAAACAAAAAATATAAATATTTTATGATTGTTTTCATAGTTATACGGTTCAACTAACCATTCTTATTTAGAAACTAGCTTTTCCCCGCGGCTTCGCTTGCGTTAATTTTATAACATAGCTCTCGTTTGACAACAAAACAACCCATAGCGCGGCTTGTGGCCTATCCCATACAGCGCCCTCTATAATAGAAAAAATATTTTCCCATTGGCATGACATACTTTCACGGAATAAAAAGTAGCCTATGTTGGGCTCTTACAATATATATGTATACAAATTGTCATAATGATCGGCTGGTTAGTCAAGCCGTGAAGGAATAACAAACAAACAAACAAACTCACTTTCTCATTTATAATATTAGTATGTTAAGTTTGTTTAAATGAAAAAAATCACTTTCCCGGATGGGATTCGAACCCACGCAGGGATTTCGCTGGTGTCTTTGTGCTCCATGGGCGGTGGTAATCACATGCCATTAGGTGGCCAGAATGTTAGCGTGCCAACCACTTTCAATTAAAAAAGAAACGTATTGCACTTCGGGAGTGCAGGCAGAAGTGAAAACTTGAACAACGTTGTGCATTTTTGAATATTTTGGAATGGTTAGGGAATAATTTAGCATGAATTGCGTTATTTATCAGACGATTTATTAAATTGTATGAGTAACCGCCATCATGCGATCAGCTTTACTGTAAACTCTGTTAACTAAAAAGTTCCAATATTTACCGATAGATATCACTGAAACAACTCCCTCCGTCTTACGAATTCTTTTACTTTTTTTTATATATGTATTAATTAATTAATTTACTGCACAACGCCGCTAAAGAAGTTTTCACTTCAAAGATATGAAAATTATATTCTAGTATGACAAACTATCAACATTGAATTTTACTGGAAATCTTGTGCCAAGTAAGTAGAACGGAACATAACCAATAGAACTAACCACTAAGACACACGGAGCACACGTATCCGATGGTGAGCAGCTCCCGGTGGCAGAAGCAGGCGGCGCGGTAGTCCACGCGGCCTCTGCCCGGCAGCACCAGCTGGCTGCGCTCCGACGCTTCGGGCAGGAACACCCACTGCGAAAACATTCAATAATCTAAAGATTAAATGAATAATACGACCTCCGTGGAGTAATGATTACCATGTCTATCTATTAAAAAAAAACCGCATAAAAAAAAAACATGTATAGGGACAATTCATACAGATTGAGCTAGCCCCAAAGTAAGTTCGAAACTTGTGTTATGGGATACTAACTCAACGACATTATATTTTATAACAAATACATATTATAGATAAACATCCAAGACCCGAGGCCAATCAGAAAAAGTTCGTTTTTCATCATGACCCGATCGGGGATCGAACCCGGGACTTCCTGGGTGGCGGTCTGGCGTGGTAACCATTACGCCACGGAGGTCGTCAAATCGTCATCAAAATCCGTTGCGTAGTTTTCAAGATATAAGCGTACATAGGGACAGACAGATCACAGCCAGACAGCGGGAAGCAACATAATTTTATACTAGTTAGTTTTAGTTTAGTTTCTGAAGAATAATATGCTAATTGTTAGTAGGCCACGCGGGCGAAGCCGCGGGCAGAAACTAGTAAATCAATTTTAGTAATTATAATATGTGGTCTGGTCTCCGTGATGTTGAAAACTTACCAGCAAATACTGCAGCAGTCCCTCCAGGGATGGCACCTTCAGGTAAAGCCCACCGGTGATGTCGCAGCCCTGCTGCAGCAGACTCAAGTGCTTGTCCAGCGAGCACACGTCAATCAGAACTTGCTGTTTCTGCAAGTTTAAGAAAAAAATATTTAAACTCTTGGTAAAAGGCGCTCAAAATATTTTACTTAAATCTAGTAACTCTATTTGACAGGCCTCGTGGTCGAGAGGCTAGCAATGGTCAGTTTATCTCCAGGGCCGCGGGTTTAAATCCTGCACGAGGCAAACATTTGTGTGCATGAACATGTCTGTTTGCCTTGGTCAGGGTGTTTTCTATGTATAATAAGAACTTATAAAAAAAAATGTATTTACGTGTATTTATCGGCAATCTAGTAACCACAGTGCAAGCTTAGTTGCTTTGTTTAGGACTAGATGGAGTTGTGTGAATTGTCCAAAAATATTTATTTATTATTTCCCACTGTCAGGGAGGACGACCTCCGGATATTCCATTTCGACGAAGAGCATTCCGCTTTCAATTAATGAAATTCGCGCTTATTAACGTTCATACACATTGTTTTAGTGTGCGTTACCTCGGAAACGCTCGTAAAATCGGTCACGCACGTTAAAACAATGCATGTGAACGCCTTACATTACAAAATTTATAGCGGAACGCTCTTCGTGAAATAGAATAACTGTAGCAGGTATATTTGATGGTAAACAATCGCCACTGTCTTAATCTATATATATAAAAGAAAGTCGTCTTAGTTACACCATTTATAACTCAAGAACGGCTGAATGGATTTGGCTGAAAATTGTTAGAGAGGTAGCTTAGAACCAGGAGAAGGGATGAAGAAAACTTATATTATAGAAAAATATGAATCGATGGCGATAAGGTGAAAAAGTGAAGTGAAGCGACAGTAAAATAGAATATAAAAACCTTAAAGAAAAAGGAAACATAATAACTATTTACAAAGAGGTTTTTAAAAAGAGTTCGGTTTGCCACAAGGACATAGGATACTTTTTATCCCGTTAGGGTAGGGGAAGGGTAGGGTTGTGCCTCTAAGGCGGAACAAAGTTTGTCGGGTCAGCTAGTCTTAGATAATAATAATAATTTTCATTTGTTGACTGTTACCTGTGCTGTGAAGAATACATTCATATAGTTTATATATTGGGCGGCCGTGTCGGAGCTGCCAGTCACTATGAGGATGCGACTGTTCATACGCAGGCCGGGAGGTGCTTGCCGCCTCATCTGTAAAAAAGGAAACAATCATACTAATATTATAAATGAGAACGTGTAGTCTAACACCCGTATTTATAAAGAAGTAAACGTGGTTACTTGAGTAAAAGTAATTACTCAAGTAACGATTTTCATTCTATAGTTTAGTAATTGCGTGAAGTTAGAACTGTCAAAAGTTAGAATTCTCAGCCAAGTAATAGTCACCATTTCCTTTACTTAAGACTTGAGAACACGCTAGAATACATCAATTTTGCGTTTATTGTGAGGCTATTTTGTTAGTTATATTATTATGGAAAGCATCGAGGCGACTTTTGCTATTGTAGACGATATCGATTATTATTATGATTATTCGGAAGATAATTTTAAAAGGAGATTTCGCTTCTCCAAATGTGTTGTGATGAACGTGATTTTACCGAGAATTACTGATTCATTACAAGCAGAGACTCAAAGAGCGCTTCCTATCAGTCCACTGTGCCAGATGCTAATTGCTTTACGTTTTTATGCTACTGGTAGTTTCCAAATTGTATGTGGAGACATCATGCACATTTCCCAATCCACGGTGTGCCATATAGTGAAGAGAGTTAGTCATGCATTGGCCTTGTTAATGCAAGATTTCATTAAGTTTCCTGCCAATTTAAGGAAAACATAGGGTCGGCAACGCGCGAGTGATGCTCCCGGTGTTGCAAGCGTCCATAGGCTGCGGTGACCGCTCACCATCAGGCGGACCGTAAGCTTGTTTGTCACCTTTGTGGTATAAAAAAAACAGAGGAAGACTTTGAAAGACTTGGTACCATAGGAAGAACACAAACCAAGTTTAAAAAATGAACACCATAAATTGAAGGGATTATATCGTCTCAAACGTTTCATTTCCACAAGCATTCCTTTTTGTTCAAAGAAAATTAGTTTATCTAAAAGTTTAAAAAAAAATAGTTAAATTAGTTTGTATAACGATAATCTTATCAGAATTACATTGTAAAATATGATTAATGTAATATTAACTTAATCTATGCAATTCTATGTAGAAACAATCTAGACCTGACGTTTGCCTTCTCAGTGTTGCCAGTGAGAAACAACTATCAAGCGTCGATTTTTACTTAAGCAATTGCTTAAATAAGTAACGTACATTACTTGACTATAGAATAAGATTTGGTACTTAAGAATTCTAGCCTCAAGTAATGACTTAATTAAGTAATTACTTAGTTACATACAAGTAATTACTTCTTTATAAATACGGGTGTAAGAGCTAGCGAACCATCTGACTAACCCGTTTCCCACAAAGCTAGAAATTTTTTAAATGATGTTTTATTATCGGTCTATTAAGAAAGTACCATTCTGGCAGGCATCTCGCGGTTGCGTCATCATCCCTTAAATTTTTTTAAATGTCAAAAAATATTTTATTTTAATCTTCTTCCACAAGGCTACAATTTTAATACGGTGTAATTTATATATGTTTAAGTGTAAAAAAAAATCGACAACCTATTTTGACGGTTGCAAGTATATGCCAGTCGATAGCAAAGTTGTCATCGGGATAGTAATTCATAACCTGTTTCCCACATGGCTAAAATTTTTAGGGCATATTCTTTCAACTGTTTAGAAAGTATTTGTAAACAGCCAGAACATTCTGGCGGTTGCAGGGGTCTGCCAGACGAGCTGTATATAATAGTCATGACGCACGATGGGAGCGTGTGCGCAACGGTCTGGCAGACCCTTGCAACCGCCAGAATGTTCTGGCTGTTTACATACACTTTCTAAACAGTTGAAAGAATATGCCCTAAAAATTTTAACCATGTGGGAACAGGTTATGAATTACTATCCCGATGACAACTTTGCTATCGACTGGCATATACTTGCAACCGTCAAAATAGGATGTCGATTTTTTTTTACACTTAAACATATATAAATTACACCGTATTAAAATTGTAGCCTTGTGGAAGGAGATTTAAAAAAACATTTTTTTTACATTTAAAAAAATTTAAGGGATGATGACGCAACCGCGAGATGCCTGCCAGAATGGTACTTTCTTAAAAGACCGATAATAAAACATCATTTAAAAAATTTCTAGCTTTGTGGGAAACGGGTTAGTCAGATAGTTCGCTAGCTCTCCTACTATATACAGCTCGTCTGGCAGACCCTTGCAACCGCCAGAATGTTCTGGCTGTTTACATATACTTTCTAAACAGTTGAAAGAATATGGCCTAAAAATTTTAGCCATGTGGGAAACGATGATGGGGTGTTAATTCCTGGGTGAGTATCTTCGGGGAGTGTGGTCCCGAAGACAGTTAGACTCACCCTGGTCAAAGTCCAATCATATACGTCCTCGTCATCACGAGTCTGCTCAGACACAGACTCGAGGTGAACCTCCTTGGGGCATGCCCTGAGGGGGTCGTACACCCTGGAAATGCTGTCGGTTAAAAACGGGTACCACACCCTAACATACTTCCCCGGACCGGCAGTAGCCAAATATGAGGGGCTATGCTCGGGGGCACCTCCCATCTCTCGGGCATCTCCTACCCCACACTGTCCTGAGTCCTACTATTTCCATCCTAAACCTCCCTCCTCCTTAATCCACTTCCCCTGATCCACCTCACACACACCTATCTCGAACCTATATGTGTATATATAGTATATCACCCGTGACCCAAGTACGTATAAGTATTCATCTATGTTCTATTTCTTATTCTTTTTATAGGACATCAAGATTCTTCAGAATCCGGCGGGTTTTTGTGGGGATGGGCTCGTCGTTGATTCTCTAATCGTTTTTCATCTTCACCTGCGCCGTGGGCCAGCGCAGTCGAGCGCCGTAAGGGTGGATGAAGGGATCCTGGGTGGCTGAGCGACGTCGCACGTTCGCAACACGCCCCTTCGGCCCTGATTTCATCCTAAACGGTGGCCCTGGAGTCAGCCGCTCCGGGGTATGGTCATCAGCGCCTCCTACTAGAGGGGGGCGTGGCTAGGGTGGGAGGGGGTCGTAGGGGGTCGTCTGATGCGGCAAGCGGGTGCCTGGTTGTTCTTCTGGACACATCGCGAGCTGCGGAGGGCGCCCTTATTGCCCCATTCCCCACCCTATATCCCAGTGGTAATCCTATCACCCGTCTGGCACGACCGACGGGTGATTCCAACGTTGCGGGCTCCATGGAGGGCGGGAGCCACTGGGAGGAATTTACAGAAATATCTTGCATGGATTTTCAAAATAAGAACCTAAACACTAACTTCAAAACCAAACCAAACACTTCTACACAAACAGCGTCCACCAGCGTTGCAGAGGGGCAACCCGATGTGACCGGTGGCGCACCCTTACCACTGCCGGTGTCAGGCGGAGCAGTATCGGGGAAACCCGAGGCTCTCCACCAGGCCACCGGCACAACAAGCACACAAGCGGGGTCGAGCGGACAAGTATCGGGTTTACCCGAGGCTACTCCGCAAGGCCCTGCTACTCTCACCACACCAGCGGACGTGGCAGGGGGGACACCCGTTGCTGCGCCCGCCACGAACACAGCCGATTGGTCTAGCTGGACACTTGTGGGCGGGTCTCGCAAGGGGGCGAAGCGGCTTGTAAAAGCCGCTGAGCCACCGGGCGGGGACCGCCTGCTGGGGTCCAGCAAGAAAAACAGGCAGAACAGAAGGAGGAGGGAGCGTATGAAGGAGAAGAAGAAGAACTCGGCAGCGGCGGCTCCCTCAACCTCAACCAGTCAGCCTGTGGGGCGGACGTCAAACCCACCCCAGGCCGGCAACTCCACTAGCGCGCCGACGGGGGGGCCGGGCGGGGCAGGCGGATCGGGCAACGCAAAGGCCAAGCGGGGTAGGCCTGAGGAGACCTTGTCGCCTAAGGCCGTCCCCAAAAAGCCGAAGCTTAGCCAGTCCCAAGGGCCGCGTCCGGCCTCCTACGCGGCAGCAGCGGCGTCAACTGAGAGCAAGGACATCAAAGTAGTCATAACTGCACCTACGACACGTTTTATCAGTCGAGATTTGGCGACTAAGGTAGTAGACTACCTGCTCGACAAATTTGATGCCCTTGCCCTCAGTGAAGACCCAAACAGGCCGAGACCTGCTTTCTCGGGCAAACCTCACTACTTCGACGGCGGCTTCTGCATGCTTTGTCAGGACGAAGCCACCGTCGAATGGGTGAAGGCGGGCGTCGACTCCTACAAGCCGGAGTCCCTTACCGTATTCCGTGCGGACGAACTTCCGCGCAGAGTGCGGGCGGGGATTCTGCTGCCTGCGCTGGAGTCTGACGTCTCGCTCATAGGGAAACGCCTCAACGTTTCTAATGCATGGGCCCAGCCGCAGAGATGGCTCGTGCACGCGGCCCATAAACAAGAGCGTCAAGGCGCTACTTTCCTCACTATCAGCATCCCAGAGGATATCGTCCCGGAGGTGATGACCAGAAATCGCAAACTGAGTTATCGCTTCGGGGCGGTATACCTCAAGTTTAGGGACGCGAGCGGGCGCTACGTCAACACCCCCCCCCCCATGGGAGGGGATGAGGGCGTAGTGAGGCCGCCATCGCTGATAGCGACCTCCACTCCGGAGGACCAGGACCGGGGCAGGACGATAACGTCCGCCAAACTAGTCCCATACACCGAAGCCGAGCTGTTAGGGGAGGAGGACCTCGACTTCGGTAGACTGGAGCTAGGGGAGGAACACCAAGATGGCGTTCCCCTCTAAGACCACGATCCTCCAGTGCAACCTCCACCACAGCATCACCGCCACTGCCCAACTCCGGCGGTGGGTGGAGGTCAACAACAACAAGCCGCTAGTCGCCCTCATACAAGAGCCGTGGTTAAGGGGCGGCTCCATATGCGGACTGGCAAATCTCAAAGGTAAGCTGCTGTATGCAAATAAAACTGATGCCAGGGCTGGCATCTACCTCTCAAATAACATCTCAGGACATCTACTAACGGATTTCTGTTCCAGAGATCTGTGTGCTGTCAGAGTCAACAGTCCGGACAACGGCAACCACGACATCATCTTAGCATCAATCTACATGCCCGTGGATGAACCAGCGCCTCCTGATGAGGCTGCGCGCCTGATACGCTTCTGCGAGCGCAATAACCTAGAACTGATCATCGCCACGGACTCCAATGCCCATCACCAACTCTGGGGAATGGACCGATACAACAACAGAGGTAAACAACTTGTTGACTTTCTCCTAACTTCTAACCTAGAAATTATTAACACAGGTAACGAACCGACTTTTGTGGGCAGACAATGCCGCACCATAATCGATCTTACCCTAGCCACAACAGCCGCAGCGGAACTTATTGGCGGCTGGCATGTCTCAAATGAGGCATCGTGCTCAGACCACAGATGGATCCTTTTTGACATGCAGCTACCCACTACTGTTCCCACTCCTAGAAGGTTCCCTAAGAAAACCGACAAAAGCCGTTACTCCCATCTGCTGGCAAACAGTAACCTAACAAATCACAGTGGGGCAGCAATTACAAACACCATAGAAATAGACACACAGGTAGAAGCACTAACAAAGACCGTTTTAGACTGCTACCACCAGTCCTGCCCACTCACCGTCCCCAAAGACAATTCAGCCAAGACCAACAAATGGTGGGGTCCGGAGCTCGAAAGTCTAAAAAAGAAGGTGAGGAAAAAATTCAACAGGGCTTTCAACACGCGGGCAGAAGCAGACTGGGACGCCTACAAGGACAGCCTAGCGCTCTTCAAAAAGCGTATAAGATACTGGAAATCTTTCGCCTGGAGAAAATTCAGTGAGGAGATATCTTCCAACCAACAAGCCAACAGAGCGAGGAAAATTCTTGCCAAACAAAACCTTCCACATGTAGGGTGCCTCAGGAAACCCGATGGTACTCTGACGTCCAGTACCCAAGAAACCGAGGCCATTCTACTCAATACCCACTTCCCGGACTGCAATATCACCTTATCGCCTACGTGGCACGACACACCGGTGAAGCCAACCACAACCTGCTGGACGTTCGCAAAGGACATCATTACCCCAGAAAAGGTATCCTGGGCGATAAACAGCTTCTCGCCATACAAAGCACCAGGACCTGACGACGTCTTCCCCGGTCTTTTACAATGGGGAGGGCGGCTCATTACCATCCACCTCACCTCGATTTTCCAAGCTTGCTTAGCTTTCCGCTATACACCTCTGGCATGGCGTGAAGTAAAAGTAATCTTCATACCCAAACCAGGAAAAGAAGATTACTCCAATGCAAAGTCATACAGACCAATCAGCTTAACCTCTTTTCTTCTAAAGACTCTAGAACGGATCTGCGACAAACAGATGAGAAGTCGTCTAGTCAAGAATTTCGCAATACATAAGAACCAACACGCCTACTGTGCGGGCAGATCCACCGAATCCGCCCTCCACCAAGTAGTAGGAAAAATCGAAGAAGCAATCTCAAACAAACAGGTATGTCTAGGTGCTTTCATTGATATTGAAGGAGCTTTTGACAGAACCAACTTCCGTAGCATAGAAGCAGCTATGGCAAGACATAGAGTCCCTACTCAGATGACGGAGTGGATCATCAACATGCTACGGAACAGAATAGTCAGGCTGGGTGGTCCGGACAGCGGGGGGGCGGTGGTGGCGAGGGGATGCCCCCAAGGGGGTGTGCTATCGCCGCTACTCTGGAACCTCGTCGTCAACGACCTCCTAACCAGACTCAACTCAAGATACTTTTACACAGTGGGCTACGCTGACGACATCACCATTCTCATGACAGGACCAAACGCAAGCACCGTATGCGCCACGCTGCAAGCTGCCTTAAAGATCCTGGAGGGATGGTGTAGGGAACACGAGCTCAGGGTCAATCCCTCCAAGACCGAACTTGTAATGTTTAGCAACAAACGACAACTTGGTAACCACTCCTTACCTAGCCTGTTTGGCACACAATTACAACTATCCAATGAAGTCAAATACCTGGGTGTCACTCTGGATACTAAACTCAACTGGAACAGCCACATTGAAAAGAAGACCAAATCTGCCGGCATCGTTATGTGGCAATGCCGCAAAATGGTGGGAAGACGCTGGGGCCTTTCCCCAAAAATCTTCAAGTGGCTTTACACAACTGTAATAAGGCCAATGGTAACTTACGCAGCTCTTGTCTGGTGGCAAAGGACTGAACAAGTGACATGCGCCGCTAAGCTACAGAGTTTACAAAGACAAGCATGCTGCGCCATGACCGGCTGTATGAGAACAACTCCGACGGCTGCAATGGAAGCCATGCTAAACCTTCCTCCATTACACATATATGTTCAACAGGAAGCAGCTCTGGCAGCGCTCAGACTAACACAACTAAAACTCATTAGGCATGACAACTCTAAACACTACAGTAACATCTGTAAGTCATGGCTGACTCATCCTCTCATGACCGCACCGTGTGATAGAGTACTACCTACCGACATCTTCGACAAAAGATACAAAATTCAACTGCATGAAGACAGTAACCAAAGAACAGCCCACAGATCTTTGACAATCTACACTGACGGCTCAAAAACAGACGAGGGTACTGGCACGGGGGTCTTCTCAGAAGACCTGAATATCCACCTGTCCATGCCCTTGGGAGAACACAACACAGTCTTTCAAGCTGAGTGCATGGGTATTTTACTGGCAGCCAAAGCAATAACCGCAAAAAGGGTGACAAAGAAGAATATACTCATTCGCTCTGATAGCAAGTCAGTGCTCTGCGCCCTTGGAAGATACCAGGTGACATCCAGCCTAATCTTGGAATGTCATGACGCCCTAACAGAAGCAGGTCACACCAACCACATAACACTGCAGTGGATCAAGGGACACAGCGGCGACAGAGGTAACGATGCTGCTGACATGCTGGCGAGGAGAGGATCTGGCAACAGGCCATTTGGTCCGGAACCGATCCTCCCTTTACCGGTCAGCTGGCTCAAAGGTAACATTTTAAAACATACTCTTTTCCTACATAACAAACTATGGCTAGGTATTACAGATTGTAGACAGGCGAAAGTAGCCCTTCCCGATGTGGATACACGCCTCGCTAAATCTTTATTAAACTTAAGCAAGCAAAAACTTAGAGTAATCACCAGCGCTGTGACTGGTCACGGCAGCTTTAACAAACATCTTTTCACCATAGGTGTTACTGACAGCCCCATGTGCAGAGCATGCATGTCGGCAGAAGAAACTGCGGCACACGTGCTGCTGTATTGCAGCGATGTGTCGGCATACCGGGCAACCTACCTGGGAACCCCAGGCAGTCTCCGGGAGGCACTCAGCGATGTCAAGTCCGTCGCCGGCTTCCTGGAGGAATTAGGATGGCTGGAGTAATCCGGCTCCCACTCTTCGCACGCACAATGGGCACGTAGGCTGCCTAATTGCGGAGAAGGCCCGCAAGTCAACAAGTAACAAGTACTATCCCGATGACAACTTTGCTATCGACTGGCATATACTTGCAACCGTCAAAATAGGTTGTCGATTTTTTTTTACACTTAAACATATATAAATTACACCGTATTAAAATTGTAGCCTTGTGGAAAAAGATTTAAAAAAAATTTTTTTTGACATTTAAACAAATTTAAGGGATGATGACGCAACCGCGAGATGCCTGCCAGAATGGTACTTTCATAACAGACCGATAATAAAACATCATTTAAAATTTTTCTAGCTTTGTGGGAAACGGGTTAGTCAGATGGTTCGCTAGCTCTCCTACTAGTGAGTTTGTTATTCCTTCATAGCTTGACTAAGCAGCCGATCATTATGAAAATTTGTATACATATTGTCCAGAGTACAGAGCCGAAAATAGGCTAATTAACAGGTAGTTATTAAAAAATTTTCGTTTATTCTCAGTTGCCCCAGCGAGATCTGCCACCGGTGGCAGATAGGAATAAAATTCCCAAGTGGGACAAGGATTTCCCATTTGCCACCAGTAGCAACTGGGAATTTTATTCCCATCTGCCACCGGTGGCGGGGGCAACTGGGAAAAAACGATAATTTTCACTATCATCTCTACTATTTATACAATACAATACAATACAAAACACTTTATTGCACCAAAGAACAAATACAACAATACAAATAAAGCTTAGTAATACACGGTATAATAGGCGGTCTTATCGCTAGGCAATTTCTTCCAGACAACCTAAAAGACTGGACAAGAAATCATACACGGGTTGCGTGGTACAACAAACAATAATACTACTTATCTATTATGAAATAAAACAAAAACAATACTAAATTAAAAACCATTCAAATTAATAAGCTAGAACCACAGGGGTGCATCCGCAGCACTAACTCACTACTGCACATGCAGCCCTGCGGCCCCCAACCAGCAAAATAATAAAAATAATAAATATGTATACTTAAAAACTAGATATCCAACGAACTTAAATAAATATAATACATATAAATATATATACACATTATAATATTATACTTGACGCATGTAAATATATATAATATACTAGCGGCCCGGCCCGGCTTCGCACGGGTTATAACTATCTGCCTGTGTTAAACAGTCGTATACTTACATATATAAATAAATATTTTAGTTTGTTTTTTAACATACTAAAATATTTCTTTAAATACCACATTGACAACTTCTGCGTCATTTCGTGTAAAAACAAACATTTTTTTTTTGATGTTACACGTGACAGGGCAACATACAATTGTCCATGTGAAAAACATTGAGTAGTTAAGTCGATTCCAGCAACGAATACGGTCGTTACGTAAGCGGAGTTGTCTATCTTCGGGCGTTTCTGTCTCTTTGAGCGTTATGTCTATCATTGTCCAACGCTAAACGAACTGTGCGATCCACCGACGATTCTCGCGCTCTTTGGGAAACATGCCTTTCACAGTCCAACGATAAACGAACTGTGCGATCCATCGACGATTCTCGCGCTCTTTGGGAAACATGCCTTTCACAGTCCAACGATAAACGAACTGTGCGATCCACCGACGATTCTCGGGCTCTTTGGGAAACATGCCTTTCACAATCCAACGATAAACGAACTGTGCGATCCACCGACGATTCTCGCGCTCTTTGGGAAACATGCCTTTCACAGTCCAACGATAAACGAACTGTGCGATCCACCGACGATTCTCGCGCTCTTTGGGAAACATGCCTTTCACAGTCCAACGATAAACGAACTGTGCGATCCACCGACGATTCGCGGGCTCTTTGGGAAACATGCCTTTCACAATCCAACGATAAACGAACTCTGCGATCCACCGACGATTCTCGTGCTCTTTGGGAAACATGACTGTCACGGTCCAACGATAAACGAACTGTGCGATCCACCGACGATTCTCGCGCTCTTTGGGAAACATGCCTTTCACGGTCCAACGATAAACGAACATCCCTCTCTTGATCATTTTCGTTGCTTCGACTCAAACGAATTCTTTTGGCAGAAGATGTACTGCGTCCTATATTAGACTTTCGTCGAGGCATGATTAAATTGTCATGAAATAGGTACTTTATATTGCTAATTAAACTTAAATAATTGTTATAATCTGTCAATAAAAAAAAAACTCAAAGATAACATAAATCAACACGAAACCATTAAAAAATGCGACAGATGTTAAAATAAGCCCAAACAAAGGACTAAATTGAAGCGAGTATGTAAGTGTCTATCCATATCTATCTATTTACAATAAATTGTATCAAAAATTATAACACGAAACAAATAAAATGCACCCTTAATATTAACTTTAAATAATTCAAATTGTGAAGCATAAACAAATTAAAAGTATGTAAGTATCTATAATTTTATTTTTAAACAGCGCCACCTAGCGTAATAGATTTAAAGTGCTTTAATTTTCGCGCGATATTTATAATTTAATGAAAACGTAACCATAGCGCGATGCTTTTGAATAGCGCCATCTAGCGTAGAATAGAAAGAACTTGAACTAATTTCGGCAAGCGCGTAAATTTTTTGCTATAACTTCTAAAGTATCTATTTAAATAATATGATGTAAAGATTATAATAATGTACATGAAATACTTAAGGTAACTAACGTAGTTAACTGGATAAGGATTAATATTGTATACGTCAAAATCGGTTTCCAATTCAAGTTCTTTCTATTCTACGCTAGATGGCGCTATTTCCGCATTATTACTCGGAAATCGCTTTTTATTTTATAGTAAGTTATCCGTATACGATAAATATATGCTATCGCGGACTTTTTTGGAGACCTAAATAAGAGGAATATCCTAAAATTTTTGTTTTGTTATATCTCAAAGGGTTTAGCCAGCGTTTTCGTCGACAGCTCCCAAGCGGTTGATTTTTTCCGACACTCCCAACAATAATCTTTATATTTCAGCCAATTTACATAAAATCCTGACAAATTTTATACATAAACCTTCCTCATGAACCAGGCTATCCGTTGGTGAAAACCGCATCAAAATCCGTTGCGTAATTTTAAAGATTTAAGCATACAAAGGGACAAAGGGACATAGGGACATAGGGACAGAGAAAGCGACTTTGTTTTATACTATGTAGTGATTTATTCGGATTACAACAATGCTAATTGATGCCTACAATCACACTCAAGCAAATAACGACTTTTAACAGCTATTTTAAAACTTAAAACACTTTGAGATTGCCGCACAGTTAATGGTAGGGAATTCCACAAACAGACAGCTTGGACAGTGAACGAATCGCCGTAAAAACGAGTGGAATGCGAGGGAGTTTTCAAGCGAAGCGTTAAAGCACTACTAATATTTATGTATCAAAGTCAAATATTTTTATTCAAATAAGCCTCTTTCGAATTGTCTCATATTTTCCTACCAACAGTTTAGACAACAGATTTGTGCTAAGGATAAGGACTGGCTAAGAAATATCAAATTTATCAACAATCTTACTAGATTGTTGATAATTTGTACCCATAGGACACACTTTGCTTAGTTTCAGACTAGACGGCATAGTCCAAAAATAAAATGTACTATTTATTCCAATTGAGAATAGGAATGAGAAGAACAAGACAAGTGTCAAAATAAGAACTTACCCTGCCTATATAACAAAGAGCCAAAGCTAGTGCACCAGCAAGTAGTGATTCACCAGGTTTCTCGTCAGCCGGTTGGCTTTTTATTAGATTCACTAATCTGAAATAAAATACAGAATTATGGTATAGAGATAAATCAGAAGAAAATAATATCTGCGGTTATATTTGCATCACAGAGCACCCCCAATAGAGACCACATATCTGGTATATCATTAAACAATAATTGTGTAAGTCCATAACAAATGTCAAAAACTATTCCACTGATATACTATCGGCATTCTATTGAGACACGATTGAGACGCCATTGAGAGTCCATTGGTGCATTTGTTTAGTAGAATCGGGCCCCAAGGCCCCCCCGCTTCTTCCAAGCTTATGCAGTACAACTACTAATATTGATGACACCCACCAATCAAATTGCATCAATTTGATTTACGACATGACAAGTCCTTGACCTGCCCAATCAGAACACAGTTCGTTCTCGCCGCACTTGTGGCGATGTCGTTTTCAAACAATAAATGGGCATTGCGGACTCTATTGGGGGTGCTCTGTGGCACACATACTAAAGAAATATTTATGACCTAAGGGTTACATGTATGTATGTTGTATTTGCATGAAGTCATAGATATGTATGCAGTATTTGTATGATATTTGGACAAATTATCTGCTTGTTAAGATAGCTAGAATTTATCAGGTACCTGTGAAAGTGCTCCTATAATAGATTTATTGACTTGCAGTGACTATATAATGGGTGTAACCAGAATTTTATCAAGGGTCGGCAGGCGTAGGCTCAGATACTAACTTGTAAGTGTATTCGTCTATCTATCATCTACATCACACAATGTCAAATGTCTGGCTTGCTTATCTCCACTTCTGTTAGTTGACATTCACATCAACACCTCAACTTTCAACCATTGTAGAATTTTATTACATCATTTATTGTTACATACCTCATTTTAATAGTTTTCTCTACTAATGAAAATAATTCATATTGGCCATCAACTTGTCTGACGTCAAGTGGTTTGCCTGGAGATGGGTACAGGTATTCACTGAAAATATAATTATAAAAATATTTTTCATTAAATTAAATAAAAAATAAAAATATAAAGACAATTTATATTGCAGTGTGTTAAAAAAAGGGTAGGCTATGAATAAAGATTTTTAACCTTTTATGAAAATGACATCCAATAACGGCAAGTTGATTTCTAGATTTCTGCATTAAGTGTGAGTTAGCAAAGGCGATGACTGCATCAAGACAGCTCGTAAGGACTTTAGGATCCTCAGTAATATACCTCTGGTTTGGATTTGTATCCACAACTATTACTAGCAGACTGCTGTCCGATGGCACTGAAATATAATACATTTTAATAAGAATATATCACTAAAAACGAATTATCTGGACAAGACAGGACTTGTCAGACAGTTCTTTTGGTCAGAGAGTCGCGTTAGGGGCACATTTTACTGAATTTTGATGTCAGATAGTAAATAAGCTCATAGCATTAGGTCCCAATAGTAATGTAACAATAGACTGTAGTGCTCGGCAATTGAGCCTCACTTGATTTGCCATCTCTCTAGGGTATAATGTCTTTTGCTTCAAATTGCTGTTTCTCACGTAGTTGTTAAGAGAAAAATACTCCTTTAAATACTTCCTACTCCGACTATCTTCTCTCTGATTAAATTCGTTGTGAGTTCTAAGACAGCTGTAGTTTTCTTCCCCGGGACGTCAATAAGCTTCATTGCTTATTGTTTATCTGAGGTCGCCGTTGTTGATCCTGGCTACACAGGAGACACAATGGTGAGAATGTTTGGTGGGCTTGTCCCGATAGATAGTAAATAAATAAGTAACAATAGTAAAATAGTAAATGTAAATAAAATTTTAAAAATCTCCTTAAATTTGCAGTAGTGGTGAAAGCTGTCACTAATTACGGCGTCTCTCTGGCCTATCTGAGATCTTATATCCCAGCAGTGGGTTGTTATTTATTGATTGATAAATCACTATTAAAATAATATTATGTATACCGTTTGAGGTTATGTTTGTTTACTCACATTCATCGTCTGCCATTATGCTAATTTCACTCGCTTAATGACTGGACTTTAAGTATATAAAAAATAACTATGTGTTTAATTTTAATGAGCTATGGAATTTCTGCTATGAATAATGATAAATATGACGATGGCTAAAGGAACAATCAGAACAAAACATGAAATGAAAAATACATTTTTCTGTTATTATATCTGTCATCTGTCAATGTCAATTTGAAGTCTGTTTTTCGACGGACCCGTCTTCTTTTTTGTACTGGCAATAATATATTCACATGAGCAAGAAACTCTGTTCTAAAGATATTTTTTTAAGTAATAAAACGTGCCTTTTTTGTTATACGCCATTCACAGTTACTTTACCTCTGACAGATGTAAAAACAGGTTTTGAAACTCTCAAAATACAGACCGCTCGTCTGTGTATGTTGATCAATGGCTAACTGCCCGAGCAGTCTGTATAATTACTATTCATTATTCCTGTTACACATTTTGAGTGTTTGTTACCTGTTTTTTTACATCTGTCAGCGGTAAAATAAACTGAACGGAGAGTAAACAAACTAAAAAACGATTTTGGCGCCCACGACATATTTATTTTATGTAATATAATGTATTACATAAAATATACTAAAATATATATACTTAGAGACGACTCATTTTGAAGTCACCTCGTTAATACATTTTTTAGTTGCTGGCATCGAGCACAATTCAGTACCTGTCGTGAGTACCAACGACGTAAGGTTGCTGGTCACAATCTCTGAAACATGATCCAATCATCCAATGTCGCTTTGGCTTTGTAGCTAAGCTACTAAACTACTAATGCTGTCCATCTTTCTTCTGGGCGTTTTGATTCAGAGATTGTGTAATAAGTCTCTTCCCTTCTCATCTCAAAAACAAACATCTCTATGCTTTGTTCACTGGTTCTATCTAAAACAAAAGTCTCATTACAAGTTACTGCATTAGGTACGGCCTACGGGTACGGTACCACCCATGGTACACCACACCACACACTGCGCCCAATATTAGATTAGTTAAGTACCTTCTAGTCCGTTTAACAATACGATAGAAAAGTTAATATTTTTTGGCAAAACCTCCCAGTCTGAAATTGCAGCACAAATTACCTACTTAATAGTTCAAATCTCGTAAAACGGTATAAATTGTATTAAATATACACAACCAACAATAAAGCTTCATTATACCTAGTCTGTTATAAAAAAAGTTTGGCTTTACATACAACTGATTAATATTTCGTCAGACCACTTCCCCTGTTAGACATCTCTATTATTAATTGACAAGCACAAGTAACATTACAAAACAATAAACTTACTCGTAGATTTATTAAATTAATTAATTGTTTAGAAAGCGGTGTTGGACAGCCGTCACGATGTCGTAGATACGTATTTGTCAAAGATGAATGCTCAACATTCCACAGGCCGGTTGACTATGTAATTCATCATTGAAGTCAATGGAAATCTATTACAAATCATAAATATTATTGATTCATTTGTATAGATTGTTTAGATGATTTTGAGAATTGCCATTTCTCTTGTTAGAATGCTTTCAAATTGCTGTTTTACATTGCTAAGAAAGAGCTTTACCTTAAAATAGAAATAAACAAACATAAATAAATAGGTACTTAATAAATTCTACAAAAAATGACAGTCCATATCCGACCTAAGAATATCTGCTGATAATTGGTACTTCCCTACTACCTATGATGCTGATAAATGAGGGTTTCACCCTAATATAAAAAGTCTATGTGAAATCCGTTGACTTGTTGTGTGTGAGTGCCAGTGAGTTCCAAGTTTTTCCGCCGCCGCCGCTGGAGACAACGAGTCGGGATACCAAAGTAGAAGGAATGAGTTAGTTTGCTAGTACCGACTAAAATATTCATAACCTAAATGTTTTTGAAAAATATGTTATAAAAATACCTGCGTACACCCCGCGCTGGCCCTCACAGCGTAGGGGAGCGTCCCCAAGGTGGCGGATAGGGGAATGGTCGGTAGTACAGCCTAGCTACACTAACCGGCTAAGTCCGATGGACTCGCTGACCAACGACGGGTGTGGTCCTCCAGCATTTCGGGGGTTGTGCGGCGGGTTGACACCTCGCCCACGTAAAACCTATGTTGCTGGTGAAGCGTATCCCATTAGCGCTTCACCAGCCTGCACAACATCGTCATGAAAAAATAAAAATAAAAATACCTGCGTGCGTACCTGAGTAATATTAATATTTTTTAACACCGTAGCGTACGTATAAAAATGTCACTAATAATATTACTGGGTTGAATAAAAATCGCTAGATGGCGCTACGGGTATCAGTTCACGCACGCCACTTGGTTCAACGCGGATTTTGGAAATGAAGAAAAAAGAAATTAAAGCCTTTGTACTAAAATTTTAAACTTTTTTTTTAATATTTGGAAAAGTTGTTTCCTTTTTAATTAAAATTTAAAGATTATTGCACGGAAATATAGCCTTATATTTTTACTGCGTTGCGTAAAGCAAATATTTTGTAGATTCTCTAAATAAAGCTAGCTTTTTATCTTTTTTTATTTCTTTTCAAATAACTTTGCTAACTTAGAGTTTGCTAACCTTTTATTGAATGATAATTTTTTGCTCTTTGTTTAGAATAAATTAGTGTCAAAGCAACTAATTTTTACCACAGAAAACCAGCTTCGGCATTTGTCTGAGTGGAGATGGAGACCGTTTTTGATACAATTAGTAATAAGTAATTTTAATTTAAAATTTGTTATCTACTTATAATTTTTTATATTTTTGAAATAATTGTCTGAACGAGTTTTTTAATTTAAAAGAATAATATAAGTAAACTAGCATGTCCGCGCGGCTTCGCTCGCGTTAATTTTATGACATAGATGTCGTTTGACAACAAAACAACCCGTAGCGCGACTTGTGGCGCCACCTGTTGGCCGATAGCCCATCCCATACAGCGCCCTCAATAGTAGAAAAAATATTTTCCCATTGGAATGACATGCTTACACGGGATAAAAAGTAGCCTATGTTGGGCTCTGCATCCCTGACAATATGTATACAAATTTTTATAATGATCGGCTGCTTAGTCAAGCCGTGAAGTTAACAAACAAATAAACAAACTCACATTCATATTTATAATATTAGTATGATTGCTTTAGTTGAAAGATGTCTGTTTCTTATTAAAATTCAGAGCTTTTCCTCCTTTTCTTTGCCATCCTTTATACATTAAATAGGTAACTAAAAAACTTTATATGCATTTACAAACCAGCTGCACTTTCAGAAGCCCAGCACCAACAAAAACGCCCACGACTTTTTCTATAAGACCACCAAGGCATTCAAATGAGGCATACCATTACAGTACAATGTCGTAAATGACAGGTAGCATGGCTTGTCATTCTCGGAAAAGCACGTTTTCCGACGGCACGATTTTGTAAATCAGGACAAAAAAATAATGATTTGTATTACTTGTTATGACTGTAAATTATGATTAAGGACTTACTGTCAGTTTCTAATACGTATTTTAATTTCATTTCCATATTAAGTCTCAAGCTGTCTCTTTTCTTCTCTCTTGAGTTTGACAGTAACAGCTGTAATTTAATATACTATTAATTTTAAAAATGCGTCTCAGGAACTGACTGTTAAACACAATCGCAAAGCCTGAGCATTGCGTTGCGGTGTCGCCAAATATAACATTTTATGAGCAAAATAAAATAAAAACTATTTTATTTCATTTAAGAGAATGTTTCATTAATCTGGCATTTATAAAAAGAAAGTAATTTTAGTCCTTTTAACCAAATGTCTTGCCCGTCTTAGCCGTTAGAAACGCGGCTTATATGAAGGTACGCTATCGCCTCATCGCTTATTCCGTTAACATATATTTTGACATACGACATAAGTTTGGCGCCGTATCGCCGTCATCTTACGATGAAATACAATTCGGATGTTATAATAAGGCTCCCGACTTACGTCTGATAAACGTGTATGTTTAAATCACTATAATGGCTTTGTTTTGTGCGTCTACTTACGAATAGTTTGTAAACGAGCCAATCGATCTTAAGTGACGTCGTACCGCTCGTGGATTTAACAACTTGTCATAATATTGATTGTATCTTATATTGTAATGATTCAACATTTTTTTAACGTACAGTTTTCTAATGAAAGAGGTAAGAAACAAAGATTTTAATGCTAATAGAGTAAGTAAGCATCGGACTTTTTTTTTGACGATACGAAAGAGCTTGTTATAAGTAGGCCTATTTGAAGAAATAGCAGTAATACCAGTACATAAGTACAGCCTAGCTACACTAACCGGCTAAGTCCGATGGACTCGCTGACCAACGACGGGTGTGGTCCTCCAGCATTTCGGGGGTTGTGCGGCGGGTTGACACCTCGCCCACGTAAAACCTATGTTGCTGGTGAAGCGTATCCCATTAGCGCTTCACCAGCTTGCACAACATCGTCATGAAAAAAAAATACCAGTACATACAGTGTTCCCGAAACGCTGAAGACCGCAACGAGTGCAGGCGCATCGCGAGGGCTATCTAAAGACACCATCATGAAACCACGACCACTCTGACAAGAGTGAACGACTGAGGAGGAGGATTTGAAGAAATACATTTTCATTTCCTTTCAAAAAGAAATCCCCAAAAAGCTTCTATTTTATGGGCGGCGTGATGAAAAAAAAATGTTTGCTAATATTTATTTATATTATAATATTTTCAAGTGAATAGTGTACGTAAAAACCTACTATAGTAAGTAGGTACCAATTTTTTCGCATTGCAATTTTTGCATTCAAAAAACCCTATAGAGCGTACGCGAAAGAAAAGCCGAGACAATAATAATTTACATGCTACATTAGTTATAAAAGAAATATTATAAATACTATTTTTATGTGATCAGCTATCCTACTTAGATAAATGTGATGGTTTTGTTAATATTTTTAAGTAAGTCTATTTTAAATTTTTTGCTAGCCCTGCCTAGTCCATATAAAACGTTTACTCTAAGGTAACCTTGAAAAGATTGCTTTGAGCAATATGGTCGTATAGTCTGTATTATGTTTCTTTGTATTCTAATGTTTATAGTCTGTGTGTCGCAAATTGCAAATGAAGCATATTCAGTCTATCTATCTATTAGTGCCAAAGGCTTGAGGGACTCAATCTCTACACTCTAGCTGCCCGGTGTATAGGTCTATGGCAATCTTAGCATCTTGCTTGCCTGATACGAGTCATACATAGGTAAGGTGGCAAATCGCCAAAGGCCTCACTCTTCACTGTCACAGCACAGCTCACACAGCCCTGGCTAGCAGATCCGGTTAAATTCTAATGGACATAAAAACGCGACAACCCTATGATGAAATGGAGAGTTTATAAGCGGTTTTACTGCCACAAGTACGTAAAAATAATTAATATTAAGTACGAAAATCATTATCAGTTTATTAAGTGAACGCTTTCGTAATTGAATAATACGAGAACATTGTTTACACAGTTCGTGCCAGAGTCCATGGACGGTACATTAGCGAGCATTCGAAAATCGAACTGGGAAAAAGTAAAAAAAAGCGGGAACGAAATAATTATGCACGTTCCGTTTTGTAATGGGCGTCTCGCTACCGTTTCGCTTTAATAGCTCGCTTGTTCTCAGAATTTAATTACGCTCCAAGCGCGCCCTGCGCCCAGATTAGCCGGCGCGCGTTCCGTTTTGTTTAATAACTGTAATAATGGATGACGCCCGCGAAAGTAGCTCTGATAGATGCGTTTTATTCCCACGTCATATGGCACCCTTAAAATGGCGCGCCATGCAGTTCTCATTTCGAACAAGATATTATATCGTTGGTACCTATCAATAGATAAATTGAAGGGAGCTTAGAAATACATACCTATTAAGTACAAACGGTACCTATCTCTTTTTTAGGATTCAATAAAATATTACTTTTTGCATTTAAACCGTTGTTTCATGTGTATACTGATAGATAATGGCAGTTATAACATTGGAGGATATTTATATTTTATAGAAATAAAACCATGGATTATTCAATCTTTTTATTTCTATGACATATCGAATCCATCATACGAAATATCATATTAATAATTCAGTAACGAGCGCCTAAAAACAAATTGTCTAACCGATAAGACATTGGTCGAACACAACAAAACATAAAACGATCCAACCTTAATAGGAACCGGGATCCAGAGATGAACACAAAAGAAAAAGATAGCCTCCTATTGTTTTTTATCATGTTGTCAATATCGCGCGGCCAAATTTTCAATATTGGAATGCCACGATTCGCCAATAAGAAGCGGGGAAGAATTGATTTATTGTCCAATTAGCGTCGGTCAGGTGTGCCAACTGCCAAGATAACATCAGGCTGGCCAACCTAACTGGTCTGCAACTATTATTTCTTTTGGTGCGTTCCGTATAAATGGCATATTGGAATCAAAAAAGAACCTTTACACCATTCTGGCCCCTGCCGCCCCGTTCTGTGGAAGGATGGTGAATTTAAAATTCTGATCGTTCACGGCGAGGGCTTGTTTAAGTGGAAATCGATTTGAATTAATTGCTATGTCTGCCTTTTTATCTCTACGGAACTTTAATTTGATAGCATTTGTTTGTATCTCATTAAGTGAATCAAAATTACAAAAATGTGCACGTGGCTTCCGAATAAAATTTAAAGGTGTCTTTTCGGCTTTTTTTAAACCGTAAATTTTTCGATTAGTACTACTGAATTGAACTTTCTTCTACTGAAGTTCGATTGAGTATTATGGTGATTACTTACTTACTTACTCCTCTGGCCAGTGGCCCGCAGGGGATCTTGGCCTCTGAAACTAGAGAGCGCCAGAGTTTTCTGTTCTGAACGAAATCCAATAGGTGGTTAGGAAAAGTTATTCTAATCCCAATTCTACTAATATTATAAAGGTGAAAGTTATGTGTATGTTTGTTACTTCTTCACGCTCAAATGGCTCAGCTATATAATATTTGGTATGTAAGTAGGTAGCTGATACTTTGGATTAACACATAGGGTACTTTTTATCCCGAAAAGCACGCGATTGCCGTCATCAAAGTCTGATATAGACGGCGTTATTGGCGCTACTATATAAATAAATACACGCAAATGAATTTCGGGTTTCACTAGTAATATATAAAATAAGACAAAAGAAAATGCCTGTTGAATAAATCATTTTATCACATTTCATTGAATCCACAACTACATTCGCCTTTGCCATGTACAAATGAATAGAGATCAAAAAGGCCTTGCGATCTAACTCAGGTTTTTTCTCAAAACCTAATATAGGCACCGCAGCCTCTTACTTAATATTACTTTGAATGTAGGTAAGTAACTTAAATAAGGCAACAAATGTTTATTTTAGGATTAACTATGTAGTAAAAGCCTTGTGATATGAAGATGGTAGGTATATTTTATTTACGTTTACTGGCCATTTTTTTTATATTTCTTTATTCAGTATCTTATCATTAATAGTCTGTATCGTCTTTTACAATGTTTTGTATACCTAATTAGGTACTTAGATATTTTTAAATGTACAGACAGGTGCACGTCAAGCTTTACACTTGCAGTACAATAAATTTATGGCTCTTATATCATAGAAGAGAGGTAGGGCACAGCGGATAATCTGCTCAAATCGGAGCAGCCCGTCCGGGGAAGGACCTCCACCTTACAGAAGATCGTAGCCAAATAGCATTGGTCTCGGCCATGTTGTGTTCCTACGGTGAGTAAGGTCTCCAGAGCTCCACTTAGGGGGATTGGGAGGGTCGGCAACGCGCGAGTGATACCCCCGGTATTGCAAGCGTCTATAGGCTACGGTGACGGCTTACCATCAGGCCGACCGTATGCTTGATTGCCACCTTTGTGGTATAAAAAAATAAAAAATAAATAGAACTTAATCTTTAATATAATAATTTATTGTTCATTTGCATTTTAATTATCTTAATCTATTGTTCAGATTTTATTTTTGCATGCTTTCTCCAAAAGCAAAATGTATTGGGAATTTAAATTGTATTTTTATAACACCTATTTATATACCTACCTACATTTTATGCAATAAAGATATTGATTGATTGATTGAAAGTCCAATTGATATGTAAAGGTCAGCCTGCTCTTGACTGACTGTACCAGCATTTTGGAATGACCATTGAAGAGAAGAAATGCCCTAAGAAACTCTGTGAATATAGGCCTTTTTTAAATCTCTAACCAAAGAACAAAACATAGGAACTTTACATTATACAATGTAAGCAGGTATGCATTCCGGACCAGCAGATAAACAAATTGACCAGCAATTATACCAAATAGAGGCAAGAGAGTGAATTATTGTAGCGTGCACGCGACAAATCAAGCACTTCTGCTGATTAAACGCATTACTCTATATACGTACTAACTAGAAATCTTAATAATAAGATTTTGCTACTTATTAGCTTATAGACGAGCGTCCACTGTTAAGTAAGTAGTACTTTTTGTGCTTAGGTAGTTGTTAAGGCAAGATTTAAATTAAATACATACACTCCCGGACACATGAATCGAGCCACCCTACATTTTTATGTGTAATGACATAGAACATAAAAATATTCTTAAGTTAATCAAAAAGTTTTTATGCAGTTTTGATGCTGGTATATTCATAATGATTTTGAAGTGCTGTTGTTCCAATTTTGAATTTATCAAATGGAAAAACGAAACAAAATCCAAATTAGTGCATTCTTTTGAATAGAAAAGTTGATCTAAATTAACATAATTTTTTTATTTAACTCCATAATTTTGAATTCACCGTAATTGTTTTGAAATTAAGACATCGTAAAATTGTTGTTTTTTTAATTTGAGCCATTTAAACGTTAAAAATTAAATTATGGATACACCGCCTCTTCTAGCCGCGCAAGCTATGGCGCTTCTACAGTCGGGCCGAAGTCAGCGCGATGTAGCATCACAGCTTGCTTTAAGCCGTTCTGCTGTGCAAAGGGTAAACCATCGATACCTCGACACTGGTGTATACGTGCGCCGTCCAGGAAGACCGCGATTTCGGGTAACTTCAGAAAGACAGGATCGATTTATCGCGACAACCAGTTTACGAAATCGTCATCTCACCTCTGTACAGATCCAAGAACAGCTTCGAGACTTTCATGGAGTGGCTGTTTCCGCGCGAACAATTAGACAAAGACTTAAAGAACGTGGTCTGAGCCCACATAAGCCAGCCAACGGGCCGAAACTGACAAGAGCTCACCGAATGGCGCGCTTACAGTTTGCACGCGAACATTTGCATTGGACTCAACGCCAATGAAGCAAGGTACTCTTTACTGATGAGACTAAGATTATGCTTTATGGTAATGATGGAAGGAGGAAGGTCTACCGAAGGCGGGGAGAGCGCTTTGTTCAGTGTTGTATTGAAGAGAGAGTGAGTTATGGCGGGGGCTCGTGGATAGTCTGGGGAGGAATATCTGCCGATGGTAAAACTGGGCTAGAGGTTGTGACAGGACCAAGTCTACCAACACTAAATGCCCTTCGATACATTAACCAATGCCTAGAGACTCATGTGATGCCATATGCTGGATTTGTAGGCCAAGGCTTCATCTTTATGCATGATAATGCAAGAGCGCACACTGCAGGAATCGTCAGGGCATATCTTCATGATGTTGGAATCACGACAATGGAATGGCCAGCAAGGAGCCCTGATATGAATCCCATCGAACGTCTATGGGACGAATTAAAGAGGCGTGTTCGAGCTCACCAACCAGCACCACAAACTTTTTAAGAGCTGAGAGTTGCCATCGAGGAGGAATGGGAGAACATTCCACAACACTTCATAATGACGTTGATTAACTCCATGCCAAATCGCATGACTGCAATCATAAACGCTCTCGGAGGCAATACAAGTTACTGAATATTTTTTTTTTCCAATAATTCCTTTTTTTTTTTTCAAAAATTCAACCCGAGTCTTGTCTTTGAGAAAGGTTATACAGGACAAGTTTCACTTAAAATTGTAATTTTATCAAGTTATTGAAATTTAAATTTGGAATTAAGTATACCTTATTAATGTAAAGTGTACCAGCTTCCAAATTGCATAAAAACTTTTTCGTTGATCATATACTTTTGTTAAGTTACCAGCAATCAAAGTTGAAACTGCTGGGTGGCTCGATTCAAGTGTCCGGAAGTGTAGTACAGTCAATAAAGGAATTGACTGACCCCTCCCTGGATACATGATTAAAGATTACTAAATACTGCGTGAAGGGATTTACTTGAAAATTTATTTATCAATAGTATTAATATTGTAGGTACTAATTAAAAAATTTCAAGTAAATCCCTTCACGCAATATTTAGAAATCTTTAATCATGTATCCAGGGAGGGGTCAGTCAAATCCTGTGTCCAATACAAACATATATAAAAAAAAAAGGTTTATTCAGTTTACATAAAACTCATCATCTCATCCACAAGAAGTTCACCTGGAAATAGGCCTCACACAAAAGTCTTAAAAGTATAATGTATAAAATTATGACTTGCTTACATTACAATACATCGAAGAAAACTAAATGCAATACATAAATGTTTGCCCCGGATGGGAATCAAACCCGCACTGTGCCTGTGCCGAGGGTAGAATCACCAACGCACCACCACCGGGCTATCAGATGTTTATCACATAATGTTAATAAGTATATCTGTGCTTGCGAGTTGCGTCGTAAACAGAATAGTATTCTCATTACTAGAACACGTCTGATCTATTTACCGTAAAATATAACAGAAAATGTTGTTAAGTAAATCCCGCAATGACGTATTGTTTCTGTTTTAACTAAATAGAGCGCGCCCTTTTCGATTCGCCTTGTTTCCAAAGTTAATTTTATTACGACGTATATCCGCGTGCGGTTAAATTTAAATTTAGAACAATAGCGTCACTGTTTTGAAAATTTCAGCCAGTGCAACAGGGTGTAGTGTGTAGGTGCTCTGTGGCAATTATAATTATTTCTGCCATTAAAAAACCTAGTTCATTGCTTATTTCTATCGAACTGCGGACTAAGTCATGTTTCTCTATATCACTCAAACAAAATATGAAATGAGCGAGAAAGCCTGTGAATTTAAAATTATGTTTTTGTTTTGAGATTTGCATTTAAGAATATTACAATATTCTCTTTGAATCATCCGAAGTGGTCACACTTTTTTATCTATTTTCAAATAGACAGAAAGGAGAGTAGATAAAATGTACTTAAACAAATTGTATCATTACGTACAACCAAAAAAATAGTATTTATTTGCGATGTCACAAAACACGTATCAATCGTAGATAAGCAAGAACGGAGCTCGTACAAAATATTGTCAAGTTTCGTGAATGCAATTTTTCCTTTTCGCCGACACACGCCAAATAGTAAGCCTCTACACGCTAGAAAAAGACAGTGATATACCATCCCGTAATACATTCCCGCAATAAATGTGCGGGAAAGAAAGAGACGTATAATAGCCGGAAATTAGCACTCGTCTATCTTTCATTTTACACCCCAAATTTTCTTATTCCAATTTCCTCTCGGCACGAGGGCTTCATTTTACGGGCAGTAACTGACGTTTTATCGTGCGAGGGAAAATATGTTAAATGCTGTAGTTTTTAGAGTTTCATTTTGTTTTTTTACATTTTAGACGAATGTGTCGTTTTACGTTTGTAACGGTTTTAGAACACTCTGTCATTTGAAATGAGTCATTATCTGATAAGAATGCCCTATTGGCTGAGACGTGTGCGCTTCGGGCCCGCCGACCGATAATGCCATTTCCGAACATAGATAGCGAATAACTTGGGTGTCGTTTTTGCACTGAGTTTTAATAAAGCATAGGGGGAGGCCGAGATATGAAAATGAGCGTGTGGAGGAGAGGAAATTTGAATTTATACACCAGATAGTTTTATTTGTGGGGTGCGCGGTCGCTCGCGCGGATTATACGACAATTCAGGCGAATATGAATGCTTATTTTATATTTAGTTGGTGACAATGCATGAATGCGTATGTTTTGGATGGTTTTGTGCAGTTTACAACTAGGGGTCATGTTGCGATTTCAGTTTTAGAGAAACTGTTGGAACTCTTAGATGGTTTAATGTAATCTCGCTTAATGTTCCTCTATCAGGTAAATATTATGTTAAATTCTGCTAATATTATAATTTCGGAAATTGGATAAACACAAATGGAAATATACAGTGATTCCCTCGACATAGCCATTTATTGGATGTAAAAATATTTGCATTGCTCATAAAAAATCTAGAAGGGGGAAACTGGTAGGACATCTTATAAGACATGACGACTCTCTCAGAAACAAAACATCAGAAGGAAAGATAGAAGGTAGAAGACAAAGGGAAAGACCGAGAAGAGCTTATATGGATCAGAAGGAAAAAGCAGGCGTTTCGTGTCTTATTATAGAGAAGTGAAAGAGATGGCACTAGACAGAGGAAAAAGGAGGCTGCTACACCGACAAGAACGAAACTCTTAAATTTAGCATAGAATAATTTTTTCACGCGGTCAAAGTCACGCTCAACAGCCAGTAACTGCCGTAACTATATAAATGGCTAGTCACCAATTTCTCATTATATTATGAGTAATGGGATTAATAACGCGTAAAAATATTGATCCTCGAGTCTTTGTCGGGTCAGGTGAATCCATAGAATTTTTTTCGTGAGAAATCTACGGATGCCTTGTGCCATTGTGCGTGTTTATTTCGCGCCATTTCACCGTGAATGAGTAGGTTGTGGTCAGTTTTTTTTTAAATTTCTATGAACCATAACTAATGTGGGATGGGAAATAATTGGAGTTATTTTTATGGAATTTCTTTTGGTCTTGCTATGTAGTTAATTATCCTTTCTCTATATGGTTTAAATGTCATTTCTGGACCACAGAACAATGTAACGAGAGTTTCACTGCCCAGTAGAAATGTGGTTCGATACAAATTGTATGCGAACCATGTCTGTAAGTTAAACGTCAAAGAATCACGACCAAACTCTTGATTGGCAGTGTATTTATAAATATAATAGGCCTGTGTCGTAAATTTCAAAAATGGCTTATTTCGTTAGTTTAGTACCTGTATTACCCCAAAAAAATAATATTTAATGATAAAAATTATATTTAAAACACATATTTTAAGTTTTAAGAAAATATTTTTAATCTGGCGTAAAAACACAAGAAAGTGTCATGGCGTCGTGAATGACGTCACATAGTGGCAAACGATTGTGTTCATTTACGGCAAAAGTTTGTTTTGTTGAAATAAAAATGGAAATCTCGTTTTTTAAAAACTGTATAGTGCCCCAGTGTATAAATACAAGTATAAAAACTCCGAATAAATTATTCATACGTGTTCCGGTCAATGGCGGCATACCACTATGTGACGTAATACGTTCTGATTGTCGTTCACAGCGGAGGAGCCAGGGGGGGTATTTATTTGATTTTAATTTGTAAAAATAACAATAATCATTAATTTTTATGTGGAATTATTTCGGTTTTCCCTGTTTAAATATTACAATTTACGTCTAGAAACATTCATCCATTGATTTCATTGTTAGTTGACACAAGCCTATTACAGAGTAGCGAAGTCAAAGTGACAGATTTCAAATGAGACGTTTTATTTAGCACTTAAATATGTACAGATTCATCAAAGTTATGACCAGAGAGATCATTTTTGCCATCTCTTTGCCATCTATTAATTTATTTTAACTTAAAAAATAATTAATTTGTGAACAATTAGTTTTAATGTATTGGTAGAGCTATTACGCTGGAAGTAATACACTATGATAGGCTGATTTGACCGAGAAAGTACAGTCAAGCCATGAAAAAGGTGACCAAAGTGAGCTAAGAAATGGCTAAGAACAAAGATTTTTAATGCAAATAATGTGAACATCGTTATCGAACTATGTAATTTTTACATAATACATTAAGAATACTATAGATAGATAAATAAAAATTAGAGTAAATTCCTTATGAGTACCGGACGATTTTTGCGCACGTCTATGGCGACTAGCGCATCCCGCGTTGCGCGGCTGCTAACGCGGTCACTTTGCCATTTAATTATTAAATATAATTAATGTTTTTTAATGAGTAAAAAACAGATTATGTTAGTAAATTTGCCCTAAATTAATGTTTTTTTTTGTACATGCAAGTGATGCTAATATATGAAAATAAATCATTTTCCTCGATTAATTTTGCGGAAATACCGTAATATAAAAGATTTTTTTTCACGTATTTTTTATATGAAAGTGGAAAAAAGTGTTCTTCCTATGTTCTAACAGACTATATGCAAATGCTAATGGTATTTTTTAATGTTTAAAATTCCCTATCGTCTTTTCGTAAACAATGGCCAAACATAACTCAAAAGTATTTTTTTTAAAAAGGCATCGTGAATAAAAATATTTATAAATACTATAGACAGATATTTTAAAATTTCCTTCTTCCTATGCGCAAGAAAAATGTCTGTTTTCTTGCAATCACACACAAATATAATTATATCCATTTTGGTGTTCTTAAAAACAGCGGACAAACATGCCTGACGACGCGCTGAAATCGTCCGGAAGCCTTAACGCAATATACTGTAGACAACTTGAATTATATTTATGACTGTTTTTATAGTTTTTACGGTTCGAAGCATTTTTATTTTGAAAAATAATATATTCGAAAAAAAAAATCCTTGAATCATATCTAAATTTAATACGGTCCTGCTCACCTCTTTCACTGGCCGACTGTACGGTGGCCTCGAAGATAGGAGGACCATTTTAGAAAAAAATCGCTTGCACATCTTGTAAGCGCATTTTTGTCAGCGCAGTCCTTTTCTTTGTTACCAAACAGGGTTTTTGTTTATTAGAGCCACATGTGTCCACACTGTCCACTAGGATATTGGATGTTGCAACTAAAAATCATCCTAAAGATGGTCCTGCTATCCTCGAGGCGACTGTACCACTCCCTTGTAGAATATCGACTTTACGCTCGGTTAAAAATTTCATATTCAACACCACCTACCTCGCATTATTTTTTATTATAAAATATCTTCGGGCAATAAATATTTTTAATTTTTAATTTCCGAACACTATTGAATGAATTTTTTGTGACTCTCAAAACTTACAACTCCATTTAACAAAATAAAATATGACCATAAATAATAAACTGACAACAATACAAATTTTTATCGTCACGAAATGGTCACAAACTTGTCTGACACAGGTGGACGACTTTCAAAATAGTTCATTCATTCATCCAAAATAGTTCATTCATTTTGGTTCATTGATTCGTGAAATGCAAAAAAAATGGCCGCCGACCATTGAGCTTTATTGTGTTATTACGTCTTCATTTTATCCCGTGGGATTGTAATATCAATTTATTATGTTATCTATAAGAGAAACCGTAAAATAGACCTTTCATAAATTCATTTTTCTGTTTTTAAAACGAAATTGTGTAGGTTTATAGCTCATAAAAGGTTTTATGCAATTTTTGAAAATGGCGGTTTGGAAAAAAAAAATGTTTTTAAAAATGACATTCTATTCAAATTCTTTGCCTGTATCGCTTTCCCATGGACTTCTTTCTTATCGGATTTCTACGTCATACAACGAACACACCCTCCCAAGTTTCAGGTCTCTACGATCAGCGGTTTAGACTGTGTACACTCGTACACACTACGTCACAGTCGTCAGTCAGTCATTTAGGACAAAGCCTCGACAAAGCATTATATAATGTAATAGCATCGAGTACCCTTTTGAATAGAGACGCCTTCAAGTCTATTGGGTTTGTTCAAATGTGTTGGTATTTTGTACTTTAATCGCTCACTATTTTGTTTGCGCGTGCAGTGGGGTTGGAAACTGTCAAAGTGGCGCTAGCATAGCTTGATCCGATGGTACTAAAATTTGTATGGAGAATTTTATGTTTGAATTTATTTTAAAAAAACAAAAATTAATTTTTGCAATGCCAATGACCTGTAAAGGTGCCTTTTTGAAAAGTAGGTAATTGAAGTGCACAAATTTCCAAAAGATTATGTTTTATGAAGAAAAAATAACTCATATTGAAATTGATAGCATTATATTCTTTAAATAATAAGTGATTTAAAAAAAATATTTGGAAAATTAAATTATAAAAGAAAAAGGGAAAAATATATTAAAATGTAGTTTTGAGGTTATCCCTTTCAATCTCCATTGTTCTTTCTCGCCAAGATGCTTCACGTTTCTATATTTTTTTAACGTCAGTCACCCTCCCTCCACGTATAATAGGTACGTACATTAATTATTTTTGGTTTACTACTATTTAAAGAGAAAAAAATCGTAAATTTTTCGAACATTGGCGACCAAAAAAAATTTTGACAGGATCAAGCTATGCTGGCGCCATCTGCTTTTCTCTTTTACCGGCCGGCCCCCTGAGATTTATGGACAATTATTTTTGAAGAAAATGACAAACTTTACGTTGGATACTAATAATAATTGTAGCATGAAACAGATGTAATTATACTAGAAAAAATATTAATCTGACTATTGATTAATATTGTATTTTTATTGTACTATGTAATTACAAATTTTCTAGTAAAACCCTTCACGCAATATTTATCATATTTACGAAACTGGTTAACTCTTTGTTTTGTTGACGGTATTAAAAATTAAGAATTACCTACTTCTAATTATTCCTAATGATACCTATGAAATCGTTTGTTAGAATCAATTTTTTGCAACATTCATTCAAATACGATTTATTCATTCATTCATTGTCCTATTAATCACTTAAATTATTCTGTGATTCCATAATAATTATGGTGAAAAGCGTCCATTGTAAACTATCATGTACTTTCTAATAATTAGCGTGATTATCTTTTATTCTCATGTAATTAATTTTCTTATTATCAATGTAGAGAGCGACTGGATTACTACCGAGTTTCAGACTATTCTCGTAATAATAACATTAAAAAACTATCATTAATCTCAAGCGTTATCTTGCTCGTATAAAGTCAAAGTCAAAAATATTTTATTCTGTAGGTCCTCGCGAGCACTTCGACACGTCATTTACAACATATTAACATTATAAAATAGATAAGCTACTTTATTAACTACCACAATTTCGGAAATAAAACAAAAACCATCGGTAAAAGAAATGGCGAAATAAAACTGGTTACGCCCTTTTTTGTCTATCTACATCGTTTTTTCCAAATATACTTACAAGTATGTCAACAAAATATACATTTACAAAATAATAATATAAAACGAGCGAGATAACGCTAGAGATTGAGGCTATATTTTAACTGTTTTTATTACTAGAAATTGATTCTCTGAAACTTGGTAATATCCATTCAATCTCAACGAAATAAAGAATAGACACGCAGGTCTATGGTGAATGGTGATGACTATAAGCAGTGTTTTTCGATCTTTTTCAGATCCGATAAGAACAATTTGTGATACCTACTTGTGGTACCTATATTTGCAAATAAAGAATTTGATTGATTGATTGATACATGCGGACGAAGTTGCGCGGGTTTCATTAGTCTATATACCTATTTAAAATGATTTGTCCTGAAAAACTGACTGAGAATCAACGCACAGTTTAAACCATTGATCGTAGAGACCTGAAAGGAGGGTGTGTTCTTAGTATGACGTAGGTATCCGATAAAAAAGGGTTTTCCGAAATTCCCATGGGAAAGCGGGGTACAGGCAAACGAAGTTTCGGCTTTCACTGGTCTTTAATAATACGCTTTGCCTTAAACGACGGACTGACGTACTAGCGCACAGTACTAATCTTAGAGACCTGAAGAAATAAAAGTGGTGGGTAGGGACTTACCAGCGAAAAAATAACACAGTTGGCCATCGATCTATATGTAGTTGGCACATAAAAACTATATTTGTAAAGTGTTAACAGTTATTTCTAAAATTGACTACAAAAGCAAATATTTGTCAGTAACTATATTATTTTGCAAAAATAGTGTAACCCGCTGAGTTATTCAATACTCGTTCATTCACGTTAATGATTGAATGAAATGGAATACAGTCACAAAATGATGTTGATAATTGTATTCTCTAGAAAAATAAGAATACTGCGAAATCGAAGTTCTAGAGCTTATAGTTTAATTTAATAAAAAACTTATGTTAGAAAAATTTTAGTAAATAAAATAAAGCATATTATTATGTATTTGAATAATAAAAGTTTTTTTTAAATTATTTACTGTACTTTATTATAAGTAAAGAGATAAGTAAGTAAAGAAGAATAAAAAAACTAAAATTAAAGTTTTAGTTTTTAGACTAATAAAAAATATAAGTACCTACCTAAATACTTTCTTTCTTTTTATTTAGTTTAAAAACAGTTCCCCTTAGATGTTATTGAGCTTCACTGCTTTTTAATATTTATTTATTCTAGCATCAAAATCACAAACACCTTATAAACATTTGAGTTAATTTTTTGAATATTATACAAAGGTACACAAAAATAATCTTCTAAGAATTTACTATGGCCACAAAAACCAAACTTATTGTTACAAAAACCAATGTTATGATGAAAACGGCCCACAGGGACACTATTTGATTTATCTATCAGTTAATAAATAAATCATCAACTTACAATTTGTTATTTAGTATGATGTCATTATTATAAAATGTTAAAGTTGGGCCGTTTTTTCTTGGAATTTGGATTCATACACGTAATTAGAGTGCTAGAGCATTTTGAAATGGTCTAGCTTCGGTCGGAAAAATACAGCTGCAAATGTAGTAAGAATTATACTTTTTTGACTCTAATCCATCGACATAAAAGTATAAACAAGTAGTCCGGTACTCACGGCATTGCGATGGTGCACACCACCACCATGCGAGCGAGCGACAGAAGCAGTGGTGTACAATGATGGATTTATCTATACGACACGTAATGTGTTGTTGAGTTTAAGATAAGTAGGTATGCCCTAGAAACGCCTATCCTCATGTCTTGTCAGTCAGCCAATTAATTTTATTGTAAGACTGATTAACCCGATATTTTAATAATGTATTAAATTAAATTTATTTTCCAATAAATGAGAATTCATGCTGGAATTCTGAAAGCGCATAATACGATATAAGGAAGCTGCCCAATTTGGGAGTTGTTGATAAAAAATCCACTGTTGAGGTTTGGCTACACAGAGGGCGGTCGAGCGGACGAGCAGCGGAGCGATCTTATTCGTAATTCATTTCACATCAAACTCAGTTAATCTATGGTCAGAGTACTTCAGAGACGTAATCTTTGAGAAAAATTTAAGATTTTTCTAATAAAGTATTACAGTTTATGTATAGAGAAGTTTAATAAAGAGTTTGTTTTGTAATTGACGGACTGACATCATTCAAAATATAAAAAAGCAGCCGACTGGAGAGTAATTAAACATTTTATTTCTTCCCTCTGGAGATGTACTAGGCTTTAATTCTTTTTTATAATCGCGTACAGATAGATATTCTATTTCACGAAGAGCATTTGTGTGATTTAGCTATGAATTTTGTAACATTTACATGCACATTGCTTTAGTGAGTAACCTCGGAATCGCTCGTAATAGTTCCACACGGCCCAATCTAATTGGCCAATTTGTATACCTGTCCTTTTCTTTAGATATCACCAAGAACAGGACAATAGATCAAATTGGCCCAAAAATTGGGTGCGTGTGGACGGGGTGTAAAATCGCTCACGCATACATAAACAATAAACAGTGTGCACGCCTTACAACATTCATGGCCAAATGCTCTTCATGAAATATACTATCTGTATTTTCTCGTTACTTTTAAAGGAAGAAAAACGGTATTTTCCGAGCAGGTGTAGACGTAGAGTATAAAGGATTTTTTTCAATTTTCATGGAAATTTTCATTTTCATCTGGCGCATAGTGCTGCGGGCGACCCATACTTTAGAATTTCAGCTCGCTAGCTTCGTCCGCTTGCTCGCTTCCCCCGCTTCCTCGCTCCGCCCGCTTCCTCGCTTGCGTTGTGACCACCACTTCGTCCACTCCCATTTCATTCGAAATAATGTTGACATATCTGCTCATTGTCCGCGCAGAGTGACACGGCATCTCATCGATTTTATTGGATACAATTGACAGCGCTTTGTTTGCAAATTCTTTTATTCAGTGATGACTTTTATTTACAATTACCGCGGAGAGATAAGCCATTATTTTTGTAAGTTTCGCGTTGCATTTTATTTAAATGGTACTCAATAATAATATAAAAATAATTCAGTTTATTCCGCATTAATAAAAATACAATAAAAACAAAATAACAAACAAAATGTCGCTGAAACGGTGTCCACTCAGCATTTGTCGGGGCACCATGCGACGCCACGACGCTGGTCTTTCGTAGATGACATAGCGCTTCTCACACTGACAAAGCTAAGCAACTAGGTATCATAGGAGTCCAGTGAATATTTGGATGTGTTCAGTCATAGAAAAAGACAGGAAAAGTATCATAGCATCTAAGCTTACACTTCTTCGTATCTTTAGTAATTAGAATACTTATACCATTCACTGACTTTATATTACTTTGCAATATAGGCACTAATCTATTTAATATGCCCCTAACATTAAAAAGACTCGAAGAACTTATTATATATACTTATACGTATTTAAAAAAATAAAAAAGGATTTGTAATTCAGCATAAAAATAATAGGATACGAAAAACTGATCGCAAAATTTAAATATTTCTTTCGTGTTTTATTATAAACGACATGCAAAACTTTCACATGATCATTTGCATAGCATTAATGATGTTTTCATTTGCCCGTCCTGGATCACGATGAGAGCCCTTTCCGAGTATGCGAACCTGCCCATTTGCATCCACCAAACCATCGTACGCCTAATTTGGCTGGGCCCACTATCTGCCCGACGATCGTTAAAATGCACGCACGGTAGCGAGAACGGTACAAAATACAAAACAATAAATAAATAACGAGAACAATAAATATAATTAAAAACGACAAAAAGCGACCGTCGTCATGACGCGGGTACAAACGGGTGCGCGCTCGCGACGACTCTATACTAACGATACCAATTTTCATCCCAAAATTTCAAGCACAAAACGTTACCCTAACATAAAGTATCAAGACTTAAAATTTAATACTAGCATCCGATATCCGTTCAACATTTTGTCAGAGGCACGTCACGTTTCCGAACGGTCCTCATTAGAGATTTTTATTTTTAAATAGTCGCAGCAGGGTCGAGTATCCCGTGCGCGGGTGACTTTTTTCCAAAATGGAATTTAAACGAGATGACATTTCTTTCGGAGATGCTCGGCCGATCTCGATCGGATTCGTTCATTAATTTGTTGGAATAGAGATGAGAATCGTTCGATGATGGCCGTGACAGATCGCCGGGTTGGTCTATGACGGCAGTTCGGAATATGGCTCCTAATAGGGTCGATGGGCAAGTAATGGCTATTCTGAGTTGTGGTGGCTCAAATTTATTGCGCCAATTAGTTGTCCACGTGAAGGAGTTTATCTGACGTTTCTATCGCACTCTATTTGGGAGGTTTGTCCGATAATGGTCGAATTTCGTAGAATTAAACATTTTTTTTTGTATAATGTTTTAGATATTTTCGGAAGCGAGAAGCTAACAAGTTAATTGGACGAAAAAATTCTTATGCCGACACATGGCGGCATTATAAAGATCATTAGAGCACAGATTAATTAGGAGGTCGTTGATTTTATAACAGGAATATTAGATAACTATATAGTAATTACAATGGATTTATTGCTGCAGATGCGTGCGTCTAGTAATTTATAAACAATTAAGTTAAGTTTACATAGCTTGTTTTTATGTATTGTGTCTCCAATACCTACTAATATTGCAGTTATCATAATTACTAATGAAGGACAGCTGAGACTGAGCGGAGCGGTGTGAATTTGTGGTGGTGGAATCTGAGCTGAAATTAGTCCGCAGTTCGCCAGTTCCACCACGCTGCTACTGTGTCTTCTATGCAGCCAGGCAGTGGCAGATTTAGAAAGGGCTTAGGTAGGGCACCCAGATATTAGGGGCGGCTAAGGCCAGAATCAGGCATAACAGACGAGCCAACGACAACTGAACCAATCACGCCTATTACACCAAACTTATTTTGAACCTATTTATTACTGTGTGTTATTTCTAGTGGTGTAGTGTGACGACACACGTCCTCATTATTGTTTCACTTAAACCTCGTAACCTTTCTATGTAGAACACCTAGATCATTCATTATTGATAATATCTATACCTTGTGTACATATAATTCCTAATTTAGTATTAGCATCACCATAGTCTAAAGACGCTTGCAATACTCACGCGTTGCCAACCCTCCCAACCCCCCCAAGAGAAGCTCTGGAGACCTTACCCATGCTCTCCACAATAAAACATATTGAGTTTACGAACAGCAACGTTGTTTCTTTAGCACACTCCCTCGTGTCACAATACAAGGCGGCCCTGCCAGGATATGGTCGCGTGGTCTTTTGCCGAACTGGTAAAAGCTGAGGAAGGGGTGGCTGGTACACGGCCAAGGGCGACCAAGACTATAAATCCGCCACTGCAGCCAGGATTAGCATTATCATGAAAAAAACGGGTTTCACTTCGTGAGTGCAGTAGTGAAAACCGTAACTTACGTTGTGCATTTTTGAATAGTTTGGAATGGTTAGGGAATAATTTTGTACAAATTGCTTTATTCAGACTGTATATTATGAACAATTATTGACTTCACCCAACGGGATTTACTGTAAACTCTTTAAACAAAAAAGTTTCAATATTTACCGATAGATGTCACTAGAACAACTTCCTCCGTCTTACGAATTTTCGATCAGGTCACGTGTCCTGACGCGAGTTTAACATTTTTTACCCATCCCAAAAAGTGCACAAAGCCGCTAAAGAAGTTTTCACTTCAAAAATCAAAGTAAACAGTTTTATCCTTTTCTTAAACTCATTAAATGATACCAAAGCATGCAATTAATTGTAAAATTAAGTAAGTCGGTATAAAATTGGTTCGTTTAACGATTATCCGAATGATAACGATTAGTAATCAGATTATTCGAGTGAAATTAAGCAATTGGGCTAAAAGCCGGTCAAGCAGCACACAGCTGCTTAATTTAAAGCACATTATAATATGCTTACGTTAACCCGATTAATTAATTAACTGTGGAATGAACTTAAACAAATGTACAGTCAAATAAAAGACGTGAGCAGGGACACGAATTGTATTAAAGTTTTCTAAATATTGCGTGAAGGGATTTTCTAATTTTTTTTTTAACAATAGTTACTTATTCATATTTTGCTATTTAAAATTACAAGGTTTCATAACGATGCCTACAATATTAGCATAAAAATCTTTATTAGTTTTTTTATGCCACAAAGTTGGCAAACAAGCATACGGCCCGCCTGATGGTAAGCATCACCGTAGCCTATGCACGCTTGCAATACCAGGGGTATCACTCACGCGTTGCCAACCCCCCCAACCCCCCCAAGAGGAGCTCTGGAGACCTTACTCACCGTAGGAACACAACATGGCAGAGACCCGAGACCAATTTAGCTACGATCTTCACTTTCCCGTAGGATTTGATCAAAAGTCTGATATACACTGGGCGTCAAAAGTAAGTAGTACAGTTTTAAAATTGCAATATCTCCTAAACTACAGAAGCTAGACCTTTCAAATAAAAAAAAGTTGAAAGACAATTTCATTTCATTTAATAAAAACGTCATGCATAATATCATTTTTTAAAGATTGACTGAAAAAAAAACTTAATAAACAAAAACACTCTTTTTTAAACTGTTGGCTTGTACTTTTGTTTTTTATTGTTTTCTTTATTTCTGATAAATCAATTGCAATTCAAAAGCAAATGTGTCTTCAGCGAGTAAACGTCACTAATCATGCCTCTTTCACCAGAAGAATGTGCAAGAATCATAACTTTTCTCGAAGTAGGCATCAGTATGCGTCATACTGCAAGAACGGTGGGTGTAACTCTAAGAACGATCCAGCAAGTAAAGCGAAGGTACTAAGAGACTGGAAACCATCTAAGGAGACCAAGTAATGGCAGACCCAGGTGCACTAGTACCGGAGAGACCGCTTAATTGTCTCTACTGTGTTAAGAAATCGTCACCTTAATGCAGTTAAGGTCCAGCAACAGCTTCTTCAGACCCGAAGAGACTACGTTAGTGAGAGTACAGTGAGGAGAAGACCTTGCTGAAGCCAACCTGAAGTCGTACAGGCCAGCAAATGGCCCCAAACTTGAGACAGGGCATCGAGTAGCAAGACTACGCTACGCCCGTCAACACGTACAATGGGACGAAGAAGAATGGACAAGAGTTTTGTTCACAGATGAGTCTCGGTTTTCTTTATTCACTTCCGATGGAACGCGGAGAGTATACAGGCGACCTGGTGAGCGATACATTCAAGGTTGCATCTCGGAAAGAGTTCAATACGGCGGGGGCTCTGTACACGTATGGCCTGGCATCTCTTCAGAGGGTCGCACAGAGCTAGTGGTCACAGAAAATGGCAGTCTGACTGGTGAAAGATATGCATTAGAGATCCTTATCGAGTATGCAGGGCCATATTTCGTAAATATGGGTGATGGAGCGATACTAATGCATGATAACGCCCGGCCACACACCGCTCACCTCGTACAAGAGTACATTCAGGAGGTTGGCATCAGCTTGATGGCTTGGCCATCAAGAAGCCCAGATCTTAACCCGATTGAACACACTTGGGATGAGCTTGGGAGGCTAGTCAGAAGACGCAGGCCACCCCCCGCCACCCTCAGGGCTCTAAAACAGGCACTGATAGAAGAATGGGTGAATATTCCCTAACACCGCCTTCGAAACTTAGTGTTCAGCATGCCAAACCGGCTCGAAGATGTCATCAGAGCCCGAGGCGGCAACACAAGTTACTAAAGTGGGGAACAAGGCCCAAAACTTAAAAATTAAGTTCTTGATAGTTACTTCAAAATGGTTAGCTTTTTAGTTTTTTCTTAATTTTCAGTGTAAAACTTTACTAATGCTAAATAAAATATTATTTTTAGAAAACTTTGTTAAATTTGCTATAAAATTACTTTTATTTCAAAACTCTAACTTCTATAGTTTAAGAGTAATTGCAATTTTAAAACTGTACTACTTATTTTTGACGCCCAGTGTAGATGGCTCTGCTGTGCATAAATAAATACACGCAAACGAAGTTGCGCGGGTAGTCTTCTATAATTCAATGTGTCATTAACTTTAAAAATGCGTTACAGAAACTGACTGTTAGAATTCTCACCAAGGTACACGTATTAGCACATCTCCCGAATTGGCATTCACGATTCCGCAATTAAAGGGACAAATCTCGAAATGTCCTGACCTAAAATCAGTCTGGCAACCCAGACATCGGATTTCCGAAAACTGTCGAATGATACAAAACAAAATAAAAGTAAGATGGCCGATTAGCTGAAAGTGGCCAGCTAAAGACGTATTTTAAGCTTATGTTCAGCTGTTGTGCTTTTATTTTTTAATGATTATTTATTTTTAATTTGATCACGGATGGTGTATTGAGTTTTTAATTTTACGTTTTTATATGACGCGTGCCGTGTTTATTGGTTTTTGTTTTAGTGAACACTGAAACGTGTTTTAATTTTAAATCCACATTAAGTTTCAAGCTATTTCTTTTTTCTTCTTTAATTTTATTAATAATGAGGATAGGAATGAGGGAAAATGTATCAAAATGAGTAGTGAAAACCGGGCAAGTAAGTGTCGGGCCACGCACAGTAAATGATCTGTGGTATAGGGTTTCGTATTTGGTACATTCTGCAGATAAGTGCGATGTCATATTCCATGACATTTGTACGTTTTTATCAAAGATATTTTAGAAGTTCGTCGGCTATTACTCGTTTCGGTAACTATATAGAAGAGAGAGCCTACTTTAACAGTGATAATTTTCCTTGTACTTTCACTATACGGGCTACGGCCATGTCTTTTTTTCAAATTTCTAAACACAATGCTGTCCGAAAATATTGCATCCCCCAAAATAAAATAAGCAATATACAAACAAACAATTGGGGGGAAACATCGGGTTTCACAAAAATTTAATATTGTAACGTAAACGCCGTAAACGGATCATTGTATCGAAAAATGATAACAACTAAATTGCATATAAAAACAAGATAGAATCGCACAAAAATAATAATAAAAATATTAATAATGGTTCAAGAAAACTTTTAAAAAATAAAATACATATATCAACCATCGACAACAGTGCACAGACTATAAATAAATAAAACTGTTCCTATAGAGACAGAAATTCTCGAAACATAATTTTTATCATTAACGATCCGGACTTCGTACACATACGCTTAATTGAATCCAATTCTAAGAAAGTAATTTCACAAATTAGTTTTAGCTACCGGATTTTCAGATCAACACCGGACAACGGTTACAACCTTGTCGTATTACGATCGTCCATTGATTTTTTGTTAAGTTTATTAGTCGGGCGTTTTGTTCCAGTGCGACAAGGTTCCATTCGTACCGGTTGTGACAAAAAAAGAGGATGTCAATGTAGCATGTTGGGTCCGATGTTGTGGGCGGGTGAAATCCTGTTTTCTTTATTAACTTTATACTGAATAATAAAGATACTTGGGTATAACTACATTTTTAATACATTTGTGTGCTTTTCAGCCAGTTTGTGATACCCATATAAAGTGAATGACACATTAAATTTTAGCTGTCACTGTCAAACTAAAGAAGAACTACGGAACCCTAAAAAATTAGGCCCAACGTGCTATTAAAATGCGTTTCAGGAACTGGCAGTTTGTCGTTTGTCGGTATTTGTCTTCATGTGACTTCAAAGAAAATTTTTGCTATGGAAGAAGACATTTCAATTCTATCATTTCAACTCCGTCTAACACATTCAGATTTTTGTTGCGAATTTCATATAAGTACCTAGTTGTTTATTTTATTAGGAAAATATTTTGTGCATAGAGCAGCAGGTTTGTCGGCGCTGGAAACCGGGTGCACAATGTCAGCACCCATTATAGAGGAGCGAAAGAGCTGGCATAAAAGAGAGGAGAATATAAACTGCTATACCAATATGTGAAACTGCTATACCAACATATGAAACTGCTATACCAACATGTGAAACTACTATACTAACATGTGAAACTGCTATACCAATATGAGAAACTGCTATACCAACATATGAAACTGCTATACCAACATGCAAAACTACTATACCATCATGTGAAACTGCTATACCAACATGAGAAACTGCTAAGCCAACATGTGTGTGGCTTTTAAATTGGGAGAAAGAGAGAGAAAGAGAAGTTTCACCAGAATTCCTAGATCGCACCATGTTGCACATACCAATACAATAATGATATTGGTTGTTAATGAAAATGTTAAAACAGTATGAGCATTTCACAACAGGTTAATGACATTTTCAAGGGATCCCTAATGTTTTATTTGATGGTGGTTGGCTGCTAATGAAAAACTTAAAAAAAAAATCTAGGTTTTTATGACTTGGACATTTTTAAGAAAATCCAAAAGTTGAATTTAACTACAACAAAATGGTCTCGGCGCGTATCAAGAAAAAGTATCACTTAAAATTGTGTGCCCAAATTAAAATTCGTGAATTTTGTCGTGTTTCGGCCGTCTGCGGATTTCGGCGGCAAATAAAATTTATAATTAAGCATAATTTGTATTGACGATCTTATCGCAACCTGATAAATATTTCACATAGATATTATTATATAGTATTATGTATAAATCTTTTTTGATTATACATAAATTTGATATTGGTGCCTTTAAATATCTCAAAGTAAACATCTCAAAAGTTGGCAACGCACCAGTAGCTCTTTTGGAGTATGATGGCCGGTTAAACTTCCCCCAGCTCTGAAGAAATTTTGTAGGTAATCATTTTTCTTCGGGGCGTCTTAACTAAGAACGAGACAACATGAATGCGCTAGTTTAAAGAAATATCTACTACCTACATGAATACGTAGCACTCAGCTATTTCTAACTTGAAACTGGCTAAATTGCAACCAACAAGAATGTAGAAGCCATAATAAAAAAAAATGTGTTCAACTTCAATAGATAGAGATTGATTTATGGTAAAATTAAAAGAAAAATCTAGACAGCATTTCCCGCCATAATTTAAAATTGGAAGCAATTGATCACGCTTTCTTTGTAGTCAACAATGAAAATCTGATTTATTTTTTAAATGAACACCAAATAAGGCAAAGGAAACAAGCTGGTCTGCCTGGATGTGTGTAAAAGGCATGCGTAATTGTTAAGAAAACACTTTAATTAGTGCATGATAACTATCTTTATTGGTTAAAAATTATATCAGGTAAAAAGAGACCGGTGCTGTGGTACTGAGAAACGAATGAGACTAATTAGTGGAGACTGTGCAGTTAGTTCACAACATTTTGTAAATGATGGTATGGTCAGCGCGAGTTGCCATGTAAAAAAAATATCCTTGATAAGATTAAAAATGTGATTTTTGGCGACAACTGTGATAGCGTCAGCTTGAGCTCATGATTAAAGCAAAGCCACGGCGCATAATAATAAATAAATAAAGAAAAAAATCAGCCAAGGTTTAAATAAAACTTCCCTGCCTGGGCAGGATATTTAACTATCTATACAGTTCCCCGCGCTGGCCCTCACAGCGTAGGGGAGCGTCCCCAAGGTGGCGGATAGGGGAATGGTCGGTAGTACAGCCTAGCTACACTAACCGGCTAAGTCCGATGGACTCGCTGACCAACGACGGGTGTGGTCCTCCAGCATTTCGGGGGTTGTGCGGCGGGTTGACACCTCGCCCACGTAAAACCAATGTTGCTGGTGAAGCGTATCCCATTAGCGCTTCACTAGCTTGCACAACATTGTCACAAAAAAAAAAAAAAAATATCTATACATACCTATATTTGTTGTAAAATATAGTAGTTGAGTTAGTTTCTTATAACACAAGTCGCGAACTTACTTTGTACTAGCTCAATCTGTGTGATTTGTTCCTACACACGGTGACTTTTCAAGGGGTTGCCATTTTTTGAGGAGGGACTAAGAATTAGGAGCTTATCATCGATTGGCGTAAAAAGCATTTTTTTTAATATTGCGTATTTTAATAGGGCAAGCCCGGCTTTTCGGCTTTATTGGAAAGACTGCCACTGTTTACAAAGTTAAGGTTTTTAAAAAAATACTACGAATAAAAATTATTACGATAAAGTCATATTTTCATATTGTTCTGTGGAGCTTATTTTTTAAAAATGGCAACCCCTTGAAAAATCACCCAGTATATTTATTATATATATTTAATTTCTCATTATTTCTCCGTCTGTACTTCTCAACTTGCTATGCGACAATCGCCGCGGGGCGTCTAAGGAAAGCGGTCTTTTGTTGCATATAAAATTAATATGAAAGAATTTATGCTCGCGGCATTGCCCGAGTGGAATTCAGTTGGAAAAAAATTCAAAACCAACCATTATAGAGAGTAGATCTTCACAAACTCAAAGAGTTCATAAGTAGGTACAGAAATAATTTTTTTGGGTCATTTAACCCGTCCATGAGCGACTACCATTTCGGAAAGAAAAGCAAAATGACCACTGGCAAAAGAAATGGCGACAGAAGAAAACCCGTTACTGCCATTTTTGACGATTTCTTTCGTCGAAATCTTTAGTTATTTTATTAGGCCAGTATAAAATAATGATAATTCTTTACGAGCTATAACCGTGAAAGGGAAAAATACCTGTTTTGGGATACTTTTTTACGTACCACTTATACAATCCGTCGAGGGGGAAAATTTGGGAAAGTCAAATTAGGGCAAACATTTATAACGGGCAACAAATAAAGTTAAAACAATAAAAACCTTGTAGGAATTATTTCCCTTTTGATATTATTAGGAAGCCACCCAGGACTTATAATATTAGAAAATGACATCGTTATTTCGTTTGGGTTCAACGTTCATCGTTAGAAATGGGGGTTTTTGCTAGAAGAAATATGGGAAGACCAAATAAAAAATGGATCGAGTGTGTGAAGGATATGTATGTGAATATGGAAAAGGAATGTATCGAGATCACGAATGATAGGGCGAAGTGGAAAATACTACCATTCTGTACCGACACCACGTATACGTCCCACTATACGTGGTGTCGGTACAGAGGCACAGCCCGGACACACACAACGCGCGTGAAATAATCACCTATTACTATTACAGCCAATGTCGTCTGTACACGCGCGCACGTCAGCGCACACGTATTACACATTCGTTCACTAAACGCACACCTTTGCGACTGAGGGCTCTTCGGGTCCGGTAACTCGGCCCGGTGCGGGGTGGAGAGTGTCCATTCTACCTCGGGTTATTACTTATTCTATGACAGAGGGTAGGAAGAAGAGAGATCCTCTTAGCGCTCAATCTGTACTAGATCTCCATGTATTTCGCGCCTCAAATCGCCTAAAAAAACTCAAAAGGCATGGACCAAAAAGACTCTTATTTAATAATTTTAATTGCTCACTGAAAAATAAATTGGATATCTCAATAAATCGACCCACAAAAATCATCATGTAAGGAAGCTGACGCAAAAAAGTGATTATCGATTTCGTACACTAAAACAAATATGCATAACTCATTCGACAGTGATCGGTATCGATATTAAAATCTCGAGTGTAATCGATTAATCGGAGAAATAATAAAGTGAGCGGCGTTGGGATAATTGCTTCGCGGGGATCCATTTTGATAACTCATTCGTTCTTGCGCGTATAATTGTGCTCATGTGGATGCCATTTTGATTTTGATATCTACATTCAGAAGGAGATAATTGAAATTAGAATTTATTGAAATTATCATTACTTTGGCAGTGTATTTTACATTGATTACTTAATTAGCTCGGGAGATTATTTAAATTAGAATTTATTGATAGTATTGCTAGGTATTAGGTATCATTATTAGTGCTTCGGAGGGCACGTTAACAGTGGTACAGCATATTCAGTAGTGTATTACTAGGTTAAGTTGTTTATTAAGGGAAAAGAGAACTTTGATGAATAAAATAGAAACTAGAAAAAGAAAACCAGTGAGACATCTTATAAAACCCGACAAGTTTATCAGAAATATGAAGAAAAAATAGAAGGTAAAGAAGAAGGGGAAGACCGAGAAGTGCTTCAACATGAATCAAGTGAAGGAAACGGCAGGCGTCGCGTCGTGACTTACATACCTAGAGGTGAAGGAGCTGGCACAAGGGAGAGGGAAATAGAGGCTACTACACCGAGAGTGAGTGCCGTAACTGGTTTTCTTTCGCCATTTCTTTTACCAGTGGTCATTTTGCTTTTTTCCGAAATGGTAGTAGTTTATAGAGTAGATTAATTATAAATAATTTATAACTGTAATGTATTGACGAAAGTGTCTGTGAGGACCTACTCTGAATAAATATTTTGAATTTTTCAAAGAGAAGGTATTATATTGAAACACTATTGTTTATACAGCATATTCAGTTGTTGTATAGTCACTATAGAAACATCTTTCTTTGGTCACCTATAGTGAATCTCATCATCATCATCATCTCAGTCAAAGTCCGCTGAACATAGGCCTTCCTCAAACGTTTCCAACATCACAGGTTGGCAGCGACCCGCATCCAGCGGCTTTCTACGGCTATCCTTAGGTCGTATATTGTAGAGTGAACCTAGAATATAATGAATTTAGAAGGCGTTAATAAATGGTTTTCATTAGAACTTTCACATTTCATAATGTGTGTGGCCACAACAGTGTTATTGAACGCGCAAAACCTTCAAAGCTTTCAATTTAGCAGTCAAATGAAGAGATACTCTGACATTGGAAAGGCGTAAAACAATTTTCGTCCTAACCGTCCCTAAGGTCGGCGTAGGGCTGTTACTTATCAGAAAATAAACATTAATTTTATTACTACATATTATTATCGAGACCAACCCAACTTTTTTGTGTCCTACTATCTCAGGATATTATTAAAGTATAGTATTACAGTAATTTTCTAAATTCCGTCAGGGAAATTTCGAAAATTCCATCTCATGTAAGTCTATTAAGAGAGCCTTCAATTAAATTAAAAATAAAAAAATAAAAATTTTAGCCCTTCGTTTAAAAGTTTTCTAATTTTAATGCTTGACCCAAAAATAGTCATAATTTTGCACAGCAACTTCTGGTTTACTCTTAAACAAGATTGCAATACTAATTTCAATCTTTAGAATTTCAATTTAAAAATTACCGTCAATATCTTGTTGCCTACACTTGAATTCGTTTTTATTATTTTGGTTAACGTGAAATCTGATAGTATCCGGTAGTCTTTGGTAGCTACTTAGCGGTAGTTGGTCTGCAAAGTAGTCAAGAGTCGGGAAATTTCCACCAAACATTCACACCGCTGCCTGTGTCTTCTGCAAACCGTAAGAATTAAAGTATTTATCTTAAATTAACTGTCAACCCTTGTGTCTACAACTGACTGTAGCTGTAAAGCTAAATGTTGTAGCCCTTGGGCTAATTAAAACATCAGACGTGCGGCCATGTTGGCTCCGACATATTATCTTTCATATTTTGTCTTACCTGTCAAAAATTGCCTCGAGCAAGCCATTTAGGTCCATTCGTGTTAAATTCCGTTCGTCGGTCAGACCTTTATTTACTAACTTACGCAGATAACTTTACAATTTACATAGCGTCAATTGGTCCTCGTCGCCGATGGTCTTTCACCAAATAAAGAAGTAATTTAAATTAAAAACCTCTAATCATCACCTGAAAAGGAGCTGATATCTTAATACGGCTAAGCAGATTCCATTGTATCATAGCTAAGAACACATTTAAGAGAGATAGGGCACAGCGGGTCATCCGCTCAAATCGGAGCAGCCCGTCTGGGGAAGGACCTCCACCTTACAGAAGATCATGGCCATATTCTCGGCCTTGTTGTGTTTCTACGGTGAGTAAGGTCTCCAGAGCTCCACTAGGGAGGGTTGGCAACGCGTGAGTATACCCCGGTATTGCAAGCGTCTATAGGGTAAGGTGATGCTTACCATCAGGCGGACCATATGCTTGTTTGCCACCTTTGTGGCATAAAAAAACGTTCAATTGAAGTAACCTTTCGGATTATTCCATTGGGAGTTGTCATACAAACAGACACACGCACGTGTTTCCAACGCCCTTCTTTATAAGGTCTGAGGGTTCTATCACAAATAAGCCTGGGGTTATTAGACTCTACTTTTTTTTCATCAGTCATACAGCCACTGAACAAAATCCTCCCCTTCCCTTTTCTACATAATGGTGCTAATTCTGTTGTACATTTATCTAGACCAGGGGGAGCACACTTAGTATAACCGTCAATTTTCATAGGCAACAGCGACATTTGGGTGATTGGTGGAAGAACTAAAATTAAAAAAAAAGCGGCGGCCATTTTGTACTTCACTTATCGTCTGACGGACCATTCGATAGCATTGACGTTATTTATTTTATTAGTTATTTATTTATTTTAGATAATTATTTACATAAAATGTAAATAAAATACAAGTTGAATACTTAAATACTCAAAATTTGATGTATTCCGTCGGATGGGGGACGTCTTTGGGGCGCTAACAAAGAAATATATTCAGAAATTATAGGGAATGGTATACATACTATGTATAGCTATAGTTGAAATTTTAGTTCACCCACCAATCCCTGCGATGGCAGCACCTTCCATAGATGCCGATTTCACCCCGGAGTTGCCACTCTATACCTACCATTATTACTATCCTCTTTGATCTAGACTAAACTAATTTTGACAGGACTAGAAGTGTTGCTATCCTTGTCACTAATTGTAAACCAAGGAAGGAGAACAACACCTTTGGTGCTGTCAAAATTAGTTTAATCTAGTTATATGTACAACAGAATTAGCACCAATGTTTATCAACTTTTACTGCCCGCTACTCAACTCCATCAATTTTTTTTCTGATTAAATTCGTTGTGAGTTCCAAAACAGTTTCTCCCGGGACGTCAATGAAATTGGTTAGTGTCAATCTGAGGTCATCATTGTTGATCCTGGGTGTATAGGAGACACAACGGTGAGAATGTGTGATGGGTTTGTCCCGATACCTACCCCCGTGGGCGTCAATGGCTCCGATGTCGTCAGACCATTAAGTTTCGTCCTTATCCTCACATTATTTAGTTTCTTACTCTTAAAAAAACAGAGTAAACTCGAGTATACCTAAACTCGAATTGTAATCGAGAAGTACCGATATCGATTGACAAATGAATCGATTGCAGGGGCGTGAGCGGATTAGTTATAGGTGGTACTCGGTATTATTCGACCGCACCCACTTACAACTGAATTTAAATTGACTCACTGTAACTTCTACTATGTGTTCTCGATAGTATTAAGGTAGATTATAAATAATTTTACTTAACATTGTCAAAATATTTTAGTGTCTCACTAGATAATCGAAAATATGAATACTTAACATTATTAATGTAAATTGCCCAAATTATATACTTGTTTTTGTCATATAGCTAAAATAATTGACTTTACTTTCAAGGTGAAGGTTTTAATTTTAAAATCACTAATTCTTCAAATCTTCGTATTTCCATTTGCTAATCCTAAGAATTAAGCAACAGCTCAAAGAAATAATAAACATATAAGGATTACTCTAGGATAAAAAAATATATTTTTATCAACATTCACGCATTCATTTATTTTCGTACCGGGCGTTGGATAGACAAGTTATTGTAAAAACTTTACTATGAAATGTAGGAAAAGGGGAAAATCTAAATTCAATGTAGACAAGAACTTACGAAATTTAAAATATGAAATAATTGTACATTTATTTAAAACGTATTACTCCCAAATTAATTGCCAGTTGGATAACAAATAGAATAGAATGTAGTTCGAGAAACATGAGACTTCGATGAAATCACTACGAAATATGATAGTAGGGGAAATCTTTTACACGTTTGACTTAATCACAGACATCCTAGATTTAATATTAATTGTTTGAAGCGTATCTTCACTTAAAATTAATTAATGTACTTCAGTTGAATTAAAATGTAATGTTCCGCATTGAGAATGCGAAAAGTCCGCTCATTCTGCAGATTAGTTTGAAATCGTACCTGTTATAGTGTTTTTCTAATTCTGTTTCTGACTGTTACAATATACTGATGGTATACTACCTTTACCTGGTTATGCCCAAGTCTACATAGGTGCTTCAAACCGCGCACCGCATAACCGCGCGGGCGCGGATCATCATAGGTGGAGTATTGCAATATAAGAATGAAAGCCATGAAAACCAGATTACTGCCACCTACCACTTCAGCGTCCATTCTTACTGTGTCTGTGATCAAAATAGTCAAACAACCGCCTTAAATTCATCCGCGCCGGACAAGCGCGTAAACCGTCTAACCGCGCGGTGCACCGCTATGAAATCCGCAATGCCTTTGTGATAATCGCTTTGTAATTTACTTAACTGGTGATTCAATTTTTGTTAGTTCTTGTTTTCATTATATTTACTTACATTTAGTCCTGATATCAATGTCCAATTATGTATTGCATGCCATATTTACCTTTAATTAGTTAGACATCAGTTATACATATAATGGAATAGAAGTAAGACGTTTATATCGGATGATCTTAACTATTGGTAAATTTAATTCACCTACGATTTATATAGCCAGAATCACCTGGGTGATTTGCTCAGGTGATTTAAGTGGAACAATCCTTACTTGAGTAGACTTAAATCACCTGGGTGATTTGCTCAGGTGATTAAACAATCTCCACTTGAGTAGACTTAAATCACCTGGGTGATTTGCTCAGGTGATTTAAGTGGAACAATCCCTACTTGAGTAGACTTAAATCACCTGGGTGATTTGCTCAGGTGATTAAAGTGGAACACTCTCCACTTGAGTAGACTTAAATCACCTGGGTGATTTGCTCAGGTGATTTAAGTGGAACAATCCCTACTTGAGTAGACTTAAATCACCTGGGTGATTTGCTCAGGTGATTTAAGTGGAACAATCCCTACTTGAGTAGACTTAAATCATCTGGGTGATTTGCTCAGGTGATTTAAGTGGAATAATCCCTACTTGAGTAGATTTAGGGTGATTTTCTCAGGTGATTTAAGTGGAACAATCCCTACTTATAAATGGATATAAATAAGTTACAACATTCACGGTTGCGTATTTTAGATGAAAATTTTGTAGAACTTGTGTTGTGTCAACAAAATGCACAAGTTTTGTTCCTACTTTCAACATAATGTTAATCTATAATCTCTAACCTATTTGTGATAAGTTACAGTGGTAAATGCCAGTGACCAAGATCTTAGAATACAGTACCGATGATAGATACGTCATTATGTATTTTTTATAGGTAGAAAAAATTCTAGTATTTTTTTCTCTTCTTCTTTGCCTTTCTTGATCATTATGCTGGTGTAGGCCTCTCTCAGTTGTCGCCAACGCCATCTATCGCGGTCTTGTGCCACCTACATCCAACTGCAACCATCTTCACGTCATCCTTCCACTTCATTTGCGGTCTTCACTTCGGACGCTTTTCCTCACCAATACCATTTTGCACCATCAGCCGCCATCAGGTGGGGTTTAGGGCAATATGGCCTAATATGATGATAGTGTTTATTCATACACAAATATACTCCAACCCTATCGCAAAATTCGGCAGTAATCGATGACTGTGTTCGGTGAAGTAGGATCTGTATTACTGAATGAAATTAAGAATTGAATTTCGTTTATGAAAACGTACAAAAATGTCGTAGAATCCATGTTATTCTTAGAGAAAGGATGAATAGAGTTGTCATCAGGCGTATACCCGTAAGGGAGAGAAACAAAGTACATTGATTACGTAGTGTTACCAGAAAAGAGAATATTACCCCATGATTTACCCCATGTTTTTTTAATATTTTTATATACGATAAACTAATAGGACTATTGATGATTTGCGATGTATTTTTTCTTATAATCATCAATATATTGAGACTTCGATTTATACTTGTATAAATAAATCAAAGTCGCTGTCCACGCCTGTTTTACTGTATCTTTGCTAACTCCTATTGTCTACTATAGTAGTATGGGAAGGTTGGTGTGACTACAGATCTCTCTCCATACAACCGATCCGTATCGGTTGGGTAAAATAAAAAATAAAAATTTGTGAGCTTTTTTGTTAAAGAAGACAGTGGAATGGCTTGCATGTTTGTTTTAAACTTTACTGATTGTTTTCAAATATATTTTTTTATCGTGATGAGACCAGAACCTCTGAGATTGTGAGATGTCTACGAACCCGTACTAGACTCCAGAGTGGCTGTTGAACTATGGTATATACATATAAATTAAAGTCTGTTCGCTGAGCGTTGATAAATATTATGAAATGTCTTGGAATAGCGACTGTCGCTTAATTATCGCATACTGTATACCTAATGATAATATACAAACAAAAACATTGTTATTCCATTTAACTTCTTTATTATATATCGACAAGAATAACTAGCGGGCCGCATTTTATAATGAGTTTAGAACCCCTGATTATATTTTATTTTTTATTTATGTTGTCACTATTTTACCTCAATTGTGGGTAATATTGCATGGGTAAATTCAAGTAAATTGCTGGTATCCCCAATACGCGTGGTACCCGACTAAATTTAGGAGACATAGGAAAGTGGCCGCCTGGCTTCATTTTACTTACCTACTTAATTTGGGTGTCTAATACTACAAAATACGATTATTTTCTTGAACATTTACGTTTTATTTCGTTATTTCTGTACATTGAAGCCGTCATTTGAGCCTTAATAAATATAATCTGTATTCATTTTTATCAATTAGGGCCGAAATAAAGTCTAAATAGTGTACTTACGAATGAAAGGTTATGTTGTCGATTTTACGTTCACTGCGGCTATTGCAGCCTAAAACACTACAATGCACCATAGTCTATGAACGCAAAAACACATAAAGTCAATCACAGAACACAGTTTTCACCTTGTTTTCACCCTGAAAATTCAGATTTTGAGAATTATAGAAAACCGCTCTCGTTAGCTGGGCACAGTTAGCGACTGTGCCCAGCAAAAAAATAGTATACGTCGATAAGGACAAAAAATGTTTCTCTAGCTCTTTTTGGCCTTGGGAATATTGTATTTACTCATCTCGCTCACTCCTACCGTGTCGCCTCTATTTATCCTTTCTCTAAGATATTATTGCATTCATCTGCAAGCAAGCGTAGCAAATACGGAACCCTACACTGTGCGTGGGTCGACACGCACTTTCCCAGTTTTAAATACCCTATGTAGTCTATTCATTTCAATTTGCCATAATAACATATCTGCTTGCTTCTAAGATCTGAGACCAATTCCTAATCACTATACTTGATCAGCTACGTTATACCGTACAATTAGTGATTTAGTATCTAAATTTATATTGTAAATAAATAAAATAGATTAGTCGGTATTAAAACCGCGGGCATTCTCTAGTTTATACCTATTTATGTATTATAAAGCGTTAAACTTTCTGGACAAAACATATTCCCACTCCCACCGCTCTGTCTCCTGTATAGCCAGGATCAACAACAGCGACCTCCGATTGACAATAAGCAATGAAGCTTATTGACGTCCCGGGAGAAACTACAGCGGTCTTGAAACTCAACGGTAAAGTTTGTTTGTAGTCTTTGAATTTACTGAACCTATTTTGAATTAAACACTTTATTTATATTAATCTGAAAAAGTCGTAAAAAAATTGAATCGTTTATTCAGAAACTGAGCTTTTATGAGCTTTAAGGTACCTTTGACTTTAATTAATTACTCTAATTATATAAAATACCTAAATTAAGTACATATAAACTTCTCTACAAACAACGACCATTTCGGAAACAAAGCAAAATGGGTAAGAAAAATGGCGAATAAAAACCTATTTCAGTTAAAATTCTGATATTCATAGAAAACCGGTTACGGCATTTTTTCTTTTTACGTGGGCGATGCCGCGGGTTGTATTTAACCACCTCTTTCCTTCCTTTGCTGTAGGTAAACAATTCCGTATAAGTAATTGCATGTTAATATGGCATTGGAGTTTTCATACCCTATAGTTGTAAATAAACAACAAAAAGAAATGCTTCCACCATAAACAGATCACACTGTTGCTTTAACAGCAAAACATGGCCAATTAAAAAAAACCCTCTAGGTATGAGAAAGGTAAGAGCCTCTTCACACGTAACTATACAGCAGCGACGACGCACGTTTGTAGAGTTGTAGAGAATTTTGAAAACATTCGGTGTTTGAGTGAGAAGTCCGGAAACCAAACTTTTTTTTTTGTGTGTAATGTATGTAATATGTAATGTAAGTATCTATGTATTTCCACCGTCCTTATACTTCCCTATAGCGGGTAAAGTATTGATAGCGCCACTTATTTTGCTGAAGTACCGGTGATCCGTGCTTTTTTGTCTACCGTATGACGTTGAAAAAGCAGATTTTTGTGTTTGTATGGCTGTGAACGCTTGCGAGAATCGTATTCAAAGCAAGTCTGTGCGTTTATGCCCTAGAGTTAAGAGACAAGAGAGGTAGGGCACAGCGAATAATCCGCTCAAATCGGAACAGCCCGTCTGGGGAAGGACCTCCACTTTACAGAAGATCGTAGCCAAATAATTGGTCTCGGCCATGTTGTGTTCCTACGGTGAGTAAGGTCTCTAGAGCTCCACTTCGGGGCGTTAGGAGCGTTGGCAACGCGTGAGATACCCCCGGTATTGCAAGCGTCTATAGGCTACGGTGATGCTTACCATCAGGCGGGCCGTAGGTATGTTTGTTTACCATCTTTGTGGCATTAAAAAAAGAATTAAACTAAAATTATTTGAAAACCAAAAACGTTTACAGCGCTAAATTGGATTGGAAAACTGGTAGCGAAGTCTGGACTCCGAATGAAGGGCGTTATTTGCGTGTCCACTGCGATGTAAGAACAACATATGAATAGGCCCTAAAGTGCGAATGTGTTGATGTAATGGCGATCGCGGCTCAAAACATACTGGCCTCATATTTAATTCAGCCAGCCATCATTACGACTGAGCAATTACAATAAATTACTCGCCGCTTATAGAAAATAAAACTGCCATTTTGGTGAGTAAATAAATGAGTAATTAATGATACGCACGGAGTCCTTACTTCGTGTTGGGGAATACGAATCTTCGAATTAAAAAGTATTAACGAGTAAGGAGTGCGGTTATGTGACTAGTTTTTCTTATGATACCAATTAGTGAGGTTGTAGGAAGTATACGCGTGAATGAGTATCAATATGGTATCAATATCGATACTTTAATGCGATTTTGATCTTTAATACTCGGTGATAAAGTATTATTAATATTTTATTTATATAATGGTATCTAGTGTCAATTATAAGTTGCTGTTGGGATATCTCTTTAGGGGAATTTGTTGGGAGCGTTTGTTGACTGCAAATAATATTAGACTAGCGTCTATACATCGTTTCTTGTAACGATCATACTTTCTTTGCCCCGCGACGTCCAAACAAAAGCTAGGAGCACTTTTGAATGGAACCACGCGGTAGTTTTGGCAACTTAAATAGGCAATCAACTGCGCGAGAAACTAGAGAGGAAAACCCAAATACAACTGTAGATGTTATCTGTAATTTAAATGTTCTGAACTAGAATGGGCTCTATTAATAATATAATTCTAGCAGGATTTAAAGTTAGTAATGTAGGTAACAAATGTTCCAAGATTTTTTCAAAATTAACCCTATTTTCAGGCGCCATTTTGTCGGTAAAGGTTGAAGATAAAAAGGAGAGCAATGGAAGATAAAGAGAGATTATTTTATTTTTTATTATTTAATAGAAAATATAATCGAAAATAGAGCCAAGAAGAAAATAAATAGGATGAATAATGAAAATACAAAATGAGTAATATAAAAGAAATATATAACTTTACTTATCAAAATGTATTTATGAGCAGCCTGATGGCTAGTTCGTAAGGCTTTGCAAAATAGGCGATTTAGGTGAGAGTTTAGGTGGTTTGAACCTGAATATCCCAAGAAAAGTATGTTTCTCAAGAAAGTAAGATTGGTATGAAATAAGAGGTTTGGACGTCTGTCCATATATAGGAATGTTAGTGGCCATATTGTCTGTATATCAACATGATTGAGAAGTTATGAGACCAACTTCCTGTAGCATATCACAGATTTCCGTAATTTTAACGACGTATAGTTAGAATTTCGTTTTTTGCAATTTAATGGTGTGCTTGATAAATATATTCTGTTATTTTTGTAACTGAGCACGTATCAAGTATTTATCAGTACTTTATACTGAGCAAGCGTCCCAGCTTCGCACGAGTTTTTGTAAGAATCGCTATTTAAAAAATATCTCTATACTAATATTATAAATGGGAAAGTGTGTCTGTTTGAACGTTCGTCTTTCACGGCAAAACGGAGCGACGAACTGACGTGTTTTTTTAAGTGGAGATAGTTGAAGGGATGGAGAGTGACATAGGCTACTTTTTGTCTCTTTCTAACCCTCCACTCCCCTAACATGGGGGACGGAAGTTTGTATGGAGCATTCTGCAATTTTCAAGGTAGAAATCTAAAAATTGGTATGCGGACTATTTGTGACTAACAAAAAAATCGCACATCATTTTTTTTGGTAATCTGCCCCCAACCCCTTGAAACAGGGGGTGAAATTTTATATGGGACTTGTGCCATACTACGATTATAGTTGTGACGAATAAATAAATGCAATGCAAAGTTACGCACGCGCCACCGCTGGGTGGCGCCGTCGGGCAAACACTTTTGCCCAGCGGCTGCTACGGGACGGACGCGTGCGGAACGGGGCATTGGAATATAGCAAACATTATTGTGTTTTATTACGAACCAAACAGTGGACATCACAGTGGCGACGAGGATGGGATAGGTAAGAGAATATTGTCCACACATTAATAAAAAATATAGGAGAAAATAGTTATCTATTTGACCTTAACGTTCTTATGCAATAGTAGACATTTTGCAGTAAAAGAACCTACAAAGTGTATGAATATATAAATAATACTGGATATTTGTGTATTCGTCATTAATTAAATCATAAATTTCTTTCAATCAAAATTTATCAACGCTAAATTTAAATCTAGTTAGTAACGAGTAATGGCCATGCACCTCCTTTGCATAATAATTATGATATGCGCCGGGTGGTCGAACGCAGTGCATTTTACTTCTACCTACTTATTTACACTTTGTTGAAATATCGGTAAAATTTCAAATTTTACGTTCTCTAAGAGGTTTAAGATATTTATTTCTCATAAAAATTGCAATGTTAATTACTTATACGAGAAAACAATTTATGTACACAAAGTAGTCTTAACAATAATAGTCGATCGACGTGTGTCGTTGATAGACGTATCAATAACTGACGAATGGTTAGTATAACGAATAGACTAACCAGTATGGTAGATAGATAGAAACTCCATACGAACGTACAAAAAAATAATAATAATAATAATAATAATAAAATAAAAAAAGAAATAAAAAAAAAAAAATATTAATCAATTTGAAACGATTTCAAATCACTACATTGCAATGCAATAAAGCACCTAAAGGCAAGCCAATCTGATTCAAACACAATCATTGAAATTGACTGGAAATCCTGTGCCAAGTATATTGGAACAGAATACAGTCGGAATATAATAGTGACAAAAAATTAGCACACAAAAAGTTCATCAACGTACCGCAAGGGTATATCAAGTTGTTGTTTATCAAGTAGGTATTTTTGAATTTTGTTCTAAAAGTAATTTTGCTATGAAGTAATCGCAAAGGACGGTATGTTGTTCCAACATTTTGTGGCTTGATAACGAAAACTACCTCTGAAAGCTGTTGTTTTGTGCGAGTGTACCGCCAATAAAAATCGATTCGGTCGCGTACTATAAAAAGAATGTGAAAGAGGAAATTTAAGCTTAGAATATAGGTATTGTGGCCGTTTAAATTTTAGAAGGTCAAATAATAAGCAAGCAAGATGCAGTTTTCTGCGCGAATTCATGTTAAAGTGGCAGCGCTGTATAAATATGGTGTAATGTGTGAGTGAGGTGGAATGTGGTACCTACATGAATACCAAATTAAGATCACACTGACCATGGATAAATAAATTATTTCTATGGCCGATCCTTGGTCGATCGATACACCTTGGTACCGTTCTTAAGTTCCATATCATAAGAGCCAAAATTGTACATGCACAATGAAATTGAATATCAATCAAGTTCTATATACTGGTCAAATTGTAAGCGATCAATACAAGTATGTACGAAATTCTATGAGTAAATGGGGTAGGTAATCTAAAAGCAGATCACGAAATACTAATCGCACATTTTAATAATGGGTATCCTAAGTTATTAAATTTTTAATATATTTTAAAAGTTACTCATTTCAAAGGTTCATGCATATTTACTTTAGGACCTAAATCTATAGTAGTGCATTAGGGTCTACCTAAATTAATACACTATCTCAATATCAATGTTAAATAAAAAATAATAAGGGAATGAAATACTAAATTAAGTACATTAGTCTTGCTTTCTATCTTTAATGAAATCAAAACTATTTTCCCGTTACACTATGTGATAATGTTTAAAAAATCAAGTGGGTACCTAATTACTCACATTAACATAATAATTAGATGATGATTATTATACTTACTCTGAATAATTATTATTTCTTATTATAGTAGATACCTACCTACAGTACCTACCCTCACATTTCACATACGATTGCGAACATATTTTACATTGTGACCATAACACGTTGCAAATACATTTATTACCTACCCACCCAAGTCACTCATAAATATAATTGGATCAAATAACCAAATGTTTCAACGGGAAACCCGTCAATTGCAATTTGGAACACATTAAATTGTGGAGCACCATGAAATTGGAGCTGAAGCACCATTAAATTGGAGCAACGATGTGTCGATGAAAATCGAATGGTACCCAAGTTTTGCCTATATCATGAAAATGATATCAATGATCCAATCTATATCAACGGGAAACCCGTCAATTCAATTTGGAACGCACTAAATTATGGAGCACCATTAAATTGGAGCAATGATGAAAGTCGATGAAAATCGAATGGTACCGAAATTGTCTATATCATGAAAATGATATCAAAAAATGATCTTGTATTGACAAGATCAAGAGATGGTTCGGTGAAAACCGGAAAAAAAAAAAAAATATAATAATAAAAAAAAAAATTTTATAAAAAAATAGAAAATAAAAAACAAATACCAGTGGTAGTTGGTAAAAAAAAAAAAAAAAAAAAGAAAAAAAAAGAAAATAAATACCAGTGGTACTTGGTAAAAAAAAAAAAAAAATAACAAAATAAAAAAAAAAAAAAAAAAATAAAAAAAAACAATACCAGCGGTAGTTCGTTAAGAACAGTACCAAAATAGTCTCTAGCCTTTGGACTGTAAGGAGGATGTACTCCTCAGTCAGGGTACTATAGGGATTATGATACCTTCCAAATAATCTCTCACTAGCCAGTTGGTGAGCCATTTTAGAATTGTGTGGAACGTTCTACTTATCCAAATTAGCTAATAGGTTTATGGCCACAATTTATAATTTATGAATTAACAAAATCTTCTTTTCTCTTCTTTTCCAAAATAGATCAAAACCCCATACAAACTAGTGATGCAACGATTAGGATTCGGATCAATCCTAATCGCCGATTATCAGCATTTTACGATTAATCTTAGGGTTCTAATCCCTTTGTCTTTGCCATCGAACAAAAATTCAAACTCGCAAAAGAGAACCCTAATAATTTGCAAACGCTGTGTTTTTAAACAAAAACTTACCTGTTATTAATTTTGAATATTAATAATTATATTATAACCAATAAATAGAGTCATATTATGAGGTACTTCAAGTCAGTTAGCATTTCCTCTCCTCAATAATCCTAATCTTAATCCGAATCCCCAAAACAGGAATCGGTGCATCACTAATACAAACACGAACACGATATATATCGTTCTCGTGTCTCACATCGACTCATGCTAGTCGCGAACTCCATCTCAGGTACTGACTGGTATTATATTAATACAAAGCAGAATCCAGCAGACTTGATGAATCTAGGTGTCATGCCTCAATCCTTGCAGTCATACACTTTATGGTGGCTAGGCCCAACATGGCTGATCCTAGATCAAGCACAGTGACCTATAAACACTGATCAGTGTCTCATCTGAATCGTTACCCACACAATATAAAGTGGCAAATGTAATTGGCCGGAGAATGTCATATGCATATAATAGATACATAATTATTTGCCTATAAGCCCTTTTCTGGGTAAATGTCCAGGGATTCTGGCAGTGGTTCTAATATTATAAAAATGATAAGGTATGGGAACAAATAGAAACGAGAGTTGCAGTTTTCAATCAAAAAGTATAGTGAATTTAATGTGTTTTGTCATATTTAGGGTGATCTAATTAAAATGTGTCTGTTTACATTCCCCATTATCATAGAGTATGACTCGATGCCTATGGATGATAGGCTTGAGTTGGTGTATTGGAATGAGGAGTAATGCAATACATTGTATTGTAGTATGTTAAGGTCAAGAGAACTGAGTAAACAGTATACTTAGCCGAAACTTGCATTGCAATGTTTGGATTTCAGTTTAATGTAATTTTGAGAATTATGTACATAGGTATTTGTTATTTGTGATACAATGTGTACAAAACAAACGATGTAAACGTTTTATGAAATTACAAACAAGCGATTAAAACGTTTGGAATTTAAATACATATATGGTTGTTGTTGTGTGACATATTATGAAGTCAAATTATTATAAAGTTTGGAGGAAATGTTATGGTTATACATATCATTTGTTATTTATATGACTTATGATGTGAACCTGGTTTATCTAGTTTGAAACCTAGAATTTGAATAGACAGACTGTTGTTGTTTGTAATTCATAAGCACGGTATAAAGCTAGGATAATTTGAAGCAAATTTTAATTAATTTTATTTGTTTTACAATGATCTTACATTAAAGTTTTCAATTGATAGAGTACTAGTGGAATAGTCCAAAATGAAAATATAATTTCATTAAATTAAATCATTGTTAGCAGTGGAATAGTTTCATTCAGTCTTATGTAATAACTCACTATAAGTTAACAAATTAAATGTATCTTATATTCAGCTATAACTAACTACTTGTAGTATTAAACTATATCTCTTTATTTTAACTAACAAGTTGCTTGGTTCAAGTTATTATAATTCTACATAATTAGATACTTTTGAACTGTGAAACTGCAGTCATTACTGTTTTATATTTTGCTAACATTGTTTAGATTAACTTCTTAACTTTATTTAATGATATAATATAGTCTACTTAAAAGGAGACGCGAGAATGTTTTGTTTAACTGTCATACTAAAATAAGACCAAATTAATTATGTATGTATGATTATTATCAGTGGCTATCATTTGGACGTGTCTTGCGAAAGGTTAATTGTTACCTTAATTAGTGTCATTTTTATAATTAAAGGAAAGGTAGACGTCATCATGCGATTATTCTCGCTATATAAAAGGTTCATTGTTGTTCAATTTGCTATTACCAGTTGTATGTAGGTATTCTAAACACTGTAACAATATGAAAATAAATTAATGAAAAAATGAATAAAAAATAATAACAATAATAATGGAAAAAAGGCCGTAACTGGGTTTCTTTCGCCATTTCTTTTCCCCAGTGGTCAATTTGCTTTGCTTCCGAAATGGTGGTAGTTTATAAAGTAGCTTATTTATTTTATATTTAATTTTGTAAAAGGTAGATGTGCCATACTACGATTATAGTTGTGACGAATAAATAAATGCAATGCAAAGTTACGCACGCGCCACCGCTGGGTGGCGCCGTCGGGCAAACACTTTTGCCCAGCGGCTGCTACGGGACGGACGCGTGCGGAACGGGGCATTGGAATATAGCAAACATTATTGTGTTTTATTACGAACCAAACAGTGGACATCACAGGACTTTTCGCAGTTTTCAAGGTAGGAAGAAAGGGGAACCGTGTTACCTCGAATGTAATGCGAGCGAACCCGCGGCCTCATATATAATATAGCCTACGTCGCCAGCAGGTAGTATTGCTTTCCAATGGTGAACGATTTTTTCAAATCGGTCCAGTAGTTTTAGAGTTTATTCGTTACAAACAAACATACAAATCTTTCCTCTTTATAATATTAGTATAGACGAATAGCACTTTTATCAGACTACAAACTGGTCTCTATTACAACAAGTATCTAATAAGTTTTAAGATTTTAAGATCTACCCTACTATTTAGTTGTTAATCCGCTTATTCGTTTAAACATATTTTTTGCATTATATAATTTCAAAATAGTTTTCTACATTACATGCTTCGTCATCTGCTTGAACCAGGATGTATTAAAGTAACCTTACAAAAATTTTATTGTTATATTCTCATGTAAGTGACTTATTATAATGTCTTATGAGAAATAAATATTCTTTAAACCGAAGTTTTTGCAGATTCGTCACAAAGTAAATTCGCCAGTCACTCGTTCGTACGGAAACACATGAAAATTTATGATGAATTTACTTTGTAATGAATTTACGTACAAAGTACAACAACCCCTAATCTATATAATAAAAATGCATTGCTGTGCATTATTATGGCTGGATCGATTTGACTAATTTTGATCTTAAAATATTTGGAAATTCAGGGAAGGCTTAAACTGTGAGAAAATATGGAAAAATTGCTAGTAAAGGTTTTATAAACGACAATTTTATTTTCCCATACAAACTTAGTTGCGCGGGTCAGCTAGTAATTAATAAGTTTTAGTATTTTTTTTGCGAGGCGAGAGGAGCTCGATGGCGTCGCTGTGTGTCGCACTTTAATATGAACACGCAAGTTAAGCGACTTCGACCCTAGCCAGCGTTTGGATGGGTTTCGTTATCTCGAGCTTCTCCGTGCTTCGGAGGGCACGTTAAGCCGTCGGTCCCGGCTGTTATCGGTAGGTGACAGTCGTCTATCCTTCCTTGAGAAACTTACTTTCTTGGGAAATTAATTTGTCATCGTTATTGTTAAAGTTGTTATTTGTTAACGTAATTATCTAAATATCGTGTTCCAAATCGACCCTGAGTAGAATAACCATTTCAAAACCGTCACCAAACAACCTTCCTGCTGTTGTAAGATGATTCAGTAAATTCACGTAGTGGTAAATATAGAACCTTGTTTCCTAAAGAATTAAAAAAAAAAACTCATCATCATCATCATCATCATCATATCAACCCATAATCATCCCACTGCTGGGATACCGGTCTACCTTCAATCGAAGGTGATTAGAGCGTACTCTGCCACGCTGCTCCAATGCGAATTGGCAGAGGCCGGTGTTTTCAAGCCGCCCGAAGGTCACCGACCTGGCTTTGATTTTTAAGATTAGCTCAAGAGGTGATTTTTGTAGTTACTCAAGTCGAGAGCGTCAGACTTCAAAAATCCCCTTTTGGGCTCCTCTACTACAAATGATATTACATAAATGTTTGGTCCGTGCGGGAATCGAATCCTCGTCCTCTGGTATTAAAAGCAGAGCCACTAGCAAATGTTGAAGCCAATATTTTTAAATTTAATTTTATTTCAACATGATTGTATTATTTGTACGTAACTTGTAGGATACAGTGAGCGTGTGATATTATTTAACCTGTATTGCATTCACATATAAAGATATTAGAATAAATAATTAAAACCACTAAAAGTGTACTAATAACGAATTCATAATTTAATCAATAATTTACAAATGCGTCAAGTTGCCTTACATTTAATCGTGAGAACATTCGTCTAATGTCCAAAATATTCCCAATATTACTGATTTCGATTCACTATTATACAAAATAAACATTTATTGTAATAATTTAACATTGAGACCAGCATTCGAAATGACACAAAAATAAAATTAACACTTTTAACTAACTTACTGAAAGTGTGTTTCCAACGGTTAGATACATAATGATTGGTACAGACTGCTGTAACATGACAAGTCATGTAACACGGAATGAAAGAATTTTCCGTACATTGTATGCTCTGTTAGTGCGCGTAGTATGCACCGTGCGCACAAGACGTCCATACTATGGGAATTTTGTTACATGACGTCTTACATTACAGCAGTATGTACGTATAATAAGACATTATTAGAAAAGCGGGACAAGCCCACCACACATTCCCACCGTTTTGTCTCCTGTAGACCCAGGATCAACAACGGCGACCTCCGGCGGCATCCCGGGGGAGAAATTACAGTTGTTTTGTGAACTCACAACGAATTTAATTAAGACTGAATAGGAAGTATTGAAAGGAGGATAATATAAAAGCTATGTCGAAATAGCGAAACATTTTTAAGGCTCTGCCAAACCCTTGGATTTAGACAGCTGTTTAGCATTCCCTTTATGATGTAGACAAGGAATCTTTCTGTCATTGTATTGTAACTGATTAGTACCATTTTAAAAGAGCAAGTGCTAAGTTTCTTGCCAGCTCTCTTAGGACAAATCTGCCGATTGAACTGGTGGTAGGAAAAATTTGTGACGATTCGAAAGAGCTTATATTAATAGCCTATTTGAATAAAAATATTTAACTTTGACTTTGAAGAATGAAACGGGATTTCTCGGGATAGATTCGCTAGTATTGTATAAAAGGAGCTGACTAAATGCCGCAGAATCCACTAGACATAGAATGTTGATTTACATAAAATGTTCCCTTCGCGACATAAGTGAGAAAAAACTATTTTACTATTTAGTTTTATTTTTTCGAGTCTCGTCTAATAATCAAAACACAAAATCTCGTACTTACGAGATTTAGTGGTACGTGTACTTACTAACCTAACCTAACACGTGTTAGGTCTACAAGATATGCCTTTGTCGAAAAGTGGTGAAAAGTACAACTTTGGTGGCTTGTATCATTGAAATCTAACACTTTATAAGATTTTGACAATATAGATTGTCAAAACCTTATTAAGGTGATCCGATTCGGTCCGCGCGGGAAATTCAATTTTTTTGGGGTTTTTTACAAATTGCATCTCAATCATTGATAGAATTTTCGTGAAAATTGATTTGACGACAGCAAATACAATATATCTACTGAATAATTATCAAATAAATTATAAATATTAGCTGTTCTTATTATGAATGTCCACGATGCATCTTTTTCCCAATAAACATGCATTATGCACATTCATAATGAGAAGAGCCAATATTTATAATTTATATGATAATTATTCAATAGATATATTGTATTTGTTGTCGTCAAATAAATTTTCATGAAAATTCTATCAATGATTGAGATGCAATTTGTAAAAAACACCAAAAAATTGAATTTCCCGCGCGGACCGAAACGGATCACCTTAAAGGATAAATTTTAGTTTTTTTTAATTACATGTAATTATAGATTTTTTAATGTTTGATTATTGTTCACCATTTTGGGAGACCAAAAGAATAACTAGGCTCAGAAGTCGTAATAAACAAGAAAATTCGACATCTTCCGGGATTTCATGGTATTCCCGAGGATTTCACGAAATCCCTGATATCATTTTCCTGCGACATAATTATACATAATCATTGCAAATGTAATGTAAAATACTAACCGTTGGAAACACGACTTAACTACAATATTTTCACAGTAGTTCAATAATTTGTATAAAAAAATCTAATAGTTTAGATTCTATACTTATTCCTTACGTATACAATAATTTAATATTTATATTTACATACTTTTTTACATTAGCAATGGAAGCTATGTAAAATTAACATGGAACATAGAATTGAGTATAATTATTATAATAAAAAAGTGCGCATATTAAAACGTATTTGAGGGTTGTTTAATACCATTTGATAATAAGTTGACCTTATAGTTAAACTGATAGATGTTTTTGTTTTGATAGTTTTATTTGACAAATAAATTATCCGCCTATTGTAACGGTTCTTGATTTGTGTATTGTGGTACATAAATCTTGATTATGATTTTATATAATCCATAGGTACATATTTTTTAAAGAATATTTCTAGGTATGATATAAATAAACTTTGATTCGGAATATTTTTAAATAAAATATAAAAAAACGGGACATGAGAAAAAAGTAAATGTTGAATGACTATTCAAAGAAAAATATTTTAATTTAGGTATATAATTAAATAATCAAAATATAAATAACAAAAAGAAAAAAGTCCAAGCATATAAAAGTAGCTTTTTCAGAAAGTTATAATGGATAGCGTACATTACGGGCGGGACGGATTGGAACCTCATCATGGAAGTCATCTGTAACTGACCCTCTTGGGCCAGTTCTTCGTAGGGCGACTTAGTAAACAAGTCGTATATTTTTACATAGTATAAAATGAGGTCGTTTCCGCTTATTAGATCTTTAACTACTCAACGGATTTTAATGCAGTTTTTAGCAATATATAAATAAATAAATAAATATATATAGGGACAATTCATACAGATTGAGCTAGCCCCAAAGTAAGTTCGAAACTTGTGTTATGGGATACTAACTCAACGATATCATATTTTATAACAAATACATATATAGATAAACATCCAAGACCCGAGGCCAATCAGATAAAGTTCGTTTTTCATCATGACCCGACCGGGGATCGAACCCGGGACCTCCTGGGTGGCGGTCTGGCGTGGTAACCATTACGCCACGGAGGTCGTCATAGTATAAAATGAAGTCGTTTCCGCTTAATAGATCTTTAACTACTCAACGGATTTTAATGCAGTTTTTAGCAATATATAGAGTGATTCAAGAGGATGGTTTACATGTCATTGGGTATACGTAAAAGGACATTACAAAATACCCACGGGAAAGCGGGATACATGCGGTAGAAATGAAAAAGAAAATGTTACAATACGACGCGTTCAGAGTGCTTAGTACAGTCAGGAGCACGTTGAGCTATTCACTTGCAGTATAATTTTGGCTGTTGACATAGAACTTAAGAATGGTACAAAATCCGATATGTAAAGGTCGACGTGCACCTGACTGTGTAAGTTTTTTGGTCACATTCGATCATGTCAACGTAAATAAACGGACCAATAGAGAAGAATTCGCATGTTGCCAATTTATAAGACGCCTGTTACGTATCAAAATTATGTGTCTTACTTGCTCATATTTTGAAGTGAGTAACCCGGCTAATTTGGATATGTAACACGCGTCTGGCAAATTGACAATGTGAAACTTTTTTTTCAATTCAGTCGGCTTGTAAACGTTAACACGTTCGAATGTGTTAAAACTCGTACGAAACACTCCGTTGCAGTGTGGCCCGCCTGTAATGTGAGCTATCCTACAAAGTTCATTTATCTAATTAGTGAACATTTATTTTACAGTTTATCGCACATCTACTTAGACCAAAACTCGGACAACTTAAAATCGTGGAAGGGCAAAAATACTGTAAAATCTATTTTTTCCTAGCAAAACATTTTTTTTTGTCTGAAATTACCTTGATCTGAACTCAAATATGTGTTTACTGCACTTTTTGAACTCTCACGATTCTGTTGTCTGAGTTATGATCTAGGTGTGCGTTATATTCTATGCTAAAAGTAATTTTACACTGAGCGGCTAGGCGCCTGTCACCGCAGCTGTAAAGTTAGACAAGTCTTAATCGCTATCGACATGCGAATAGAACATGATATTTGAATAAAAAGAATCATGGAATCAGCGACCAAACGTCTAGCCGTTTAATGTAAAATAGATTTAAGTTGAGAAATTGCACGTAATGATTGGATCGAAAAATTAATCTTCCTATATTCAATTTAGCTAGAAGTATACTTCTGTGGTGTGTCGTGGCGTTGTTGCGGATGGCATCGCTCGTAAATTCGTTTCATACATTTGGCATGGTTATGTTCGTTCGCGTTAATAGTGTAGTGACGTAGCGTAGAGCGATTTCACGTAACACAGACATGAGCGGGCTCCAATAGGACCACATAGTTCTGTACTCTCCAAACTAGACCAAACGTCACAACAGAAAAAATAACATGTTAAAGTGGTAGAGCATATTATTATATGAAATTGACTAGCTCGTTCTGGGAAGTACCACCCTTTCAAAGAATATCCACGTGACGCAGCAATGCGTTTCGATCTCCTCACATTTTCTTTTTTTGACGCCGCTGATCTGTTCTCCATTCACTATCACTTACCATCACGTGTCCCGCATGGTCGTTTGCCATTCACCTCCATAAAAAGGAACGTCATGCCACAACTTACTCTAGAAATATACTTCTAATTTTATATACAATTTATGCCGTTAATGTTTTAAACCAAAGTTTCTCGTAACACATTTTCAACTTCGAACACGTTAGAAAAAATTAACAACCGAACACATTTTTTTAAATCCATTGAATTCTCAAACGTCACTTTTAAATTTCGTGTTCATGATGGCGGCTCCATGTCACGCGTTCCCGCGTGATCTAACCGTCAATGCGGTTGGAGGGAATTTAGTATATTCATGTTAATGGCATGTTGGTGGCTTGGTGGTCCACCCAGGAAGCTCAGCTGTGGTCTGGTTGCTGCTGCCATTGCAGCGAAGAGTGGTGGTGCTGTCCCTCCTCCAAATAGCGCGAACGAAGGTGGCAGGAGTGGTCGTGCTGACAATCGCAGCTTCTCTATCTCAGCTTCTTGTAGGCGTTTTGCTTTCGCTCTTCTGTTTTGAAACCATATTTTAACCTGAAAAAGAAATAATATTGTGTTTACTAATTTAATAAATATTTCACACGATTCGTTTAAAAACTGCGCAAATAATTTTTGCCGTTCTCCCACAACGTTACGATAATGAAGCGAGGCGACTGCGACGCAACTGAGTCGCATAATAGTATGCGACTCACTTAATTCACTTACCTGTGTTTGCACACGGCGGCGCATCCAGTTCGTTAATTTTTCCTTAAACCGTCCACACGATACTATGTCGATCTACAACCGTATGCTAGTCGGTTTGTGTACGACTAGCAAGATGTCGCATCGTATGCGGAGATAGGCGAATTTGTATAAAAGCTACTCACGACACTACTCAGGAGCGAGCGACTAGTAGAAACGCGTTCTCGAATCACTTGTAAATGGCGTCGTGAGCGAACAGCCTAAATTCAGTACACAAAATTATCAATTACCTGTGTTTCCGTAAGCCTCAATGATGATGAGAACTCGGCTCTTTCAGCGATACTCAAGTATTGTTTGTCCCTGAACTTCTTCTCCAGAGCGAGGAGTTGTTGCGTGGTGAACGGTGTTCGCGGCTTCCGGTTGGGCTTGTGTTTTCTGAGCTGGCAGCGAACCACCGGTGGGCCACTGGGTGGTCCTGCTGTGGACAAAAAATATGGGTTAGATACTATCATACATATCTATAACACGAGTGAAGTGCAGAAGTCGTGGGACACTTAGGCTAATTTCTTTGAAAATATTTGTCTACAATTCAGCACTTAATTCAGCGCACATATTTTAATAGTTTTTTTTATAAAATAGTCCTAAAATCTAGTCGTGGGACAGTGGTGGTAAAAGACAACTTCGCCAGCTGCTGCCAGCTATTAGCAATTTTGAACATTGTGATGGAAAGGCAAGGAATTAAGATTATTATTAATCAACAACAACAATTATTAATCGCATCCTATGTCTTTTAAAATCCAAAAGAAAATGAAGTGTCGAACCACTGGTGCTGTCCCACCACTAGTGCCCTAAGTCAAAAAGAAGAATCTCAGAACAATATAACCATTTTGAGCTGCTGTCGGTATTTTTCAGCGCTATTTCTGCCGATCGTTAGTTTCAGTGCGAAATTGTACAGTTAATTTTATTGTTGGAACCCCGGCGACGGTGCTTACTCTGGTTAGCCACAGTGAAATAGGTCGGGGTATTAGTTACGTTTAGAAATTGCAACTCGTTTCCTTAATTTGTTCCTTCCATAATTGGTTAGTAAAGTTGGATGTCCACCGTTTCCATTCTCTGTGTAAATCATCGACATAAAAGTATAGACAAGCTGTCCGGTACTGAGATTTTGCGGCATTGCGATGGTGCATATGCACACCACCACCCTTCAGTCAGTTGCGAGTTTGCAAACGAGCGACAGAAGCAGTGGTGTCCAATTGTCAATTTTTATTTAACAGATCGTTTTTTGTCTTTTTTTTTTTTAACATATCGTTTTTTGTAAATTATATAGACCGAAATATTAGCAGTGAGTTCAATCATTCTCTTCAGCATCAGTGATGAAAAAATAAAAAAACTAAGTTATTGTTTGCTATTTTAATATTTATAAGTGAATATATTTTTAGGGCTCGGCGGATAATCAGCAAATCGAAGCAGACCGTCTGGGGAAGGACCTCCACCTTATAGAAGATCGTAGCCAAATAGCATTGGTCTTGGCCATGGTGTGCTCCTACGGTGAGTAAGGCCTCCAGACCTCGCCTTCGAGGCTTGGCAACGCATGAGAGATACCCCCGGTATTGCAAGCGTCTATAGGCTACAGTGATGCTTACCATCAGGCGGGCCGTATGCTTGTTTGCCACCTTTGTAGCATAAAAAAAATATACCAATCTGTACTTTTACTGCGACTTTTTTTTTATAAATAAACATTATTCCTAATTGAAACATGTTTTTATTTGTTTACTTATTTAAATCATTAGGTACTGATAATAATTGGTACTAGGGTGCTGATAATAAGGCGTTTTTCACCCTATGTCCCAATAAATATTTTGTGAATTATCGATTAAAATTTTAACAAGCTATTTGGCAGCGGATGTTGAACAATGGCCGACTATCGACTCGATTATACAGTCGGGTGCATCGATGTTTTAATATTCAAATGGGTAGCGATGCAGTATCGATATTATCCGGCTAATGACACCACATTGAGTTTAATTAACGAATAGCCAACAAAGGGTCGGTCGATTTGTTAAAATATTTTTTTTTATTTCCGTAAATATCATCATCGCATCAACATATAATCATCTCTCTGCAGGGTCTCCATTCCAATGAAGAGGATCAGAGCATATTCTGCCCGCTGCTCTAATGCGGATTGGCCACAGACCGTCTGCCATCCAATATTAATAATTTTGTTTGAAAATGATTTCGATAAATCCCTGTTGACATTACATATGAAAATACTTTCATAAATGCAAGCATTGATGTTTTAGCATTGATCTTATTGTGAAATAAGATCTTATATTACGTTTCTACGGGTAGGCGATTTTCCATACGGCACCCCCGCGCCGCGGAGTTTCGTTGGAGTTAAGTTGGAGAAGATAATTTTAGGTTTAGATCTCAGTAATATTTAAATATGTCTTCGTAGAGAAAAAATATTATTATAAGCTTAATACGCTACGCCATGTGAAGTGCCACAATAACGAGTAGGTAACATATATATAAGTCAATGTAATAATATGTAACATATAACCATAGATCGAGCCCGTGAAAGCCTACTCTTTGAATATACGATTTCACTTTTACTATCCTAAATGGTCTATCATTTGAATGTCAATAATGAAAATCATTGTTTTCATTCATCGATTGCTATCGTAATCAAATCATGTGTAAATATGCAAATATTTCAATTTCCTTGCGATAATAACATTGGAATAAATTATGAATTTTAAATTGAACATTATTACGATTTTGACCCCTTATTGTCTAGACATTTAATTTTGAATAATACAATGTAAACGATTTTTAATTTTATTAATTGGCTCATTTCTATTTCAACCATTGTAGTCAAAAATATCCATATAATCTACATAATTATAACGTACAGTCAGGAGCACGTTGAGCTTTACTCTTGCAGTACAATTTGGCTCTTATCACATAGAACTTAAGAATGGTACAAAGTCCAATATGTAAAGGTCGACCTGCTCTTGACTGTACTATAAAACACTCGCTTGTTTCGTTTGTCTGTGAGTACTTTTGTTTATTTAAAATCATGATATTTTTTTAAAAAAATATTCATTTTGTTTTTTTTTTAAAGGATGAGGTTGAGCATGTCTTTCTCCTGATGGTAAATGATCACCACCATGAAGCACAGAAACATGAAGTCAGACAATTTTTCAATCTTATTCAAACAGAAAGAAAGGAGAACTTAAGGTTAAAGGGATAAGAGAAGAGTTGGGTAGATACAGGCAGATGATGATATGATTGCTAAAACGTCAGCATATGACAGCTAAAACGTCAGCCAAAGACTATTAAAACGTCATCATTTATTTTGACATTTAACATAATTAGCATGGCAGTAATGGAAACAAAATTTATGAAAATACGATGCGTCTGCAGTGTAAAGGTCTCAACAAAGAAAAATTTGGTTTTAACACACAAGTCAATGGTTTAACGTCATTCTATAACTATTGCAGAATTGTCTCTACAACTTCAACGACAAGCAGACTAAGTGCTGAAATGAAAATCATTATCTCTACGAGCAAATTATCTCTGAACAAAAACTTTGTATGTTTTTCACCACGCCAGAGTCGGGTTCCGTAGGACTAACTAACCATTTTAATCCCATTGTCTTTGCCTAAACTTAACAAATAGCTATTATTGTTTATACAAGACACAATGCACACCAATACACTCTTTTCTTATTGCAAAGTACTACGTATCAATGCATCGGGCCTGAGTCAGATCCAAAAAGGGCAAATACTACACAAATGCCTATCCTTATGCGACCCAGTGATAAAATACAACAATCTCAATAGCACCCACCTGTAGACATATCAATGCACTCTGGTAAACGCTAATGAAGATATAATATCCATCCACCAAACGTATTTATTTTCCCGCGCGCGCCATGCCGCCATTTTGTGCCTGATGACAGACCATAGAGCATTTTGTATAATGGTCGCCAATTAAGCCCGGCTGTTCGGATTACTTAATAGGATTTAGTTGTCAATGTCAACGTTTAATTGGATTGTTATAATCTGCGTTGTTTTTCAAGTATTTTTTTTTTAATACACGTTACCATTTTTGTAAAAGTTTTATACCATAATTGACAGGTCAAGTGCAAGATTTGAAATGCAATTTGATCTACTTATAACTGGTAGGCTTATTTTTAGAATAGTTATTTTAAGATCTCACACTTAGATTAATTACTAGATGGAGTGGGGTCATACAAGCGCTCTGTCAAAAGTGAATAGCTAAACGCTCGGTGACATGTCGGTGACATGCACGTGACACTTGCGGAATGTTGCTATTGGAGGTGTAGTTTCCAAAAAGCGGGGAAATAAATAGAGTTTCTTTAAATTTCTCAACTTTCAAGTAACAAAATTTTAGGTATATGTTTTCGTAAATTCACAAGGACTTCCATTAGAGAACATGTCACATACCTACGTAAATATCAGTAGCAACAGCAACTATTTTAAAATTAATCAGTCGAAGCAATAAAAATAGTTAAAATAGGAAACTATTTTCACAATCGGGCAACACCGAGCATTAAAATAATACGCTAAAATCGTATTATTTCTTTTTCATAATTAACTACAAATTACTATGAAATATTTAAAACTTTCCTGTGAAAAGTGATATCATTACATTTCTTTTGTTTTTCAGACGTGTTGTTGTGACTCGATTTAATAGCACAAACCGCCATATTTTTTTTTCCGGGAGACATGTTTGGCGTGTTTTGACATCGACAACTACGAAGCAGTTCGGCAAAGTTCGGCGTTTGGTGCCAGACTGGCACCAGTTGAGGTGTATCAAACCAAATACTATATAAGACTAATACGCACAGCTCTTGACGTTTCTCATACAATGACTTGGCAACCTCCGTTCACCTCATGCCGCTAGGGGCGCTATAACATTTTGCATACAAAAAACCTCCGTTGACCTCATGCCGCTAGGGGCGCTATAACATTTTGCATACAAAACGCACAAAAGTTTTGAAATCGTTCACCTCATGCCGCCCTCATGCCGTAGGGGCGCTAGTGTCTAGTTTTGCCCGAATTCTTCCGAAGCTGTGCGTATTAGTCTTCTATAGTATTTGATCAAACAAAACGGGTGCAAGGACGCTCCCTCTTTATGTTATTACTCTGACATCTGACATGTATAATAAAATCAACTGTTCTAACTTCTTAGAACTCGGTCATATCATATCGTATAATAGAGAACGTTAATTAGGTATTTAACTAAAGATCTCTACAACCAATGATTTAGGCTGTGTTTCTGTGCCTTTAGTCATTCAAAAGAAAACATTTTATATGGATCATAAAATATTTGTATGGTAATCAGTTGTAGGCTCACGAAGTTACACAGATCTAAAAAACAATGATCCACGATTAACAATCATCAATTATTAACTATCGCCAATAATGTACATGCATTAGTACAATCAACAGCAGATCAACTATGCATAACTGTAAAAAGATTTTTTTTTAAAGACTATAGTACTTATAGTTCAAAATCTTAAAAAATGATTTTGATGATAAACAAAAAGAGATAATGATATTTTGTGCTAATTTCAATATTATTATAATTACTTATTCTAAAATCAGTTCAGAAATAGGTGTTTCTGAACTGATTTTTGATTCTGATTCATTGTTTTAGGTAAAATCAATGAATTTTCAAGAAAGAAAGAATGAAATACCTTTCGTCAACGACGTCACAAAAAAATACAAATTATATCAGAAATCGAAATAACTTTTGGTTAGATGTCCATGAATCACGACATTCACGACTAAGTAAATCTACTCTTAAAAATTATCCTTAGTCTTCCATCTATATCATATAGGAAACCTCGTATCATTTTCTATTAAATTGGTCGTGAGTTCCAATACATCTGTAGTTTCCCCCCCTGGACGTCCATTGCGATTGCACGGCGACCTCAAGTCAAAGCAATGAAACTTTGCTCGTCAATCTGAGGTAACCTTGTTCCCGGGTCTACAGGACAATGGTGGAATGTGTGATAAAAAAACTACATTAAACAAAAATTTATTCCAGAAGTGTTACCGTGATGTTGAATATACTTTACCATCGGATTCATTTCGATCAAACCCAAGTATGTTCGTGATTCAAAGCAATTATTCCGAACACGCTAGCAGATTACTGATATGTATGAGTAATTAACAAGAAAATGCGATCTGAAGCCCATTTTCCGGCAAATAAGTAACTGGTATTAAAGACAGGTTGTCTACAATTTTTTGTTATAGATCAAGAAAAAGGTAGAACGCATACGATTACAATTTATCAGGAAAGGGTTACAAAAGAATGTAATAGAACATAAGATACTGGTGAACAAAAAAGCTGGTTAAGAGTGACAAGGATTTATATTAAGGGTTTTTCTAAATACATCTCGTTTTTCTTTGGAAATTTCTTTTCACAAGGTTCATTTTGATTTGCTTCCGAAATAGTGGTAGTCTAAAGAGTAGCTTATTAAATAACAATATGAATAACATAATATATACAACATAACAAGAGAACGTGCCTGTGTCGGCCTACTCTCTGAATAAAGATTTCATTTCTATTTCATAGTTCATGCGCGTTTGGGTTAAGGGCCAGTTAGACCACTTGCGCATAAATCGTCAGACAAAACTGTCAAAATACTGTCAAAACCATACCGCACAATCAATATATCAATATCAACCATAATCATCCCACTGCAGGGTTACTGGTCTCCCTTCAATCGAAGCGGGATTAGAGCGTAGGTACTTTGATTTATCCGGAAGGTTTACATAATTTTCAGAGATTTCATGCATGTTTATCTAGGTAGTAGCAGTCTAACTTTCACCGAAATTTAATGTTTCTGCTAACACGTGCTTCGCGTTTAGTGGAATTGTCACTGAAACCCAAAATCTTTAGGTGCCAATTGTTAAGTTACCAAATGAGCTGCATTGTCTAACTGCGAGTGCTGTTAATTCTTTCCCCCATATTAAAAAACAAAGATCAGTCAAGGTCTTAAACTTGAATTATCATTTTCGCACTTATTTTAATTCTCCACAAGAATGACAGTGACAAAATTGATTTTAAGTAGTACTAATACAGGTTAGGGTTAAGAAGGTTTAATCCTAAATCCAGTCCAGGTTAAAGCCTGACATACCATGGGAACAAGTGTAAACAAAAATCATGGCTATACAGAAAATAGCGTAAATATAGGCTAATTCCGATAAAAAATAAAAAAATAAAAAAACGATTTATCCTGTAATATTTTATAACGGTTTTATCCAAGCCATTAAGGTACCCTAAAAGCCATATGTACAAACTGGTAATAGCTTAGTGAACCGTTTGTGAAAACTTGTAAATACCTCCCGTACAGTTAATACTTTCTGTAAATGGTAAGCTCCTTTAACGTCTAGTAATTTTCTACAAATTCCCTAATGAATGTTTTATTTTTACTAGAAAACCTTCGTTCGTGTCTGTTCATACTAATTCGATAAACGGCTATTTAATTGACAATAATAGTATGTACCATATTGGTAGAATTAATAGGTGTCTTTGTGTATTTGATAGAAAAAGAGCACAGTGTTTTGCATGTCAATAAAAGGGATTGTGATTACAAATGCGAAGATGTGCGATGTGCAGACAGTCGTAAACAAATACTAATAAGGTAGGTATGATACACCGTGATAGGGTTGACTGGCAGGTAACGCACAGCATAAACCTTTGGATATAAAGACTTGAAATTTGGAAAGAATTTTCCTTGAGTATTCTAGGGTAGCACTAAGAAAGGATTTTTTGTAATTCCACCCCTAAAGGGGCGAAATGGGGTGCCAAAGTTTGTATGGAGAAACAAAAACGTATGGCCCGATTCAAACAAAACTTGTACATAATATTTTTTAGATTCTTTAATTACTGCCGGGCTCCGGACGTTTTATTTTGATTTGACATTAATATAGTCGGAAGCCTAATACCCCTCCAGCGGGCCTAACATGCTTACACTCGAGATAGTTTCTCGCACGCGACAAAGCTTCTTCGCCAATAGCAATGCCTGTTTTGTCTACTGTAGACATAAACCGAGATACGCTATCGGCAGAGCCGATGCGAGAAAATTTTGTCGCGTTTGTACTACCTTTTTCATATTCCTTCTCCCGTCTTTCCTTTTCCGTTTCTTCATAGGTGGGCAACGCATCCAAGATCTTGTAGTCATGGATGTCCGTAGGCAGCCGGTGATTGCTTAGCATCAGGTGACCCGCAAATGCGTTCCTCTTCTGTTATAAAAAGAACCATTGCGTGTTCATCAAGATGATCAACCATATCTATGGTTGAAGTCTCTCTTACAATCCGTTTAATTGCATCAAATATTTAATCGGAATAATGATACTAGTTATCTTGATTAATTTGTTGGTTTAAATGAACGAGGGTATACCTCATAATCAGTAAAATCTAAAATTATATCTTAAAATGTAGATTTAGCGATTGAAGCTTGAGAACACATTTTTTTATTATAATTTTTTATTTCTTCGCCGCGACTTTTTCGCTATTTGATTCGCCAAGCTGCAATAAAATCGCGTTTTTTTTCTTGTACAAATACATTCATTGTAGTCAATAAGTTTATATTGCATGCCAATGGAAAAAAGAGCTTATACCTACATACTACATAGTTATATACATATGTATTTACAGAGTTTCTCGTCAAATGATCATCCCGAAATGCAGATAGATAAAAAAAAATATGGAAAACATTGCAAATGATGTGTCTAAATGCTCGCGAAGGGCCTACAGAATAAAGTATTTTTCTTTCTGACAGAATTGAAACTAAATTCGCGATTTTATTGTAATCTAGTTGACTAGTGCATAGCACTCCTTGCCCTTGGTCGCTTGCCCTTGATCGTTTCTGTCACTAGGAATTTCTTTTTTTTCTAGAATTTCTAGAGATCATCGTTCGATGGTAAAATAAAAAGGCCTTTTAATCAAAACAACTTAATCCGATTGAATCCGCTCAAGAAGCGTCGCTAACTAATTGCTAAAGTAAATTATGAACGCCCATAAGCGAATCGACTGCAGAATGAAATTGTTTATTCAAACATGCAGACATAAATCTGTTTAGATGCTGTATGTTGTGAAATATGCTGTTAATTTTCTCTATCTTTTGATTGGTCAGCCCATCAGTCAGTCGTATTCCATGAATATCATTCAAATTTGATATCCTGTGATTATTCATGTCTCCTACTTTATCTTTGCGAAAATTTGAATATTGCTATAGATCAGTTATGTTATGATGTGTAGCATAGCAACGGATATCGGTTTCTTACAATTATGGTTAGAATTACATAATTCCACGTATATAATTCTAACGATAGATAACAGTCAGTTTCTCAATCACGCATTACAATTGTAATTCTATATTAAGTCTTTAAGCTATCTTTGTTTGTAATGATATCACAATTGATAGTAATCCATATTGAAACAAGAAATTGACAAGCTGTAACGGTTAAGTTTTTGAATTGGCTTTGTCATAAATGAGTTTGCGAGATTTCTCATTCTGTTGCATTTAACTCGATTCGTTGTGAGATTTAACCCGAACTCTAAAATAACCAAAATTTTAATTAACTTGTAGGATGCTCGGGTGAAATTGATTTCTAATTCGAATCTTTTTAGAGTGGTAAGGCTACCGTCTTACTGATTATTTTTATTCCCTACACAGTCATTTCCTCTGAATTGCCAAAGGCCTCTATCACACATCACACTTGGTTTTCAGGTATGGGGTTATCTATTTATTTTTTTATCTGCATCCATAAAATATTGTTCATAATTTATTTCGGCTTTATTGTTTGTTAATCGCCAGTTTGCTTTTACGAGTTGCACGTGAAAGATAATTAAGACATAAAAATGTTCTTGGAAATTGTCTTTAGGAACTTTGGCTCGGATATTACGCAATTTTATTGGACTGACAGCCAGCGGTTTGTTTTTTGAATGCCCGAGACACACAGCAAACGGATGCGCGTCGGGAGATGCGCGGGCCTAGTTGTATTACACAACAGTATAATTTACTTATACTTAATATATTATATGTGCCTATGCAAATCTCAAGGAGTTGGTCCAAATGCCAAAGGTTATGTTTACATCAACAATTTCTCGCGGAGGAACTTGTCATGCAGACAGCCAAACATAGCTACGAACATTTTTTACGATCATTCTAAAGAATTGTTATAACCTTTTCGTTTTGGTATACTAATTCATTAAACGCAAGAGTGCATTCAAAATCATTGCAGAGCTTAGCACATCGAGTCACACCGTACAGTCTTACCGTAAAATCAGAGTTATACCCTAGAGTCGTATCAAAATTTCTGACTTTATTCATTTGTTCATCACATCTTTGTTCAATGATATAGTCGCAGGTCATCACCTGGATGAGAATGACACAGGACCGAGTGGGGTGGCGTGGGCAGATGATGATGACATGAACAACAACCTAATATTTTTTATTATTAAAAGACCCACGTAACGTCATCTTGACAGAACGCTCTAGTTCTAGCAAAAAAGCACGAATTTTTAAGGGCCATTTATCTCAGGGTGTTTTGACCGATTCAGTAGAGCGTATACGGTCTACTGTTTTTTTGTGGTAGTGGACCAAAAACTTACAGGGCACTTCACATTGACCTAGAATAATTGGGCACGAAGATAAAAGGGCAAGCTTCCATTAAAAAATCCGACAGGATAGCTAATTGATTAAAAAGTAAAATAGGTCCTAAGTTTTTTTTTACTTGTTCCTTAGGGTTTTCAGTTACAATGGGCACCATCAAAACATTACTCATGCCGTTGAAATTATTCCACTATAAATATTTCAATGCAACATAAAAAGCCGCGAAAGTGCTAACATCGTACCGAATTCAAGATGGCTGATCGCATTACTGTGCTAAATTGGCTGCACTGTCAGCGGCCATCACTGTATGGCCAGCTAAGCGGTCGAAAGGCTACCAACTTACAATTTCACAATTTGTCCGCTTTTTGCGCGCTCCAGTAATTGGCGGTTGGCGCTCACCTGTGTAGCCGGGCTGCCAACATAACGCGCCAAATATGGCAACCGGCCATCGCGGACATTTCGCTTTTTAGGACTATCTGACAAATGTGTAATTATTTATTTAATATCCACCGGCAACGAGACGTTTTTGGGCACAATTCGAATGCCGCGCTTAATGTTCTTTGGTTGGTAACGCTGTGTCGCCGCGTTAATGTTCCCCTTATGAGCTGAATTCGATAATAATGCACGTTTTTGGTAAAATTAAAAGCGTTTTTCCGGTATTTTATGAATCACTTATATTTTTAATTAAAGCCCATTTTGTTCTTAATTTGAAATTAATTCTTTGTTATTATAATTTAATGACAGGATTCTTGGATATGATCTGGCGAACGATTACTTAAAATTATAATAAAAAGAGCGCGATGGTGTCGTTCAATGTGTTTATGAATCTCAGCTTCCGTTGACGGAAATGGAATGGTAAGTTTTCCTATCTGTAGTCTGAATGTCCTGAATGTTACCTATTGTAGTAAAGGTATCAATGGTGTTGACTAAAAAACACTGTCCTAAAGACCACCGGTCTGATTACTTTTAGCGTGGCAGGGTTTACTCTGAATTTCGACAAATTAATTATTCCGACAAATTCAAAATTTCGAAGCCCAGTAATTCAGAAATATATACTATGTTTTGACGAAGTAATGACTTTCGAACTATTGGGTTTCAAAATTTAGACTCTGTCGGAATAATGAATTGTCGAAATTTAGAGTTACACCCCATACCATAAACGCGCCGATGATGGCCGCAACTGAAAGTAGCTGGCTGGGGACTACTACACTAATCTCTGAAGCATTTTTTTTTCTTTTTTAGTGTGACTGATAGCAAATACTATAGACGAGTAATACGCACAGCTTCGGAAGAATTCGGGCAAGACGCGACACTAGCGCCCCTACGGCATGAGGGCGGCATGAGGTGAACGATTTCAAAACTTTTGTATGCAAAATGTTATAGCGCCCCTAGTGGCATGAGGTGAACTGTGCGTTTTGTATGCAAAATGTTATAGCGCCCCTAGCGGCACGAGGTGAACGGAGGTTGCCAAGTCATTGTATGAGAAACGTCAAGAGCTGTGCGTATTACTCGTCTATAGTATTTGCTGATAGGCAATCGAATGAAAAATTGCTGAGAAATTGTTCGCCATTATACAGAAAAGTTAAATCTAAGTAAACGAAGTTGCGCTAGAGTCGCTAGTAATTGAATAGAATGGGAGTCGTTTTCCAAGCCGTAGTTTACGTAACAGGCATGAAAAATTATGAATAATTCGTCAGTTTTTACATTCATTTATGTAAGTAATAAATTATTAAGTAGTAAGTAATATGCCATTGAATTTCAAGGCTGACTTATTGACATTTTCTCTAAAGGTGCAGGCTATTGATGCAACTATAGTCAGTCATTTTTTGTCTTGGCAACATGTTCACTTATATTATCGTAATTTTACTTTATTTAAAAAGTATATTATGTAGTATAAATATATATATATATATATATATATATATATGTGTAGTTAGAAAATTCTAGTATTTGTTTGTATTTGAAAATAATTCTTATTTAAAAAAAGTATTTCTTGTTCGGTAAATTTCGTTAATTTCCGAAACTGCACGATTTTTTTTCACTGACGTTGATTGAAAATGGATTTTAATCATTGTGCTCTGCTAAAACAATGATATTTTTAAATTCATCGTTTAAATCAACCCATAATCAACCCAACAGGCATACGGGCCTCCCTTTAATCGAAGATGATTAGAGCCTACTCTGCTACGTTGGATAAGGTAACGAAGAGTTTGGAGTGGTAGAGCAATTATTATGAAATGGGCTAGCTCGACCGGGGAAGTACACCACCCTCTCACAGAATATCGACGTGAAGCAGCAATGCGTTTCGTTCGGTGAGTGAGAGATCCGGAAGCCCAACTCCTTCCCTATTCCCTCTTTTTTTCCCTTGCCTTCCTCCTTCCTTTCCTCCAACTTCCTTGGTGGACAACGCATTGGTAGCGCCCCTGGTGTTACTGATGTCCATAGGCGGCGGCGGTGACCGCTTTCCAACAGGTGGTCCGATTGCTTGTTTGTCTACTGTATGACATTTAAAAAAAGAAGAGAAGTGGAAAACCAAAAAGAAAATAGAAAGGACAAAGCACAATGAAAAAAAAATAAGAAGAAATAAACAATTTATAACACAAGACCTTGAGTACACTTAGTTCGCAATAGGACATTTGATTTGATTCCTACATGAATGTTTGTCCTATGCTAGAGTCACTGACTGTTGCAATTATAAATACTTATTCACTAATCGACAAGTAATCGATATTCCATATCGATTGATTCCCACGAAAAGATCGATTTCAACGACCCGATTCTCACGAATAACTCGGATATTTGAGCAATTATCGCATATCTTTACTCTCATAACATAGCAAAAACTAGGAGTTTAAATTAACGGAAATATATAGAATTGTTGCATTGCTTACAAATTAATCAATGCGGTAATTGGATGATATTAATGTTTAATGTAATTGAGTGTGCGTATTTCTTCTCTATAATGATGGCCCATACCGAGCGATGGTCCACTATCACGGGCATCATTGCGCACACGCCCTCTACAAGTGCTGGTAGACAATCGAATTTGACCTTTGTCCGGCCCTCACCACAAGACCAAATTAGATCGTCCTTACAGGATGGCCCACTATGATAGGTATCAATGATATATATCATAAGGTCATCATTAGTAATGACATGAAAATATGACATGAAAAGACATGCCATCACACATCACTACGCCCTATACATGATGACCCAGAACCAGACTGGGATAAAAAATATTGATAATAGTTTTTATTTTAATCATAAATACTAATCACGGACTGTCGATTAAAAGTTTTAGACCATTCAAATTCAAAACTTTTATTCAGAGAATAGGTTTTCACAAACACGTTCTCTTGTCAGAGTTTATAGTTGTAATAAATGATTTGTATAAATTAATCTACCATTTCAGAAACAAAAGCAAAATGCAAAATGAGAAGAAATTCCAAAGAGGTATGTAAACACTCATTCACCGAAGACTCATTGCTAGTTCACGCCGGTATTCTGTGAGAGGTTAGTACTTTTACGATCGAGCTAGCTTGTCACATACATGCTCTCCTGCGGATTGATGCAGACAAAACTGATAAAGTAGTGAGTACTTAAATATAAAACCAGTATTATATGAAATGTATAATTTGCGCAGTAACTTATCGCATAAATCGAATTGAATTTCACGCGTCAAATATTTTTTAAATTAAACATTAGAATGCAATTATTTATGATTAAATTGTAAGTAAGCATAACTTTGGTCGTAAAATAAAGGAAAGTATAAAATGAGTGGAGGAAGTACGGCCAGTAAAGTAAAAATCCACTGTATAAATTTATAAATTATTTGTAATGTCAAAATATTTATTTAATTGCAAATGAATCGTCTTTCTTTTCTTTGTGTGCCTGTTAGTAAAAAATAAGTGAATAGTTAAAACAAAAAACGATATGTACTGGTAGTCTTACCCCGCCCGGTGCTTCGATAGTGGAGCAAGACTGTAAGTTTTATAATTTATTGGATAACTCTGTTTTGATGGTTTATAGCAAATCATTTCTGCATAAATATCGATAATTTTTAGAGTCATAGCATAGAATAAGTAAATAGAGAGAGTATGTTAGTCTTACCCCAAGTGACCTTATATATATTGTGATGATATAGGTGCGTACCATACATCCATTCTTTGATACTCTATCACGAAAACCTGTTTTTTTTTAACCAGTGCAAGATTCTCTCGCTCCATCTTCCGTCCGTAGCCCTAGCAAGATGTCCAGCCCATCTCTATTTTAATTGACATAATAATTTAGCTGCGTCCATAGTTTTTGTAGTTTTTCTTATCTTATTATAGTATTACTAAGTCTATCTTTTAGTCGTAGACCAACCATCTTTGGAAGACATTTATTTTTGAAATAATCCTCTCATAAATGATTTGAGTTTGGCGTTAAGAACCTACTTGAAATGCGACATTTAGGCGAGAGAACACGCGGGCACAGCTTATACATCTTATACAGCTTATACATGGTGACAGTTTCTCTATTTGTTAATTATCCGAATGATTAACGATGTCTTGTCAACGCCATCTAGTGAGTATATTAATGATGCATTACAAACTGTTGTGCACCACTGCATTAAATTTTACTAATGATTGCTTCCAAAACACATGTCATGCTTGTTTATAATTAGAATAGTTTCTATTTAGAACAGTTTTAGAATAAGTTCATTGCTAGCAATGTTTTCAGTGTGTACATACCTTTTTCAGTGTGTATACCTAATAATGATACCTAATATTTTGCCATTACATTGTCATTAATATTCTACTTTTTACAGGGTCGGCAACGCGCGAGTACTGATACTCCTGGTGTCTTAGAAGAATATATAAAACCTCATTGCTCCTGGTATTGCAAGCTTCCATAGGCTACGGTGAGTGACTGCTTACCATCAGGCGGGCCGTATACTTGTTTGTCACCGCAGTGGTATTTTTATTTATTAACTTAGTCGACTATTACTCGATTTAGTTACACTAACGAAACCTTTGCAACCTCGTGTGCCTGTATCCCGTTTTTCCGTGGGAATTTAGGAAAATTCTTATATGGTTACAGGTCCGGTGGTCGAGTGGCTAGCAATGGTCACTTTATCCCAAAGGCCGCGGGTTCGAATCCTGCGCAAGGCAAACATTTGTGTGCATGAACATGTCTGTTTGCCTTGGTCTGGATGTTTTCTATGTATAATAAGTATTTATTTACAAAAAAAAGTATTTAAGTATGTTTATCAGCAATCTAGTACCCATAGTACAAGCTTAGTTGCTTAGTTTGGGACTAGATGGCGTTGTGTGATTCGTCCAAGAATATTTATTTATTATTATTTATTATTTTACATATAAGTCTTCCTCTTGAATTACCCTATCTATTGCTGTATAATTGCATCAAAATCGGTTAAGTAGTTTAAATTATTTAAAAGAGAACAGACAGAAAGCGAGTTAATTTATATTATGTAAATACTAGCTGTTACCCGCGGCTTCGCTTGCGCAAAAATTATCCTATGTATGTCCTATGTTGGGCTCTGTACCCCTGACAATATGTATACAATTTTCATAAAGATCGGCTGCTTAGTCAAGCCGTAAAGGAATAACAAACAAACAAACAAACTCACTTTCTCATTTTTAATATCAATATGATTAATATTGTAGGTCCTTCGTTCACGCGTCAACTGGTTGAATAATCGTTCGTAGAGATTACCTTTTTACCCAGTAACAGAAGCGCTGCATTAACCTCGCTCGTGGCTTATGAGGGAAACTTCCGAGCGACACGAATCGTATGGTACTCGGATAAGTTGCTAGTCGACGTATGGACGAAGTGACTAAATATTAAATGTTTTTATAGTACGCGCCAACAACGCGACTCACGGTTTATAAAACAATTGAAAATCGATTGTCGTATGCACTAATAAATTTAATGTCAGTTCGAACAGCGTTTTACGTCATCGCGAGCTAGGTGGCGCTAGTAAAAAAACTAGAAAAAAAAAGGATTAGTTTTTTTTATAATTAATTAGTATTTGTCAAATTAATTACCGAATTTACGTAAAGTAATAAACAAAGGTGATTGTGATCTAAACATTTGAAATTCTATGTCATAGGTTAATTTACTCATTGTATGATAATTACTTAAACATCCGCATTTTGTGTAGAATGTTGTACGGTCAGCAAAATAGAAGTTTGTAACTACAAGCTTAATGGAAAAAATTAAATGCACAAATAAGAATAAAATAAAATAAATAAATAAATATATAGGGACAAATCACACAGATTGCGCTCTAGCCCCAAAGTAAGTTCGTGACTTTTGTTATGGGATACTAACTCAACGATACTTATTTAACAATAAATACATATATAGATAAACATCCAAGCCGCAGGCCAATTAAAAAAAGTTCGTTTTTCATCATGACCCGACCGGGATTTGAATCCGGGACCTCCTGGGTGGCAGTACACTGCATGGTAACCATTACGTCACGGAGGTCATCTAATTCAAGAATAATAATGAAGAAGTGCTGCGGAGAGTAAGGGAAAAGAGAACTTTGATAAACTAGAAGGTACACAAAAGTCAGAGAGGCCCTACCATGGCCTTACTTACCCTCGATTTGACAACGAGCGTTTAAAATATCTTCACTTCAACTCTTCAACTTCAAGTAATTGTTGAAAAGTGACTGGCGAAAGAAATGCGTTTAGAGAAGCAGCCATCCTTTGGGTCACTTTTCAACATTTACTTTAAAGTTGAAGTGAATGAAGATATTTTAAACGCTCGTTGTCAAATCGGAGATAAGTAGAGCCATTGGTAGAGCCTCTCTGACTTTTGTGTATGACCTTCTAGTTTCCATTTCTTACATCAAAGTTCTCTTTTCCCTTACTCTCCGCAGCACTTGTTCATTATTATTCTTGACTTAGATGACATCAGTGACGTAATGGCTACGCAGGAGACACACGGGAATGTGTGGTGGGCTTGTCCCAATATCTTAGTTTTAGTTTTTAAAGAAAAGACGAATCACACAACGCCATCTAGTCCCAAACTAAGCAACTAAGCTTGTACTATGGGTACTAGATTGCTGATAAATATACTTGAATACTTTTTTTTTTTTTAAATAAATACTTATTAAACATAGAAAACACCCAGATCAAGGCAAACATACATGTTCAGTTCATATTGTTCATGCACACAAATGTTTGCCTTGCGCAGGATTCGAACCCGCCCTTGGGTCGGATAAAGTGACCATTGCTAGCCACTCGACCACAGGGTCTGTCAATATTTTGTGTTACGAATAAATGTTAATTTACTTTTAGGTAAATGTTAAAAACATTAATATTCACTTCAAGTTGATAAAAGTTTATGTAAGTAGTTAAATAATTAATTATAAATAATGTAGGTAGTTAACGTTACATTTTTTTTATTGGAAAGTTAGATTGCAATAGGAACCCGAACTTGGCCAGAAACGAACTATTGCGTTTTAAATTAATTAATCCCAATTTTCAAGGGATTTAATTTTTTTACGAACAGCTAGGAGTTATTCTACATTAATTTAAAAAGATTCATTCAGAGCCCTCACTTTTCATTGTTAAAGGTACAAATATTATTGATTTGTATATATACTTATATCTTTGAAAAACGTTAATAGGCTACGGTGTTGCTTACCATCAGGCGGGGCCGTATGCTTGTTTGCCAACTTTGTGGCAAAAAAAAATCATTTGCAATAATTCACATCATGGTGCTCAACAGACGGTAGAAGAAAACTTGACTGTCTTTTGTGGAGATTGGTAGGAACTGGCGAGCGATGGGGACGCTTGTAGGCGTAAATAAGAGGCTTTTGCCCAGCAGCGGGACCTAAATAGCCAAATAAAAAAAGCAATAATTATTGTGGGCATTACTCACACCCTGCTGAATAAAAAGCTAATTTGTTTTCCTAATTAATTAAAATATGTAAATATTACTGGCAGTGTCATTCCGTTATCCGTATTGTTTGTAGATTACGTTATTTTTTAGAACTAATACCGTTTTTTAGGGTTCCGTAGTTAACTACAAGGAACCCTTATAGTTTCGCCATGTCCGTCTGTCCGTCTGTCCGACTGTCCGTCCGCGGTTTAGTGCCTAGAGTAGGATTACTAATCGAGACAAGCCCACCACACACCCCCACCGCTGTGTCTCCTGTATAGCCAGGATCGACAACGGCGACCTCAAATTGACAATAAGCTATGGATCTCATTAACATCTCGGGGAAGAAACAACAGCTGTCCTGGAACCATCTTGGAACTCACATCATAACGAATTTAATCAGAAAGAAAATAGACGAAAAAAAAAAAATTTCTAATGTGAATAGGAATAATAAGAAGAAGACAGTCAGAAGAAGTGTCAAATATCATTTTATCGACGGGTTTTTGTACAGTCAGCTACAGGGAAACATGTCCCCCCAAACAAAGTAATAATTAAGTTTTCTCATGTTTTTGAACAAAAATTATTAAAAAGTTACATCTTTTTTACGTTTACTATTCAATTAAATTTCGTTTAAATCTGATTAGAGTTACCTAAAAGAACTTAATTCTAACTTCCTTTGCTCTGCAGCTGACTGTACATTTGCCACAAATAACAAACAAACCAACTCACCGTCTCATTTATAATATTAGTATGATTTAATATCGGCATTATTTTCTTACTAGAAATGTTTTTACTTCCGACTCATGTCTTGTATTCCGACTCATTGCAAAACATGGACCCCACGTATATTTTATAATATAAAAAAATATTAATTTGTTTTTTATTATGATAGATTATGACGGCGATAACATAATTTATATTTATCATGATTATTGATAATAATCTTATAGATATCGATGTTAGCGAGTTATGTTAATCGATAATCATTTTGCAAGTAAAATTATTTTATATCCATTACTAGCCCGCCACCACCACATCCGGCTCGAAGGACCACTTTGTAGAAAGAATACGTCGTCATAATAATATATTAAACTAGTAAAATACTTATATCTCGCTTTTCCGTGGGAATTTTGAAAAATCCTTTCTTAATACACCCCTAGACGTCGTAAGGAACCTACATTCCAAATTTGGAATCCCTAGACCCAGCGGTTTGGGCTGTGCGTTGATATATAGTTAAATCAGTCAGGACTTTGAAGATACGAGTTAGAAAAATAAAATAAAACTCTTAATTATTTATCAGTCCGTCGTCATAGTATTAATGTAACATCAAAAGTTCTTTCAGGGCCAGAGTTCCACTTTTCAAAGGGTCGGCAACGCGCGAGTGACCCCCGATATTGCAAGCGTCCATAGGCTACGGTGATTGCTTATCATCAGGCGGGCCGTATGCTGGTTTGCCACCTTAGTGGTATAAAAAAAGTTCTATCAAGTCAGAGTCTGCTAATTGTCGTTGCTGGCTACCTTGTCAGACCAAAAAGTCTGTAAAATTATATTATGTTTATATTAAACATTCACCACCACTACTGTCTACTAGAGACACTATTGACAATATGGACTAAGCTTATTGACCTCGTAGCAACTCCGCCATTGATAACGCAGAAAAGGTGGCAGACATCAAGTTTTTCCCTTGACCTTAGCCAGTCTTTGGATGGGTTTTATTATCTTGAGCTTCTCCGTGCTTCGGAGGCCCGTTAAGCCGTCGGTCCGGCTGCTGCAAATGCAGACTACCATAGCTTCAACACCAGAAATGGACGTAAGCTTGCCGTTCCAAGCATCAGACTAGTAATAGTTTTATAGATATAAGCATAAAAATGTTCAACAAGCTGCCACAAAGTTTTATTGATTTGCCTCTGATAAAGTTACTTGATGAAAAAAGGTTATTAAAGTAGAAGATTATTTTAAAGATAAAAATTTGCTCCTCTGCACCAAACATATTTTGCAATGTATAAAAAACTTTAAACTACTTTTATATATGCTTTCAAAAAAGGCTGTTTGTTGAGTTTCTTGCACTTCTTCTCAACAGGCCATTCAAGTCGAAGTGCTGGTAGGATAAAAAAAAAACGTGCGAAAGTATTTCCTGTAAATCTACTTGCAAAAAAAATGTTTTTATTTTATTTATTGTTATCGGCGGATGACAGTCGTTTAAGCCAAGTCCGGTGGCCTGAAAACACAGGCCTCCGCCAATCCGCATTTGAGCAAACGTGGCAGAGTACACCCTAATTCCCTTCGATTGAAGGGAGAGACCTGTATCCCTGCAGTGGGATGAATAAAGGTTGATATGGTTATGATAATATGTTTGGTAGAAATGTAGTCTGATATTGTTTATTTTTGTTACTGCTGTTTGTTGTTCTTTTGTTAAATTGTTGTAGCCTCTCTGAAAAAAAAATATCTTTCTTTCTTTTTGATGAGGTGAAGAAGATACAATTCGAATCGCAGACATTTGCAAACTTAGTGGACTATTGGCTTTATGGTCGTAAAATGATTGAACAAATTGGAAACAAAGATTGACTAATTAGAATCATGTCCGCAATTACCTTTGAGTCAAGATCAATTGAAATCAATGTTATACTGCAATTGAGAGGCCCGACACGGAAATTTTTCATATGACAAAGGAGGACAGTGTTAGCGGGTCATCTGATGGTAAGCAATCACCGTTGCTCATGGACATCCACGCACGACTACAAAATCTTGGATACGTTGCCTGAAGGAATGAAAAAGGAAGGATGATGGGAGAAAACTGAAAAAGAGAGTAGGAAGGAGATGTGGTAGGTATTTATGAGTTTTAGTTCATAGATAAAATGGGGCATTGTTGTACTCTTCATATATTGAAAGTAAATTCGTCATTTTGATAGGTGTTTACTCCGTGACGAATTTACTTTTTCAAAGAAATGACTGTGATGATTTAGGAAAATGTAATTTTAAAACAATTTTTACTTTGCTGATAAATTGTTTAATGTAAATAGGCCGATAAAGTATGGTTTATATGCAAATCACATATAAAATACAATAAGTAATACCAACGTATAGCTTAGAAACAAGTTTATATCACTAACAGAAATCTTTTAAAGGCAACCTTTGGCTACAAATTTAAGATTTCTAATTAAAACTAATCAGAGCTTTCATGTATTAAATGCACATGGTCATAATGCAGAATAATTACACGTTAATCGTACCAAGAAAATGTTTATTAGGACCGGAGAAATGCGGTCATCATCATCATCTCAGCCACGATACAAAAAGTTCACCGCCGGACACAAGCGATAAGAGAGAACCCAATACCAATACGGGAACTTAATTCCAATCCCTGATTATCCGCAGAAATAAGAAACAAAAATGACCGTTTCTGCCATGAAACCCTTTGCCCTTCGCCAGACACTAAGGCTCGCCCGGTTTCGATTTCTCAAATTCGTTTTTTTTATATTTACCCTAACGTTCCATAAAATATAAAATTTAAAAAAATAAAAATCGTTCGCATGTTTAGTGAACAGTCAGATATTTTAACAGTTAAAGTTTTTAACTTACTGTTTGGCGATCCACCGCGGAACATAGGGTTGGGCGCCATCCACGGAAAAGCTCCGAAAGGCCACGTCGGCGGTGGCGCTGGCCCTTGATATAATCTCGGCAACAGCGGCTGTGGTACCACAACTCCACTTCTACTCTCCAACTCCTCGCCATCATTTGCCATCTCTCTCTCATCCCTATCATCTCCAATATTAGATTCGACATCTTCAATATCGACGTCACTATCATCTGTTTCTGGTGCGGCATCGGTACTCTCCGCGTCATTACTGTTAGCGTCTGTTATACTTGTTTCCTTAACAGGGGTGTCGGTTTTTCCTCCTAATAGAGAGTCCACACTAAACGATATCCGGCCTTTCCCGCCGCTGTCGGCGGTCTCAGCCCGCTCGCATTCGAGCGACGTCTTCATTTCATCTGCGCGATACCATTTCAAATCTCCACCTCTAACAATCTTACTTTAGCACCAACTAGGTTTATAACTCCATTGTTTTTATTTTAATCCCCAATAATACTCTTTAATAGTGTTTAATGATACATTGCGATAATGGCGAAAATAACCTTCTCACCGCTTTTCCAGTTAGCAATCTCAATTAGATATCGATGCAAATTCTATCTTAAGCGACCATCCGTTATATTTGATTGAGTAATTTACATATGTACGCACATTGCATACTAATTGAATTACACTGCTCACGTAGTGCGTTATCGCAACCAGTCAGTACAGTCACAGTGAATTAAGCACAATAATGGCAACACACGATTGTATATTGAATTCAGAACGTCCTGTTTCCAGTATCAAAAAACCGTCCGCGTTCGGGAACTTGCGAATGTCGGATTGTCGCGTCCGCGTAACGATTCGCGTGGAAGCGCGGTGAAAATCGCGCTAGCATTGGGGCGCAATCCGCCGCGGCCCGCCTCTCCTCTCGCCGGCCGAGAGAGACGCAGCTACCGACCGAGGAATTTTAATAAGCGACGCGGAGCGAACGAGACAACGATACAATCCAACATGTGTGTAAACGCGATATTGGGTAGGCGGGGTCCGTCGCGCTCAAATTAATAGTCTCTATGGAATACGCCTTATAAAATCGTAACGTTTTGAGCGAAGTTGATTTCTATTGCTTGAGAATAAGGTTTGTAATGGTCTGTATATACGATTAGTAAAATAACGTAACGGAACTAAGAAAGCTGGATTGCAGCCGCTATTGTGTTGAATGAAAAAGGAGTAAATAGACGACTGCTGGAGGCGGGCGTAGAAGGGACTTTACGATTTAATTATTCGCGAATGCAGAGGCATTTTGTAGCGAGCTAATGTCTCATTGTCTCATTAATATCTGGCGGCCGGCCATGTTTGATTTGTTTATGAGTGTTCCGTAGGTGAGAACGTTTCTAAACGTTTTGACAGTTTGTTGGGGTACGTTCGGAAACGGAGATTCATGTCGTAACGCTCCAGGCTCCAGTGGAATTAATTTCGTGTCAATAGTCACGTCTGGGGCCGTATCGCAACTTGTGGAACATGCTAAGCTAAATAACGTTCACATTGTTCCAACTTTGCTACATCTGATGTATTTGTATTTGCATTTTTGTCGTTGAATTGAATTGTAGAGAATTCAGATGATGCTTTGTTATAGAAATTATTGTTTAAATCTTCTTCTTTATTCTTCTTCTTCGTTCCAATTTATTTGGGGTTTGTTAGTATTACGAAAGCCATCCAAACACTGGCTAGGGTCGACGTTGCTTAACTTGCATGTTCGATTAGAGTCCAACATATTACCGAGATGCCATCGAGGTCCTCAAATTTTTTATATTTTCTTACTAGGATTTGAACCGGCGACAGTTAGCTCAACAAGTTGAGCCCTTATTTGTAGATTGGTCACATAGTAAATTCGTCAAGTAGTAAACACCTATGATTTGTAACGAATTTACTTTTAATGTATGGAGTGTAAAATAATGACGAATTTACTTTGTGACGAATGTATGTGCAGCAATCCCACAATTGGATGTACAGATTTTTTCAATAACCACATTTAGTTAAAATGTATACCTAGTGTTGCGGACTAGCCGTCAGGCTGGAGGTGTAAACACTTTTTTAAAGACTTTTTATTTTTAATTCTTTTTTGTTCGCCTTGGACGTTTGTCTTTGCGTCGCTGTCGGTCTGGTTTTTAGTTGGCTCTGTATTATTTTCTTATTATATTTTCCATTATTACATTATTATCTCATTTTGAGCTCTTGTTTCCACTTCTCTCCCCTATCCTTTACACCTAGTAAACAGGCAAGCAGTACCATTTTCGACTGCCTACCTGCTAGGAGATTACAGCCGTGATGGTATTCATAATCGACTAGGATGTCTAGTAACTCTAATCGTTATTCTAACCATTAATGAGTGTTTCCACGAAACCACCGGTGGGGGGCGTTCCGAAGATCTTGTACCTACTATCGAGATGCATTTAATGGTTTAATTATTGTATTTATCTATGGGAATATTATATTACAGGATGCATAGCGGTTGCTAACAGGCTTAACTTATTAATTTTAATAAAATCAAATTTCTCAATTTTTCATTTAATATCAGGATATGTCCAATCTTTCCCACCGTTCATATTAATCATTATCATCATTAGCCTGTATCTACCCACTGCTGGTTATAGGCCTTTCCCAATGCTATCCACCAAATGCGTTCCTCCAAATTCCACATCCATCCGCCGCCAGCCGCTTTTTTGAGGTCGTCTATCCATCTGGAGTTACTGGAATCAAAATAGTAAACAGCTCGCAGCATTAGATCCTAATAGTAATGTAACAATAGACCGTGGTGCTCGGCAATCGAGCTTTACTTCTCTTTACTTCTCTCCAGGCTGTGATGCCTTTTGTTCCAAATTGCTGTGCCTCATGTAGTTGCTAAGGAGGGAAGTCCTTTTAATACTTCTTCTGTCTAATTTCTTTCTGATTAAAATCGTTGGGTTCCAAAGTTCCAAGACAGCTGAGGTCGCCGTTGTTGATCCTGGTAATACAGTAGACATGTGCGGTGTGAATGTGCTTTAGTCTTATCCCATTTTCTCCGTTACGTCTTCTCTATAGCCAGTATCAACAACGGCGACCATAGACTGACAATGAGCAATAAAGAATAAAGCTTATTGACGTCCCTTACGACTTATTGGGAAATTACTAAAACTATCGTAAAATTCACAGCGAATTAAACAGAAAATTATTAGACGGAGTCAGAATGATCGATAGGATTTCCAATTTCAGCATCTAGAGAGACAGTCATTTTAAACATAATGCTCGTTTGCCGAACATCACGAAATTTAAAGTTTTGAGGTGTTGTTTACTACTTTGATCCCAGTAATATAGATTGCGAAACCGTCTAAAATAGATAAACTATAGAAGAGATATACGCATATATCTTTATTAACCGCAGTTGTCAAGTCATTCTTCACTGTTTCTGCACAATTGTTGACTAGTAGAGAATTTAATGTAGCATTAAGTTAGCTTATTCTATTAATACTTTGTGTAATTGAATCAATAAAGATAAACATAATAGTCTAATATTGGTGGCCATTGCGACTGCTTCGTACTGGGTTCAGAACCTATGGTCGAAACGGAAACGAGGAAATAAAGACGACATTTGCGAAAGGCTCATTGGCGGAAAAATCGTATCGAAAATTCTGTTGGTTAAATATTCACTGACTTACCGTTCTGTTAGTGAACAGTTCATGGGTCAAAAGTTCTTTGGGTGAAAAGTTATTGGTCAAAACATTTTGTTGGTTAAGCGTTTAAGCGTTGACGTAAAGTTTTGTGGGCGAAACGTTCGTGGGTAAAACAAAACATTATTTGGATAAAAGGTTCATGGATTAATCGACTGTTGGTAAACGATTTCAGAATCTTCAATTGGGACATGATTGGGACTGTAAATCTGCCCATCTTCCGAACCCATTCCCATTCCCATGGAAGAACTCAAAACATGCGAAGAAGCGTATAAAATACATATTTAGCTTTAGTATAGTCATTTAGCTTTTGTTTCCGAAATGGTAGTAGCTTATAGAGTAGATTAATTTACACAGTAACAAATAATTTATTACTGTTACTGTAAAGCACTAACTTGACTAGATAAAGTTCATGTAAAGACGGACTCTCTGAATGTTTTTAAATCTTTTGAATTGTGTTCAACTCTGATATTAAGCGCTAAGTGTATATAACACGTCAGGACTATTTTATTTTGTTATTTACAATTTAATAAACTAACGAAATTTCAAATTCATACTTAGCAATTTTGATCGAATATACAATCTAGTCTGTCATGTCAGAAAATTGTTTTTTCAAGTGTAACGAACTAGCCATCAGGCTGGAAGTAAATACTTTTTTGATAAAATATAATTTTTTGTATTTTGATATGTCATATTATTATCATTGTTTCTTTGCTATCGATTGGTCTGAAATATTTTCAATTTTACTTTGAGCTCTCTAGTTTCCACGCCTTTATTTGCCTTATTACTAAGTGTAGATCAAACGGTACATTGATATATTAATACATAAATACATCTGTACTGTCTGCATCTAAAGAAACGTTAACAATCAGCTTAACTTTGAACACAGGGTACTCGGAACTAAAATGCTAGTTAATGTTAAAGTGCCTTTATTTCCCATAACAAAATGTCACTACAGCCGATGATAGCTTCACTCTTTCAATTAAAGCAGCGTAATCTCTTTTATGTGATTAAATTACATTAATTGGCTAAGGGGATTGTGTGTGCACATCACATAATACACAATAAAACACCTTATAACATGAAAAATAAGATATATATTCGACTAACAATTTTATAAACCGTCCTCTGTTAATATTCGCGAATTGACATCAATTCTGCTTGTGACGCGCAAATTGTTAGTCAATATTCGACTTTAACAGAATAAGAATACAGATGATATTTTCCTATGGGAATTCAGCAGGGAAACAGGCCCTGGATCATTCGAAATACAAAGAGATGGGAGAGATACTGTAATGCGATTAACTTTGTGTTAAGTGACATGGCGTTTCGCTAATGATATGATTTCAAACGCTCTTTTATTTCATCGCCATTTTTTTTTATTAATCATTAAAATGATCATTATTTTTAATTGCGCTAACTTTGATGTTGGCAATTGTTAAAGTTTCTCTTTACAGCAAAAACGTGAAATAGAACTAATAAGAGTTATAAATCATGGGCTGAAAATATTTTTGTTGAGAATTAACAGCTATTAGCGTGTTAAAAATTATTAAGGAAAAGGAAATAAGTTGTTCTACAGAAATTAATGGGTCTTTACATCCAAACTTAATCCGCGTTGGCTAATAAGCGAAAATAACTCTGTCTGATATTTTTATTTTATTTTTATAAATTGAAACGAATCAGCATGCTTAGTACGAGTTTTTTGGTCACATTCGATCATGTCAACGTAAATAAACCGACCAAATAGAGAAGAATTCTCATGTTGCGAGAATTTATAAGACGCGCGTTAGGTACAGTCAAGAGCAGGTCGACCTTTACATATTGGACTTTGTACCGTTCTTAAGTTCTATGTCATAAGTGCCAGAATTGTACTGCAAGTGTCGAGCTCGACGTGCACCTGACTGTACAGTATACATATCAAAATTAAGTGTCTTACTTGTTCACATTTTGAAGTGACTAACCCGGCTAATTTGGATATGTAACACGCGTCTGGTAAATTGACAATATGAAAGTTTTTTCAATTCAGTCGGCTTGTAAACGTTAACAAGTTCGAATGTGTTAAAACTCGTATTAATCACTCTGATATGTATTTTGTTGTCCTTTCTTTTACATAAATAGGAATCGATAAATTGACTTGATTTTTTAAAAGGATAGTTTAAATTCTAAAGGAAATACATAATTCACTGGCATTTTTACGGGATTTCTTGAATTAAAAAAAGTCCTAAGTAAAAAAAGTCGGTTATCGCTTCTTAAAAAACACATTGTAGTAGTTTTTCAGTAGTTTTAAAGCATTTCATATATATAAAATTCAAAGTCCTGACTGACTGATTGATGTAACTATAATATATCAACGCACAGCCCAAACCGCTGGGTCTAGAGCCAAATTTAGGGTTGGTAATGTAGGTTCCTTACGTACGACGTCTAGGGGTGTAAGAAAGGATTTTTCAAATTTCATATAAGATCGGAACAAATGGCGTTCTCTTGTGTCGGAGGCCAAGAGTCACTTTGAGTCGCTGAGTTATCGGAGTAACTATTATTTTTCATATCGACGGTGGAAAGGAGAAACCCTTTAAGCGACACTTTGTTCGAAAATGAGTTATATACATATTTGAAATCAGCAGATTTTTCTGCGTCGGTTGGTCTTACTTTCGTATCGATCTGACCACTTTGGTGTCGCTTAAAGTAATGGCACATTTAGGCTAATTTTTTTCAGACGCTAAATGAAGTGACAAAGAATTATGGCAATTTTGGTCCATTTACCGCTTGAAGTACCAACTCTATAGTTAGATTGTTATTTAGTGTGTTTTTCCTTTTTTGTTTCGGATAGTATAGGTTACTTAAAACGTTTTTCTTAGTCATAGGAAATGCTATTTTATACACTACAGGTGTTTTTGCTTACTCCTATTTTGTTGGTGCCTGTCGCTACATTGATTTTTCCTTGCTTACCTTAAATCTGTATGATGGAGTTGATGTGTTTTTCTTGCATGATTAATATGGAATATTATGGATTTCAGTTGTTTTCGCAATCGCTGTATAAAGCAGTCTTGTCGGTAAAAGTAAACACACAGAAAAACCACATATTTTTTTTTAAATTAACCGACATTGTCTTTAATTCCCGAAACCTAGGTTCATTTAATTCCGCTGAATTCGCAATGAAGACGACAGTCCGTTAAAGTAAGCATTATTTACGAAATTGTGTATTTAAATTAACTATTCAAAACAAGTATTGTCGCTACAAGCAATGAATTTTGTTCTTTTTTGTGTAAGTGACGTCACCTATATTAGGAGCGATATTTGCTGTGGCGCTTCATTCATCGGTGAACCGCCATGGAGGCTCGTTACGTTTCTTCGCATCGCGAACAGCTGCCACAGAGAGTGCGTATTTTAGTAAATGTAAAATACGTAAATATTCGTGTTACAATGTAAATCGAAATCCATAGCAAATTTTTCTTAATAACGAAATGATTACCTATCTTATTAACAATCAGATAGAAACTTGTCACATTGCGATCCTCCGCTTTCCGCATCCATCCGCCTCCAGCCGCCTTCTTGAGGTCGTCTGTCCATCTGGAAGGACGGCGCCCTACACTTCGCTTCCCCACGCGCGGCCTCCACTCCAAGACTTCCCTTCCCCACCTACCATCGCTAGCATGGCAGATGTGGCTGACCCATTGCCACTTCAGCTTACTGACTCTGAGAGCTACATCGGAAACTTTGGTTCTCCGTCGAATTTCTTCTTCCTTAGAGAAACTCCGAGCATAGCTCTCTCCATCGCTCGCTGTGCGACTTTTAATCTATGAACCAGCCCGACGGTCAGAGTCCACGTCTCTGAGCCGTAGGTCATAGCGGGGAGGACGCAGTTGTTAAAGACTTTTGTCTTCAGGCATTGCGGTAGTTGCGAGACAAGAATGTGACGAAGTTTTCCGAAAGCTGCCCATCCCAGTCGAATATGCCTTTCGAACTCTTTATTGAAGTTACCTCGGCCAAGTTGTATCACTTGTTCGAGGTAGACGTAGTCTTTCACTACTTTAATTGCCGCATTCTCGACGATTACCGGACTAGGGCTGATGAAGTCATTTATCATGACTTTCGTCTTGTCGATATTCATCCCCAGCCCGACCGATCGAGAAGCGGCATTGAGATTGTTTAGCATTCGACTGAGATCCTCCCAAAGATTTTGCTATTATGACCACATCATCGGCAAATCGCAGGTATGAGATGTGCTCGCCGTTTATGTTGATGCCGTGTGTTTTCCAGTCCAACGTCTTGAATACGTGCTCCAGTGCAGCCGTGAACAGTTTTGGGGAGATGGCCTCCCCAGTCTAACTCCTGGCTGCATCTGGATGGGCTTAGACTGCTGACCCTGGACACGGACCGACATCGTTGCGGCGGCGTTATAAAGACATCTCAACACGTCGATATAGCGGTGGTCTACTTGGCAACGCTGTAAGGATTCCAGAACAGACCATGTTTCGATGAAGTCGAAGGCTTTTTCGTAGTCCACAAATGCTATAAGTACAAAACGGCAGATTATACTCGGTGTTTTCTGTATAATCTGCCGCAATGTATGAATGTAGTCCACGGTACTGTTGCCTTTACGAAACCCAGCCTGTTCCGGCGGCTGGTACTCATCTAGCCTTCGAGCGAGTCGGTTTGTGATAACCCTTGAGTAAAGTTTGTATACATGGGTCAAGAGCGAGATGGGCCTGTAGTTCTTCAATCTGTTGAATTGTTGAAGTTCTGTCACCTTTCTCAAAGAACAAGACCGCCACACTCTCGGCCTACTCTGTTGGTGTGGGCCAGGGGTGAATAATGGAATTAAACAGATGCAGCACCCCGGTTCTTTCAGAACCGGGGTTCCTCCTGGCCTGAGCAACTCGGTTGTAATGTAGTTCCGTCTTCACCCGGAGCTTAACCGCTTTTTAGCTGCTCAAGGGCTATACCAATCTCGCCCGTGCAGATGTCCGGGATATCGTCAGTGTGGTGTCGCTCTAACGGGGCCTGACGATCACATGCGCGAGCAGGTTGTGTGGGGGCTGATGCATGTGCAGCATAGAGCTTGCCATAAAAATCCTCTACTCGGCGAAGATCTCTGACTTCATAGTGACGATTTGGCTGTCTGCCCTCTTGAGCTTCGACAGATGTGATCTTTCTGGAGGCTGAGAGAAGACTTTTAGACCTTTGTTTCGCGCTAGCGCATCCTCTATGCGTTTTGCATTGTGGTATTCGTATAGTCGCGTCGTATTAGCCTCTGTATATGCTTGTTTGTTTGTGCATATTCTGTCGAAGCCGCCGCGGTAGTGGTTTTAGTGTTAGTAATATTGACCAAGTCATAAGACTGAAATGGGGTGTGATTTGAGATATTTTGATTTAATGTATGATTGTTAAAGTCTCTAATAATGATAGGTTTATAAGTTCAATGTATGTTTGCAATACAGAAGCGGTACGCTGTGTTGGTCGTTTATAATATTGTTTGATCGGTCGTGAAGATAGTACCTAATGTACAACTACCTACACTTCGTTTGAAGTTTGTGTTTTCCCCCTGTAATGGTTTTTTTGAGCTTAAAATGTTGTATCAGTAAGTTTTTAAAACAACGACACTGTTTTATCTCTATATTCCTGTTTTTTGGGGTATCTTTGGGAAACAAAGTAGAGACTTCAGTTAAAAATACAACATTGAATTATTACATAGCTAGCGCATATCGTGTTTTTCCTCTACTTAGAACATTATGGTTTTGTTAGTTAACTGATTTTTCCACAACCATGTATCTTATACTCGATACGCTTCAGTTGTTTTTCCTCCTACCTATATCATGCATAGCATGTTGCTTAATGTGTTTTTCCTTGCTTTAGTCAAAATACTGAATTTGCATTTAATGTGTTTTTCCTTCCGCTATATTTGCCAAAAAATAATTAAGCGACGCATAAAACCTTTTATCATGCTAGCATATTTTTCTAAGTTTAATAGTAGACAGTAAATAAAAAATAAAGAAACTGTTTTTTTTCCTGTTGCTCTAACTTCAAATATGACTTTTTTAAGATTTTTTTACTGAAAATAAAAACTTTGATCAGCTCTCCTGAACAATTCCAAAATTGTCGCTTCAAGGGTTTCTCCTTTCTACCGTCGATATAATACTGTTTATCTTGTAAAAAAAATCTGTCTATGAAAACAAGCTTGTGACGTTAAAAACATAACCTAAATTAAAGAAAAAAAATTGTAAAAATTTAATTAACGTTTTAGCATACTCAAAGTATAAATTGTCATTCAAAAAGCTCGGGTGGCAATAAACTTTACAGATGGACTTTTATGAAATTTATACCGAAATAATAAGGCAAAAATGGAGTATTTTTAAAATAACTGCTTCATATTCCTGAGGGCTTGGACAATTTAGCGGAGATGAGAGGATTTTTTTTATTAAAAACTTGAAGCTTGATAGTAAGTGGGGTGGCCGGGCGCGTTACCCCGCGAAATGAGTTTTCAGTTAGCACCCGTAACTTTTTTTTTCAGACGTTTACAGGATGTTATATTTTGTATGCTTAATGAAATAAGTTAGAATATATTTTTTTAATTAGTACTTTAAGTAACAAGAGACGGAAAACTTATAGACAGACATTAGGGTAACGATTTTCTGAATGGAAAAGTGAGATAGTTGATTCTGAGTGAGAAAAAAAAATTAGGAGCTCGATGGCGTCGCTGTGTGTCGCACTCTAATATGAACACGCAAGTCAAGCGACGTTGACCCTAGCCAGCGTTTGGATGGGTTTCGTTATCTCGAGCTTCTCCGTGTTTCGGAGGGCACGTTAAGCCGTTGGTCCCGGCTGTTATCGATGGATGACAGTCGTTAAGCCAAGTCAGTGGCCTTAGGGCAGTTTGAAAATACCGGCCTCTGTCAATCCGCATTGGAGCAGCGTGGCAGAGTACGCTCTAATCACCTTCGATTCACTTCGGGTCACTTCAATTTGGCTCATCATCATCTCCAGCCAGTGCTAGATATAGGCCTCCTCCAAACGCTTATTGGCAACTAACGGTCTGCATCAGAAGAAGTTGAATATAGCTTGTAGAAGTCCGTGTCGAGGTCGAGGTTAGAGTTGCTGTCCTTAATGGAGCTTAGACATCACTTGTCGGCTCAGAGAAAAAGAAATAGTTTTGAATACCTGTCAGGCACTTATTGTTACCTTAATGAAGAAGTATTTCTTAGAAGCCCGCGTAGAGGCGATTGATTTAGAGAACAGGTTGTCGACATAGAGTTTTGAATTCCTGTAGAACACCATGTAGGAGTGAGAGTTGCTTATGGGCTTTAGTTAGAAATAGTAGCTTATTATCAGCCTAAAGTAGAAGAAATAATTTGAATACACCCTATAGTAGCCCGCGTAGAGGCGAGAGTAATAAAACGTGCGTCGCCACCCCGCCGAGTCCCGACGCTGTCATCGTAAAAACATTTCCCGCCCTTAATATTCCACAATTGCTATTTTTCCCCACACCCCCTATATACACACAGTTCAAAATAATCGCTTTATAAATACAGTGCCCGCCAATTGATTTGGCAAGATGGGAAATTCGTTTTGTGTAGAAGCCTACCTATATTGTTTGCTGTCATGGGCGAACATTTGCCAATTTTTTCTTTGCATATGTCATGAAGTTTCTTGGATTTTTATTTAGCCTGTTTGACTAAATAAAAAAACAAACTTGTCAAGTTAACTCCACCCCACCTGATGTTAAGCAGTGTAGTAGTGGAATCCAGAAATGAGACTAATCGGCAGCGTAGATTATTTTATGTTATAGAAAGACAAATGAGCCAGTGGGTTGGGTCACCTGATGGTAATAATCAACGCTGTCCATGAACATCTACGACTCAAAGAATATTGGATACGTTGGATCATCTGTAAGTAATTCGAAGGAAAGGGTAAAGAAACAGAACGACAGGCTTACAAAACACGAGGAATATCACTGCTATTTCACTTCGATATTCTGTGAGAGGGTGCTGGTATTGTCCCGGGAGAACCAGTCCATTTAGGAAAGACTACTTTCAGGTTTATCCCACTATGACGACCTCCGTGGCGATAGTTACCACGCCAGACCGCTACCCAGGAGGTCCCGGGTTGGAATCCCGGTCGGGTCATGATGAACAACGAACTTTTTCTGATTAGCTTCGGGTCTTGGATGTTTATCTATATATGCATTTGTTATAAAATATAGTTGGATTAGTATCCCAAAACACAAGTTTCGAACTTACTTTGGGGCTAGCTAAATCTGTGTGATTTGTTTCTATATATTTTTTATTTATTTACTATGTCCACCTGTGTTTTAAAGTCCAAAAGGTAAAAATCGGTGTTTCACAAATATCTCTTGTTTAATATGTTCTGATGATTGTGTTTAAAAAAAGTAATAATTATTGAGTATTTATTGGGCTATCTATTGGATCACCTTGCAGAACCATTTTACCTAGTAGTAGCTATACGCTTTACCACTCAAATAATTTCTTAATCTTCTTCTTCCTAGAATAACCCGTTACCAAAATTAGATGTGCTATTTTGGTTACTTTTACTTAAAGAGATTTTAAGAAGAGTTAATTAGAAAATTAATATTTGAGGGAGCCTTACAGAAAAACTTATTTAAATAAATAAAATGCCAGTAAAACAAAATATAAAGCACAATTAGGCAATATGGCGCGAATAGAGGGGGCAATAATAAACCTAAATTACAATAATGTCCGCCGTTTGCGCGGGAAAATTGGTGACATTTTAGTAATAACCTCCTAACGCTACACTTGTGTAGAGTGGCCGTGGCTTCGGCCAATTTCGGGAAGGAAATTCAAATTTGGAATACTTTTGCAGCCAGCCAGAAAATTATAGCTGTCACTGTCAAACTATGTCTTGTAATAGTGCAACATGTTTTTTTTTAATTTTATTCTCATGTAAGTGACTATTGTGTCTGAATGGCAAATTATTATTTTTTTTTTTCAAATTTCAAATTCATTTATTTCAGATAATTATCCATAGTTCAGTTCATAAAGTTCTTAGAAAAGAAAAAAGCTTAAGACTTCATGTGCAATCAAAATTAAAATGTGTTACAGAAACTAGAATCAGATATTTTTTTTATAAAGTTTTCAGTGGCTATACAATAAATTAGAATTGAAGTTAGCAATGTTAAATTTAAAAATATACATTAAATAAATAAATATATAGGGACAATTCATACAGATTGAGCTAGCCCCAAAGAAGTTCGAAACTTGTGTTATGAGATACTAACTTAACGATATAATAGGTACATATATACTTAGATAAACATCCAAGACCCGAGGCCAATCAGAAAAAGTTCGTTTTTCATCATAACCCGACCGGGGATTGAACCCGGGACCTCCTGGGTGGCGGTCTGGTGACATTATTCAATATTACATAAATAGGTAATATAAAATAACATAAATGAAATTATATTCTTGGTATTTCCTACGCATTCCCATCGTTTAAATAAAGTAAAATTAAGGACGTTTGTGGAGATTAGATTGAAATTTTCATTAAAATGAAACATTTTCTATTTTATTAAAATTCCAATGGGCTGTAATATGTTTTTTAATATATTGATCGTTTTTTTTTTCAGAAATAAGTTCAGAAATAAAATTATAATACTCGTCTAACAAAAAATAGGCATTTACCTAAATAGATTTTTACAAGCAGTTTCCAAAGAAATTCCTTAGAAAATGAGTAATACCCGTTTTCACCAACGCCTCCTAGCAGTAGGAATGACCGAACTGGATAAATTTATATGACATTTGATGACATGGACATAAAGTTATTCCTAGTGCTAAGAGGCGTTGGTAAAAACGGGAATAAGTTTTTAAAAGAAATTCCTTTCAAAAGGTGTAAAATTACTCACCCTAGTGCAAGGGGGGGACGGGTAGGTGTTCTCCCAGAAATTATGCTATTTTAGCCCAACCCTGAGCGTCAGGGGTGGCAATGCAAGTTTAATTTCGACTGGAGTCGTTTTATTCTTTTCAATTTATCACGACCTCGCCATTTTAATTTTCTTTGAATTATAAAATAAATGTGCAATTATAAATCATTGGAGGTTATTATTAAAAGCAATATTTTTATGTGGTAAGATTTTCAATGGGTTTGCAATAAAGACGTAGTGTTACCAGCGTAATATCTATTTTCGTAGGAATTTTGGGAAATGACAGAGTTCGCTATACTCCTTCGATTGAAGGGAGACCTGTATCGTATTCCTGCAGAGGGATGATTATGGGTTGATATGAATTTACTTGCTGTGTATGCAACTTCGACCGCGGCAATTTCCGGCATTCGCAAATTAAGGTCTCCTTCCATCCCCTCTCCAAAACTTACAACTAAGTTTTATGTAAACCCTAAAAAGGATGAAAACTATCCTATGTCCTTTCTTGGGCATCCAACTATCCCCATACCATACCCATCATCTCAATAGTTCAGCCGTTTTAACATGTAGAGGCAACATGCAGACAGAGTTACTTTCATATATAAAAATTCAAATCAAATTCAAAATATTTTAATTCAAATAGGCCTAATATAAGCTATTTCGAATCGTCACAATTTTTCCTACCACCAGTTCAGACGGCAGATTTGTGCTAAGAAGAAACTGGCAAGAAACTTAGCACTTGCTCTTATAAAATGGTATTAATAAGATACAAATTACAATGACAGAAAATATAAAATTAACACAAAATATCTGCAATTTCTGATGACGAAAAAAAAATTATTTAGTAGGTATTAAATAAAACTGGTGGTATTCGTTACCTAAGTAATGTACCTATTTCAAAAACATGAATTTAGTTATAAGTACTTACCTTTATTATGTTTACTACCAGTCCACTAGGTTAATAAGATAGTTCCTTCCTTTATCACTGCCCTAGATTCGTTGTAAACAATTATAAATACATAAATTACACTTAATGTGCGGTGTCAATATACGTAAGTAGTTTATACTTTTTGCTCAGCAAAAAAAAACTTGTTAAAACCAAGTCGTGCTTAAGCCGCACAACAAACAAATCCTAAAACAACCAAATAGAACTCCCGCTTAAGCGTATAACACAACCACTTTGCATAGTAACCTTTTGAAAATATAAAACAACGAAATCACAGGCCTTTTTGATTCGGAAGTATTATACAAATATTTTTTGAACAAAGAAGAACATTGTAACAATATTTTCGAATAGGGAAGTAAGTGTAACGTTCGAAAATCGAAGTGTTCAAACAGACGGGGGCGCCACCATACTTTGAGGAGATTATGGCGTTTTAAACGTTATATTTGTTTTTTTTTTAAATGGAATAGTGTGTTCTTTTCTAGTTAACACCTTTAACTGTGGCTTTAAAGATGGCTACGTGTGTGGTCTGGACAATGGACGAACGAGTTTGGTGTTTTACAAACAATAATTAGTATATTGTAGGTGGTAAGTCAACAATATTGACTTATTGTTTAGGGTTGGAGATGGTTCGTTGGATATAATTAAGTGTGATTGGTTGAGGAGCTAGATGGCACAATGACGCCATCTCATCATTAATGGTTTTACCCTTAAATGCGTAATGTTGTGTATAAACAACATACCAAAAACCATAGATTAATAACAACTTTGTTTTATTTTTAATAATGTTGACTACTAATTCCTATTTCTGAATGATTTTGGATCCACTTTTTATTAATAGGCAATATTTTATTTTTGTTAAAAGTAACTCCAAGTTAGATAAGTAAACAGGTAGGTAACGTATGAAAATGAATTATCATTTTATATTATAATAAATAAACTATAAAAATCTTATTTTTTTTATAGAATTCTTCTATTATTATAAAGTTATAAACTGGTTCCATAAATATTTGCACAATAGACTTACAAGATAATCCATAGAGACTTGAAATTCTCAACGCGTGCTCGAAATACGTGCAAAAAATTCTTTTGTGTATGGAAACTTTACACCTTTTGATATCAAAAAAAAAATTGGCGCGAAAAAAATGTCTTAAAGAACAAATGAAAATGTATTGTGTCCGTTCTACAAAAAAAAAACGCTTTTATGGTCAATAAAATAAGGACGAAAATGTTTTTTTGAATGTAATAATTAAAATTGTTCGTTCTCAATATGACGTCTTCTTTCCCGTGAAGATTATTTAGATAACATTAGTGGCTTATAAACGGCTGTCTAGTCCATTCAATGGGTGCATACCTGAATCATTCATTCAATTCTGACGTTTTTCCATAAGATGGTTTTATGTTGATAAATATGCGACTAATCAAATTATTTATGGGATTAAATAGCAATAAAATGGATGGGACATCTGCTGAGCGGTGATCCCTTTTTGTTTTTTTTTCATTTTATATAAAAAGGTTTAGCTGTTCAAGTTGACATGTATTATTTCTAAGCGAAGCTGTTTGTGATTTTTTTAGTAAAGTAAATCCTTTTTACAGTAAAAATATAACTGAGCGAAGTTTGATTCAACCTTTTCGGTCTAATCGGACGGTAGTGTGAAAGGCCTTAATGTTGCTTCCATCTTATTAGCATTAGTGATGAAAAAGTTGTAATCAAGTTACCCGCAGCATTGTTTGTCAGTATTTGATCAAAAAAACTCACAATGGCTACTGGTTACCGCATTTTAGAAACAGCGAAATGAAAAACAACCGATTATTATCATTATTATCCATATTATACTTGTCTTACTAATGTTTGTTTAGTTTTTAGTTAAATTATGTTAGTTTAACTCAATCATTTCAATAAAAAAATATTTCACTCTTTTACGTACTTACTTGCCAGTCCTAACATGCCGAATTAAAAAAAATCTAATCTATGGTTGTTCATTTGAAATCCAAAGTTAATTATAAACACTTGAAACTCGTTAGCTTCCCCCACAAGATACGTTACCCTATATTTGGCGTACAACGATTGAACGAACATTAACTGGGCTGTACCTACCGAGTAAACGGTCCCGTTTTCACCTCATTAAGCCCAAGTTAAGGATCCTATTATGTACTTTATGTATTCCTAAATTACCCATCACTTAATAGGGTAGCCGACAACAGGGAGACTTACCCTTCGACCAGTATAACTTGAGCTACCCCGCCTCTCTTACTTCTTAGAAACTTAGTATAAGTTTCGGTGTGTGTAGGCTATGTTATCGGTCAAGTTATACTAGTGATATCATTACAAGGTGGGGTTATTTTAAAGTGTTCGCATGATTACTGGGTTGTTCAAATTTAATGCCCGTTGTTCTGGAAATTCGTCCAGTTTGCTCATTGTGGAACGCACTTATGAATTGGGTAGTGATACTGTAATAACTTGTGTTTATTACGTCACTAGATTATTTAGTTATGAATAGTAAATTAGTTATTTATTTATTTACCTTATAGGAAATAAAAACTTTTTTAGTTAATAATTTTGTTTGTTCAGGCAGTTTGTGAAGAACGGAAATGTTCAGACTTTTGCCTTGCAGTGAGGACACAAAATAGTTACATACTTAAATTGTTTATGGCATCAAAATAGGTGATAAATAAAATTATTATCATTTATTTTTCAGTTTGTTTAGCGTTGCATAGTCATTTGAGTTTATGACTAGGAACTAATAAAAATGCATATGTAATCTAGAGCTATCTAGGTAGAGTTGACTTTAAAATCCGCCTTCTCTGAAGAAATTTTGCTCTTATCTTTCTTCAGGGAGTGTTGACTCAGAGACTGCACTATGAGCGGCGGCGGCGCAACTGTTGCACGCATACTCAATAGTCAGGATTTAATAATGACCACAGAACGATACAAGAGAGACAGAAATTTGTAATATAATGTCAGCGAATCATTTTAAAATTTTAAAACGATTATGCTCATAAAAATTGACTCAAAGTCAATTCGTTTCCAAGTATCAATGAATGAATGAACATGAATGAATGATATGATAAATACACTTCAGACCGCATTCTTAAGACGCGAAATGACATGGCGAAAATTAAAAAAGGAAATAAATGGGGTGTCCCCGTTTTAAGGTTCCCGTCAGACCCCAGATGTCCAAACACAATCGTCTGACTTCGCTCGTGGGTCTATTGTCAGGATGACAAACGGGAAACCATTGTTAAACTAGCCCATTATTCAGAGTACTTAATATACTAATAGTATTAGGGTGACAAAATTGTTTTCATATTTGGGACATTACACTAGCTCTATTCTCGTAATAAAAGCAGTTAGTCTCAAACTCAACTATCTTGCTCATACAATATAAAAAACAAGCAAGATGGCGCTTGAATTTGAGACGAGATTTTGTTGTGATTTCACATTGAAATTTTGATAGATAAAAAGACCGTTACTTAATTTCTTTCGCTGTTTCTTTTATAAGTGGCAGTAGCTTTACAAAGATTAAATTAGGTACACAAATAATTTAATACTATGTATGTATGTACTCTTCAACTAGAGAAAGTGCATGTAAATAACTAAATAAAGATTTTTATCTCTGAATCTTAGTTTGGAAATAAATGACGTTGGCTATTTTATTTTCAATAAACCGATTTTTATTGGCTTTCAAGTATAATTTTTTAATTCGTGAGCCGGGGCGACGACGTTGTGTTATTCGTTCGACCGGGATTCGAACCTGGGACCTCCTGGGTGGCGGTCTGGCGAGGTAATCATTACGCCACGGAGGAAACTGTTTTTAAACTATCTGTATTTTTTTAAATTACTTCATTGTAAGGAGGCCATTTAAATGAAGGTCTAACTAAAGTACATATAATAAATCGAAAAATAATTAGGTTGCTTAGTTTCTAAATATTTTTAATTATATGTAAACGCAACAAATAATGAAACAAAAATACAGGCAATCTATGCCATTAAAATGTATATTTTAATGGCATAGATTGCCTTTGATTTATAAATATAAAATTGTCAATAAAATAAGTATTTTATTTTATACTAGTGAAATCCGCGCAACTTCGTTTGCGTGTATTCCGCTTTCCCGTGGGAATTTTGGAATGTATCCTCTAAAATAAAATAAAAAAAACAAAATTTTTATTACAATGTCAATTCTACATGGTCACCCTATTTCCCAAAATGACAGTTCATAGAGATCGTTCAGAAACACATTCACAGCAGTTTTAATGACCGGCTGATAGACGTTTAAAAACGAATTTGCTCACTTCTGCTACATTAAACAATCATTCAGAACTCTATGCGCGGGTAAAGCTAAAGCTTGATGCGATATGCTTTTGAACGAACTCAAATGCGTTCGTATTTCGAATTAGATAATACGTAGGTGTTTCGATATGTTTTTTTTCGAATGATTATTGTCAGCCAGTAACCATAAAAATGTATGATTTTTTTAAAGTATTTTTCCAGCCTATACCTAATATTATTAATAATAAAAGTATGTACTACTAACTTTTTATTAATAACAAAGGGGAAAGGTCGTACTTGTAGGTTCGACTATCCATATTAATATTATAAATAATGCGAAAGTGTGTTCGTCCTTCTTTCACATCGAAGGTAACTAACAGATTGACATGATTTTTTTGGGCATAGGTTAATCTCTGGAGTGTGACATAGGCTACTTTTTATCTCGGAAAAGCATCTTATTCCCACGGAACAAATAAAAGACCATGCGTGCGAAGCCCCAGTATACAGCTAGTATACAGTATACAGCTACTAAACGATATTCAGAGAGGTAGGGCACAGCGGATAATCCGCTTAAATCGGAGCAGTCCGTCTAGTGAAGGACCTCCACCTTACAGAAGATCGTAGCCAAATAGCATTGGTATCAGCCATGTTGTGTTCCTACGGTGAGTAAGGCGTCTATAGGCTACGGTGATTCTTACCATCAGGCGGACTGGGCCGTATGCTTCTTTGCCAACTTTGTGGTATAAAAAAAAACTACGAGAGCTGTGTTCACATCTTTTATTATTACGCATTATTATTGTTCATAATAATGATTTATATAATAATTGGTAATTATTTTTTAGCGGAAACGCCGACACTTATTCACAATGAGATAAGAAAATAATTAAACTGGTAATAATTAACGGAAAAATAGTAATAACGCTATAATAATTAATCAAACATGGCTTTACTATTGTAATTGGCATTGGTATCCTGTTTTCCTGTTCCCCTCTTATTAGGGGTCCGTTTCTAACTGTTGAATCCATTTAATATCCTACTAATATTATAAAGGCGAAAGTTTGTAATATTTGTAAAGATGCTCCTTCACCGCGAGCGTTCGCGTGTAATGTAACATTTTAGATTCGACTTTGATCATTACATTACAATACTACCTCCCTGACTGACGAGCGTTCGCCTCCCTCACTGCTGTAATGCTCGAATCAGCGTTGCGCGAATGATCCCGGTGAAGGAGCACCTTTACCTTTTCAAGGTCAAATGGCCGGGCCAATTTTTATGACATTAGGTATGTAGGTAGATGATACCTTGGATTAACACAAAGGGTAGTTTTTATCCCGAAAAGTACGCGATTCCAATTAGGATTTGGTCAAAAATCTGAAATAGATGGCTCTGCAAACACTGCGGGCAGCCGCAAGTTATATTAGGCGCGCGTATATTAGCTTCAAAGGAGATTTGAACGCAACCTTGTCCAGAAAGATTTCTTTATCCATAGCGTAGTTGCAATCATTTCATCGTGAGGTCTAACATTTATAGAGCTCAATGTAGCACGAAACGCGACAACAACGCGTACATAATGTGTACAGTGTACACGGCACTGAAAACGAGAGTTCCTGAAGCGTGCATCGTGTTTCATAACGGTAACAGACAACTACAGGTTGACTTTACAAGGGGTTGCCATTTAAAAAAAAAAGCTCTATAGAACAATATAAAAATATGACAAGATTGCTTTGAGCAATAAGGCCGCCTTGTTCTATTTACACTTATTTGTAACTTTCACTGTTTACTGTAAGTATTACTTTGTTATCTATATATATAAAATTCAAAGTCCTGACTGACTTAACTATATATCAACGCACAGCCCAAACCGGTGGGTCTAAAGATTCCAAATTTGGACTGTAGGTTCCTTACGACGTCTAGGGGTGTACTAAGAAAGGATTTTTCAAAATTCCTACGGGAAACCGAGATATACGCAAACGAAGTTGCGAGGGTATATCAACGCACACCCCAAACCGCTGGGTCTAGAGATTCCAAATTTGGCATGTAGGTTCCTTACGATGTCTAGGGATGTACTAAGAAAGGATTTTTAAAAATTCCTACGGGAAAGCGAGATATACGCATACGAAATTGCGAGGAGACGCACAGCCCAAACCGCTGGGTCTAGAGATGCCAAATTTGACATGTAGGGTCCTTATAAGGTCCAGACCGACCGGAACGGACCGGACCAGATCGGAACGTATCAGACCTGATCGGTCTGGAAGGAACCGCACCGTACCGGGTTGTGCCGGACCGGATCGAACCGGACCGGACCGTTTTTTTTTTCATCTATATATATATAAAATTCAAAGTCCTGACTGACTGACTGACTGACTTAACTATATATCAACGCACAGCCCAAACCGGTGGGTCTAGAGATTCCAAATTTGGACCGTAGGTTCCTTACGACGTCTAGGGGTGTACTAAGAAAGGATTTTTCAAAATTCCTACGGGAAACCGAGATATACGCAAACGAAGTTGCGAGGGTATATCCACCCACAGCCCAAACCGCTGTGTCTAGAGATTCCAAATTTAGCATGTAGGTTCCTTACGACGTCTAGAAATGTACTAAGAAAGGATTTTTCAAAATTCCCACGGAAAAGCGAGATATACGCATACGAAGTTGCGAAGGGACGCACAGCCCAAACAGCTGGGTCTAGAGATGCCAAATTTGACATGTAGGGTCCTTATAAGGTCCAGACCGACCGGACCGGACCGGACCGAACCGGAACGGACCGGACCGGACCGGAACGGATCAGACCTGTTCGGTCTGGAGGGAACCGCACCGTACCGGGCCGTGCCGGACCGGATTTTTTTTCATAGATAAAATTCGAAGTCCTGACTGACTGACTGACTGACTTAACTATATATCAACGCACAGCCCAAACCAATGAGTCTAGAGATTTAAAATTTGAACTGTAGGTTCCTTACGACATCTAGGGGTGTACTAAGAAACGATTTTTCAAAATTCCCACGGAAAACCTAGATATACGCAAACGAAGTTGCGAGGGTATATCAACGCACAGCCCAAACCGCTGGGACTAGAGATTCAAAATTTGGCACGTAGGTTCCTTACGACGTCTAGGGATGTACTAAGAAAGGATTTTTTAAAATTCCCACGGGAAAGCGAGATATACGCATACGAAGTTGCGAGGGGACGCACAGCCCAAACCGCTGGGTCTAGAGATGCCAACTTTGACATGTAGGGTCCTTATAAGGTCCAGACTGACCGGACCGGACCGGACCGGACCCGACCGGACCGGACCGGACCGGACCCGACCGGACCGGACCGGACCCGACCGGAACGGACCAGACCTGATCGGTCTGGAAGGAACCGCACCGTACCGGGCCGTGCCAGATCGGATCGAACCGGACCGGACCGGATTTTTTTTCATAAATAAAATTCAAAGTCCTGACTGACTGACTTATCTATATATCAACGCACAGCCCAAACCAATGAGTCTAGAGATTTCAAATTTGAACTGTAGGTTCCTTTCGACGTCTAGGGATGTACTAAGAAAGGATTTTTCAAAATTCCTACGGGAAACCGAGATATACGCAAACGAAGTTGCGAGGGGACGCACAGCCCAAACCGCAGGGTCTAGAGATGACAAATTTGACATGTAGGGTCCTTATAAGGTCCAGACCGACCGGACCGGACCGGACCGGAACGGACCGGACCGGAACGGATCGGACCTGATCGGTCTGGAAGGAACCGCACCGTACGGGGCCGTGCCAGACCGGATCGAACCGGACCGGACCGGATTTTATTTCATAGATAAAATTCAGTCCTGATTGACTGACTGACTGACTTAACTATATATCAACGCACAGCCCAAACCAATGGGTCTAGAAATTCCAAATTTGAACTGTAGGTTCCTTACGACGTCTAGGGGTGTCTATGAAAGGATATTTCAAAATTCCTACGGGAAACTGAGATATACGCAAACGAAGTTGCGAGGGGACGCACAGCCCAAACCGCTGGGTCTAGAGATGCCAAATTTGACATGTAGGGTCCTTTTAAGGTCCAGATTGACCGGACCGGACCAGAACGGACCGGACCGGACCAGAACGGATCAGATCTGATCGATCTGGAAGGAACCGCACCGTACCGGGCCGTGCCGGACCGGATCGAACCGGACCGGACCGGATTTTTTTTCATAGATAAAATTCAAAGTCCTGACTGACTGACTGACTTAACTATATATCAACGCACAGCCCAAACCGGTGGGTCTAGAAATTCCAAATTTGGACTGTAGGTTCCTTACGACGGCAACGTCTAGGGGTGTACTAAGAAAGGATATTTCAAAATTCCCACGGGAAACCGAGATATACGCAAACGAAGTTACGAGGGTATATCAAATTTAGCAGGTAGATTCCTTACGACATCTAGCTATGTACTAAGAAACGATTTTTCAAAATTCCCACGGGAAAGCGAGATATACGCAAACGAAGTTGAGAAGGGACGCACAGCCTAAACCGCTGGGTCTAGAGATTCCAAATTTGTCATGTAGGGTCCTTATAAGGACCGGACCGACCGGACCGGACCGGACCGGACCGGATCGACCGGACCGGATGGAACCGTACCGTACCGGGCCGTGCCGGACCGGAATTTGTTTCTGAAGAAAGATATGCTAATTGTTACTAGGCCACGCGGGCGAAGCCGCGGGCGGAAGCTAGTCTATATATATAAAAATCAAAGTCCTGACTGACTGACTTAACTATATATCAACGCACAGCCCAAACCGATGGATCTAGAGACTCCAAATTTGGACTGTAGGTTCCTTACGACGTCTAGGGGTGTACTAAGAAAGGATTTTTCAAAATTCCTACGGGAAACCGAGATATACGCAAACGAAGTTGCAAGGGTGTATCAACGCACAGCCAAAACCGCTGCGTCTAGAGATTCCAAATTTGGCACGTAGGTTCCTTACGACGTCTAGGGATGTACTAAGAAAGGATTTTTCAAAATTCCCACGGGAAAGCGAGATATACGCATACGAAATTGCGAGGGGACGCACAGCCCAAACCGCTGGGTCAAGAGATGCCAAATTTGACATGTAGGGTCCTTATAAGGTCCAGACCGACCGGACCGGACCGGACCGGAACGGGCCGGACCGGACCGGAACGTATCAGACCTGATCGGTCTGGAAGGAACCGCACCGTGCCGGGCCGTGCCGGACCGGATCGAACCGGACCGGACCGTTTTTTTTTTCATCTATATATATAAAACTGACTGACTTAACTATATATCAACGCACAGCCCAAACCGGTGGGTCTAGAGACTCCAAATTTGGACTGTAGGTTCCTTACGACGTCTAGGGGTGTACTAAGAAAGGATTTTTCAAAATTCCTACGGGAAACCGAGATATACGCAAACGAAGTTGCGAGGGTATATCAACGCACAGCCCAAACCGCTGGGTCTAGAGATTCCAAATTTGGCACGTAGGTTCCTTACGACGTCTAGGGATGTACTAAGAAAGGATTTTTCAAAATTCCCACGGGAAAGCGAGATATACGCATACGAAATTGCGAGGGGACGCACAGCCCAAACCGCTGGGTCAAGAGATGCCAAATTTGACATGTAGGGTCGTTATAAGGTCCAGACCGACCGGACCGGACCGGACCGGAACGGGCCGGACCGAACCGGAACGTATCAGACCTGATCGGTCTGGAAGGAACCGCACCGTGCCGGGCCGTGCCGGACCGGATCGAACCGGACCGGACCGTTTTTTTTTTCATCTATATATATAAAACTGACTGACTTAACTATATATCAACGCACAGCCCAAACCGGTGGGTCTAGAGACTCCAAATTTGGACTGTAGGTTCCTTACGACGTCTAGGGGTGTACTAAGAAAGGATTTTTCAAAATTCCTACGGGAAACCGAGATATACGCAAACGAAGTTGCGAGGGTATATCAACGCACAGCCCAAACCGCTGGGTCTAGAGATTCCAAATTTGGCTTGTAGGTTCCTTACGACGTCTAGGGATGTACTAAGAAAGAATTTTTCAAAATTCTTACGGGAAAGCGAGATATACGCATACGAAGTTGCGAGGGGACGCACAGCCCAAACCGCTGGTTCTAGAGATGCCAAATTTGACATGTAGGGTCCTTATAAGGTCCGGACCGGACCGGACCGGACCGGACCGGAACGGACCGGAACGGATCAGACCTGATCGGTCTGGAAGGAACAGCACCGTACCGGGCCGTGCCGGACCGGATCGAACCGGACCTGACTGACTGATTGACTGACTTAACTATATATCAACGCACAGCCCAAACCAATGGGTCTAGAGATTCCAAATTTGGACTGTAGGTTCCTTACGACGTCTATGGGTGTACTAAGAAAAGATTTTTCAAAATTCCCACGGGAAACCGAGATATAAAAGCAAACGAAGTTGCGAGGGTATATCAAATTTGGCATGTAGGTTCCTTACGACGTCTAGGGATGTACTAAGAAAGGATTTTTCAAAATTCCCACGGGAAAGCGAGATATACGCAAACCGCTGGGTCTAGAGATTCCAAATTTGGCATGCAGGGTCCTTATAAGGTCCGGACCGACCGGACCGGACCGGAACGGATCAGATCTGATCGGTCCGGAAGGAACCGCAACGTACCGGACCGTGCCGGATTTTTTTTCTGAAGAAATATAATTATGCTAATTGGTATGTAGGTTCCTTATCAGGACCGGACCGATCGGACCGGACCGGACCGACTGGACCTGATCGGACCGGACTATATATAAAATTCCTGACTGACTTAACTATACATCAACGCACAGCCCAAGCCGGTGGGTCTAGAGATTCCAAATTTGGACTGTAGGTTCCTTAGGACGGCGACGTCTAGGGGTGTACTAAGAAAGGATATTTCAAAATTCCCACGGGAAACTGAGATATACGCAAACGAAGTTGCGAGGGTATATCAAATTTGGCATGTAGGTTCCTTACGACGTCTAGGGATGTACTTAGAAACGATTTTTCAAAATTCCCACGGGAAAGCGAGATATACGCAAACGAAGTTGAGAGGGGACGCACAGCCTAAACCGCTGGGTCTAGAGATGCCAAATTTGTCATGTATGGTCCTTATAAGGACCGGACCAACCGAACCGGACCGGATCGGACCGGATCGACCGGACCTGACCGGACCGGATGGAACCGTACCGTACTGGGCCGTGCCGGACCGGAATTTGTTTCTGAAGAAAGATATCCTAATTGTTACTAGGCCACGCGGGCGAAGCCGCGGGCGGAAGCTAGTTGCAAATAAAGCTTATTCTATCTATATTTTACTCATTTGTAATATTACAGTGGCGGTCCATCCAATAAAGCCGAAAAGCCGGGCTTGCCCTACTAAAATACGCAATATAAGTAATATATAAAAAAAATGTGCTTTTTACGCCAATCTATTAAGCTCATAATTCTTAGTCACTCCTCAAAAAATGGTAACCCTAATTTAATGTGTCATTAATTTTAAAATGCGTTTCAGAAACTGGTTTTCAGTAGGCTGGCAATGACGTGACGACGACGCTTGCGCGGCGCCACTGCAGTGCCGGCGCTACGTTTTACGCATCTAAGGTTATATTCTGTACTTCTAGCTAGGCTCCATGGATTACAATCAAAATGAATCTAAAATGGAACCAGCGAAACCGACCAAAGAAGTCTTGGAAAACGGAATTCTAAATCTAGTTATCAAACGCATTTAAACATAATAATTATACATTTTATTAACTACCTAACGAATACAAAATTATGTGTGGTTTCAAAAACAGGAAAACGATAATATAATATATTTTTTAAATATTTTTTAGGTACCTATACGGATAACGGGTTTTTTCGTGATTACCCTGATGAAATTATATTAAATGTCTGGTTAGGTAACAAGCAGGAAAATATCGAAAACCGCCAGTATTGAAATAAGTTTAAAAATCTTGAGCACTATGCTTCGGAGGAGTAAAGTTCGCTACCAACACGGTATAAAACAGTGCAGTCTGGTTTCATACCAATTAGGTGCGCTTGGATTGGTATGAAATGGAACCTCTTGTCTACACTGTTTTAAATCTTGTTTTTAGGGTTCCGTATTAAACTACAAGGAACCCTTATAGTTTCGCCATGTCCGTCTGTCTGTCTGTCTGTCTGTCTGTCTTTTTGTCTGTCTGTCCGCGGTCTAGCGCCTAGGCGCTTGATGCTACAAAGCTGTAATTTGATATGTACACACATATTAACAATGTTAACAAAGTGCTGGAAGAAAATTTTGAAAATTTTTCGCGCCCTACCCATCTTGTTGGGATATCGTCTATCGTTAGATAGGTCTCTTCAAAACATTGAGGGTGTGGAAATATCATTTTTCGATGCAATGATCTGTTTCGGAATTATTTACATTTATCGTGTCAATTTTCGTTTTGTACGGTGGTCCCCCCCCCCCCTCTATCTCCGAAAGTATGTATTATATTTAGAAATTTGAAAAAATCACGGTAGTAGTCCATAAGCTGAACCTTCAGTGAAAACTATAACGGTTAAGTAGGCTCTACTAGTTACCGAGTAATAGCCGACGAACTCATAAAACGCGTAACACTCACGCGTTGCCAACCCTCCCAACCCCTCCAAGTGGAGCTCTTGAGACCTTACTCACCGTAGGAATACAACATGGTCTAGACCAATGAGTGTTACTGATACCAAATACTATAGAAGACTAATACGCACAGCTTCGGAAGAATTCGGGCAAGATGCGACACTAGCGCCCCTACGGCATGAGGGCGGCATGAGGTGAACGATTTCAAAACTTTTGTGCGTTTTGTATGCAAAATGTTATAGCGCCCCTAGCGGCATGAGGTGAACGGAGGTTGCCAAGTCATTGTATGAGAAACTTCCAGAGCTGTGCGTATTAGTCTTCTATAGTATTTGCTGATACTGATGTGCTGCGTATTACGGGACCGAACCCATATAAACCATTTGGGCGCCGCCGCTGACTGCAAATCCGCGCCTTAACCCTAGGGCAAATTTTTTTGCTGATTTTGGATTTTTGGTATGGGGTTCGGGATAGGTTTAGGTGACACGTCATGAGACAAGTTTAAAAACATTTGATAACAAGATTTTAGAACTATTTTATTAACAGAACTGACGAAATCGTCCGCCAATTTAAAAGTAATCAAAATCGTATTGTCACAATGTAATAAAAAAAGTAAGTACTTAACAAAAATATATTTATCAAATTAAAAACTTAATTAAATCCTTAATTAAACAATATCGACATTTTATCGGTAAGATAACGGTTTATGTTATTTTTTAAATAAAATTAGAGCGTATTTTTATTACACTCTTCTCGTATTTGATAACTCTAATCATAATTTTATCGTTTAGTAATCCGTACAAACATAGAAATATTTTTCTATATTTTTGTGATTAATGTAAGTTTAAATAAACTGGATGACAGCAATTTGCATCTTACTAATATTATGAAGGCGAACGTTATGTGAATGTTTGTTACTTCTTCACGCTTGATTGGCTGGGCTAATTTTTATGTTTGGTAAGGTATCTGATACCTTGGATTGACACATAAGGTACTTTTTATCCCGAAAAGTACGCGATTCCCGTAGGATTTGGTCAAAAGTCTGATATAGATGGCGCTGCTGTGCATGAATAAATACACGCAAACGAAGTTGCGCGGGTTTCACTAGAAATATAAAAACCGCATGAGTAATCTCATCTAGAACAAAACAGAAGGAGTATTTGATCACATTTGTAACTCTAAAAGAGCGTTTGGTTTCTTTTTTCGGGACAAGTGTACCACACATTTCCAACTCTGTGTCTCCTGTATAGCCAGGATCAACAACGGCGACCTCAGATTGACAATAAGCAATGAAGCTTATTGACGTCCCGGGAGAGAAACTACAGCTGTCTTGGAACTCACAACGAATTTAATCAGAAAGAAATTGGACGAGAACGAAGTATTGTAAGGAATCCAAAGGGTGTTCGTTTGCAAAATATGTATGTCAGCTTACTTATATTTTATTTGTACACCTGAACTACTTTTCTATTTGGTTAGCATACAATTAGATTTAATTTAGCACTTAGGTAGTGTATTGTGTTTTGATTGAATACTTGTGTATGGGCGGGGCGGTGCGTTGATCACTTACCATCAAATGATCTCGTTTGTCAACACTTTCCATAAAATAAAATAAAAAACTGTTTTAATCAATCAACATTTTGTGATGTAACTTTAAATAGTGAATTACTCAAAAACATTTTAATCCTATCAATGGCACCGAATTTAACTCAATAATATCCCCGATAACACGATTGAAGGCGCTGATTCGTTTAAACGCATTTAGGGGGTCGTTATAGGCCACTTTGAGACATTACGAACCCCTATACGGGACCCCACGAAACTTAATAGCCCGCACTCCTATTCAGTGATTGTGGATTTTATTTAGTACGCACATAAATATATATTTTTGTCATAGATCATTGATGTTAAATAGACTTCATTAAATTAGTAAAAAAAAAAATTACATTCAATATTATTTTGACGCGTTGAAATTGTGAAAATATACTTAGGTCCTATAAATTCGCACAAACAAATTCAGTTTACACAGGGTTTGTCTTTTTATTAGTTTTAGTTTAATTTTAATGTTATTTTAGTTTAGTTATTAGTGAACTATTTGATTCACCCCAATATGAGAGTTCTTCTCTATTTGGTCACCGAATAAATAATAGTACTAATTTGGTCGTTAGTAAAGATCTACATGACGTGAACAAAAATACTCGCACTAAGCACTCTGGTATATTACGTCTATAATTATACTTGCTCTATGGCCCATAAACAAAATGTTCACTGAATGATTTGACAATTATGTTAGTTGAGAATTTATTGAATAAATTGTCCAAGCTCTTTCAAAGTGGATTTTTTGATTGGGGTTGTTATAGGTTAACGCATATGGAGCCTTTTGTTACTGAAAACAATATGCTTTAACTTACGTATGCTTAGGCTTTTTTTTATAACAGAGGGGGGGGGGGGGGACAAACAAGCTAGCGGGTCGCCTGATGATAAGCAATCACCGCTGCCCATTGGCATTCATGAATGACAACAGGATCTTGGATGCGTTGCCCACCTATGACGCAATGAAAAAGGAAGGACTGGTGAAGGAAAGTGAAAAATGGAGTAGAAAGGGTACTGGCTCTATCATTTATCGTATAAACACAGCGACATGCGCTATTTCACGTCGATATTCTGTGAGAGGATGGTATTGCGACTCGAGCCAGCTCATTTACGAGTAATACTAGGTTTAAAGTAGCGGTTAGGTTCTACCACTCTTATTTTTTTGAGAGGACAGCGGATAGTCCGCTCAAATCGGAGCAGCCCGTCTGGGGAAGGTCCTCCACCTTACAGAAGATCGAAGCCAAATAGCATTAGTCTCGGCCATGTTGTGTTCCTACGGTGAGTAAGGTCTCCAAAGCTCCACTTGGGGTTGGGAGGGTTGGCAACGCGTGAGTGATACCCCCGGTATTGCAAGCGTCTATAGGCTACGGTGACGGCTTTCCATCAGGCCGGCCGTATGCTTGTTTGAAAACTTCGTGGTATAAAAATATGCCCCAGTCGAGCCAGCATAACACGAGTTATTACTAGTTTAAAGTAGTCATGTGAGCATATTTGTGATTTGTTATTCTTTCACATAAAAACAACTCGACAGATTAGACAAATATTTTTATTCAGTTAGGCCTATGACGTGGTCTTTCGAATCATCACAATTTTTTCCTACAACCAGTTCATACGGTAGATTAAAATTTGTACTAATAAGAATTGGCAAGAATTCTTTTAGGAATTAAAAAAGTCCACCCTATTTTAATAAAGGAGGTCATAGAATTAAGATCAATAACACATTATTATTTGGAGCATATGAAATAGTGTGTCATATTTTAATAAACGCGATGGGGCGCGGGTTCAAATCCCTAAACGTTAGTTGGTATTAAATATTTTTTCTTCATATCTATAGGGGGATGCTGTTTTTGGGGTATCACGGACGGTATTATGCACATGAACACAATTAAATAAAAGATGTATTGAGCGGTTTTCTTATGGATTGCAGTACCATGCAGCGCCATTTACGATAGAAAAAATATATGCATTTTTCGCTTTCAAAAGTCCAGTTATGCGGAAACGTAAAATGTATTGTCTCCAATCTTTCGAAAAATTAATGACTTATTGTGAATTAAAACTATTAGGCCAAAAGTTGATACGTGGATCACGAACAGTCGTCAATGGGATCTTATTTTGGATTGAGATCAAGTATTGTTTGCGACTGTGCGGGTGTAAACCGATTTGGTACCTTACTTTTGAATCTAATCGCAATTTAAATTTCAATTCGTCTATTTTCAATTGTTTATTACCTAATTTATTAGCGCTAGTGTAGTCTGGGAAGATTATCTAAACCATATCAATCCAATGCCGATTGAGCTGAATAAATTTAAAGGGTGTGCCTTGTCATATCTGCTGGTTCAGTTTAGCATACCATCATCCCGATAAAGCCCAGAGTTAGCTCGGTTTACTTGGTTTAACGGAGTTAACTTGCACCCAATAATGGGGTGTCCGTGGTCATTAATGCATTTGTCATAAAGCACAGGGGTGGATGTCGTTTTTTCTTAATTTCCGTTCGGGATATTAAGCTGGGTTTGTTTAGGGGATGAGGATCAAGCTCGATTGGTTGCCAAATAGGGAAAAACCTAATCTCATTTGGTGAAATGATATTTTACGACGCAATATTTTTTGAGGAGACTATTTCATTGCCTGTGTCAATCACGCAAGTTAAGCAACGTAACCACTGCTAGTATTTGGATGGGCTTATAATTTCTGTATGTAAATATGTATCTGGACGACTGTTTTTAGATATATAGATTATACTTTATCTTTACAAAGTACAAAATGAAGTTGCACCGTCTGTCTGTCTGTAACAATGTATGCTTATATCTTTAAAACTACGCTACTTATTTTGATGCGGGTTTTTTTAATAGATAGAGTGATTCAAGAGGAAGGTTCATATGTATAAAATATTCCAAAATTCCCACGGGAAAGCGGGATACACGCAAACGAAGTTGCGCGGGTTTCGCTAGTTTGTAATACAAAACAAAAGAATTAGTACACTCAGGTGCACGTCGAGCTTTACAGCTGTACAATTTTGCCTCTTATGACATAGAACTTAAGAACGGTATAAAGTCCAATATGTAAAGGTCGTCCTGGTCTTGACTGTACAACAAACATGGTCAACTCTTATACTAGTGTAATCGGAACAAGGCGGCCTAGAGGTTAGCAGACTTGGGCCCCTGGTCTGACCTTATTAACTAATAGATATTTCTAATAGAGCAATGTTGTTTATTATTCAAATTGTTATGTTATTATTAGAGAACAATAAACAATCTCCACCTTACAGAAGATCGTAGCCAAATAGCATTGGTCTCGGCCATGTTGTGTTCCTACGGTGAGTAAGGTCTCCAGAGCTCCACTTGGGTGGGGGGTTTGGGAGGGTTGGCAACGCGTGAGTGATACTCGTTATTGCAAACGTCTATAGACTACGGTGACGGGTTACCATCAGGCCGACCGTATGCTTGTTTGCCACCTATGTGGTATAAAAAATAAAAAAAAGTTTTATTGTTTTAAAATTGTTTTGCGCATGTCATAATTCCAATAATTTTACAATTACATCAATACTTGATACTAGGAAGAATATATTTATTTTACCTTGTTCCGTATGTTTTTATAATATTACGACTGACCGCAGAGTAAAATTAATGTTAAGTGACCACAAATAGCAATTGTCTTAAATTAATTCTAAAGTAACTATTTTATTAATTGCTAACTGATAATGTGTTTCCGGCGAATTCCCATCAGGAAGCCTTATATTGCTTTTAGCAATAAACACAAAACACAAATGCACCAATAGACTGTCGATAGTGTGTCACTTGAATAGTTTTTGACATTTGGTACTCTCATATCTCTATCCTGAAGACAATGGCTTGGAGATGTGACTCTCCTATCCTGAAGCAGTGGATTCAGCTGTGTATTGCGGGCACCCAGCTTGTTGGTAAATAAGTTGATGCAGTCTAAAATATTATTATTAGTTAGTTAATTAATTAATTTCAAATTTATTAAATATGACATTTATTATTATTACTCGTTATTTACTCGTTTATATTTTTGATTGATTTTGTTTTATTTATTTTATTTTATTTTAAAAAAAAATTTTTTATTATGCTACTATGACATATTATAAATTGAAATTAATATATTTTTACTAACATAGCTATTAAGTATCACTGTAACTAACACCATTATGGACTCAAATTGTCTGAAATAAATAAATTATTATTATTATTATTATATTTGTTTCATTGACACACTATCGAACTACTGTTGATCCTTTCGGTAGTATCTTTCATTCAAAAGCGATTTAACTGAAACAGTAGTTCATGGTAGATTTTAACTGTCCACCATTCCGTTCATATTCCACTGACACTCTATATATAGTCAATACATTGAGATACTAGTTAACTTTCCTTATACAACAAATGACAATAAGGTGGTGTGGTGATGGTATGGCAATAGTTGGTCGCCTTATATAAAACTAGCTGACCCGTGCCCACTTCGTTGGGCATAATGTTAAAAGCCTTTTTATTTTTTGGTTTTTTATATAACACTACTATATACACTCAGCAATAATGTGGCTTTCTATTGGTGAAAGAATATTTAAAATCGGTTCAGTAGATCCCGAGATTACCCCTTACAATTTAACAAATACACAAACTTTACCTCTTTGTAATATTAGTATAGATAGCAGACTTATAATAATATAACGACGAATGACACAACGCCATCTAGTCCCAAACTAAGCAACTAAGCTTGTACTATGGGTACTGGATTGCTGATAAATATACTTAAAAACGTGTTTTTTTGTAAATAAATACTTATTATACATAGAAAACACCCAGACCAAGGCAAACAGACATGTTCATGCACACAAATGTTTGCCTTGCGCAGGATTCGAACCCGCAGCCCTTGAGACAAAGTGGCCATTGTTAGCCACTCGACCACCGGGCCTGACGAAATAAATTTAATATTGGACCAATCACACAACGATATATTATAGTTTAGTTTGGACTAAGTAAATCTTGTCTTGATGGTACTAGATTGTTGATATTAATAATTTAAAAGTTAATGTCACATTAAATTATGCAAAATTAACGTTGAAAAAAGTAGCATGTAATTAAAATACGTAATGCAACTGGCTGTTAGACGTCAAAACGAACAAGTTAAAGTTACAAAACATAAGTTTCGAATTTACGATAGCTAATAGTTTAAATCTATTATCATACAATTTCAAAATCATTTATAACTTTATGAATGAGAACTTAAAATTGTAAAGAAAAAATTACATCTGACATTTTAGAATCGGCTGCTGGTAGAAAACGCTCAACACATGCTACGTAGATCCTTTCATCACAATCATTAATCATTAAACCAATCAATCATTAAAATGAGACTTAAAGAGAGAGAAAATGAAGTGACGGTACGATTTACACAAGTAAATACGAGTCTACTAATGATACAATTAAAGATTAATTATCATTTCAAATTTCGAATTTCACAGTTTGTGAATGAATGTTATATTTGTGATGAACGAATGATTTTGTGACTTATGTAAATTCTATTAAGTATTAAAATAGAATTTTCATTGTAAAGTCGTCGGCATGTCTGGCTGTTAAGTTTTTTTCAAGTTAAACATTTCATTCGTTCAATGGATAATGATTTGCAAATTTCATTAAGTGTTATCTATAGGGTACTTTAAAATCCTTTGGGAGGCGTAAAATATCTTTGTCGTTGCAATTTCATAGATGTCGGTACAATTGAAACTAATTTTATAACTCGTTTTAGATTTTTTTTTTGTAGTGTATTCATTTGTAGGTTCGGTGCATATTTGACGGAAAATGCGCGGAGCATATTAATTGTTAGTATACACTCACTAACTCATTATTTGTTGTTTAGGTAGTGTGTTTTGTATGTTTTTTTAAATGTTATACCACTAAGGTGTCAAACAAGCATTCAAAATTTTCTTCCAGCACTACGTTAACATTGTTAATATGTGTATTCATATCAAATTACAGCTTTGTAGCATCAAGCGCCTAGGCGCTAGACCGCGGACAGACAGACAGGCAGGCAGACAGACGGACATGGCGAAACTATAATGGATTAAGTCATTTAATATGATTCTTTAGGGTTCCGTAGTAAACTACAAGGAACCCTAAAGAATCATATTAAATGACTTAATCCAAGGGAAACGAGTTTCGTCATCGATGTGAGATACGCTCTTGAATTTATTTTCGTGCGCTTTTATTTTTAATATAACCATAATGGTGTCTAACTTCTTTAGAACTTTGTAGAGCTTGTTTGCTTCCGATGTCTGATACAAAAAAAAAGACTTTTAATGTAGGTACCACAGTAGTGCGATCATCCTGATGTACACACTATTGTGTGCCTAAGCTACGTAGGGAGCTATCAAATAATAACTAAGTAGACCCAACGGTAGCGTAATGGCTGATGCCCTATAAACTATGAAATATTGTCACTGTGTGTAGTATACGCATGGCTTTTAGATAAAACATAAAGTCAGCCAATGAAAGAGGTGTGTGTATGTGGTGGGCCGTAAATATGATTCTAGTTTTCTTAATATTGTGTGAAGGGATTTACTGCAATTTTTATTGACTAGTGAAACCTGCGCAACTTCGTTTGCGTGTATTTATTTATGCACAGTAGCTCCATCTATATCAGACTTTTGATCAAATCCTACGGGAATCGCGTACTTTTCGAGATAAAAAGTATCCAATGTGTTACTTCAAGGTATCAGCTACCTACATACCAAATATCATAAATATTAGCCCAGCCATTTGAGCGTGAAGAAGTTACAAACATACACAACGTTCGCCGTAATAGTATTAGTAGTATTGACAAGTCCGGTGGTCGAGTGGCTAACAATGGTCACTTTATCCCAAGGGCCGCGGGTTCGAATCCTGCGCAAGGCAAACATTTGTGTGCATGAACATGTCTGTTTGCCTTGGTCTGGGTGTTTTCCATATATAATAAGTATTTATTTACAAAAAAATGTATTTAAGTATGTTTATCAGCAATCTAGTACCCATAGTACAAGCTTAGTTGCTTAGTTTGGGACTAGATTCCGTTGTGTGATTGGTCCAAGAAAAAAAAACGAATGTACTATGAAATTGATACACCGAAAATCGTAAATATTTCCCTAATTTTTTCAGTGACTCTCCTGGTGGTCCGTGATCAGCGTGCTTGTTTGTAAAACTCTTCCAAAAAAAGAAAAAGCGAAATTTTATAACAGTTTTAATGTAGGTAAATATGTTTTCATTAAAAATTCTACAAGTACAATATTAATATCAAAAAACAACATTTAATATTAATAATATAATATTTTACAGTTTATCTGACATAATGTTACTGATTTATCTGCGGAGTTTACGCATACACAAAAAAGCAACAGATGTTCGTAGCGACAAAAAAAAACTAACAATGCCCCTAAGTGGAGTCAGTTACTAAATAATAAAGTTTAACGACACCTTATTAAGAATTTATTTGTTGCTCCTCTCGAATTATTCTGTAATTTATTACAAATAACGTTCACAACAATGATTTTTATTACGAACTTTCGTACACATTTGTTAAGGGATTTGATTTTAATGACCGCCCATTGATGCATACACTATTCTTCGAGTATACTATAATATATTGGGTAATTTTTAATGGGATTTGTATATTTATTTCATTTTGCTATTATCATATCTTTTTTTAATATTTAAACTGTGGTTTTTTTGATTTTGTTCATATGTATACGATGCTTGGTTAGTAAATTTTTGACCCCCTTTAACTTGAAAATTTTGTATGGGAAAATATTTTTCTTTAATTTTTTTTTCAATGTTTTTAATAGTTATTCTGCTATTCTGGACGTAGACAAGTACAAGAAATCAAAAACCATGAAAATCAGTACAGCCATTCTAGACTTCTATGCATTCGATTATACCCGACGGTTTTCATAATTTTATTTTTACGTTTTAAAATTTATCCCAAGGAATTCTACCAGTCTACACGATGAAGTAAAAAAAAGAGCCATAACCGCTAATTACATAAATGTGTCCCGCTGTTAATTACCCGTCATATTATTTGACACCATACAAATTCCAAAACGATATGAAAAACAATATCTTTGGTTTTTTAAGGGTAAAACACACTGCTAGCGGTAGCGGGTCAGGAGCCGAGCGGCGCGGGAACATCTATTTCATATATTTGTGTGAACGATAACACACTAAACGCGGCGTGGATTGGTGGCGGCGCGACTGTCATCGCGACTACGACAGCACTGTTTATGTCACAAATCACAATGGCCTTTAAAAAGGCTGTGGCAAAACTGTTGAATTTCTTGGGGTGCCTACTCTCGTGATGCAAAAGTATTTATAACCACGGATAACAACTCGCGAAGTCGAAAATGGCGAAGTTAGACGAAGTACCTATAGTCAGGTGCACGTCGAGCTTTACACTTGTGCAATATTGGCTCATAAGTATGACATAGAACTTATGAATGGTACAAAGTCTAATATGTAAAGGTCGACCTGCTCTTGACTGTACATACATTCTCCATACTCTCGTATTCGCGTAACTTCACTAATTTGCCTGGTAGTTTGATAACATTCGTTCCAAAAAACTTCTCGTAAAAACTCGGACAATCTTAAAACAAACAAAAATGTTTTAAACTTAAATTATTTTTGCCTACTGAGCTTCGAAGTAGTAGCCTTCGATCGGTAGTCACTAAGCCATTGGTCTTCCGAAAAATAAAAAATAAAACAGAAAAAGTTTAGCAGACAAACAAAAAAACCTTGGCGCCAAGTGTCATAGGTCACTTGTAGCAGTGACGCCCCCTATAGGGCATTTTGGGAACTTCACAGAGAACTTAATAGCGCCGATAGCTAATGAGGCATGAACTTTGGATATCCTGTTTACTGTATTTGTTATTGTAAACCGATATTTGTGGTTTGGGGATAATCCCAAAAAACCTTAACGGGATTAATATGGCGCCTGCCAAAACAAATTGAGATCATACATGGCGTTTTTATGCTTATAAGAATCGTTATAAAACTTTCTAATTACCTGGTACAATATGATTACTATCTATATATATAAAATTCAAAATCCTGACTGACTAATTTAACTATATATCAACGCACAGCCCAAACCGCTGGATCTAGAGATTCCAAATTTGGAATGTAGGTTCCTTACGACGACGTTTAGGGGTGTACTGAGAAAGGATTTTTCAAAATTCCCACGGGAAAGCGACATATACGCAAACTAGATTTCAAATTTGGCATGTACAGTCAACAAAGGAATTGACTGACCCCCCCCCTGTCCTGTACATATGATTAAAGATTTCTAAATATTGCGTGAAGGGATTTACTTGAAAATTTATTTATCAATAGTATTCATATTATGTAATTACAAATTTTCAAGTAAATCCCATCACGCAATGTACTGTACGTACCTTTAACCTTTAAATAAATATTTGGAAAATTTGTTTTCCTATTTCACTGATCCATTAGATTGTAATACGCCAGTAAAGTATCGCCTAATTAACCTCACAAATTATCAGGCGTCTTCCGCATTATGCAATCGTAACCGAAAATCCTGTCCACAAATACCAGGAGAAAACCTATTTTTATTTATAGGTTGGTTACAAACATTGCACAATTTTAACATATTTTCAATAATAAAATATTGTTTATCATTTAACAAAGTTAACCACTGGGTTTTTTCTATTTGTCTGCTTATTAGCATTGTGCTTAAAAGCAACCGTTAAAGTTGTTTTCCAAATCTATCTTTAGAATTGAATATCACATATTAAAATTATATTCCTGTGTTATCCTGTAATGCCTACATTGTTGTTTAAGGTCTATACTATTATCTGTATATATAAAAGGAGAAGCTGACTGACTGACTGACTGAGATATCAACGCAGGGCCTAAACTATAAGGGTTAGAATCTTGAAATTTTGCACAATGGTTCCTTTTATAACGTAGGGGAGCACTGAGAAAGGATTTTTCAAAATTCCCACGGGGAAGCGAGATATACGCAAACGAAGTTGCGAGGGATTTGCTAGTCTATTATAAAATTCAAAGTCCTGGCTGACTGACTTAACTATATATCAACGCACAGCCCAAACCGCTGGGTCTAGAGATTCCAAATTTGGAATGTAGGTTCCTTACAACGTCCAGGGGTGCACTAAGAAAGGATTTTTCGAAATTCCCACGGGGAAGCGAGAAATACGCAAACGAAGTTGCGAGTATTTTACTAGTTTATTAATAACTCTATTTAAAAAATGTGTGTCTGATTTTGACTATATTGATTCCTCGTTTTGTTGTTGGAAATAGGCCATTTATTGATTGAACTAGCGAATACCGCGCAACTTCGTTGGCGTGGAATTTCGGAAACGCCCTTCTTATCGAATGTCTACGTCATACAAATATTATACCCTTCAAGTTGCAGTCTCTACAATCAGCTGTTTAAGGCTGTGCTCCAACAGTTAGTCAGTTCAGAACAAAGCACACAGAACGGCGTCATTGAGCACATATATTTTTATAACTTGTTATTTTCTAACTCTTTTTCTTCTATGGCATATTATTCGATCTTCCCCTTAACATAATAAAATAAATAAAGGATGAAAATAACAAATTAGTAATATTTTTTTATATTATTAAAAGTTAAGGTAAATCCATACCATCATCGGGATTTACGCTAATGTTTACAAAAACACTGTAGTAATACAATACTATGTATTTTAGGTATAATTACCAATATCGATATAGCATTGTTACTATGTTACTAACTAAAAATAAAACTTTTACTAATGAAGTATTTTAATAAACTTTTCGCTTTTAACTTTAATTAATATTGTGTGTTTGATAGGTTCTTGTTAAGATACAGTCTAGTTACTATATTGACAGGTGTTTTGACATGTTTGTATAGGCTTTTAAGGATGTTTTAGTGTCGGTACAAGCACCACATATTGTCTCCTGTGATCAACAACGGTGACTCAGATTGACAGTAAGCAATGAAGCTTATTGACGTCCCAGAGGAGAAACTACAGTTGTCTTGGAACACACCACGGATTTAATCAGAAAGATAAACGTAGTAGGAAGTATTTAAACTGATGTTGATGACGGTGATGTCTGACTGATATGATGTTTTTAGAGCATGCGGGCGAGAGCTGCAGACACGCGGATGTCTGACTGATATGATGTTTTTAGAGCATGCGGGCGAGAGCTGCAGACACGCGGATGTCTGACTGATATGATGTTTTTAGAGCATGCGGGCGAGAGCTGCAGACACGCGGATGTCTGACTGATATGATGTTTTTAGAGCATGCGGGCGAGAGCTGCAGACACGCGGGTGGCAAGCAGAAGATAGCGGTTCAGCCACCGACACGTACGTACATACACTATGCATGCGGAATTATGTCAATTAACTTGTATGAGTATGACATGATAAGCTGCGTCTTAGTTCGTAAGGAATCTTCTTTTTTCGAGTCAATGACAGTCACAGATTAAATTAGATTTGATTAGTACATTTACACCGCAACGCCTTTATCGGTTGCCATGAGAAGGTTCTCCTAAGTACACATAGTTGGGCACAGTGGGCAAGTTATTAGGTGTGAGTGTGTCGCATGACAGAAAGTTCGCATGAAAATAAAAATGATCTTTGTATGTTTAATAACTTATACATAATAAGGAAGGAATCGCGTACTTTCTTGCCACTTTTGAAGAAAGAAAGACTGTCCTTTCGCAGGTGACATAGACAAATGATCTTTCCTAATTTAATCATAAAATGCGGCTTGTTTAACAAACTAGGTACAAGATTTTTGATCATAATAAAACTATTGCAATTTGCTTCTAGGTACAATACCTACCTACAATGTCGTCGCAATCGCAAATACAGTAGTGTAAACGTTTATGTCACCCATTTCTACTTGGGAACACTGTATTTAAAGTGCCTTAACACCCACACACTCCATGTTTGGCTGGACAGATGCAATAAAGTGTGAATATGAATAATATAGTCTTCCAAGATACAATTTGATACGAGAAACGAGGTTTGGACGACGTGCTATTAGTATGACGTATTTTTTTTTCATAAACAAAAGACGGTTGTCGAAAGCGTGGCCGTATCAACCCGCAATCGGCCTTAAGTACCGGCAATAGTGCGGCGCCCTTTCACACCCGACACAGCGCTACCTGCTCGGTCACGGTTCGTTACTGCATTTGCAGCTTCCAAATTTGAATTATTGCCGGCCAGTCTTTTTCCTAATTCTTTTTTTTTTCAATTGTGTATTATAATTTAAAAATGCTGCATGTTTTTTTTTAAATAATTTAATAACTCTACCAATATTTTTGTCTATGGTGCTAGGTGCGATTCATTTAGTAAGCGATTGATTGTGACCGAAAAATGAGTTTTTTTTCTACAATTTATTCAATTTGTGCGTCGTTTAAAGCTGGGCCGCCGTTAGGATAACCTAACTGGAACAATTTGTATGACATAAGGTTATTCCTACCGCTAGGACTCTCTGAGAGTCATTGGTGAAAACGGGCATAACTTACCTAATTAATTTTCCTAGGGTTCGCACACTTCGCACAAATGAATTTATAGTAATTTTATAATACTTAACTAATATTATTTACCAATGAATAATAGTTTATAAAACCTTGTCTTTCCCTTTGAAATACAAGGTTTTATAAAAAAAAGGTTCAAATGATTTTTATGCGAAACTTAATAAATGCTCATACAAAATGTGTCTACCTAAAAGATTTTCTCAAGATCTCTGCACAGAGAGTAGATACATGGAAGCGAGCTTTTTGTTCTACAGTAGAACATTACAAGCTCAAAAAAAGTTCAGTCTGTAACCATCCGTTTGAATATTCGGAACTTAGATATTTTATTTACTCACATGTATGCCATAACTCAAATAACTCAAAAATATTTTGAGTTATAGCCAAGGCAACAAATCTCGAAAATTCCTTTTGGACCTAATTCGCCGCACGAGCCCCATATTTACGTCATTCGCAATGAGCTGACGGCGATGACGAATTTGCTATTCAAATATAAACTTTATGGGTAACCACATAATACATATTATTGTGTAATCAAAGAGTTATGACGACGTCGAAATAATTTTTCGACTAAAATATCCACGATATAAAGTCTGGTACCGTTTTGTTACTTTTGACTCGGGATTTCGATATTTTAGTTATAGTAAACTCAAAAGTTTTTAGTTAATGATAGGTATTACAAGCTAATTTTAATAATTGAATTTATCTCTACATTTTTAAGATTATAGATGTTGTAAATAGGTCAATTGTTAAACTAGGCCGATGAAATCTGCCCGGGCACATCGGCATTTCGTGATTTGTTTTTAATACTTGTCATATCGTTAAAAGAATTACATGCTCTTTCGAATCGTCACAATTTATTTCCTACCATCAGTTCAGAAGGCAGAAGTGTACTATGAAGAACTGGCAAGAACGCCAAGAACCTTAGCACTTGCTCTTTTAAAATGTTACTGTTTTAAGTAACAATTACAATGTTTAACAAAAAAAAAAACATTAAAATTTGACGTTTGCAATAATTAAAAGAGTCTAGTTATAAATATTGTATTTATGTGAAGGCAAAGAGTTATTGATCAAAATATTGAATGTGCTGACTGAATTCACACGAATTTCTATTAAACTATCACGAATTAAATGTTTTGTGAACTTTGATGAGAGGTGAAAGTGATAGATGACTCACGACTTTGGGAAATCTTCACTTGCAACAATGTTGAATTAATATTACCTCTCATATTGACATTTGACAGTATTATTGGGATTTAAGAGAATATAAGGTTAGGTTTCATCACTGAATAATTGCAATAACAAGTATATCAAATAATCTGTCTTTGACGTATTAATCTAATCTGAATCGAATCCGATTTTGAAACAATGCACACTCACAAATTTGGTCACAGCGACTTATGTCACAATGACTTTCGTCAAAAACGTGTACTACTCCTCGTAAAAAAGTATGTTTTGTAAGAAAATGTTTACAAAATAACTGAACAGGACGATACCAAAATCGACAGTGGCTTACAAGTCGCCAAATATTACAAGTTTAACGCGTTCAGCAATATTTACGAGTTTCAATTTAATTTTTAACACAAAGCCGCCGCCATTGCTAACGATCGAAGGGGTTTTTTCAAAAGGCTAATCTTGGTGACTTGTTAAGTGATTTTGAGATTAATGTATACTTAATGAGGAGATCGGTGATTTTATTTTGAAATATAGGGGACGATTGCTTCCATAATGTATATTTTTTGGTAAGATATTCATCATATCAACCCATAATAATGTAATAGCTGTTCTCACATTTCGACTTTTGCTTATCAGCAAAAACTTGTATTATGTCCATCTTTTTCATAATGCTAAGCACTTATATTTGGACGTGAAGTACTCTAGCTGTTAATTGGCTTGGAAGTAGTAGGCTATGTGCACCAACCATCGGATTCGGCCCAAAAGCCCTCTATGCCATTATTTCCATCCAAAGCTGGACGTCCGTGCACGATGCACGCCGCAAAACACACGTGCGTAGGCTTGCTGGACGAGACGGTGTGCACTGGCACAGACGTCTAACGCGGATGGACAGTGCGTAGAGGGCTAAAGTTGTGGAAATAACCGATTAACCTGCTTCGACCAAAAATAGACTTTTGGTCGGACACTACTTCGATTACTTTAAAATGTAGCGCAAAAAATACCCACACTAATGCCTGTTTTCACCAACAGTAAGATATTCATCATATCAACCCTTAATAATGTAATAGTAGCTGTTCTCACATTTCGACTTTTGCTTCTCAGCAAAAACTTGTATTATGTCCATTTTTTCATAATGTTAAGCACTTATATTTGGACGTGAAGGACTCAATCCACAAAAAGTAACTTCCGAGTTATGGGCGTTTGAAGTTTCAGATGTAATTTTATTTTTGTAACTAGATGTAAGTTTTTCAAATAAAATAATCATCCCACTGCAGGGGTACCGGTCTGCCTACATTCGAAGAGGATTAGAGCGTACTTTGCCACGCTGCTCCAATGTGGATTGGCGGAGGCTTTTTCAATTGAAGGGGCACCTTGTTTTAATGACTGTCATCTATGAATAAATTTGTATTAAGTTTCAAATAAAGCTAGAAAAAAAAACATAAAAATATTTAATTTTCACGGCGCGGCGTACCTACTGTCCTTGATATTTTCATATCTACTAAGTAAAGTAGTCGGACAGAATCTAGCCTTAACACTTCTTTTTGACAAAGAAGTACATACAAACGAAACGTTAGTAATTTATTATTCTTTGGTAGCACTGGCCATTTCACTTGACACATGCAATAAAATAAAAAAGACGATTTCAAAATTCGAAACTCGAACGTCAAACAAATATGGCCACCTACTTAAATAGCACAATGGCTGCCGTCAATAGCTAACTAACGATTATTCGGACCACACCCGTTCGATTGCTTCTATCCGATTGATCGCTGCCGATGAATCGATTGATTTATAAATCGATTTGATTAGTCGATTGTGTTGATGCTCGTGTGAACGCCTTCTAAACGATGCCACGTGGGATACGACGGCAAACTGTCTAGTTCACTCTCGAGTTTTTATTTTATTTTTATTGAACAGTGTATAGGTTCGATGATAGTGCCGATGTCGAAAGAATTGTATTTTATTTTTTACTAACTGATGTTTTCGTTTTAACCGCGAAATCCCGTTGATACCATCGGGAACATCAGCAGGATGAAAACTATCCTACAAAAGCTTCGATTGAAGCAAAATTCATATCCCAGTAGTGGGATGTCTCTAGGATGTCACACTACTACAAAAATAATCTATTTTTTTCAGTTGTATTATTTGAATATGCAGCATAATGAAAGTCCTTAAAAGGATTCACACATAGAAATAATTACACACATAGAGACATTGAGTTTACGAGATTTTTGTGGGAGGTGATACTCATGATGAGTTCCCACGTCCTTCCACAATTTTATTTAGAGCGGCAGTTTTTTTAGAGTGGCAGTTTTATTTAGAGCGGCAGTGTTTTTAGAGTGGCAGTATTATTTAGTGCGGCAGTTTTTCTCTTCACGCTCAGTGTGTAGTTGATCGGGCTAATTGAGCGTTGCCCGATGCTCGACGTTCACTGTTATACGTTCGGAGTGGTGTTCTCCCTTCTCTCTTATTTCTCATCCGTGCTTAAGACTGCAAAGTAAATAAATAAAATAAGTCTTATCACCCACCTACACCCATGGCTACCTAAGAAATATTACACTGATAAACTTACAATTTGCGTCGCTATATTCCCGTAAAAAGAAAGGTTATTTAATCGTGGTTTAAACTGACAACTTCCCAAGTTAGCAAGAAAGAAAGCAAATAGTAAAATAGCTGAGATAAAGTTAATTAAGCAATTCTAACCGTTATCTAACTTAACATCAATTTCCTATAAGTTAAGAGGGACCTTAGGACTTGTTCATTGTCTAGACTTAAATTCTAAAACTAGTTGTGTGTTCGCGTGAAATCTTTAAATATAGATACCTTTTGTTCTGAAGATGGACATCTAGTTTCTAAAACGCATTTTTAAGTTATTGACATTTTAAAATATAGCTATCACTGTCAAACTAAAGAAGAATAAAAGACGTGGAATTAAAATAAGTTTCAGAAAGTAGCTGTTAATTGGCTTGGGAGTAGTAGGTTATGTGCAATTGTGCACCAACCATCGGCTTAGGCCCAAAAGTCCTCTACGCATTATCCATCCGCGCTGGACCGTGCACGATGCACGCACGACACGACGCAAAACACACGTGCGTATGACGGTGTGTACGGACGTCTAGCGCGGATGGACAGTGCGTAGAGGGCTAAAGTTGTGGAAATAACTATTTGGTCTGAGGAAATAACCGATTAACCGGCTTCGACCAAAAATAGACCTTTTGTCGGATACTACTTGGATTGCTTTAAAATGTAGCGCAAAAAGTACCGACACTAATGCTCGTTTTCACAAACAATTCCTAAAATTGTAAAGTCTCCTAACAGCTGCTTCTTTGTTCAAATCCTTGTTAATACGACGTGTATGACATATATTATAATTATCGATTAAAATACGATTTTTAAATATCGATCATTTTAAATATGTCATACCTACACGTACCAAACACAAAGATTTGGACATAGAGAAACCCGTTTAGACACTTTTAAATGTTGTTGTATTGTATTGAAATTTCTAAATTACTAGTTTAACCTAGCCCTAATGTCCTATGAAGCCTATAACACACGGTCCACCGCAGATGTGTTAGCGACTCGTTAGCGGACATGCGCCGCGTTCTGCCTACATCTTAATTAAGGAACGCTGCTTTAATGGTACAGCAACAGAAAGTATTGTAAATACCGGTAAATATCGGTTTTGACCTCAATTGGTTTGGTTTTGGTTTTTGAAGTGGTGTTTAGTAGTAGTACATTTATGATATGGATGGACTAAGGCCCCGCGTGGTGTAGTTTGGTCCCTAATACGATCGCGGAAATACCTCACAGATGGAATGACTCAGCAATATCTGCTTGCTTTTGCTCTATAATTAAAATTAACTTATGCCTATTAATTAGCTCAACAACCAGTATTCAAATATCTTTACAAAAGTATACAGAAAATCGTCAATAGGAAAAATCTAACAGCGGGCAAATTGCTAAATGCTGCATTGCATTGGTGCCGTTCCGGTATAGAGCAGTCTTTAATAATGAAGTACAATAATTAAATTTAAAACTTGAAGAAGAGAAGAGAATTGACAATCCGGTTTGGCAGAACGTTGTTACTGGCTCTACTTTTCGTACTACCTATAGCATTTTATGTTTTTCTCGAGTCTGGGTGTTTTCTATATGTATTACAAGTATAATATTCACAATGATATATTATTAGTTCTCTAGTACCCCATAACACAAACAGTAATACAAGCAGTTTCTGAAACGCATTTTAATTCCATTTTAAATCTCAAGTTATCTCAGTTTTTCTTCTTTAATTTGACAGTGTCAGCTATAATTTAATGTGTCATTAACTTTAAAAATGCATTACAGAAACTATCTGTAAGACTAGCTCACTTTGGAACCAGATGGTACCGGTGATATTTCTTCAATTTAAAAATATTTATTTACCGGTTTTCAACAAGACCGTACTTTCTGTCCGCTCTAAAGCCTTATTAGGTCGTATATTGATGACCAATTAAGGGCGGTGTTCGGAGCGAGCAATCTCTGCGGAGAGATAAGAGCATTTGTTTGGTGCCTGAGAGAAGACAACTTTATGCTAATTCAAAGATTCCATAGCCAATCGATAAACTGGCTGGTGGTCTTGGCTTTGGTCTAATGATATTAAAATTGAAATACTTATTGATATAAATACTTAGCTTGCCAGTTCTTCTTAGTAAAGATGATGTATGAATGAAGTTTGGTTGTTTTTCTATAAAAAAAGTCTTGAGGGAGTTGTACAAAATTTGAAATTTCGTCACATGACTAAACGACTGTCTATCATAAATTGTAAATGTCGACAACATGACAAGCCCACCATTTGTGTCTCCTGTTGCAACCCAGGATCAAAAACGGCGCCCTCGGATTGACTATAAGCGATGAAACTACCAGCCTGTCTTGGAACTCACTACGAATTTAATCAGAAAGAAGTTAGATAGAGTAGAGTAGAGAGTAGTAGAAGGATTGAAATGTCATCCCTCCCTAGCAACTGCTAGACAATAATTTGAAACATAAGACAGACAGTCAGTCTAATGTAACATCTAAACTTATTACTGTATTTATTTAGAACCATATTTAAATTCATAACTTGCAATAATCCTCATATATTTTGTCAAACTGTGTACAATATAGTGGATTATAGACTAGTTATAACATTTATTTGTAATCAAAACTCTGTGCTTTAATGTCTATATCTGTTTGTGTGCCTAATAAAATAAAAAAAATAAAAAAAATAAAAATGTGAACCAAACCTCAAGATTCACAATTTCAATTCATACAGGGCATATTATACTTGATCTCCGCCGGACTCAGTGAATCGCATAAAATTATTTCACAAAAACATCAAACTACACTGGGCGTCAAAAATAAGTAGTACAGTTTTAAAATTCCAATTACTCTTAAACTATAGTAGTTAGAGTTTTGAAATAAAAGTGATTTTATAGCAAATTTAACAAAGTTTTCTTAAAATAATATTTTATTTAGCATTAGTAAAGTTTTACACTGAAAATTAAGAAAAAACTAAAAAGCTAACCATTTTGAAGGAACTATCAAGAACTTAATTTTTACGTTTTGGGCCTTGTTCCCACTTTGGTAACTTGTGTTACCGCCTCGGGCTCTGATGACAGCTTGGAGCCGGTTTGGCATGCTGAACACAAAGTTTCGGAGGCGGTGTTGGGGAATATTCACCCATTCTTCTATCAGGGCCTGTTTTAGAACCCTGAGGGTGGCGGGGGGTGGTCTGCGTCTTCTGACTACCCTCCCAAGCTCATCCCAGGCGTGTTCAATCGAGTTAAGATCTGGGCTTCTTGATGGCCAAGCCATCAAGCTGATGCCAACCTCCTGAACGTACTCTTGTACGAGGTGAGCGGTGTGTGGCCGGGCGTTATCATGCATTAGTATCACTCCATCACCCATATTTACTAAATATGGCCCTGCATTCTCGTTAAGGATCTCTAATGCATATCTTTCACCAGTCAGAGTGCCATTTTCTATGACCACTAGCTCTGTGCGACCCTCTGAAGAGATGCCAGCCCATACTTGTACAGAGCCCCCGCCGTATTGAACTCTTTCCGAGATGCAACCTTGAATGTATCGTTCACCAGGTCGCCTGTATACTCTCCGCCTTCCATCGGAAGTGAATAAAGAAAACCGAGACTCATCTGTGAACAAAACTCTTGTCCATTCTTCTTCGCCCCATTGTACGTGTTGACGGGCGTAGCGTAGTCTTGCTACTCGATGCCCTGTCTCAAGTTTGGGGCCATTTGCTGGCCTGTACCACTTCAGGTTGGCTTCAGCAAGTCTTCTCCTCACTGTACTCTCACTAACGTAGTCTCTTCGGGTCTGAAGAAGCTGTTGCTGGACCTCAACTGCATTAAGGTGACGATTTCTTAACACAGTAGAGACAATTAAGCGGTCTTCTCGGGTACTAGTGCACCTGAGTCTGCCATTACTTGGTCTCCTTAGATGGTTTCCAGTCTCTTCGTACCTTCGCTTTACTTGTTGGATCGTTCTTAGAGTTACACCCACCGTTCTTGCAGTACGACGCATACTGATGCCTACTTCAAGAAAAGTTATGATTCTTGCACATTCTTCTGGTGAAAGAGGCATGCTTAGTAAAGTTTACTCGCTGACGACACATTTCCTTTCGAATTGCAATTGATTTATCAGCAATAAAGAAAACAACAAAAAACAAAAGTACAAGCCAACAGGTTAAAAAAGAGTGTTTTTGTTTATTAAGTGTTTTTTTCAGTCAATCTTTAAAAAATGATATTATGCATGAAGTTTTTATTAAATGAAATTAAATTGTCTTTTAACCTTTTTTTATTTCAAAGGTCTAGCTTCTGTAGTTTAGGAGATATTGCAATTTTAAAAGTGTACTACTTATTTTTGACGTCCAGTGTATTATAAAAGAAAAACCATAACTCATAATTGTTGTACTATCAATGAGTGATTGTTAGTGAAATGAGTGTACTTCATCCGTCGGGCCGCCATATATCGATTTCCCGCGTAAAATTTATGAAGATTGCCTACCAACAATCACGCCTACACAGAAATCAATGGACACACTATATCCAAAAGATTTATTTGAACCTATTCGCCGATAATCACTAATTCACCGTAGAAAAACATCAAGTTTAATATCCCAGGTGGACAATCGATTTCTTTGTCAAACTCACCTCAATAGCTACAAACTTATATGTGCCGATGGCGGAGGCGCTAGGACGGAAGATATTGAAGGTAATTGTCAAGATATTCATTAGTTCTAGCTCTGGCCACCGGCACAGATAAGTTTGTGGCAATGTATTTTAAATTACTTGTGAGGACTCTTATGGATCCCTTTGTGAATCGACTTCCATTTCGTAGACCGGTATTTTGAATTGAGAATAATTTCTTTTTTAGGTGTTGTCTGGCTCTGGACGTGTGCCGCGCATTAGTGTGCTTTGTTGACGCTATATTAATGAACGTTGTAAATCGAATATGGAATATTTTACTTTTAAAATGAACTACCGCATAGATTTTTTTTAATTATGGCTATTGACGTGTCCTTGTGTTTAATGTTTTTTATTTGTGATCGTAGGATGTGTAATAAATAAAATTCCCCCATTGTCAAATCTCAAATATTGTAGATTGAGCAGAGTATTTTGGAAATAAAACTGCATTTTTTTTTAAATTTAATTAGGTACATTTTTTTTTCTGCGCCTATAATAAAACAAAATGTATAGGTATGAAAATTTTTATTTGTATGAAATGACGTGTTTATTTTCATGTGTAGAAATAATCCTTTTTTCTATCTATTCGGTAATAAATAAAACATGTAAACCCATAATAATTATAATGTATTATGAACAACAGCCCGTAATTTTATTTATTCTTTTTAAATAATAAAGTTAACCGCTTGGGTAACCTGTCTTTTGAGTTAAAAAAAAAACCCAGAGTGCTACAGTTCTACAGAAGCCAGATTGAAAATTCGTGTTGTGATAATTTACATTTAGTCAAAAGGAGCTATAACTTAGGCCATTGTTCTCAAAGATTGAGCCAAAGACAATGCGTTCTGAGTTTACATTAATTATTGCCAAGTCTCCGCTAATTGTGGCTGTATGCAAATATATTCCTTCGCACGTTCTTAAGACAAAGATTATGATGACAGATACGATATAGTCTGTGATGTGAAGGATGGGTTTTGGCGGGAAAGTGAAATGTTCGGTTGTATACGTACAATTTGAGTAGACAAATAAAGGCCGGTTACATTCTCGAATAGCTTATTCGTCAAAAAATAATAATTTTCCTTTTTATATGTGGGTTTTTTAATATTAAGAAAACAAATTACTATGATTTCTTATTTTTAAGGAATATTAGAATGAAATCGAGGTACTATAGGAACATTTGCTTTTAAAATTAAAAACAAAAAAAAGTATTTTAAAAAAATGTTATAGGTAATTATTTTTTAAAATTAACAAAACACTACCTCTTTGAGAACAAAACTTTATTAACCGACATCATCGAAATAATATTACTACGTATAGAACGGACACCGCGAACAAAATTTTTGTCCCCATACGTTGAGGCCAATAGACATCAACTCGTTTAGAAACTTGCCGACGCTCATCGTGATTGGTCCTCGGATTTATGCCAAAAAAATAATTAAAAAATGCCGTCATGTTCAATAAAAACTTGTAAAAACCGTTCAACAGTAAGGAAGAAAGATAGCGGCGTCACTTATCATCGGTAAGTATACAAAAAATTAAGTAAAACCAACCAAAACAATTTTTTATTATTATTTTCTATTGCATCATGATTGCATCCGCCATTTCTATGTGAAAATCATAGATTATCAAAAAGTAATCGTACAGATGGGATACGTAGGTACTAAGCGTGAGTCAATTTTATAATATAATTTAGGTACTTATTTCTGAAAAATTTTTTGCTTTTTTTTTAACCGACTTCAAAAAAGGAGGTTCTATGTTTCATTGTTTTTTTTTTGAGGTTCGCCGATTACTCCAATTGTGGACCGATTTTCACAATTCTTTTTTTATTCATAAGTGCATACTCCCAAGTTGTCACCAATTCAGGATCTGATGATGGGAATTCCAGGAAAATCGAGGGCAACCCTCAAATTTCATGGGCACGTATAACGCGTTACTTATGTTGTCGTAAGCTATTCATGTATTTACGTCTGGAAGTCATCCTCCCATGCTGCTGAGATGCCTGAGATGATAATCTAGCTAGGTGGTCACGTCCGCCTGACACCGACTTCAATCAGATATAATCAATTAACGAATTCAATAAGTTATTCAAATTCGTTTTTAGAGTCGGTTAACCTTTTTTCATTTTTGAAGTGAAAACTTCTTTAGCAGTGCTTAGCACTTTTTAGATGTGTCAAAAATGTTAATGTCGCATCAGATCAGATCCGTAGCCGATATAACTAAAATAATTTTAATTTATTTTCTTAAAACAAGGTTTGCTTACAGACTTTAGATTACAATTTTTTTAGGTATATTTTCTTAGTTGTATACCGATGTGAGACTACCTATGTATTGTGAGGTTGGTGCCTATAGTAGGTTTGAGTGAACAAACCTGTGTCACAGGTCACAACCTGTGTAACTCGTGCTGGATTCGTGTAATTTGTTTCAAAATTGTGTATAAATTTACACAGTTTATCATGGCGTTCTCTTGTGTCGGAGGCCAAGACTCACTTTGGGTCGCTGAGCCATCGGAGTAAGTAAGTAAGTATAATTTCGGTGGCAATTTTCATTTCAGTGTAAAAGTTCAACCTTATGATGTCCACTCACGCACACAATGTTATAAAATAGGCCAAAGTTTTATTTGTCACTAAAAATATGTAGATAGCATTGAAATAAAAAAAATCACACCGAAATGACAAATAAAAATCTCTAGTTGATATTCACCCAAAAAATACTTTTTTAAAAATTATATGTAATTTAAATATTCATTTTTAAAACTATATTTACAAAATATTTTTATATAGTAGGTATAAAATATGTAAATGTGGATAAAGTTACTAACTAAGTAAAAAAATAGTTTCTAGAAAATAAAAAGAAGGAAAACGAAACAGCATTTTAAATTTCGACCAACCGTTTTCGAACAAATAAAATTTCATTATAAAGTTAGTTTTGATTTAATCTCAGTTTATTTTTGACTAATATTTAGTTAAGAACAAAAATGTAATGTAGCTTCCTACCTATAAAGCTAATATTATACCTATTTTCTATTAAGTTTATTCTATTAAGTAAAATAAAATATTGTAATAAAATAAAATAATCAATTAGATGTCCAATAGGCAGAATATAAACAAAGTGTCGCCCCTGCGTAGTAATGTCATATTCTATGACTCGGTTGGGGGCGGGGCCAGGGAGGGGCACGCCCCTCACGGCCGAACGCGGCGCCAAAATTTGAAGGCGCTGTCATTTCTATACGTAGTAATATTATTTCGATGACCGACATGTATAATATAATTCAAGTTTTTTATAATGACAGGTTACGGTGCAATTTTTCTTTTGAAATTAAGAATAGTATTGCAAGCTATTGCAAGCCAATTACACTAATGAAAGTACCCATTTTTATTTCAATTCCGAGTATTTTCTTTTCACGGAACATGCTTCAAAGACACCGAACAAAATTTGTATTTTTTTTTATTATATTTCATGAAAAATTAAGTATGTCAGTAAATCAATGTAATAAACTTAAGTACAAGCAGTTTCTAGAAATAATTTTTAATTATTAATATTTTTTGTTTGTTTGCAGATCGGTGAAATGCGTTACCGTATGTTCATTGGAGCGATGATTGCTAAAAAGTTTACGTTATTAGTATATTATAACTTATATATATACTAATTACTAACACTTCATTTCTCAAACAGTAAAAATAAGGATTGGTAAAATGAAATGGGCAGAATAACAGTCGTTCAGCCAAGTTCGCCTAATTAATTGACCGAAAACACTGGTCTCTGCCAATTTGCAGTTGAGTAGCATGGCAGAGGTACGCTCTGATCACCTTCGATTGAAGGGATACGGCCCTGCAGTGGGATGATTATGGCTTAGTATGATGATGATGATAGCGGAATTGAGGGTAAAGGCGTCTAAAACCCGTCTCTGTACGATTTGTACGCAGAGGTTCCTCAAGTAGGTACTTCGGACACGTGGGGAACCCGACAATAGGCTAGTTGCCGTAAAAAATGTAATTAGTCCGTCTTTTAGATTATTCAAAAATAAGGGCAACTCATTTTCTCATTTGTAAATTAGACCAAAAATAACAAAGATATAGCCCATTAAAGTTACGTGTGATGTCACGCCGTGTGGCATTTTTTCGCACGGGGTGACGTCAAAGGCTTCCCACTCCTAAATTTTTATGCCTTGTATCTTTGTTATTTTTTGTTTAATCGAAAAAAGAAAAAATAGGTGTCCAATATTTTTTTATAATCTAAACTATGTACGGACTAAATATAATGTAATTATTTTTAATAATGGAAACAACCCTATAGTCACGCAAGACCTCATGTGGAATCGATGAAGTAGAATTCTTAAGTGCTGGTAAAAAAGTCTAATGGTCGAATTATTTAAGTTTGCAGCATCGTATAATAATGTCAAAATTGTTAATACCTACTTATAATTATTTATAATGATATCAACTAACCTATTTCAATTGGATAAAATTTCGGAGAATCAATTAATTTAAAACTAATGTTATTGTTTTCCTTATAACCACGAATTTTATTGAGCGGTGGTGATATGTTTTTAGAATATAGGCTGAATAGCTGTTAGGTGGACTGTAAAAACCCACTAAGCAATGACGACTCACAGTTTCTGAAACGCATTTTTAAAGTTGACATATTAAGTTAGCTAGTCACTTCTGAAGAAGAAAAAGAGATCTTGTGGCTTATGTGGAATTAAAATTAGAGTTCAGAAACTGGCTGAAAATGCTTCAACTATAACAGCTCAACTCAATTTTCTCATTTGTAAATTAGACCAAAATCATTTATTTTGCAAGTTGATTTACAAGACATAAGTACTTTTGCACGCTCTTCTAGCACATTGACGTAAATGGCGTGTTGAGAAAAAGTGCTACAAGAAACTCTACACATAAATAATCGAGTTCCGACAATTTACTAAGATTTTTTTTCTCGAAATTTCCTTTTATGTCATCGAAAAGTAAACTAAATATATTTCTAGATGCCTAACTGATTGTGAAAGTCTTTACGTGGAATTCAAATGCATTTCAGAAAGTATTAGAGAAAAAATATCTTTGATTTTTATTTTCTTCCCATTTCCTAGCTAACATCTTTGCTTTCTGATGGATAAACTATGCGTACACTTTAGAGAGGAAAAGGTCATTACTAGTCATTAGTAAATAATAAAATGTATGAGTGTAACATAGCCGCGTCGCGGAAGTGCCGTGTACACAGTATGGGAACAGCTCTGAGATAGTGCGCAGGTATTACTTCCCACCGTAAGTGCTAACTTGTGATAAATATAACCTGAAAATAGGCGTTTAGGCAAATATATATTACTAGTATCTCTAGTACGTATAAATAGGCGATTGTGTAATAAGCAAATTGGGCAGTCGGACGCATAAATATGTTATCACTTTAGTACTTTATTGCTAAAATATTTCTGACATGTTATCTTGAAAATTCCGTAATTAAAATACATAATATAATGCAAAAGTGACAAGGTAAGGTTTCAAGCAATTTGATTGGAAGCTCGATGGTGTCACACTGTTAAATTTCAATCTCTATTATTCAATAATGGACTGCAAAATAACGTTACGACATTACTGAAATCTTGAAATGAATATAATAAATACTAAAATATTAAATTTATTATGCGATACTAATGATATTACATTAAAATATTACATTTTCTTTGAAGTTAAACTGTACCATTTGCATGTCTAGTTAAGTCTTACTAGACATTAATTTACATTTATTTACATTAGTCAATGTGACCGTACTTATTAAGTAAATTACTATCTTTTAAAACATATTATAGCAAGTAAACTATAAATGATAAAAAGTATTATAATATATTGTAATATATAATGGGCAGCATATGGGAAACTTCGTCGGGTCTTCACATCGCCAATTCCACAAAGTCTAAAGACGAAAGTCTTCAATCAGTGCGTCCTACCTGTTATGACATACGGTGCCGAGACGTGGACACTCACGGTTGGTCTGGTCCACAAATTTAAAGTCGCTCAGCGAGCTATGGAAAGGGCTATGCTCGGAGTTTCTCTGAAGGATCGAATTCGGAACGAAGTGATCCGACAGAGAACCAGAGTCATCGACACAGCTCACCGGATAGAATGATGAAGACAAGATGAAGTGTCTGTAGGCCCGCCATATCAGCCGAAAAACCGGCAACCGCTGGGCTAAACGAGTTCTTGAGTGGAGACCGCGGATCGGTAAGCGTAGCGTAGGACGCCCTCAGACTAGGTGGAGCGATGATCTTCGCAAGGTAGCTGGCAAGAGCTGGATGAGAGTGGCCAAGGATCAAGGACAAATGTAGGCTGATGATGATGATGAATATATAATGTAATCCATGAGTCCCTAAAACTTTGACAATTCGTCAACCTGTATTATACTATTCTCTTTTTTAACCGACTTCAAAAAAGGAGGAGGTTCTATGTTTCATTGTATATTTTAATATAAATGCTCATCACATAAATGTTGCTGTATCAATATTTATGTCCTCTGTTGCCGAAGTTACTGGCAACGAAACCATCGGCTTTGAGATACTGTGTAATTTTATTTATTGTGACGTGAGTAAGGGTGCTTTACTAGAAAATTAGTAGAATTAGTAAAATTAGGATACACACCTGTACTACGCCTAATGTATAGTCAAATTGATTGACCGATGTATGTTTGATTTATATTTTATCTGTAATTATGATTATTTAGGAATAATAGTACTTAATAGGTCATAATTTTTCCTTAATTTGTTACGAAATGGAAACATATTGGATTGGAACATACAAATCATTCTCTTGTTTATTAAAGGTAGTGTATTGTATTTTGAGAGACCTCGCTGTGTGTGCGACACTTAGGTACTACTCTAATAAATAAATATACTTACTTGTATTAATAAAATATTAATACAAGTATATTTATTCTCACAATATATTTTTTTAGAATTAACATTAATAACAATCTATAATTTATATAAAATTCAAAGTAATGACCGACATAACTATTATATCAACGCACTGCCCAAAGGCCCAAACTGCTGGGTCTAGAGATTCCAAATTTGAACTGTAGGTTCCTTACGACGTCTAGGGGTGCACTAAGAAAGGATTTTTCAAAATTTCCACGGGAAAGCGAGATATACGCAAACGAGTTGATACTTGGAGGTGTTAGAAGCTGGTGCCTGAATTAGCCCATTTAGATACCATGTACAGGTCACAAAAAATGAGGTCTTAACAAATATTGTAACTGCTGATAAGTAAATACGGTGTGTTCAAAGCGTTCAAAAAGATTTGTTTGATTAATAGGAAATAAACTACTAAACTTAGATGAGTTTCGAGACTTTCAGGATATGATGCTGATGATTATGACCGCCTTAGTTCACCGTGCTTGTTTGCCAACCTCTTACATAAAAAAAGACAAAAATTGTCACAGGAAAACGCTCAAAAACACAAAAGATACTTTAGCAAATAGATTAGGAGGAAATTGAATAGCATTACCATACTATCTAGTTGGCATGTTTAATTAGGAAAGTGGGTACTAGAATAGCACTCGCACATCTCGGTCGGGCAGTCGTGACCGCGCCATCGACTCGCTCTAATGAAGTCGTACTTGACTGTCCAACGAGACAGTGCTGTGGAGACAGTTCTTTTTTATGTTGGCTTTTACACTTTCGCGACCGGAGTGAAGTTAGAAGACAGAGGAAAAGTAAAGCAGGACGAAGAGAGAAGTTGAATGAAGTGGAGCGAGACTTACTAGCAAAAAATTTGCTGATTCGCGCAACTTCGTTCGGGGATGTACAACCGGGCAAGTTGAGTTTTACACTTGCAGTAGAATTTTGGCTCTTATGACATAGAACTTAAGGATGGTACAAAGTCCAATATGTAAAGGTCGACATGGTCTTGACTGTACTACTCTTCCAACTACCCTTCTTTCATTGTAGCAAGCAAAATGCATTGGTAAATGAAGTTTTAAAAGCGGTAACTATTTTGCTTCAGGCGGCCCATACAATGACACAATTATTTTAAATTTATTAAATAAGATTTGTCTACCATCAAACTGAAAGAGACGGATCATAAATACTCATGACATAAAGAAATCTCTCTCCATGCTATTCGCCTAATAGTCTGGCACTTGGGTGGCACTTATTATAACTCATTAAGGCGCGCACATTCACAAATTATCGTTTGACTTACCTCTGGAGCACGATTTTTACTTCCATTTAGCTTTGTACCTTAATACCATTTAAATTTTTACTTTAGTTAGACCATGATTCATTATCGACGTAAAAAAGTTTTGTTAAAAATACAAAGAAAAATATCAACCCATAGTCAAAGTCAAATATTTTGATTTTAGGCATTATTATAAGCTCTTTGAAATCGTCACATTTTTTCCTTCCACCAGGGGCCCAATTCTCGCGCAATCGAACTTTTCAATATGGTATTAACTATGTATCTTTGCAAATAAACATTTGAATTTGGTAATTTTTATACGAAGATGTCCTTTCTACTACAAAGTTCAAACGTTTCGTTTATATTGTATTCTTGATTGGTCAGTACCACTCTTTGTGTTCGAGTGATGTGATGTTCGATCGAAATATTTCGATTGTGAAGTTCTGAGAATACGCAAAATGTGTTTCCCTCGAAAAATATTCGAATTTCGTACTTTTTTACGTATGTGAACTTTTCTCGATTGCGTGAGAATTGGGTAGTCTAGCCTAGTCAAATAAAAAAATCTTTAATTAGATTAGGAGTATTATCCTATTTATTTTATTTACTATTTAACCCGTTAACGAACCTTCTATTGTTTTGTTTTCAATACAAAACAGTATAGGTGATAATTGAACAAGTATTGTACACAATCTCGGTACATTTAAATTCTTATTGCTATAAGGTCTTAACCTTAGAACGTGCCTGGGCCTTTAAAACCCCTTAATGGGTTTAATGTACTAAAGGTGTACACTTAGAGCGGTTTCACATTATTTCGGAACGAGACTTTTATCGGACAAACTTGTATCGGATGCAAATTAACGTGTAGTAGGTTTTCAATTACGTTATACCTGCGTCTCTATTCTCGCAATAAAAATCGTTCAATCTCAATAGCTGTCTCACTCTGTTGTTGTATCTCCTGTAGACCAAGGATCAAATACGGCGACCTCAGATTGACAATAAGCAATGAAGCTTATTGACGTCCAGGAAAAGAAACACATCTGTCTTGGAACTCACAACGAATTTAATCAGAAAGAAATTAAATGGATATTTACCGGTGGTCTTCACTCATCAGATTTCATTGATTCATATTTTTGACTTTAGAGTGGGTTTATATTAGAATGTCGAAAGATCCCGATGCCGAAAGATCCCGATGCCGAAGAAATGTAATGAACACAGTAAAGGACATTTTTGTCATTGACTGACTGTCACGTTTTGCAGTTCACACTATGCTGCCAGTCTGAGCAAATGAGAATACCACCTTAGTGCTCCGTCGATCGTTTGTATTTGACAACTCAACTCGCGCCAATGTTATATTGCAATAGACATACAGGTCATTTTGGATTAAACGTAATCCTAAATACTGATTGGATTAAACCCCGCTGACTTGTTTGATATTTAATTTTATTCGGCATCGGTACCTTTCTGGGATTCTTGGGATCTTTAGGCACTCTAAACAGCGTGTTTGTTTCGTAAAAATATCTGAGCAGCGCCATTTTAGTACGGGCGCATGCGGCGGGTTTTGATTTGATGAATAATGCCCTTGCCCTTATATTCAAACCCAGTGGCGGCGGCGAGGTGGCGGTGCAGTGGCGGCGCAGTTGTGGCGTAATGGCGGCGTAGTGGCGGCGCGGTGGCGGTGCTGCGGCGACGCTGTCTCAGCTCAATAGCATAGCTGTGGCGCGAAGTTACTCTAAAGCTTACTTCAGTACATTACAGTACATTGCTGGTACTTTATTCTGCAGATTGCCGAAGTAACAAAACGCTACCGAGTCGTGCCGATTTAGATAGTGAACACCGGCCTTAAAAATAAATATACAATCACCTTTAAGTATTAAGCATTAAGGTTTAATATAAGTGAAAGTGATTTTTCAACGATAATTCACAATTAACAGCACTAACTATGTTGTAAATTGGCACTAAATTACCTTTATCACAAATTGTCGGGTTAAGCTTTGGCTTTTTGTTCTTTTTATATCATAATGTTGGAGTTCTTACTTGGCCATTACAGAGATAAAGATAACGAGTAAGTTCAATTTGAACATTATGGGTTCATTTTACGTTTATAGGTACCTGATTAAGTCCAGTTAAACTATCAGATTTGTAAAAATCATACAAAACTGTCAATTTTGTTAAAGTTTATATTCATCTTTTGATCAGTAACATTATACTAGACATTTTTATTTTTCTTAATTTTAACAGAGCCGATTTTTACTTTAAAATTTCACAAAATATTTAGTTGTATATTGACTTGAAAATAAATAATTAAATAAAAATAAAAATTTAAGGGTTCCATTCACAAACTTTTTTTGAGTTGTAAATATTTTTGAGGTACGGAACCCATCGTGCACGTGTTCGGCTCGCACTTAGCCGTTTATAGGGTTCCGTAGCAAACTACAAGGAACCCTTATTTTTTCGCCATGTCCGTCTGTCCGACTGTCCGTCCGCGGTCTAGCGTCTAGACGCTTGATGCTAGACAGCTGTAATTTGATATGTATACTCATGTTAACAATGCTAACAAAGTGGCAGAACAATATTTTGATAAATATATTTTTTGGGGTGCCTCCAGCCAGCAACGTCGACCCTAGCCAGTGTCTGGATGGGTTTCGTGCATCGGACGTCAAGCCGTCGGTCCCGGCTGTTGTCGATGGATGACAGTCGTTAAGCCAAGTCGGTGGTCTTAGGGTTTGAAAACACCGGCCTCTGCCAGTCCGCATTGGAGCACCGTGGCAGAGTATGCTCTAATCACCTTCGATTGAAGGGAGACCCCTGCCGTGGGATGATTATGGGTTGATTATGATGATGATGATATTGACCACGGAGGTCTAATATCATAATTATGTCTACCATAATATCTTAAACACCGTAACATGAGCCATGAAGCTCAGTGCATTACTGCACTTACAATGTGTGACAGCGCGCAATTATAGTGCATTTAGGAGCGCACGCGCAGGTAATGACTTAATTTTCTTGCACGGATTTTTATACATTGCCTTGCAAAATAAACGGTACGATAGTAAACGTGGGAAGCTTGTTAAAGATGAAAAATATGAAAGTCAATGTAATACTCGAGTTCTTGTAAAAGTCGGGAACCTGCGCGTTTTTTTTATTATTTTAACCCGCCTGATGGTAAGCAGTTACCGTAGCCTATAGACGCTTGCAATACAGGAAGGATCACTCGCGTGTTGCCGACCCTGTAAAAGTGGAGCTCTGGAGACCTTTCTCACCGTAGGAACACAACATGGACGAGACCAATGCTATTTGGCTACGATTTTCTGTAAGGAGGTCCTTTCAGACGGGCTGCTCCGATTTGAGCGGATTATCCGCTGTGCCCTACCTCTCTTACACATAAAAACATACAGCAGGCAAACAAGCAAGAGGGTCATTACACTGTACTCTTCTTCTCAATTTAATTTTAATTGTTGGTGTCGGTTTTCGATTCTGAAATCGTTTACCAACAGTCGATTGATCCATGCACCTTTTATCCAAATAATGTTTTACCCACGAACGTTTCGCCCACAAAACTTTACGCCAGTAAACGTTTAACCAACAAAATGTTTTGACCTGATTCTGTTCCTCTGTCTTGTGCCATCTCTTTCACCTCTATAGATACGACTCCTGCCTTTTCCATCACGTAAACTATGTAAGCTCTTCTCTGCCTTCTCCCTTCCACTTCTACCTTCTATCTTTCCTTCTAAGACTTCGCTCTACCACCTCAAAAAGATTCTAAAAATATACTTTGTAAAAAAAAACGATTTAGCTTTCTCAGCAAATTTCTCATCAACTCATCGTACCGTGACAAATTTTATGCTCGCTAAACAGCGTGTAAGAGCATAGAAAATTAACTTTACAAAGTGCCTATCAATAAGCTAATTCATTTCTTTGAACCCCATTTCTAGTCATATACAATTCTTGCCCATGCTTGTAGACTATTCGCCAATAACATAGAATACAGAAACAGATATAATTACAAAAAATGAGCGATATATTTTTTAATGACAAAAAAGGCCGTTACTGGTTTTCTTTCGCCATTGCTTTTACCAGTGGTCATTTTTCTTTTGTTTTCGAAATGGTAGTAGTTTTTAGATTAGATTAATTATAATTACTTAATCCTTGATTACCTTTTTCATTGGTATCAGTGTCTATACTAGCCCTGTCGAGCTAGCAAATCTCATGAATTGGCTAGCTGTCATTAAAAAAAAGTCACGGCCCGTGGAAATGAGAAAATTAAGAGTAGGTAAGCGATGCCGCAGGCAAAAGCTAGTTTTTAAATATTAAAAATTCATTGCTCTCAGTATTAAATGTGTGTACAATGTGAGTTTACATAACAAATAAACATAGGGTTGACAGTTTTCAATTAAAAAGTAACTTCAAATTTAAATAGGAAAGTATGTACTGTTCTAAAAAGTATGTACCATTCTAAAAATGGTAAGTAACATTAATCATAATCACCAACAGCTCAAATTTGGATTCAATCTCAATCGCTATCTCGCTCAATTCCTATTTGTATAAGTGAGACAGCGATATTGCGATTAACATGAAATTTGCACAATTTTTGTTACGACTCCCTCTGGTGACTTTAAAAAAAACTGTTGAACCGCATGGTGTAAGTTTGCTTCAATGAACGAATTAAATTATGTATTTCAGACTGCATACTTTATATCCCTACAAGTTATTATGTTAATAGAAAACTTATACACTATAATTAGTAAAAAAAACATTAATGGACTACCAGTGTCTGACAATAAAATTGAACTGTCCATTCTTTCCGACATCACATTCAGGAGTGTGTTAATCTAATACGAGCCAATCACACATTCCCACCGATGTGTAGCCAGGATCAACAACGGCGACCTCAGATTGACAATAAGCGATGAAGCTTATTGACGTCCCGGGGGAAGAACACAGCTGTCTTGGAACTCACAACGAATTTAATCAGATAGAAGATAGTCGGAGTAGGAAGTATTGAATAAATGTTAATCTACTATAGTGAGTTGCACATCTTTGTTCAACTGATCTGATGGTCAATTAGGTTAATGATAATTGAACCAAAATGTTCGCATACTGCGTCGTTTCAGAGGAGTATCCTCCCGCGAACGCTGAAGCTGTGGAGATCCCCGTCGAGATCTTTTCTATAGACTATAATAATTATATGCGGTTGTTCAAAAGGGGCATTATAAGATTTTTACAGGGTCGACAACGTGCGAGTGATACTCCCGGTGTTGCAAGCGTCCATAGGATACGGTGACTGCTTACCATCAGGTGGGCCGCAAGCTTGTTTGCCACCTTAGTGGCATAATAAGTGCCAGCCCTATTCTGAGTAATGTAGGGATTAGTTTAAGTGGCGGAGTGCGTACAAACACTCTTTGAACGGCGCCGCCACCAAATTAGTTTAAGTCCTTGTCGTATTGTTTGCCTTCTTATTTGTTTAAATATCTGTCGTTGCTACTGTGCCCTCGCTTGGAATTTTGTCTGTCTGTTTTTTTATTACACAAGAAGTTGCTGCAACTTGCCCTTCGAAGAAGAAGAGAGAGAAAATAATATTTTCGTCGTCATTGTTTATAATGATTGCCCACAAAGCTATAGGTACTTTATTCAGAGTAGAAGGAGACAGAATGTAAGCAAACTGATTTTAAACTTTCGGACGAGTGACTACTCCTGTGCTTGTGTCCTCGTTCTGCTACTTCTCTTTTCCACGACAGCTCCGCATTTAAATACATTTTCAACTGCATAGCATCATCACCTCAGCCACAGCCCCAAACGTTTCTAGTACGACTGAAAGGAAACCTCCAGTGGTTTCTGGCGTCTTATCTTATGACTAGCTGACCCGTGCCCACTTCGTTGGGCATAATGTTAAAAGCCTTTTTATTTTTCGGTTTTTTATATAACCTATGACACTCAGCAATAATGTGGCTTTCTATTGGTGAAAGAATTTTTAAAATCGGTTCAGTAGATCCCGAGATTACCCGTTACAATTTAACAAATACACGAACTTTACCTCTTTATAATATTAGTATAGATGTGGTCTAACCTTAGAGTATAGATAAGGGTCTAGCCTTGTGGGCGAATATCTGACGCTACGCTGTATATGCGTAATTGTAAATATTTGGATTTACAAATCGGGACAAGCCCACCCCACATTGCGAATTGGTCGCTGTCGTGCGTCGACTACGTATTGTCGAAGCACAAACAGCGACGAATTCCACATCACCACGCCGCAGTGTCTCCTGTATAGCCAGGATCAACAACGGCGAATCGCAATAAGCAGAGAGAATGAGAATAGGTAATTATTACATACCAATGACATTTGTATAGACGACCTCCGTGGCGTAATGGTTACCACGCCAGACCGCCACCCAGGAGGTCCCGGGTTCGATCCCCGGTCGGGTCATGATGAAAAACGAACTTTTTCTGATTGGCCTCGGGTCTTGGATGTTTATCTATATATGTATTTGTTATAAAATATAATATCGTTGAGTTAGTATCCCATAACACAAGTTTCGAACTTACTTTGGGGCTAGCTCAATCTGTATGAATTGTCCCTTTAAATTTATTTCCGTGGCGCGCAGGAAGAAGTTGATAACTCGACATACATGTTTTTTTTTTTATTCGTTCAAACGCTTCCTACACCTATTGTTCACCTAGTAAAAAATTGACAACTAGATTTGTTGACTTAATGAAGAAGAATGCCATTTGATAGTATGTGAATAACTCGATGATAAGCGTTTATTTCTTGACAAAACTATTTATCAAGTTATAAATCCTAAAAACTGTTTGACATATCGTTTTATCTGGAATCGAAACGAAGTACGTAATGTGATATGTCCATTTGTTCGATTGAGAATTGTAATTCCTTCCCCACTGCAAATTAATAAAATGAGTTATTCGGTTATACTCTACATTAACAAACGAACGTAATTTGATATCTTTATTTATGTAGTTATAATTTGGCAGTTCTTTTATATAGCTTATAGCTATGTTTAGATGTGCAGTTAAACGAATCTAAATTTAGGTTTTGAATATGAGATGTGAGACTATTCTTTGTTGTCGCTTGTTATTATTTAGGTAGAATAAGTTCTAGTTAGCTATTACCTACGTTAGTCGATCTCACGATATTCCTCAATGTTGCATTAATTTATACCGAATTCTTTTAATGAGTCCAGCACCGCCAAACCTAAATGATAATACAAACAAGCAAATAATATTATTTTTATACTAGCTTTTGCCCTTGGTTTCACTCGAGTAAAAAATACCTCATTATAACTCTCCACTATCTACAAAAAAAAGTCGCGTCAATCTTCGGTCTGGCTTGACTTGAGAGAAGGTACTTATGTAAATAAACGTACAATAATTTAGTATAGAAATAAAGATATTCTCAGTTGCCAACAATATAGAATGTTTTATACTAGTATATGTACATCAATATACGTACGTAGGTAGGTATAAAATAAACTATTGGTACATGTTTCAATCAATTCAAATACTTTTAATTTAAGTCATTTCCTAAGGGAGTTAAACGGCCAAATTGAAATTCAAAATATTTTTATTCAAATAGGCCTAATATAAGCTCTTTCGAATCGTCACAATTTTTTCCTACCACCAGTTCAGACGGCAGATTTTTGCTAAGAAGAAACTGGCAAAAAACTTAGCACTTGCTCTTTTAAAATGGTATTAATAAGATACAAATTACAATGACAGAAAATATAAAATTAACACTAAATATCTGTAATTTCTGATGACGAAAAAAAATTATACAATAATTAAAGATTAATAACACTATAAATGAAGAGAGAAAAAAAAGGTAGAAAGTGTATATACAATAATAATATATGCGCAATATATTAAGTACCTAGCAGTAGGTAGGCTTCTGTTTAGTGTCTATGCTGAGTCTATCATTCCAGCTATATTTATTTATCATTTAGATAATCTTCAATTTTATAATAAGCCTTTCTGCTGGCCGAAGGGTAAACTCCCTTAGCAATTGATTGTAATTAAAGCCTTTGAATTGATTGAAACATGTACCAATAGTTTATACCTAACCTACACATTGCCACGTTCAAAGGTTTGCTCTTCGTTACTTTACATGGTATGTAAAGTATATAAAGTATATAAAAAATCTATACCTACAGTAGGTATATATTTTTTAATAAAGTTTTTTCGTAAAATCGTCACTTTTATTTAGTTTTACCTGTCCTATCCTGTTACAATGTATATCGCTTACAATAAAAGCTTGTCAAAAGTTTAATTTATGATAAATCTTATTATTTTTTAATTTTATTTAGTATGGGTCATATAAGAACAACTCGATAGGTCGTTGGTGAATATATTGATAAGTGGGTGAGCAACTTGATAAGTCATTTTTACGCATATTGATAAGTCGATTATTGTCAAAACTAAGCCGAATTATGAAAAGTACTTAGCGCTATTTGAAAGATCGCATAAAGTTTACCTTAGAACAAATGTAAGTTATAAGTTTAACAAACAAATCGATTTGCCCGAGGAAGTCAAAGTTTAAAATAGCCGCCCTGAAAAATTGACATTTTAGACATATCAACTTCTTGCCGCGCGCCACGGATTTATTTGTATTGTATTTTTGTTGTTATGTATTTTATTAATTATTTTGTTAAAATTGTAAGTTGTTACACATAATTGCTAATTATTGAAATTGTTGTAAGCTATGTTTAAATTAATGGTTTGTACTAGTAATGTTATGTTCAACACAATGTAAAAAATTGTTATGAATAAATAAATAAAAGCAGTGCCTAAGATCGACAATAAGCTGAAGCATTGACGTCCCGGGGCAGAAACAGCTGTGTTGGAACTCACAACGAATTAAATCAGAAAGAAATTAGAGAGAGAAGTAAGTATTGGATTTACAAATAATTTGATCTTTTTATTTCTTCAAATTTACTACTTCAAACACCGCCATAGAGTTGTCACGCTCACTTGTACCACAAAAACTTTTATCTAAAAACAACAATTGAAACGCCGGCGCCCACCGGCGGCCATAATTAAAAAATCTGTGACGTCATTTAATTGACATCAAATATTGGTATAGTCACGGCAATTAGTTGTCGGGGAATGGGCGACGTTGTTCAAAGTCGTGACTTTAAGTTGACCACGACAATTACAGAGTTAATACATTTTTGTACGGCTTGGCATTACTGTTATGGCATAACCACTGTTTACTGTTTTTTCAGTTTCGCCGTATTTAGCGAATACGGCGGCGTGGTGCTGTGTCATAAAATTGACAACCGTGCGAATTAACCGGGCTTCTTTTATAAAAAAAATATTATAAAAATTATTATCATTAACCATAGATTTTTACGAAAAAAAAACCTGTCAGGAATTAGTCGATATTTAAAGTCAAAAAGCTTTGTTTTTCTATAAAATTAACGATTAGGTATCTATAGAAAGAAAAATCGTATATTGAATATATTTTTTTAGTATTTATTACTTACGTCACGAGTCACGATCAGAATATTGTGAAAACATTTGGGGGCGGCCTATATCCCCCTATGTCACCCCTATTAACGTAGTACTATTATTTATTCTGTGCCCCTATGTCCAGCAGTGGGACTTCTTATGGCTGAGATGATGGTGATAATGACGATCAGATGAGAGATACTGCAAAATAATTTGGCCAACTTCAAACTTACTGCTGTCGATTACAATAAACGAGTTTAAATAATGAATTACAAAATCAAATCAAGCAACCCTTTGACCATTGCGAAACTGCCATTAAAATTAATCAAATAATAATTTTAATGAAGTTGTTGAACATTATTGTTATCTTTAATGAGATAGAAACTTTCTCTATTACCTTTTCACGCTTAACAGTTTTATTAACCACTGAATCGATTTAGAGCGTTATTATTTGACAACCTCCGTGGCGTAATGGTTACCACGCCAGACCGCCACCCAGGTCCCGGGTTCGAATGCCGGTCGGGTCATGATGAAAACGAACTTTTTCTGATTGGCCTCGGGTCTTGGATGTTTATCTATATATGTATTTGTTATTAAATATAGTATCGTTGAGTTAGTATCCCATAACACAAGTTTCGAATTTACTTAGGGGCTAGCTCAATCTGTGTGATTTGTCCCTATATATTTATTTTTATTATAATCAGCCAACATTTACCCACTGCTGGGTATATTGGGACAAGCCCACCTCTATATCGTCATACATTTTCACCGTAGTTGTCTCTTGTCCTGCTAGGGGGGGTTATACTGCTACGAAATCCCGATTTTAATTCTGTATAATTTCAATTTAATTCGTTCCCTTGACTTTATACTTTACTAACTAATTTGTTAGATTACAATACGATTTCAATTAGTTTAGTATTTAAGCTAGTAAGGCTGAGTTGCACCATATTAGAAGTCATAGTAAAGGTTTGTGTTAAATTTTACACTAACAGTAACGCTGACTTAAACGGTTACCGCAAAATGTGTTGCACCGGCGAATTCAATAGCTTTGTTAAAGTTAAAAGTGTTGCAAGTCAAATGAGGTGTGATTTACCCCAAATTCGTTGGGGGTAACATTTTTAAATATGGCATCATCATCTAGCGCTGTCCACTAATGTCAATTTTTTGACAGTTCGGTGTGTTTGTTGTATTTCAACGCGTTTGACAGCTTGACGGATAATTTAACACAAACTATGGCACTAACCAACGAAAAGTGAGCGGTTACGGTTAATGCTAAAGTTATGACGTCATTTAACTATTTCTCAACTGGTGCAACTCATTTTTAGCCTAACCGATACTTTAACTGGAGTTTCGTTGTTATTGTTAAAGTAAGATGGTGCAACTCAGCCTAAGTCTCTGAAGAGTACCTAAACGTAATAACCCCCCGCGCTGGCCCTCACAGCGTAGGGGAGCGTCCCCAAGGTGGCGGATAGGGGAATGGTCGGTAGTACAGCCTAGCTACACTAACCGGCTAAGTCCGATGGACTCGCTGACCAACGACGGGTGTGGTCCTCCAGCATTTCGGGGGTTGTGCGGCGGGTTGAAACCTCGCCCACGTAAAACCAATGTTGCTGGTGAAGCGTATCCCGTTAGCGCTTCACTAGCTTGCACAACATCGTCAAGAAAAAAAAGAAAACGTAATAACCTAATACCGATCGCTCAGTTACCTCTCTATTTTGTGGCTCAGTATTGGTTGCAAGAGTAGCCCAGCTGTACAGGATCAACAACGGCGACCCCAGATTGACAATAAGCAATGAGGAGTTAATTTCTGGAGAGGTAGAGCAATTACATGTTATGAAATGGGCTAGCTCGACCGGGGAAGTACCATTCTCACAGAATATCGACGTGAAGCAGCAATGCGTTTCGCTCGGTGAGTGAGAGAACCGGAAGCCCAACTCCTTCCCTATCCTCTTTCCCCCATCTTCTTTCCCTTCTCTTCCTCCTTCCTTTCCTCCAACCTCCTTGGTGGACAACGCATTGGTAGCGCCCCTGGTGTTAATGATGTCCATAGGCGGCGGTGACCGCTTTCCATCAGGTGGCCCGCTTGCTTGTTTGTCTACTGTTTGACAAAAAAATGAAGTTTATTGACGTCAACTACAGCTGTCTTGAAACTCACAACGAATTTAATCAGAAAGACATTAGAGAGAGTTGGAAGTACTTTCTGTGGCTGAGATGGTGATTAGTTCATAATAGTAGCTCGGCTCTACCACTCTTTTAAGAGAGGTAGGACACAGCGGATAATCCGCCCAAATCGGAGCAGCCCGCCGCGCCTGGGGAAGGACCTCCACCTTACAGAAGATCGTAGCCAAATAACATTGTTATATGCCATGTTGTGTTCCTACGGTGAGTAAGGTCTCCAGAGTTCCACGTGGGGTGGTTGGGAGGGTTGGCAACGCGTGAGTGATACCTCCGGGATTGCAAGCGTACATCCTCCATAGGCAACGGTGACGGCTTACCATACGGCCGGCCGTATGCTCGTTTGCCACCTTTGTGGATTTTTTTATATATTTTATTTTAAAGATAAGTTTTAGATGGGATTCGAACCCATGTCCTTTCGATATCCGGGCGACTGCCTTACCACTGTGCTACTGGGAAGGTTAGTAATGGTGGTGTTTCTCATTCTTTTAAACGGCGTGAGTCGCAGTCTAACCCCACTTGAGGCAGTGAATTTTTTCTTTCAAAATAATTTTAAAAATAAGAATGGCTAGTTGCCTAATAACTAAAAAAAACAATCTATAATTCTAGCCTTTAGTCTTAAATAGTAATATCATTATTATGACATTTTAATGATGAAAAAATTATTAACATTTATGACAATATCATTATTATATAATATAATAAAATTAATTTAGTATATTAGATATTTGTTACGTATTGAGGATATAGAGGCCTATTATCATGCAGTTAAATTGTTCTAAAATTGTTGTGGTTTTAAATCTATAGAAGAGTTTAAAAACCACACCAAAACGTGCCGAAATTTAATTGACCAATAAAAATATCTTTACAATTACTTAATACATTTAATGGTCAATGACTCCAATTAACGATTAAACATTACTAGGTTGACTGATTGTTTGAGAGCTATCTGTTTTAATTGTTTACCGATTGTCAGTCGTTAAACCAAATGCCTGTCAAATAGCTTAAAACACTGTTACTTTTAATTACACCCTACAACCTCACTGTCTCAAACTTTACCTCTGTGTGATATTGGTGCTAATTCTGTTTGTACATTAAACTAGATTAAACTAACTTTGACACTAGATCTCACAGCCAGCGTAGGGGAGCGTCCCCAAGGTGGCGGAGGGGAATGGTCGGTCGGTAGTACAGCCTAGCTACATTAACCGGCTAAGTCCGATGGACTCGCTGACAAACGACGGGTGTGGTCCTCCAGCATTTCGGAGGTTGTGCGGCGGGTTGACACCTCGCCCACGTAAAACCTATGTTGCTGGTGAAGCGTATCCCGTTAGCGCTTCACTAGCTATAACGCAATAAATTTGCGCAACATAGTCAAAAAAAAAAAAAAAACTTTGACAGGACTAGAAGCGTTGCTATCCTTGTCACTAATAGTAAACCAGGAAGGACAACAACACCTTTAGAAATGTACAGCAGAATTAGCACTATTAGGAAAAAAATAAAATTACAATAAACTAATAATACATCAAAATTTAACGAAAAAGTAATTGTAAGATATTAGTAAAGATAAACGGGACTTAAACTTGTGACCTTTCAGATAAAGTAGCCATTGCGCATTGCTAGCCACCAGATTACTAAAGAAAAAAAAGGACGGGTTGCATGCACTCGTAGACTGCCAACATAATAAGTGAAAACCTAAAACATCAACGTTGTGTATTTTTGAATATTTTGGAATGGTTATGGAATCTTACGCTTTTTCGTTCAGGCTACGGATCTGACGCGAGTATAACATTTTTTACCCATCTAAAAAAGTGCCAAGCGCCGCTAAAGAAGTTTTTACCTCAAAAATAAATAAGATTGATATGAAACTTATGCCTCTTTTCACTAACAGTTCTTATTTAAACTCCTATCAGCTTTCTCTATTTCCAAATCCTTGTTTTTGGCTGTTAAGAGACTTAAATTTAGGAATTGTTAGTTAACAGAGGCATTATTCTTTTTTCTCAAACAGTGGTCCGTGCTAAAATGCGTTATTTGACTGAAAAAAATAACACCTTTTAAAAGTAACAAAAGCATCACCTGTCTTCACACAAAGACGGCTAATTTAAGTCATATTGCGTCGCCATACATCACTGCCCTTTGAAGAGGACCACCTTGAAGGGACACCAAAGACACCAAAACATTGTATTGTGGTTGCCACAATTGAATTTCAATGACACTTAAATTTGCTATAAATTTTAATCGGCCGTAACTTAAGTATTTATTGCAAGAATTGTAGTGATAGAAATTGGCTAGCTCTACCGTCGACCCTGGAAATACCCTCTCACAGAATATTGGCGTAAATACATTCTACACAATAATTCTTACAGCGCCACCTGGGGCCGTACCGCGACCTTATAACTATTCTTAAATCGATTGTGTAAACGAGACGTCGCCATACATCATGTATTGCGCTGTCTCCTTTACTTAGACGTTCATCTTTTGTTTTTTTAAGCTGTCATGAGTCATGGTACGGCCCCTGGTCCCAAAGTATGCTGGGGTCCTTGTATTATGGGTACCAGAAAACGGATATAATTAGCCAATGAAATAAATAAGCAAGTAGACCATGATTCAAGTTTTCTAATATTGCGGTTTTACGCGAATTATCATTTATCTATATTATTCATTGTACTTGCTCTCTAATTACATAGTTTCATAACGAATGCTTACATTATTAGTATGAAAATCCTTGTTATTAGTTCTCTACCCTGGTGACCTATTTCATTGGCTCTATGTTATAAAAAACACAATGGCACTCCATCTTTTAATTTCCTAACAAAACAGTGAATTATTTCTTTTCAATGGTTTTCGAATGGGGCTTCAATGGTCATTTTGGGCGTGAAATACGAGGACCCTGTTCTATTAGGAGCGTGGAGAAGGCGCCATGTGTTCCCTGTAATGTCACGGTTGGGTTTAACTACGACTTCACAGTATATGAGATATATTGAGATAAAACACTATTGTTTTAGAAAACTACCGAAACTTTGCGGCCAATTTTAATTTTGAATTTAATTAATTTATTCTACACAAATCACACACACCTGGTTTCAAAGTAAGCTTAACACAGATCTCTTTCATTATTCCTATTGATAAGAGAGTTACATAAGAAATGAATTTCTAAATATATTTTTTAAGATTACCTAATGTACTTCAGTTTGCAGTGAGCTAGTAGAATAATTTTATTCGTCATCATCATTTTGAATTTAAACATGTTTTCATCATTCCTTATCACTTCTTTAACAAAAACAATTCAATCCAATATTGAATACTTACACATTAAAACTAAACTACACATATTATTTTAAACATAAATTATAATGAACTTTTTTTGTTTTGTTTAAAGTCAGGAAAATGCATTACTGCATGTCCCGCCACTTGGGGAAGCGACTGGGGTCTGTCGGGCTCGCCTCTCTAGCCAATGAGGGATACCGACTAAAAACCTGACTGTCTGCCACCTACCCCGCCTCCACGTGGCGGGGTCGCGGGCAAATTATAATGAACCTAAAACTAAAAAAAAAACCTTAAAAATATAATAAAATAACTAAAATATATTATTAAAAGGAGTCCCTTTACGAAGTTCCGAAGATACTGGCAGCGTCCCCCCTTTGAATAGCTAAACTAATTCTTTGTCCGAGGTAGCTGCCAGCTCTTCGGTCTCCTGTGATGGCGACTAACCTTTTTGCTAATTCCTTAAAAAGTCTAATAGCGCTAGGACTCCACGGACCAAGGGTCTCGACACCGAATGGGACAAAATCATTACTTTACATTTGTCCATCAGTTTATGTTCTACTGAGGGTTTTTGTAGATTCGTCACAAAGTAAATTCGTCACAGAGTAAACATCTATGAAAAATTGTGACGAATTTTTAATTTTAACATGGAGTCTACTCTGATGGATTTACTTTGTGACGAATGTACAACAACCCCTTGAAGCATCTGAAAACTATAAGTTTACTACATACGGCGGCATATCCCAAAACGATACTACTAGACTGTCCGGTGAACAAAACGCAACAATAGACGAATTAGTTTCTAATGAATTATGGCCCACGCCCACTAAAAATTTTGTAAATTTTAAAAACTATTGCATCAATGGTTTTGTACTTAAATACCATTTTTAGGTCACGTGTTAGCAAAAAAACGTTTGCACAAAAAAGGTATGCATCCACCCTGGAGGTATTTCATTATTAATTGTTTTCATTTTATAGCTAATTTTGTTTTGAAATAATGTAAAGTAGATAGATAGATAAAAACCTTTTTTTCATCTATGGACACACAATACATATTAACGACCGAGCCTTTCTCTTGAATAATAATTCCGCTCGATCGGCATTGGATTGTTACGTCAGGTACATTTTACAGACTAGACTACCACTAACTACTAAATCAATTGTACGCTAACCAAATATGTACTTACTTAGTAAAGTATAAAATTTCTATAGTTAGAAAAGAATGGGCAGCAGCGTTATCTTCTTTCTTACAACTACACAGGTACACAGCCAACCTAACTGCGCTCGCCAACCCGCCTGCCAAGCGTGGCTAGTACTGGCAATCCCCCCCCCCCCCCCCGTGCAGTGCAAGGGTACCAATTAGCATTTACCAATAGTTTTTTATAATTTTTTTTTTTTTTTTAAATTAAATTTACGATTTGATTCAAGAGTAACAGCCCGTCCACACGGCGCGTCGTTTTACATACTAATAATCATAGTGTTCACACGGCGCGCTGCGTCTACGCACGCAGCGCGCACACGACGGAACTGCAACCCCCGAGACGAAGCGGGAGCGCTCATTTGCTTCGTAGTAATGGGCCCCGGAGACGGTCAAGCCACTTGAGTCAAGTTTACGTAGAAATGTGATTACAAGTTATTTTTTTAATCGTTAAATGTGAAAAAAAAACATGTTATAATAAACGTTCAAAATAAAACTGATAAACTTATAATATATTGATATTTTTATTGAGTGTTTACTTTTGTAAGCGTTTTTCGTACGTTTCGTTATAACTACTTAATTCAATGAACACTTAATAAAATATTAAAATTACTTATATAAAGACCCATAAAATTGTATTCTTGTAAATGTAAGTAAAATATACACAATATTAGAAACATAATTATGTTAACCATGAGCTTTAATATATTATGTATGCAATCAAAAACAAACATACTAATAGCTTCGAAATTTGAATTTTGACAATCACCGAAAGTCATCGATTTTTATCCCTTTCACTTTACGTAAACAGCAAAATAATTTACCGCCATTTTCATCGTTTTTAAGTAAGGCTAAGCCCACACCACGAATTCTAATCGATCAAAAGATTATCAGTTATATTTTTAACGTTTAATATAACATGTTATTTTTTTTATTTATTTTTTATTTTTTGGTAATTTTTTTTTTTTTTATTATTTTTTTTTTTTACTTTTAATCACATCTCTACATAGACTTGACTCAAGTGCGTCACCGCAGCGTTATGGGTTAAGACCCATAACGCTGCGGTGACGCAGCGCCCTTGTGGCCGGCTATGCGTCAAAATATTTGCGTTGCGTCGACGCAACGCTGACGCAACGCGCCGTGTGGACGGGCTGTAAGGTTGCTCGACCCTACCTTTATAAAGACTACGCAAAGACTTTTTTACCTTCCCATAATTCCGTCCTAACAAGCTTGATCCCTTCATAATGATCTTTAGAAACAAGAGCATCTTTATTGCAAATATTTTATTTTGTTATATCTTTAACTAGTGAACTCGCGCAACTTTGTGTGGGGAATTTTGAAAAATCCTTTCTTATAGGTACTACCTTTCTGATGCCTACGTCATATAAAAAAAACTTGTAGCCAAATAGTATTGCTCTCGGCCATGTTGTGTTCCTACGGTGAGTAAGGTCTCCAGAGCTCCACTTGGTGGGGGGTGGAGGGGGGGGGGGGGGGGGGGGGTTAGGATGGTTGGCAACGCGTGGAGCGTCTATCTTTAGGCTACGGTGATGCTTACACTCAGGCCGGCCTCCTACACTGATTAAAACATTGGTTTGAGTTGATTAAAATCTATGAATTGTCAATTAAAAAAAAGTCTTATCAATACTTATCGATATCGACATATTAACGTCACGTTTCCATGTCGCATAGAAAAAAAGCTACAAAAAATATTTGATACAAATTATTACAACAGTTTATCCAATGTTAGACAACAAAAAATATAAGGAAAAGCTAATGAGATTAGGATATCATTAATGTCGTTACAAATATGCCATATTAATCATTTCGAACCCACTACAAAGTATCAGTATCGCATTCCTGCATACCACCGAACACCTGCGGTCGATTAACAGAAATGTCAAAATAGAATTTTGAACCAAAAATATTTTTACCGAATAACCCACCGAACATAAGGTAACCTCACATATTTTAACAATTACAAAAAAAAATATAATGAGACGAGATAAAGTTGAATTTCGCGTAAGATTTTGTTATGAAACGGTAAACGTATGTTTGTGTTTAAAAATTCAACTTAATTACTAGTGAAGTACCCTTCTGGCTTCTATGACATCGATAATTGGACGTTGTTATACGAGAAAGAACCACTAAGTAAATAAAACTATTATAACAAGTCTGCCTCTCAGGCATTGTCCTAATAGGACGCGAATCCGCGATCGTCGCGCGAGTAAGCGATGCGACCATCGCGTGTTCATATGCGTGCGCCTAAGCATCGCGCGATTGTTAGGACACCTATTCGAGTTCAATATGTTTAATCGCGAGTTCGTACGAGTAAAATTCGCGCGAACCAACGATGATCGCGCATTCGCGTCCTATTAGGACAATACCTCACTTTACCATTGCGGTGTCTGAAAATGTTCATGTGTAATTTTGTGTTGTAAATATGTATTTGCAATGAATAAATAAATCATTGACTACTAGTAAACACTCGTGGTTATAACAGCGTAATCCCGTTGCCATTTCTGGATTCATTATTATTGGAATAAAATTATTATGTTAATTTAAGTTATAAATTTTCAGAATACCAAACCAGCTAATCTTTAAGCTATTTGTCCACAGTCACCGGGTCGTCACCGAGAACGAGATAACGGCGGACGGCGCCGATTTAGCGATTTTACTATGGCCGTGTGTCCACTGCAAACCCATCACCCGAGCGCCGCCGTCATCCCGTACGCCGATTTATTGAATGTTTACTTTTATTTATCGTAATTGTAACTTATGTCATTACCATTTTAAAAGAGCAAGTGCTAAGTTTCTTGCCGGTTCTTCTTAGCACAAATCTGCCGTCTGAACTGGTGGTAGGGAAAAAAAAGTGACGATTCGAAAGTGCTTGTAATATGCCTATTTGAATAAAAATATTTTGATTTTTTGATTTTGATTTTATCGCTTAGTTTGGCGCTTCCGCTATAACTCGGTCCGTAATTATGACGGGCCGAAGTGGCGGCCATACAAAACACTTGGCCGTTTGTCCACCGCCACGTGACGGCGATCGTTGTCCACCGCGACTATCTCCCCGTCACGTCAACTTCATCTCGGCCAGAAATAATCTCGTTCTCGGTGACGTCCCGGTGACGGTGGCGCTGAACAAACGGCCTTAGGCTGTTTTTCGTGTAACTGAGTAAGAAATATTACATGAACTATTGTTATTAATTTCAAGTTAAAACTGAAAGTATGCAAATAGTGTTTAAGTATGCGTTATAATTAAAATTGCCAGTCAGTAGTGCGTTGTAACACCTTCTTGCATCATAAGGAAGATTCTTATTGCAAATTATATATCTAAAAATAAAATTGTAAAATTAATTTATGTATAGACTTGTAATTGCCATTTAAATGTTCTTGTATAATGTTAATTAGTTAAGATTGAATTAGAATTTAAATTACAAATTAGTTATTTATGTTTAGATTTGAGTTTAAATGTTATGGTAATACTTAATTATTATATAATTACTGGTTAAACTATGAAATTTTAAAATTTATTTTAATTTTGCTAGGTTTGGAAGGAGTTTTTTGCTCAAGTATCGCCAGTTAGAAGGATTTACCAGAAAGTCATAGATGTTCAGTAAAAATTACAACACCTAACGTGACAATGAACAAATTATTCAGCAATATAAAATTAGAACATATAAAAAATTATTAACAAATTCCAATAGGCAAAACTATTAGTGAGAATATTTCGCTATTCGCAATTGCCTTCATGTGACTTTCCCAAGTCGCGAGACATGTTTTTTTTTTACTTTTGGTGCACTTTCGTTTAACACCATCCAAGTTAAGGTACGTTCTCATCTTACGGTAACGGGTATACCACATAGGATATCTGTTCCACTAAAGAAATGCCGCCAGTAATGGTATAATTATGGTAATCACGGAATTATTATCTATCCCATAAGTGTTTTGACTCGATAAAGTATTAAACAGTAGCATCCAACAAGTATTTGAATATACAAAAATGTCTCTATTAGAATATTATGGGCATTTTGTTCGAACGCTCAATTTCGAATAGCTTTTAAATCTATTGAAATTATACTGATTGTAGCAAACCGAACTCTTTTTTTTAAAATCTTTACATTTATATATTTTTCTCTGTATCTATACTACTACTTTATGTATATTATATATATATATATATCATATTATATCTATACTAATATATAAAGCTGAAGAGTTTGTTTGTTTGAACGCTCTAATCTCAGGAACTACTGGTTCGAATTGAAAAAAATGTTTTTGTGTTGGATAGTCCATTTGTCGAGGAAGGTTTTAAGCTATATAACATTACGCTGCGAGGCTGCGACTCTCCGACCAATGGGATCGAAGCATCAGTGAAAAATGTTGCAAAAGCGGGGAAAATTATTCATATCGAGTGTTTTGCGACAACCAAGCGAATGAAGTCGCGGGTACATCTAGTGTTTTTAGAGTTAAACATTTTGGATGTCACTCATTAATTTTTATTTCTTTCACCTTCTCATAAAATTAATTAATATGGATAGAATTCTTCTATTAATTTGTTTTCTTCTAAATTCTTATCAGCCCCAACACTGGTCAATATAGTATACATCATATATAGCATCTGGAAAGAAGAAAAAGCAGAAAGGGATAGTTGGTGGAGAGTAGAAGCGAGAGATATTAAATAAAAGAACTATTTAAGGGAGGCTCGCATACAACAAACGTGATTTATATGTGGATTTTTATCTTATTTTTCGATGCATTTAGGTGTCAAAAGTGGATGAAACGCCAATCGCTGCGATTAAAAATGATAATTTTTGATATTATATTGCCGCAATCGTGAATTTCTGCACTCCCAATGGTTGACTGGTAGAGAATGCAATTAGCAATAAGTCCGCCTATTGTATCAGTACTTTGTGTATTGTGCTCAATAAAGTATAAATAATTATATAACATTTTATTATTATAATTTTATATCAATGATTTTTTCGTGAGTTTGTCTGTCTGTGATTAAAAACTTTAAGAAAACTGCGTTCTGATTCTTACTTCCTGATATCCTTCCTTTCTTTTTCATTACTGGTGGTGGGCAACGCATCCAAGACTATATAGTCAAAGTTCTCGATGAACAGCGGTGACTGCATACCAACATGTGACTTACCTCTCTCATTAAAAAAAATGTCTTCTGCCGCAAGATCCTATGTCTTCCGTGCCACCCGTCTTTATTTAATTTATGTAATCGATATATCCGTCCCTCTCTAATGACTGAAGCAGACCATAGACAATTTGTTACATCTGTAACGAGTCTCATGTTACGCTTGCCATAAATCATAACCGGTTTTTTTTTGCCGCCAAAAAAACTTTACAAACACAACTGCTAATTGACATTTTCGTAGTTATTAATATAATTAGGACATTCTTAATGATTGACATGAATTTTTTCCCATAGATAAGTGTATTTTTAATAGTGAATAATTATATGTTTCAACACTTCAAGTTGTTTGAAGTCCTTTTAATACTTCCTACTGCGTTTAATTTAATTTGTTGTAAGTTCAATCCAAGTCAACTGCAGTCTGATAAACTGTGCAGTTTTTGACCGTTTTTAGGGTTCCGTAGTAGTACAAGGAACCCATAAAGTTTCGCCATGTCTGTCTGTCCGTCCGTCCGCGGTCTAGCGCCTAGACGCATTAAGCTAGAAAGCTAGAATTTGATATGTATATACATATTAACAATGGTAACAAAGTGCAGGAATAAAATTTTTGAAAAATATTTTTTTGTGGTGCCTACATGTAAAGTGAAAATGTTTTTTTTCGCGTTTCATGTATCTTGTGTAATATCGTTAGATAGGTCTATTCAAAACATTGAGGGTGTTGAAAGATCATTTTTCGATACAATGATCCGTTTCGAAATTATTTACATTTACCTTAACCTTCAATGAAAACTATAACGGTTAAGTAGGCTCTACTAGTTACCGAGTAATAGCCGACGAACTTATAAAATAAAATTTCTTAGATGAAAACTTACAAATGTAATGGAATTTGATATTGGACTCAACTGAAGGCAAGCAAAGCACAGCAAATACGGAATCCTACATTGTGCGTGGTCCGACACGTAGACTTGCCTGGTTTTTTATATCATTGATAGACAAACAAACTTAGATGACTTAAAATTTATAAATCATATTCATATTCATATTCATTTATTTATTGCTTCATGTGGTAAATACAATTTGGTCTTACATCTAAAAGTAGCTCCTTGACATGAGCCCTGCAAGGGCATTGCAACATTAATAATTAACTTATATACTATTCAACAAAGTTAACTTAATTACTATCACTACCTATATGCTGCGAGTATTATAATATCTGTGTTATTTATTACTAACTAAGTATATGCTATTACAAATTATATATAGGTTTCTTTCTACATTATATTATTTCACATTGCACTTTCCTTTTATAATTTATTTTACATAAGTAGGTATATTTAAGTTTGTGCTAGTGGCTAAAATATTCATCCAAAGTATAAAAACATTTTTGGATTAAAAATTCTTTTAATCTTTTATTAAGTGCGTAAGTAAATTTGGACAATTTTGTTTTTAAGTGATCTATGTGAGTTTTCCAGTTAATATTTGTGTCGATATTAAGGCCTAGTAGATTGAATGTGTTTACTGTATCTATTTTTATGTTTTGGTATTTTATATTTATTTGTACGGGTTCTTTATTGTAAATTGCATAATTTTTGTTTTTTTATAATTAATTTCCAAGTTATGTTCTTGTAGCCAAAACGAGACGCTTTCTAATGAGTTTTTTTAGCAATCACTAGCTGTTACCCCCTTAAAATTAGCCTATGTTGGGCTCTGTACTCCTAACAATGTGTATACAAATTTTCATAATGATCGGCTGCTTAGTCGAGCCGTGAAGGAATAAAAAACAAACAAACTCACGTTCTCATTTATAATATTAGTATGATAATATAACCCTGCGCTACTGAAGCAACTCTTGTTAGCAAAGCATGCGTTTCACGTGGCATCTATAACTACTGCTGAAATTTGAAGTTTGTTTAAAATCGTGTAGCCGACATGATTCCTAATATCAATTTTATGCGCTATCTCGCTCATACAAAATAAAACAAGCGAAGCAGCGGTTCAGATTGAGGCTAGACTGTTTCCTTATACATTACACGCTAGACTGTCAATGTTATTATTAAGGGAATAGACATCGTAAAGTGGGTTCGGGCAGTGTTGTGTTCCTACGGCGAGTGGTCTCCAGAGCTCCACTTTTTACAGGGGCGGCAACGCGGTATACCCCCGGTATTGCAAGTGTCCATAGGCCACGGTATCTGCTCACCATCAGGCGAGCCGTATGCTTGTTTGCCACATTGTTGGTATAAAATGACAAATGCCTAGTAGGCCGCATGCGGCCCACAGATTAGACATGCCTGCTCTACACAAATTATTTTTATTTTTGTCTTGTATTCCACGAGCAAGTCACATCTTCTCTGGCCAGTGCGCCCACGCACCCCGCCTTCGGCATCACAGTAGCTAAGTAGTAACAATGATTTATGCGTAACTATTATATTTTTAGAGTTCTTTTTAAATACGTATAAATAATACATTGACGTTTTTATGTTTTTAACAATCTCTAATTGTTGAGTAAATATTTTTATTTGATATAAGTAAATTATTTTGAATCATAATTTCATGGTAGAGTTGAGATTATGTCAAACATTTGGGATTTATGAATGAAAAACAGACTAATTATTAACTAATATAAAACATGTTTTCTCACTGTCATTCTTGAGGAGAATTAATTGAAGTGCGAAAGTGACAAAACAAGTGGTTTCTCCTTTGTCTTAAAAGGGTAACACAATAAAATTACAAATGCAAATGTCTGGATGTTTGTGACTCTTTCACGAAAAAATACCGATACGAATTTGCTTGGTATGACACATGTAGTTTATGACCTAGGATGCACATAGGATAGTTTTAACCTGAATACTCTGTGAAATAGAGTACAATTGAAAAAAATACTGATAAAACAACGTAATCAGATTCCTTCTATTGAAGTTCGTTAATTAATTTGATTATTTTGACGACCTCCGTGGCGTAATGGTTACCACGCCAGACCGCCACCCAGGAGGTCCCGGGTTCGATCCCCGGTCGGGTCATGATGAAAAACGAACTTTTTCTGATCGGCCTCGGGTCTTGGATGTTTATCTATATATTATTATGTATTTGTTATAAAATATAATATCGTTGAGTTATTATCCCATTAAAAAAAAAATTAAAAAAAGTAATGAGAAAATAGCTGAAATAGAGGTGAAGGAGCTGGCACAAAAGAAAAAATGGAATCCGCTACATCGACAAGAGCGAGAGAGACGCAAAGTTAGAAATTATATGAAAAACAACTGCAATCACAAATAAATTACAGAGCTGTTAAAATCGGAGGTGGTATTTTGGCGCCTACTTCGATAGCGTCCACTTGGGGTCGTGATTAAAAAATGAATTTCTGTGTGTTTCAACATTTGATTCATAGCATTGATAGTGTAATGTAAAGCAAACATTGGATAAAATGCATAGTGCTTGCAGTTTATATTCAGGGACTTTTAAATGTGAATTATCGTGTTGACTCCAAAATCCGCTTTACCTGGAGAAATTTTGCTATTATCTTTCTTCGGGGCATCTTGACTCAGAGACTGTATACTGAGTCAAGATAGCATGACTACGCTTTGAATTTACGTACACAAGTATTACTTGAAGATGGTATGTACAATGGAATCTTCGTCTGAGTGCTTAAGTACGAGTTTTTTTGTTCACATTCGATCATGTCGACGGAAACAAACCGACCAAATAGAGAAGAACTGACATGTTCGAATTTATAAGACGCGTGCTACATATCACAATTATGCGGCTTACTTGCTTACGTTTCGAATTGAGTAACCCGGCTAATTTGGATATGTAACACGCGTCTGATAAATTCACAATATGAAACAGTTTTACATTTTGGTCGGCTTGTAAACGTTAACACGTTCGAATGTGACTAAAAAACTCGTACTAAGTACTCTGAAGTCCGATAGCCACGTTTGGCAACGGGAAAATCTATTGAAAAAACCGGAGGCGGCATTCAAGGCCGCGGTTCCAAAACCCACTAAATAGCTTGACTACCTTAGTAACCATTAGTGAGCAATAAACCGACAAGAGCACCACTCTTTTTAGAGGAAGAGTTCAAAAGAGTCAATACTTGCGCTGATCGAGAATCATATTAAGAAAAATTTGGCCCTCAGTTCTCAGTCCTAATAGTTTTGCAACAAAAACTCCAATTAGCAACATTTTGAAACTAATGGCTATTAAATAAAGCACACGTGTTAAAGGAATTTGTTTTGCCATACAAATGATGTGGAATGCAACCAGAGGTCTAAATATGAAACGAAACGGAAATAAGAATATTTCGGGAATGTTACATTATGATTTAGTGGAACATTTTACAGAGAGAAAAAAGTTTAAATTATTCTCTTTCTGTGAAAGGTTATAAAAAAATGTTTATCGTTCTTATAAATAATTAGCCCCGTCTCAGCTTATAGCCTATGTTATCCGGGGTAATGTACCTATCAGCAGTAGTTTTTGAGTTTATTCGTTACAAACAGACATATAAAAATTCAAATGTCTACTATTTATACGAGTAATATTAGTATAGATTATAATTTCTTAGCGAAACCCGCAACCCTAGCCTTTACTAGTGTATCCCGTGGGAATTTCGGATAATCCTTTCTTATCTGTAGCTGTCTATGTATACTGTGTCCTGTTGTGTATTGAAAATTAAGCATATATTCTATTAAAAAAATAATATTCATGTAGATGGACAAAAAAGGCCGTAACCGGGTTTCTTTCGACATTTCTTTTACGAAATGGAAGTAGTTTATAGAGATGTGTCTAAGCCGAACAGCCTAAGCCTAACAGCCTAAGCCTAACAGCCTAAGCCTAACAGCCTAAGCCTAACAGCCTACGCCTAACAGCCTAAGCCTAAGCCTACAGAATATTTTTTTTTTTACTTTGACTATTTATCTTATCGGATGCCTACGCCATACAAAGAACACCCACCAAGCTTCAGGTCTCTACGATCAGCAGCTTAGGCATCAGCAAAAAGAAATCAACGCACACGTTGATCAGTCATTTAGGACCTTTAGGACAAAGCTTTTTATCATTATAGATGTTATGAGTATTTTTTTATAAAACGTTTGGTTCGAACTGTTTCCGATACATGAAAGTCGTTAAGTCAAGAGAGGAATCTACGCGGAAAATAACTATCCTAAAACCTGTCTTGATAAGTAACAACCAACAGGTTAAAGGAACCAGCCCATTACACATTCACACCGCTGCTGTATCTCCTGTAAACAGGATCAACAACGGCGACCTCAGAGTGACAATAAGCCATGAAGCTTATTGACGTCCCATAAGAGAAACTACAGCTGTCTTGGAACCCAACAACGAATTTAATCAGAAAGAAATAAGATGCCAAAACGCTATCAGAAAATAAGATGCTATGAAACCGACCATTAGTTTCTAAAACTCCTACTCTACAAAAAAATCCCTATCATATTACAGCTATAAATAATAACGAAAATATAAATACATCAACTGAAATCAATGAGGCGGTCATAATTAATAGTGTTGTCCAATATCTTCCTCATTTCTGAGACCAAACATCAAATCCCTAACACAAACTCCTGAAACATTATAATCACTGAATAACAAACCTTATGACACAGCTATAAAAACCATTGAAACAGCAACCAAAACGTGGCAAGCACCACTATTTTTCTTCGCACCCTATAATTAACTTCCCTATAGCATACTAAATACCTATTTAGTTGTATCCCCAAATGAGACGAAAATATATTATTTATGTGTGCGCGAAAGAGATAGAGGTATAGGGTAGAGGTAATAGATATCGCCCCAGTCGACTGGTTATGATTTTTAGGGTGCAAAACGTATGGGTATCTTCCCCTTGGCTTGTGGTTATTTTAGGGATAAAGTGTGAAGGAACAATGTTTATTTTTAAATGTTGTATATTTTAATATGAAATTTGATATAACAATGGAATAAGTACCGCTTATTATAACTGCAGATTTTTTTAAACTAAACAGAGTGATCTATATTTCGACATTTTCGACCTATTCCTTAACCTATGTCTTGGTCAGTCGAAAATGACCGAGTTCACTCAACTACACTCACTAATATACTCCTAATATAATAAGTATGAAGTCGAAACTTTTCTATTATTATTATAATTTGTATTTTGTGGACTAAATGTTTAATAAAGTTTTAAATAAATAAATAAATAAATTGATAAAATTTTCATTTTTATTTTCATTTTCTCATTTTACCCAATTGTTGAGTGGTTGTATTTTTATTAATAACTTTGCTTGTCATCATCATCTCAGCCACAAGAAGTCCACTGCTGGACATAGGCCACCACCAAACCTTTAGAATGACCGGTTGGCAGCGGGGTCTTTTTTTTCTTTTTCTAGCGCATAGCGGCTTTCTTAGGTCGCCAGACCACCTTGCTCTATCTAAAAGTAATTCTGAATAAGGCAACTTATTGTCTGTTTAATTGTTTATCAATCATCGTTTGGTTTCAATTAAAGCCTATCTATCAGAATTCAAAATACTAAAATTGTATTAGCTGAATATTAAATTTACGAAGTAAACCTAAAAATGGCATTAATAAATAATCGCCTCAAAGTGTCACACTAAATCAACGAGCACTAATTTGAAACGGATCCGCCACTGGTACCAACTCGAACGCTGCCCTCAGCGCTAAGCCCACAAAGGGGCCTCGAGATCGCTCAAAAGGATTTAACAAGCGGTATTCACGACTGCTCATTATATTTTTATACTTTATACCTCGGTGGCGGGCATAAACTGCGCGATCAAAACGCGCGAACCCCTACAAAAGGTAATTATGTTTTGATTCCTACAAAAAAAAAATCGAGTATCACAAAGGAGACTAACGAGATAAGAGCGTGCTAAATCGCTCTCCCCTTGCCCCCGCTCGGATCAATTCGGGACAGAACGGTCGATTGGCTGAGCGGGACGGCCTGCACGAGGCGGCGCCGCCACGAGGCACGCCTCCAAGCCGGCGAGGCTCTCCTACGAGCGGCGGCCGGCAGTCCACCTCCAACCGCGCTCGCATGCGTACACGATCCCCCGATCGCGACACCATAGTGTGAACTGTGCTAAATGGAACTGACCAGCGATCAATGTTAAAGAAACCAAGTTTTGAGGACACAGAAGTGAACATGGCGATACAGAGTGTTTCCAGATACCCTAGCAGCCCAGCTGAAGCCACTGAACCACCGAAGACTTCAAGAATAAGCTTCAGTGTTGCATCGATCCTTGCGGATACCAAAGCTAATCAGGTTGATGAGACGGCGGAGATGATCAGACATCATAGGACGATACCGGAATCGCCTTTGAGGCAGTCGCCTTCAGCTCAGCCTGAGTTGCCCGGCGGGAAATCATTGTCACCAAGGCCGTCGTCTCAAACGCCACCGCTGAATCTCAATGTATCAGCGGCTGTGACATCATCTGATGAAGAATATGAAGATTCAGTTAACCAAGAAGATTCAATAGTAGATGTAGAAGATTTGCAGAATGGAATGCAGAGTGAAGATGAGGACAGATCACCGGGGAATGATAAGGGAAGATTAGTAAGGCCGACACCGTTCAGCGCTCTAGCAGCGGCGGCGGTGGCTTACCACGGGCTGGGTTGGCCAGGACCACCTTCTGTCGTGCCTTCGTTCGGACCATTATTCCAATCACATTTTCCCGTGGGACATTTAACAGGTTAGTCTATTCATTCATCTTATTAGAATTTTTATCATTTCTATCTATGTCTTTGCATCTCTTATGTTTTTCTGTTGCTTTTACCGTTTGAATAGTTTAATTAGATGCACTTATTAGTTCATTGTCGGCAGTGCACATTGTTTTAGTTGCTTATTCTATATAATTAATTAATATTTATTCGTTCTAATGAATTTCCTTTCATGTATTATTAAAGGAAACTTTTGTTTTTCTTAGTATAAATGGTAACGTTTCTCATATTAACACTTTATAAGTAGTTAGCGTTTAATTGCACAAAAATTAATTATTAACAATTTTAAAATTACGCATTTTTATTTAATTGTGCTCATTTTTTTTTAATTACATTCTGATTGATTTATTTATACCAATTTTTATAATTGCACCAGCGAAACAAAACTGGTTTAATTATTTTACAATTGAGTAATTACGGACATCAAACTGTAGTTTACACCTAAGTGCTATCAATCTAGCTAGATAGGCTTCTTTAGATAGATAAATAGAAATATTATTCTTCTAGAATTTGTAGCGATGTTAAATATATATTGATTACATAAATGAATAACTATTTTCAATACTTCCTACTCCGATTATCTTCTTTCTGATTAAATACGTTGTGAGTTCCAAGACAGCTGTAGTTTCTCCCCCGGGACTTCAATAAGCTTCATCGCTTATTGTCAATCTGAGGTCGCCGTTACTGACCCTGGCTACACAGGAGACACTTCGGTGGGACTGTCTGGTGGGCTTGTGCATTAAAATATGAATAACCATGGCTTATAAGGCGAGGCTACTGGAAGCGGCGCGGGCTCCGTCGAAAATTTGCAAAAATATTGTCAATTTGATACGTGGTGGGGTCCCCACCACGTACCATCTACCATACCATCAAACCTACCAGGCCTCCGAGGGTAAAATAATTTATTGTAATTATACTGTAAAATGCAAATCCCTTTGGAAATTAATGAGATGCCTTCAAACTTTTCAGTTTTCATTAGTATAACTTTAGAACGTCGATTTATTATTAGGAATTAAAAAAAATACGCATTAAGCATATTTTATGGCCATCATCTTAATTAATAGGTAATCATTATAATTACTGATTGAAATACGTACATAAAAGTAATTAAATAGGATATTAATTAATAAATTATTATATCATTGACCTACTAATTAAAAGTAAGAACAGAACTATTGATTGAAGAATAAAATAATGAGTTCTTTTGTCGGAAACGTTTAGTTGCACATAATCATAATCATACTTAATATTATAAATGAGAAAGTGAGTTTGTTTGTTTGTTATTCCTTCACGGCTTGACTAAGCAGCCGATCACTATGAAAATTTGTATACATATTGTCAGGGGTACAGAGCCCAACATAGGCTAATTTTTATGCGGGCGAAGCCGCGTATAATAGATTAAATATGATTAAATGTCTATCTATTGGTGACTTGCACAAAATCATTTTGATGTTACGTTAAATTATTACTGGCAGTGCCAACTGTGACTACAGAAGAAAAAAATATGACAAAAAATAATTTCTACACAATTCCCACAGGGCCAACTGGTCCCAAAGTAAGCTAAGCTTGACCTACTTGCGTTATGGCTACCAGACAACGGATATAGGTACCATTATTGTAGATAATATCTAAAATAGAAAACACACAGACGAGATAAACACTTTTAAATATACTATTGCAGAATGCAGATATAATTATGAAAACACCCAGACGACATAAACATAAAATGTCATTGATGACATTTTATGTTATCAATGACATTTTATGTTTGCCCCGAGCGGGAATCGAACCTGCGTCCTGGTGCCGAAGGTCACTACCAACGCACCACACCGGGCTGTCAAATCTATCTTTTTTTTTTAAATGTCTTTTTCAGCTCAATCCCGTAATTGCCGGTCCCGTTATGATTTTCGGAATAATTTTTTTTTCGCAAAATCATCTTCATACATTTCGTTTTGTGTCGTGGTTTTGTGAAAAGCTAGTAACAAACAGACCTAGTTACTGACTTATTCATAAATTAGTATAATTTTGTATGTTATGTACAAATAAATTGTACATATATATCTACTCCTTCTAGCGGCCCGCCCCGGCTTCGCGTGGGTTTCGATTGGTAGTTTAAAGAGTCGCTTATTTAGTTTATATTTAACACAGAAGGACAATTGTCAATATATTGAAAACGAGCTGTTACCCGCGACTTCGTCCGCGTGAAATGTTCAAATGAGTATAACTCCTTTTCCTGTCATGCGATTTAAATGAAACAAAGCCTATATTCTGCTCCAAGCCGAACTCTATCTCCTAGTGAAAACACGATTAAAATCCGTTTAGTAACTTAGAAGATGTGCGCGTTCAAACAGACAGACAGACAATTTTTTTACCTTTTTCTAACTGTTTCTCCATTTTTGTCAAATATGTTCAAAGTACAGACATATCGGGGTCTACTTTTTTATTATATGTATATATATATGACGTGTCTAAGTGCCCACCAGGCTACAAAATAAAGTATTTTTTGATTTGATTTTTATTAGTGATCCCTATTTAAAAAATAATAATAATATAGCCTATCCCCCTTATTAATAAACGTAGTTTAACGAGTAAATAGTTATTCAATGTTGTGTCACTGTTTTTCTTGATGAGAATTTAATGAAGAGTTAAAGTGACAAAACATTGTGTAACTATACACGCATTAAATAACGTTTATTAGTAAGGGAGTATATCACGCGGGGATAGTGTAAGTAGCTTTCCAACGGTGAAATAGTTTTTTAAATCGGTCTAGTACTCCAGTAGCTCAGTCTTCTTCTTCTTCTTCTTTCAGCCTGTCATCACCCATTGTTGGTTATAGGCCTCTTCATGGTAGCTCAATGCAAACATACAATCAAATCATTCCACCTTATAATATTAGTTAAGATTAATCATTAAAATGCAGACGTGTTACTGAAATCCAAGATTTCACTTACAAACGAGACAAAGGTAACATTGAGCCTTACATAAATAACGGATCTATCGAAATGCGAAAACAATAAGCCTTCGGACAAGATGGCGGGATCAAGACAACATGGCGGACGCTTTGCATAAATATGCGGAGGACGTGAATTGGCACTTTTGCCCTTTTATTTTTCGACAATAAAATACTTGAAATAATTTAACGAGTAAATTGGTAGAAATCTGTGCTTGAATAAAAGATTTTGTTTATACTTCACTACAGCCTGATTCATACGCATTGAAATTTTAATTCATTAAGTCTTAATCATTTTCTTCTTTATTTTTATTTTATTTATTCATTTACAAAATACACATTTGAAAGTGAATGCCATATTTCTTTAAAAAAATAAACAGAAAACTAATACAATATTTAATAATATTTATTTAGTTTGACAGTGACACACACAGCTACAATTTGTGTAATTAACTTTACAAATGCGCCTCAGAAACTGGCCGATAATCTCAAGAATTATTGAGATTTTTTTCTCATTTAACAATGATTAAAAAGGATATTTAAACCAATTAATAACATAATTGACATTTTGATATATATGTATTTTCTTTTGTTTGCCGCTTTAATTAAATCCAATTAGAAAATATTATTCTTCGTAATTATTTTCTAATAGGAAGAAGGTCGTAATCTATAAGTGCATTATAAAGAATTTATTAAAAGATCTTTGTTAATTGCAGTAATTCTTTTTTTTTAAAAGGTTATATCTAAAAACTTATGCTAAAACATGGACCCTCGGAACTCGGAACTACTGGGAAGGGTGTCGCAATTTTTGGTGGGTCACCTTATTGCTACAATACAAAAAAAAAACAATAAAATAGTATTTTATACAAATCCATACTAATATTATAAATGTGAAAGTGTGTTTGTGTGTTTGTTTGTCCTCCCTTCACGTCGAAAGTAATGGGGATAGTTCAAAGTCTAAAGAGTGACATAGGCTACTTTTTCCCCACAGGATAAAGAGATTCCAATGGAAAAAATTATTGTCATTATCCCTTGACCACGCGAGCGGAGCCGCGTGTAACAGCTAGTCTAAAATATTGACCAAATAAGAAATTAAATCCTAATTTAAAATACCTATTTTATTTATTCTAATTACTTATTACATTATTATTTTCGTGTGCATTCGTTTCGTGTTTTATGTCACCTAACGGTCACTGACATTACTTGGAAATTAAATGATATAGTTTATTTCAGAAATTAGACCTTCACTGGCACCTTTTTCTTGTCATTTACAACTTGTATTAAAGAGAATAAACTACGTTATAAAATACCACCATTTCGGACACAAAAAAATGGCCGGTGAAAGAAATGGCGAAAGAAAACCGGTTACGGCCTTTTTTGTCATTTAGCAATTTTTTCTTCCGCTTGTTAGTTACAATGTATAAGTACATTAAAATTTATAAGAAGAAATACGCGACTGATTATCTATTTATAATGATAATATGTTGTAAATGACGTGTCTGAGTGTACTTACTTTATTACTCAATTTTGTCATAACAAAATGGTTACTGACAATATGGTGTTGCCTAATAACTTTACTAGATTAGTTAAATAAATCTAAGCCTAGATTGCTTAGATCTGGTTTAAACCATAAATATTTTAAATACAATCTTAATAATTCAATGTAACTATTCTAATATGAAAGGAATTCTGAATTAACTAAAAGTAAAGTTCGATTCACATCTACAGACATATATTTTATGATATTATAGATTATATTTTCGATGGATAAGTTATGTGTGTAACTTAATATAGTAATTTAAAGTAGGTCATTCGTTTGTTAATTTTGTTAATGAAGAAATACTTTCTATAAACTGAGCTCATCTACAATACAAACTATATATATACGTCGGACTAACAACAAAAAATAAATAAGTACTTATAGCTTAGGTTGGCGAATTAGCAAACTTTTCGGACCATTTATTCTATTTACACCCTTCTGCAATAGGCAAAATTGTGATTAGGTAGAGTCAGTTCCTTGATGTTAGTCAGGCTTTATTAAGAGCCAGGACACACTAGCAACTTTCTAATGCCGGTTTTGCATTTATTTATATAACAAACAACAAACAGCTACATTATAATTACAAAAAAATATATATATATATTATGAATGAATGTCATTGTGTGAAGCTATAGGAGTGAGTGGAGATCTTTCCGATTAATCAATGTGAGTTCCAAGTTTTTATCGATTTCAGTAGAATTAAAATATGTCATTTAAAAAAATCCTCAATGCTTTATAATTTAATTATAAAGCATTGAGGATGCATCACAGATATTCAGAGAGGACTTTCTCTTGGTGACAATACATGAGTGTGTGTCATGTTGTATGTACATATTATTATTCTGTATTATATATTAACTAAATAAGGTACTCTAAAAACTACCTCATGCTAGTAGATGTGAATGAAGCTTCGCCTAATATTACGTTCCATGTACAAAAACTTAGGTACACACTATTATTAATGGCGCGAATATAAATTATTATTACTGTCATTATAAATTAATTGATATAACTAATACATCGATGGATTTTAATTAAATACACCCAGGAAATATAAACAAAATTAATGTCATTTCACAAAAGCATCGATTTATAATCATTAGCGATAATCGATTCACAAATCGTTTTATTCGTGACGATTCGGATCAGGAAATCGGAATGTTTTTAACTGTATTTTAAAGAATCGATATAAAATCCATTCGATTGGCGGGGGTCATGTTAATGATCGATTTAAAGTTATTTAATGAATACAAAATATTTTTTTGTTTTTGACGGCTAATTATAATAAACCTGACATTTAACATTTTCAATTCGGTCTCCATTTTAAGAGCGACTTCGCCAATCCTAATGAATTACGCAACGATATAAATCTATGAGGAATATAATAATATTGTAATTTATTATTAATAAATATAATTATGGTATCCTTGAAATATTAATTATGTAACTAAACCGATAATTTTAATTGACATACTTTAAATTTCTAATTAAGGTACAATACAGGAAAATATAACATAATAATAAATAATATTATACATAATGTATAAGTATATATAGAATAATTCAAAAATTAGAAGTCTGCACAAAAACTGCAATTTTTATTTTATGAAAGATCTCATTTTTTTTATTTCTATAGAAATCACACAGCGTCACCTCACCTGGGTCCAAAAGTACATAACGTAAATACATAAGCTAGGCTTAGGCTTAGGCTAGCTTATGTGTTTGCCTACACTTCTGTGCATACTTTCAGCACTTTATGTCTAAGGGTTTAAGCCAGTATTACACCAGACTGAATTCAGAGTCTAACAAAAGAGATGGTCCAATACGTGTAAGCGAGAAGCACATACAACTTCTCACTTCTTAATATTGCACCATCTCTTTTGTTGGACTCTGAATTCAGTCAGGTATAATAATGGCTTTGAGTATAGTGACGATCAATCAGTCCAGACTTGTCATAACTCAAGCTACTTTGTGTTTCGGAGGGTACGTTAAACCGTCAGTTCTGGCTGTTGTCCATGGATGACAGTCAACCAAGTCAGTGGTCTTCGGGCGGCTTAAAAAAGCTGGCCTCTGCCCATCCGCTTTAGAGCAGCATGGCAGAGAGCGCTCTAACCACCTTCAATTGAAGGGAGACCCGAAATCCCTACAGTATTTATAAATGACAAAAAAGGCCGTTAGGTACTGGTTTTCTTTCGCCATTTCTTTTACCAGTGGTCATTTTGCTTTTGTTTCCGAAATGGTATTAGTATACAGAGTAGATTAATATAAACAAATCAAAATTTATTACAACTGTATACTCTTGACAAGAGAACGTGTTTGTGAAAACCTATTCTCCGAATAAATGTTTTGAATTTTTGAATTTTGTGGGATGATGTCATATAGGACAAGCAAGTCACTTGACGGAAAGTGGTCAACCCTCGTATCGGCTATGAATATCAGTAACTCCAGGGGCGCTACCAATGCATTGCTTGCTACAAAGGTTCAAATTATGGAGGAAAGGGATAGAAATATAAAACTTTGCAAATAAGTTTCGCGTGATCAGGTCACATAAACAACGACGATTAAAAACGATTAACTCGTCTTGGTACATGCTTATTCAATTACCGATTACTAATAGGCGTATTCCAACTTACACCCTTATACGTTGGAACAGATAACCGTCTTTCTTTAATTTTACCTTTAATTTTTAGTCTAAGAAGTACCTATATGACGAGATTTGTTAACTGTTTTCCGAACTAAATTTACTTTTTAGGAAAAAAAATTGCAAAGTCGGAAACCCCCGCCGCTCCTCCAAGTGGTGGTACATACATAACATACCTAGATGCAGTATGCATTTTTCTGACAATAAAACAAAAGATAGGCTAAGGGAGGTAGGGCACAGCGGATAATCCGCTCAAATCGAAGCAGCCCGTTTGAGGAAGAACCTCCACCTTACAGAAGATCGTAGCCAAATAGCATTGGTCTCGGCCATGTTGTGTTCCTACGGTGAGTAAGGTCTCCAGAACTCCACTTGGGGGTTTAGGAGGGCTGGCAACGCGTGAGTGATACCGCGGTATTGCAAGCGTCTATAGGGTACGGTGATGCTTACCATCAGTCGGGCCGTATGCTTGTTTGCCAACTTTGTGGTACTAAAATCTTCTCCCGTTATGCATAGAAGTGAGTGTAAACTCGTAATAACAATCAAGGTAAAGATTATAGCCATATTTTTCCATGCAATATCCTTTATCAGATTAACATTATTAAGTTGATTGAAGTAACGCTATACATACATCAAGTATAATCGGAGACCACTTTACGACTCTTAGAAACCACATTAAATTGCAATAAGTGTGAAATGAAAATATTAATTCTCATTAGGGGCTTGTATCACAATACACACAATAGAAAATGTAGATTGTTGCCTTTATGACTAAACTGTTGAAAGTAACTAGCTTTAAGTTCACCGCGTATTATTCCGATTAAGCTGAGTATTGACCACTAAGGTGACAAACAAGCATACCTACGGCCCGCCTGATGGTAAGAAAATCAGTCACCGTAGCGTATGGACGCTTGCAATTACGCATCGTTCGCGCGTTGCCGACCCTATAAAAAGTGGAGCTCTGGAGATCTTACTCACTGTAGGAAAACAACATGGCCGAGACCAATGCTATTTGGCTACGATCTTCTGTAAGGTGGAGGTCCTTCCCCAGACGGGCTGCTCCGATTTGAGCGGATTATCCGCTATGCCCTACTTCTCTTGCTGATGTGAAGGCATTTATGTTCGTCCTCGAATCTTGGTGTTTTTTATGAATTATAAATATCTATTTCTTTCTTTTCGATTATTATTTTTGTTACATACCACGGGGTGGAGACCTGGTGACCTGTAATACGGGCTTTAGCCTAGCTCAGGCACCAGTCTTCCACAATAAACCGTTGCAAGTTAATACCTAGTAATAAGTATTGTATAGTTGCATTTATTGTGTAGTAATATAGTGTATTTATAATACTTAATATACACGTTGTCTGATGCCAATAAAGCTGGCTTAAGCCTAGTTTACTTCGGGACCAGGTGCGCATATTTCAGATGCAAATGCAGGCTACGGTTCTGGCACAGTATTCCGACACAGCTCCAACCCAGAAATTAACTTTTCATTCAAATTAGATCAATTTAAATTCGTGTCAAACAGGGTTACTTTTGAAATAAAAATAAATTATTTTATTGACATTTTTTATCCAAAATTTTGTATTAAAATTATGCATAGCATGATCTACGCGCATGCGTAGCTGATATCATCCTTTCATCCAATGACAATGCGCCGTCGTTGACTGGCGCGAGGGTGACCGCACGTTCCTAGAAATGTAAGATTTAAAAAAGTGACTGTAAAATGTGAATTTTAACACTTTTTTTTCACCAAATATTTTTTTATAACTTTCCTTAAATCATGTATATTTTTGGCGGGGGGTCCAAAAGTAACCATGTATAATAAATAGTCACCGAACAACAAGAATATCAGATGGAAGACATCGATTTATGGTGGAGACTCTAAAGACGCGCACAAAGTGCTTTGCGTCATCCTTCATTGTAAGGACTGCGGTTCTTTGGAACTCTCTACCGGAATCGATGTTTCCTGAGATATACAATCCAGGGGTCTTCAAATGTCGAAGAAATAGATTTTTTCTAGGTGAGCGTGTTACATCGTAGACCACAGCGACGCTTACCATCAGGCACGCTGTAGTCAAACGCAAACCTATTTCAGGTTTTAAAAAAAGTCATATTTCAAAGCGGTCCTTTACCGTCTCCATTTCATTATTCCTTCTCTCTCTGTTTCAAACCGAACTCCTTTTTATACATTTTTGTATTTTTAAACTGTCTATGTTTTTATGTCATATTTTTATTACCATTCGCTTTCTTTTTCTCGCCGTACCTATCTTCTGTTATAAAACACAATTTTTTCCAGAATTACCTCCATCCGTAACCGTGTCTATTCACTTCCTTGTAGCAGGCATTGATAGCGCCTCTGGTATTACTGATATTCATAGATTGTAACCACTTTTTTTTTTAATCGTCCGTGAAATGCTTTGCACCAGCTCCACCGCCCGGGGCATATGCGGTGGGGACCTTGGGGCTTACCACTAAAAAACTGACGGGATTCCTAAGTGTCGGGGCCATGGGAACTCTGTATCCGCGAGGCGACCCCGCCAGGGCCGTTCGGTCTAAGATACTGATCAGACCCGCTCCCCCCGGAACGCTCCGTCGGCAGCACACCGCACCAGGTGCACTGCCGACACCGAGGACCAACCCCCTCAAGACGACGGGCCTTCAGGTGGTAACCACATACCATCAGTTGACCCGCTTGCTTGTTTGCCATTATGACATTAAAAAAAGAGATCAAAACTCCCACGAGATTACGGGTTTAATTATATTTATAAGTGTGAATAATTCACCTTATTAATGACTCGACAATAACGTATAAATAACATATTTTATTGCTAAAATTGTTGCAATTATAAATAGCTATAAAATATAATAATTTATAAATAAACACCATTATAATTACCTGTATGGTCGGCGGCATAAATATGTTGCCACTTTAGTACCTACCTTGTCACTATTACGTTGTTGACATATCCACTCAAAAGTCTTCATTAATTAGTAAATAAAAGTGTCAAGATACTAAAATGACAACATATTTATGCAGCTGACTGTAAAAATTAAATTTTATTTACATTACAATAATTAAATTGATAACAAAATGGAACGGCCATATTTAATTTGTCTTATAATCATTCATCATTGGAAATTACAGAAACGCCATTTTAATCTTAATTTCCCATATCAAGTTTTTTTTCTTCTTCTTTAATTTGATTTCTGTATTTTGATAGTGACAGTCACAATATAAATATTTTGTCAATAACATAAAACATTTTTCTGCTAATCATCAGATAAGACCTGTCAAAATCATACAAAAATTGACAAAAATCAAGATATATTTGACGAATGCTATGGCGAGTGGTAACCCTGAACAGATCTTATATTTTCTAATTATGTAAGTACATACATAAAATAATTATTTTCCGGACGTTTTAAATAAACGGTTTAATAAACATTTTGTATACTTACAACGAATATAGTTTTAAACCAAATCTTATTAGTGACATTAATTTAATTTCGTATTATTTATTAGACAACAGGAACTGAACTAATCAAAATGTGATGCAATTTAACGTACATAATAGGCTATTACATTCGATCGTAAACAAATAGCAAAATGAAGGTAATAATACCATTAACGCGTATTATACGCACACAATGCTGGCCGGTAGCCTGCGTCCGCCATTGTAAAACAGGCCGATAACGAAAAACTGGTTTCGTGCATTTGTTTTTTTTTCTGATTCCTTTTTTCCAAATGTGCATTCACATTTTTTTCAAGTATTGATTCGCGGACCTTTTTTCGAGTTTCATTTGTTTTTATTGTTGGCAATCCGCTCTTCTATTCGATGTTTTACACTTTATCATTAGTAAATTATACCTAACTAGTGGAAGCCGCGCAACTTTGTTTGCGTATATTCCACTTTCCCGTGGAAATTTCGAAAAATCTTTGTAAGCATTATACATATATAAACCTTCCTTGAATCACACTATCTATTAAAAAAAACGTATCAAAATCGGTTGCATAGTTCTAAAGATCTAACTAAACATACATAGGGACAGACAGACAGCGGAACGACTTCATATTATACTATTGTAATGATGATAATAAATATTTTCTTTATGTTGGAAATATTGGAGTCATGAAAAAAAAAGTACTACAATATTTATTAACGTAATTTATAGTACATTCAATTAATATAAGAAATATCCGAATTGAACATTTTAATGGAGAAATAAGTAATTTAACTAATGCTATAACAGGCGTGTGTACTACTTTTTTATTATCATAAAATATTACTTGGCTGTGTAGAGTTTTTGCCTTTATCTAATCTTTGAGACGTAATTATTTTAAAAGCGAAAACAAAGCACGCTCTGGGGCCATAAAACATGCAATTTGTGTTTTGAATACCGAACGTTCGAATGACGATTGACATGGGAGAATAATAAAAAAAAAAACAAACCAAAATCTTAAAACATCAAATTTTTATTAAGACAATGATTAAAATATGGGCAATAAATGTTTAAATTGTACATAAAAGAATCCGGATCTTCAAATAAGTATGATTATAAATAAATGTTCATAAATCAAAAAAATATATATAATTAAATTCGTTGTGAGTGGTTAGACAGTTGTAGTTTCTCCGGGACGTCAATATGCTTCAATTGCTTCATTACTTATTGTCAACCTTAGGTCGCCGTTGTTAATCCTGGGTTGGTAGGAAACTATGGTGGGAATGTGCGTTGGGCTTCTCCCGTTTTTTATAAAACGGTGCCTTGAAATTCTCCTACAAAAACAGAAGGAAGGTTCCAATGTTGTACAAAACGCGGTCTTATCGCTATTTCATACAACTAGGTCTACAGACGAGGCTATAATTTTTAAGCATGTCGGCAGGTCAAAACAAAAATAAAAGCAATGAAAAGAAAAACTATACAATATAGCAATCAGATTGTAAGCCCATAAGGCACTACAAGCCATAATAGTTACACTTTATTGTTGGAAAAACTTATAGTTTATTAGAATCCCTAGTTTCGTGCCGACGGGTCATTATGCCCGCTGATTGCGTGGCCATGCGCTTTTTTCATGTTTTCCTTTTTTACTTGCAAATTAGTTTATGGTTTGTTTAATTTTTCAAATGGGAACATTTCTGAGGAACTGCTAATTTTTTTTCTTTTGTTTTATTATAGTAGTCAACGCGATGTATTTACGGCCAGTTACAATGACCCAATAAAGAGGATTTGCCTTTTAAGGTTTTTTTTACCTAGAGTTATGTTACAACAGTTAATTTATATTTTAGATTAATATTTAAGTACAATAATATTATGATCATTAAATTCAGCTTATTATATTTCATTCATTAGTGATTTGTATATTATCTTACATGATTAATCTAACAGATATTTCAATAAGTAAATGCTAAAACTTCACTTATGTAGTGCCTTTTCAATTTGTTTTATATTAACCTAATGCTTAGTTCAATAATTTTAGAAACATTTTAATGTTAATTAACAATATTTAATTCTAAGTTATAAAAAAGGAATTAATTATTAATTTGCGGGTAAAATCTATTTATGGATATCCAATATTAATATTTGATTGGAAGTATATTTACATACGCGGAATTCGAACAACTTGTATTCCATATTAAAATTTAAAAAAAAAATTTCAACGTCTATGGTTATGAATAAATCAACCATAAACTACAAAATTCTATAAATGGCTTACCAATTAGACAATCGTGAATTTGTCTGCCCACCTTACAGCTAATTAACACTGTAATGATATATCGATGCCCTAAAACGTGTATTCGAGTGCAAATCGAATGATAAATACATCCATATTTGTCTATCAGACTCGCTGGAAAACCTTATCGATTCAAGTGCTCTCGTTAGAGCCTGTAACCCTAAACCTTATTACTAGAACTACATAATACCTGACTCTAAATCTTTCCGACAGCAAAATAAGTCGTATTTTGCTATAGCAATACAAACTTAAGCTCTTCTTACCCAAGCCATTCGCACGATTGCCTCTCCTAATTGGCTCTCTGTTTAATTCACTTTGCGATAGTTTTACCTACTAGTATTTTAGTGACGCGTGGCTCCGCCTGGCGGTCGCTTGGTGTAACCGAGCGATTAATCGATTCGTTTGCGTGCGAGTCGCATGATCGAGTGACCCGTACTCGATCGTATTACCCGATTCAATTCAAACAAAATATTTTATAGGGGGTGATTTTATTACGTCATTTCTCATGTTGTTCCTATTAGGTACGTACTATAATAATAATAAAATCTTATACTATTTCTTGGTGAGCGTGGGAACTGAATAATCCTATATTATAATAATATATGGAATAATTATTTAAGAGTTGACATGGAAATAGTACAATATTCGACATTATGCCGACGAATTAAAAATTAACTTTGAAAAGTTGCTTTTCGACAGATATGTGCAATGAGATTGGTCAGTGAGCCGTGATGTAAAAATCGACCAATAATATCATGTCATTTTTGGTGACGTCACTGGTCGAGAAGCAACGTAAAGGGGAAGATAGTTTAACCCTTAAACTTACAATATTAATACTCACGACATTGAACGTAAACTTTATGCTGTAGAGATAAGGTTCAAAAAACAATGAAAATAAATTTGTTCTTTCCGATCAAGTTAAGATCGAATATTCCAAATTAGTGTAAAGGGAAACTCACAAAGTATTTTCTGACTAAGAGGTCAAAATAGTATTCATTTGATCACTTTAATACATAAAAATAAAATAAAAACAGATAGGTATATCTAGGTAGCGTCTGAATGTGGATATAATGAATTTCTGCAACTGTTTGTGAGTCGCAGGTCGCAAAGAACTTCAGAGAACTTACAGTCAGCCACTTACTGTGAGCCAAATGGAAATAACAGTGATTTATTATAAAGTTGTTTTAATATTTATAACGATAACATTAAACAAATTATCCGTAATTATGATATATTTAGAATATTTTGATAAAAGAAGTGCCGATAATTTTAATTAGTTGTGCGTCATGGCTACTGAAGCCAAATAAATATAGGCTTCAATGCTAATTATTTTCACATTGTGGGAGGTCTCCGAAATGATTTCATTATTGCATTGTGTTAAAGTTGAAATTGCCGTGAGCTGTCATAACTTTCATAAGTTCAATTTAGCGCCAAGCATTGCGGCCACACATTGGCCGTATCGGTTGACACATTGGCACCAATGTTGCAGCCAACACACCACTATGTACTATGAAGATTGGCTATTGGACGTAAAAATCTGTATGATCTTTCTAAAATGGCTAGGGTATTATTAAAGGTTTAAGTTTCTAAAAGTGTCCTTCACGTTGCTAAGGGTTATTTCAATCCTTTCTATTTTATCTAGTATTTTCTAAATAAATTGGTTATGGATGAATTTTTAATATCTTACTTAATATTATTTTTAAATGTGACGCCGACGACGACGCCACAAGGAAAGAGAAAACACAACTGTTGATTAGCTGGTCTTTTCTCGTTCTAAACAGTTATAATTTCTATCTCTATCTCTCTCACATAAAATATAAAATGAGCGGGATAACGTGTGAGTTTGAGACTAAATTTCAACTGTTTTTGTGACGAGAATAGATAGACCGGCTTAAGCAAAAGGTAGGGTTGGCTCCAACATTGGTGCCAATGACCAATGTGCTACATAATGTGTGATGACATCTCAGATGTTGACAGTGGCCAATAAATCATCTGATAACATCAGAAGTAGAGATTATACGCTACTGAGTACCCCACTACGCCATCCGTGATTCCTGCAAAGGCAAATTAGTTTAAACATCCACCAACAATGTGTTGCTAATGAAAATTTACACGTCAATCTTATTATATAATACGTAAAGTTGAAAATCGTATAGCAATAAAGTTATCCGTAGCTAAATTGTACCGTAAAATGCAATGTATTTTTAGTGGTTCGCAGAAATGTATAGTCTAAAAGTTGCTTTGGTTAGGACAATGAACAGTGTTTAGTTAGCAACTACTTTAATGTATAAGTGGTTACAGCTAGTTACAGCTTAGCTTGCTCGTGTCGTGTCGGTGTAGAAGTTTCTATTTTCCTCTGCAAAACCGCGGTTTAAAACACCGACGAGCCTGGCTCGCGGCTCGTCATGTTTGCTATATTTTTTACTCGGCTCGTCATGTCAAAACGAGATGGCGAGATACACAAAACTTCAGACTCGGAACAAGACATGTTACCTCTCTCATTCAGGCGCGACTGTTTTGCTCGCTAGTCAATCAGCACTAACGAGCCGCGAGTAAAACCGTCGTTCTTTAAAACCGCGGCATAGGCTCGATCGACCTTAAGACACGAGACGCACGCCTGCCTTAGTGCCCTAGCCTTCACTTGATCCATGTAAGGTCTTCTCAGCCTATCTCTTCTACACCATCTTTCCTTCTAAGATGATGATGAGAAATTGTCTTACAAGTTGTCCTACCAATTCCCCCCTTACTTCTGTTTCTATTTCTTTCATCAAAGTTCTCGTTTTATATTTGGTGAATTTTTAATCACCATCCAAATTTTAATATATTTTTCTGTTGTGAATATCATGAATACGTGTTTTTTTTCTTTTAGTATCACTTAGTACTAAAATATGAAGTTACAGCATCACAAAGTTATCTAAGTTCATGGAAAACGCGCGCGCAACCTAAGAAAATAATTATTAATTTGAGCTACAGTTTTTTTTATAAATAGAGTCTTTTAATCATGCCTTGTACATAGAAAAAATGTAGATGGTGATTGAATTTTCACCATTTACAGGTAAGCTTATTTGTGCGAATTTGTATTGTCCTCGACCCACAGTTTGACCAATTAGAAACAGTTATTAAAATTCGAAAGAGTATGGTCCCTTTCGGCACACGCATTCCTTCACGAAAAGGGCTCATTCCGAACCATAATGTAAACAATTTACTGCAGAAGCAACCGAGAGCTAAATAAGCGATCGGTAGCTTTGAAAAAAGAACCCCCGCTTTTTGTTTTTGTTTTTTTTTTCATTATTGGCAATTGGCAACCATTCAGTTTGAAATATTTAATTTTGACATTATCAATAGCTCTTCGTGGTTATGTTCTATTGTTTTTTTTAAGAAAAATATGTTTAAAAATTTAATAAAATAAAAAAACAAAGATTGGAAAATAAAGAGGCCTATTTGATAAACTGTGTCTTTTTGAGGCGGCCTTTTGTTTGTATCTTTCACAGTTCATAGATATTTTTACGTAAGAAATTATAGTTAGGTTAGGTTAGGTTATAAATAAAAATAATACCGCAGTCCGCAACTATTACCTTTCGTATAAAAATTAAATTATAGTCAGGTAGCTTTATTATTCAAATTAAATCAATAAGTAGTTTATTTATATCGTCGAACGCCAATAATATTTAAGAAATTCATAAAATATAATAATGACATGAATGACCATAGATTAGATTAAAACAAAATATAATATTAATAAATTAATAAATTTTAAAATAATGTTTAGGCGTTCGCGGCGTGTCAACTGGCATAATAACTTGATTTTAATATTATTGAAAAATACACGACAAAATTATTTAGGTTTATGGGTTTCAAACCGGTATCAGTTTAGGATATCTACGCGCTCACCATAAATTCAGAACGCTGTGCGCCATATTGACAACTCACATACAATAACAGACATTGTACATGGTGTTAGTAATATCTTGTGAATACTTTGTAGATTAATTAATAAAATTCAAAGTCAAAGTATTCTTTTATTTAAATTTACCATAATAATGTCAATATTGTTCTTCGTTACTTCTTTCAAATTTTGTATTTTTTTCCTACTGACTGACTATAGTAATTTTGTTGTAGTCGTAGTTTCAAAGAAGTTCAGATAAAAAGATGTTAGTAGCTTCATTTTGACAACTAAATAGGATTCATGTGAAAAAATATTTACATAATTATTTAGCGGTGGCGCGTTTCCTAATTTTTCTGAAAGGTAGGGCACAGCGGATAATCGGCTCAAATCGGAGCAGCCAGTCTGGAGAAGGACCTCCACCTTACAGAAGTTCGTTGTCAAATAGCATGGGTCTCGGCCATGTTGTAAGTAAGGTCTCCAGAGCTCTACTTGGGGGTGGGGGGTTGGCAACACGTGAGTGATACCCCCGGTACTGCAAGCGTCTATAGGCTATGGTGATGCTTACCAACAGGCGGGCCGTATGCTTTTTTGCCACCTTAGAAGTGTACAAAAAAAAAATGGCGTCTGTGACGTGGTTATGGTGAGTATGCGGACACCCTTAACACGATAAAACGAAAGCGCGCTACTGTTTCATCCGAGTATTTTAATTATCCCAACGATTAAACTATAAAGATCATATTTAATTAACTTTGTTTAGTTTTAATAGACGCAGGAAGCCATGATTGCATCTTAGGTATGATAAGAAATAAAAAGTTTATTACAGCGACTCTAATATCATACTTGTATTGATAATATCTATTACGTTAATTAATACCTGGAAACCTAATCACAGATAATGTTAGAAAACTTGTCTTCTTCCTACATTTCCCGTTTACTGCGTTTATACACACTACTGTGTTACGGATCCTTTTTGATGTGGGCTTACTGCTATTGGAACGGTTTCACCTTCTTTCGTCATTTATAACACTAGCGAAACCCTGGCAACCATGTTTGCGTGTATTTATTTATGCACAGCAGCGCCATCTACTTTAACGCCATTGACTTTTTTTTTTATACCACAAAGGTGGCAATCAAGCATACGGTCGGCCTGATGGTAAGCCGTCACCGTAGCCTATAGACGCTTGCAATACCGGGGGTATCACTCGCGCGTTGCCGACCCTCCCAATCCCCCTAAGTGGAGCTCTGGAGATCTTACTCACCGTAGGAACGCAACATGGCCGAGACCAATGATCAGACTTTTGACAAAATCCTACGAGGATCGCGTATTTTTATGTAAAAAGTACTACTTATGTGTTAATCAATTGTATCAGCTACCTATTTACCAAATATCATAATAATTGGTCCAGCCATTTGAGCGTGAAGAAGTAACAAACATACAAACAAACTTTGGCCATTATAATATTAATGGGATAGGAGTTATGAGATAGTTAGTAGGATAAATAACGTATTTTTTTATGACATACCTAAGGCAAACAAGCAATTAGGCCACCTGATGGAAAATGGTCGCCTATACGAAAGGCGCTATTAATGCTTAACCCGTTCCAAGGAAGGGAATAGACGAGGAAAATTGAGATTTAGAACTTCGCACTGGTGTCATAAAAAATATCCTTATAAAGTAATTAAAACTTATCATCTTCTTTTCTGATTCAATTTGCAAAGTTTCAAATATTCTAATTAGTAAAACAATAATGTGGCACAAAATACAAGTAGCTAATATGCAAAAAAAAAAAAAAATGTTTAAAACTGGCAGTTCATAAAAATGTTTATTAAAATTCGGAACATGTTGACAGCTAAGCATGCTCAAATTCCATCGCCCCAAAAACAAATGAAAAACGAGAAACAAAATGGTTGATTCCCAAAAATATATTTTCGTTTTCGTTTAATTAAAATAATCAAGCGCGGCGAATTGTACAATTTGTCATCGGACGGACAAAACGATTTTGTATTGTTGTATATCCATATATCATCACCGACCTTCTTGGAAACTATTGAATGGTAACTTTTATTTTTTTAAAACGACATTAATAAATTAGCCAATAATGTCGGCTCTTAGGTATAAATTATATGATCGATTTTCTAATTTTTGCTAATATATATTTGGTTATTGATATGTTTAATATCTTTTTGGTTAGTTATAAACTAGTATTTTAAATTAAAGTTACACAGTTTTGAATGTATGGGTTTTTACTACGTTTTATTCCGGAAAAACCTCTCATTCCCACGGGAAAAAAGTATTACATTATTTTTTCATATTTTTTAACGGGGATAATTAAGGTCTAGAGAGAGACATAATATTTTAGGGACAATTCATACAGATTGAGCTAGCCCCAAAGTAAGTTCGAAACTTGTGTTATGGGATACTAACTCAACGATATTATATTTTATAACAAATACATACATAGATAAACATCCAAAACCCATAAGGCTACTTTTTCCCACGGGATAAGGAAATTTCCATGGGAAAAATTATAGATATTTTCCCTTGACCACGCGGGCGGAGCCGTGGGTAACAGCTAGTACTACTAGAAAATATTCAAAAAAGCAAAATTTTTTTGTTGACTTTAGATTCAACAACCAGTCTGGGATTCCTGGTCGATGGGTAGGTGGGCTTACCCTGTGTGGGTGTCCGTGCAGGCTCCCCGTTGTGTGGACGACTCACGCATAACATGTTCATTTATTAATACACACACATTAAGACATAGTACTCACACACAATACTCAGTACAATCTGTACTTATATCTCATTTGTTGCAAGTTGACAGCTATTAGTGGGGGTGCGAGTGAGATGCAAATATTTATAACCGCAAAAGTAGAGACGGCAAGTAACAGGTAGAGACAGCTAAAGCGGCGGATACAAAAATACTTATGTTGAGTATTGAGTATTGAGTATTGAGCCTCCCCCAAACGTTTCCAGTTTGACAGGTTGGAAGCAGCCTGCACCCAGCGGCTTTCCGTGAATTTCCTTAGGTCGTCTGACCACCTTGAAGTCTTCTTACGATATGCTTTCCATTCAATTAAAAAATAATAATGTATTGTATAAAAATATTTTTTTTCGCGAATCTGAGTTAGAGCTACGTGGCAGAGTACTGTCTAATTCCCTTCGATTGAAGGGGTCCCCTTCGATTGATTATGAAAACTTTGACAACTCGCGAGTAATACCCCTGGCGTTACAAGCGTCCATAAGCCGCGGTGAACACTTACCATCAGCTGGGCCGTATGCTTATTGTTTGGCACCGGCGTGGTATAAAAAAAACTTTCTTATGATCAAAGGGACTATCTATATATATAAAAGAGGAAATCACTGACTGATTCATCACGAAATCTCCGAAACCACAAGTGCCAGGAGTCTCAAATTTTGCATGGGGGTTCCTTTTGGGGCGTAGGTGCTCACTAAGAAAGGATTTTTGGAAATTCATCCCCTAAGGGGGTAAAACGGGGGTGCAAAGTTAGTATGAAACTTTGCCGTTTTTGAAGTTATTCGAATGAAATTCAGCATGAAGGTTCTTTATTGAAAGGCATGAAACAGGAGTAAAATATTTTTCTCAAAAAACATCCCCTATGGGGTTAAACGGGGGCGCAAAGTTAGTATGACACTTTGCCGTTTTTAAAGTTATTCAAATGAAATTCAGCATTAAGGTTCTTTACTGAAAAGCATGAAATATGAACAAAATATTTTTTTCAAAATTCATCCCTTAGGGGGTTAAATGGGGGTGCAAAGATAGTATGAAACTTTGCCGTTTTTGAAGTTATTCGAATGAAATTCAGCATGAAGGTTCTTTATTGAAAGGCATGACACGTGTAAAATATTTTTCTCAAAAATCATCCCTTAGGGGGTTAAACGGGGGTGCAAAGATAGTATGAAACTTTGCCGTTTTTGAAGTTATTCGAATGAAATTTAGCATGAAGGTTCTTTATTGAAAGGCATGAAACACGAGTAAAATATTTTTCTCAAAAATCATCCCTTAGGGGGTTAAATGGGGGTGCAAAGATAGTATGAAACTTTGCCGTTTTTGAAGTTATTCGAATGAAATTCAGCATGAAGGTTCTTTATTGAAAGGCATGAAACAGGAGTAAAATATTTTTCTCAAAAAACATCCCCTATGGGGTTAAACGGGGGCGCAAAGTTAGTATGACACTTTGCCGTTTTTAAAGTTATTCAAATGAAATTCAGCATTAAGGTTCTTTACTGAAAAGCATGAAACATAAACAAAATATTTTTTTCAAAATTCATCCCTTAGGGGGTTAAACGGGGGTGCAAAGATAGTATGAAACTTTGCCGTTTTTGAAGTTATTCGAATGAAATTCAGCATGAAGGTTCTTTATTGAAAGGCATGACACGAGTAAAATATTTTTCTCAAAAATTATCCCTTAGGGGGTTAAACGGGGGTGCAAAGATAGTATGAAACTTTGCCGTTTTTGAAGTTATTCGAATGAAATTTAGCATGAAGGTTCTTTATTGAAAGGCATGAAACACGAGTAAAATATTTTTCTCAAAAATCATCCCTTAGGGGGTTAAACGGGGGTGCAAAGATAGTTTGAAACTTTGCCGTTTTTGAAGTTATTCGAATGAAATTCAGCATGAAGGTTCTTTATTGAAAGGCATGAAACACGAGTAAAATATTTTTCTCAAAAACCATCCCTTAGGGGGTTAAACGGGGGTGCAAAGTTGGTATGAAACATTGCCGTTTTTGAAGTTATTCGAATGAAATTCAGCATGAAGGTTCTATATTAAAAGGCATGAAACACGAGTAAAATACTTTTCTCAAAAATCATCCCTTAGGGGGTTAAACGGGGGCGCAAATTTCGTATGGAACTTTGCCGTTTTTGTAGTTATTTAAATGAAATTCAGCATTAAGGTTCTTTATTGAAAGGCATGAAACACGAGTAAAATATTTTTCTCAAAAATTATCCCTTAGGGGGTTAAACGGGGGTGCAAAGTTAGTATGAAACTTTGCCGTTTTGAAGTTATTCGAATGAAATTCAGCATGAAGGTTCTTTAGGCGATACGAAGTTCGCCGGGTCAGCTAGTAAAAACATAATTATGTAAAAATATCTCAAGTCACATAATATTTTATATTTTGACGTTTATTAATGAGGTCTCATGAAATTTTATTGAGTCCATGTTGAAATAAATGTTAAACAAAATAGCTTATGAATTAAATAGGTAACATTTTATCGTGTAGGCATATTTTATATTATTTAAACGTATTATTTACTCGAGTAGATGTCGTTTTCATACATTTTATTTAGGTAATAATCTAATTGTTACATTTGGTATATGTATAACCCGTTAAGACCTTATTGATTGCTGACTTGCGCTGTAGACCATTTCTAGTAAAATGGTATAGAAATCGCCTAATGCGCAGGTCGATCACGTGATACGCCAGGTCGATGGATGATACGAGAGATGCTCGTGGCGCGCGCGGATTGTTTAGGCGAACGAAACAAACGCATAGTAAGAGAAAAGCACAGATAATATAAATTATTAGAATACTTATTTATATTTTAATCTGTGTAATCATTAATAGTCCATTCTATTATTTCCAAAATGATGCAATAATTCATTGAAATTGAGTTATACTATTAAGCGTGTGAACATCCATAATGAGTTCTATTAGGTATATTTATAATGGATTGAATAGTTGTTATTAATAATAATAACTTAATTATTATTTAAATAACATTTTAATTTGATAGCATTCTATGATTAAGACCAAATTGGTCTATTCTTAACAAAAAAAAAACTTGTTTTAAACAATGACTATCTCTTTCATTTCGTATTTCGTATGAGCAAGACGGCACTTGAGAAATCTTCTTTACATAGTACAAAATGAAGTTGCGCTGTCTGTCAGTCTGTCCCTATGTATGCTTATATCTTTAAAACTACTCAACAGATTTTGATGCGGTTTATTTAAATAGATAGAGTGTTCCAAGAGGACGGTTTATATGTGTAATACATTCCAAAATTCCCACGGGAAAGCGGGTTTCGCTAGTAGAACTATAAAGGGTTAAAATTATGTTATGTTTCAGATCCTAGCCAATCGATATATTGTAAAAAGATCAGTAATTATACAATTTTAATTGATTTTAATGATTTTACGGTTAATATTATATTTTCTATTAATTTTAATTATTTAAAATAATTGACAAGTTTTTTATTATTTTTATTTTATTGTATTGATTTCCTTTTCTTCCGTTTAATTAGGAATTAATCTTGTAAGCGATAATTATCTCAATAAATAAAGTAAAATATATAAAAAAGTCCGTAATTACAAAGAGTACAATCGCTAACAATATAATTCTTCCAAGTACTAATGTTCCTAGACTAAAGTACAGTCAGCAACAAGAGTCATGCTCCTAATTATAGAAGCATTCCCAATCAATTACCGCGCACACGCAACAAGACCGCTTCGACCGACCGCTTCATTTGCGTACCGTATGCAAAAAAAGTCAATTTGATTTATAAATAAATACATTAGTATATTTTTTTCAGTGATTGAAGTCAATTTAATTTATACAATGATTGAATATTAAATTGATTTAATATTAGAAATACCTGCTTTGGTAATTTTTTTTTTCAATTATTGAATTGATTGATTAATTTAATAGAAGAAAAGTAATCTGGAAGAGAAATGGTAGTAGTAAAATTCCGAAAAATTATTACATTTAAACCATTTTTACAGGGATGTTCTTTTTAGTTCATTCTATTCTATCTATTTATATTAATCTATTCATTGAATAATGCCAAAATAATGTTAATAAAATATTCGTAATATTTTATAATCGTTACAAAATGATGTAGGTAGTATAAAATGCTAAAGAAATCAATCGCATGTTTTTTTTTTTTTTTTATTTTTTTTTTTTTTTTGTAGCATACTAATTGATATTATTAAATACGCTAATATAATTACAATCTAGCCTAAATACAGACTAATGAGTAATTTTACGTTGACCTAGTTTTATAAAGTTGTAATATAAGAATGTGTCCATCGGCACTTTTCTTACTGTCTCTATTAAGGGGAAGTCACTTTGTTCATGTGTCTTTGTTTACACTATATTAACACTGTTATATTGTTACTAATCACTACACTAGTTCGAACGGTTTGGTTCTATTGAGTCTACGCACTATATCCGTATTATCGAGGAGCTGGATCGCCTCGACATTCACATGATGAAGCAGTCTATATTCGTGTGCTTCTGCATATTTTTTTATAACTTTATTGACGAACTGTATATTAAGGTCCCGGTGCAGGTCGTCGTTTCTTATATACCAGGGAGCATTCACTATTGCTCTTAGCACTTTATTTTGAAATCTTTGGATAACTTCGGTATTACTCTGTTTAGTACAGCCCCACAACTGTATCCCATAGGTCCATACGGGCATGAGGACTTGTTTGTATATAAGTAATTTGTTATATACTGATAGACTGGAGTGTCTTCCAAGCAGCCAGTACATTTTTTGGAACCGTAGTTCCAGTTCTTCCTATTTTTTTGACATGAGCTTTCCACCGAAGCTTAGCATCCAGCGTCATGCCTAGGTACTTGGCGGAATTTTCATGTGGTATTATCTTTCCATTTATATATATAGGAAGGTACTGTTCATGTTTGTTTGTAAAATTCACGTGAATAGATTTTGTTTCATTCAGCTTTATTCTCCATGTCTTTGTCCAATTGTGAACTCTGTTAACAGCTAATTGAACCTTTTCTGCAGCTTCAGCATGGGTAGTTCCAACCGCCATTAGAGCCGTATCATCCGCAAAGGTTGCAATAGTGTTTTCTTCTAAGTCAGGGATATCACAGGTGTATAAAAGGTACAGGACCGGACCTAATACACTTCCCTGAGGTACTCCAGCTCTTATTTGTTTAATGGCAGAGTAAGCTTCTTCTTGCTTTACTCTAAATACTCGATTTTTTATATATGAAGATAATATGTCTACATAGCTTTTAGGTAGCATTCTTTTTAGTTTTATGATTAGGCCTTCATGCCAGACTTTGTCAAAAGCTTGCGCAACATCTAAAAAGACTAGAGCAAACTTTTTTATCTTCAAGACATTTTTCTATTATATTTGTAATCCTATGTACCTGATCTATTGTGGAATGTTTTTCTCTGAAGCCAAATTGATGTTCTGGAATGAGGTTCTTGGCGTTTATTATAGGTTTTAATCTCTTTAATAGAAGTTTCTCGAATAATTTGGACATCACAGGCAACAAAGAGATCGGTCTGTATGAAGTTGTCTCATTTGGCGGTTTTCCTGGTTTCGCTATCATGATCACCTCAGCGATTTTCCATAGATCTGGTACATATTTCAGTCTCAGTGCTGCGTTAATAAGATTAGTCAGCTTAACTATAGCTTTTCTCGGGAGTTTGTACAATAACTCACCAGGTATAAGATCAAAGCCTGGTGACTTTTTAGGGTTGATTTGATGTTTAATTTGTTGTAACACTTCTCTTGGTGTTACAAGTTTAATCTCTATTTGTTCCTCGTGGTTGCAATTGATGGGTTCGTCACCAAAGTTTTCATGATTTGGTTGACTTTCGTTTGGTTGGAAAATGTCCTCCAGATATTCAGCAAACCTTCCGGCTTTCTCTTCATTGCTAATTGCCCACTTACCATGATCCATTTTTATTGGCGGGATTTGTGTCAGTGGCTGCTTCGTGCGTTTGGTAGCTTTCCAGAGTGAATAGTCGGTATTTCGATCACTGGTTAGCTTTTGGAGGTACATGCTTGTACAATTATCAACATAACTTTGAATTAATCTTCGTAGACGTTTTGTGAGATTATTCAACTTTTTCTTGTCTACTGGTGACCTAGTTTGGTGCCAAAGTTTACGTTGTCTTCTTTTTTCGGTAATCATATTTCTAATTTCTAATGGGTACATATTTTTCGCTGTCCTCTTTTTAATAATGGGTGTATTGTCCCAAGCGGTTTTTTGTACTAATTTAATAAAATTTTCTAAATCTATATTTAATTGATCTGGAGTTTTTAATGGTACTCTGAGATCAATTTTATTAACTAACTCCAATTGAAAGTTCTCCCAATCAGTGTATCTATTAATTAAACTTAAGTAACTTTCCTTATTCAGTACATTCTCCATTATTTCTAAATATATGGCTGAGTGATCTGAACTCATGTCATAACTTTGATAGGTTCTTATATAGTTAGATGATAGGTTCTTATAAATAAAGAAGTCTATTAGATCAGGGATTTTATGCGGATCAGTAGGCCAGTAAGTAGGTGATCTTGTCGATGCAACATCACACTTATTTTCATTAATGGCATACATAAGTTCTCTTCCCTTTTTATTCGTTAAACGGGAACCCCAATGTATATTTTTGGCATTAAAGTCACCGCCTAGGACGAATCTGTCGCCGAGTGTTTGTAAAATATCTAAATAAATATCTTTTTCTAGTTGATGTTTGGGTGGGCAGTATATTGCAGCCACAGTAAGTGGATACTTTTTAGTGTTTAGGCAAACTGCTACACATTGCACCTGCGGAGTTTCGTATTTATTAAATTCCTGATATTGAATATTTTCCTTAATAATAACAGCACTCCCGCCTCTTCCTTTGTTTGATGGGTGAAGTGCGTGATGGACTTTGTATTCTTTGAATTTAACATATGTTTGATTTGTAAAGTGTGTTTCTGATATTAAGCACACATCAATATCTTCTGTGTCTAGGATCACTTGTAACTCATTCTGATGTTTAAGTAATCCATTGCAATTCCAAGCCATAATCTTAGGGTTGTTAATCATTTTTTATTCTTAGGAATAGTTGTTGTGCTATTTTCTATTACCTTTAGACGCTTGTCAAAAGATGTGATTAGCTTGAGAATTTCATCTAACTTATTCTCATTTGTGCTGGTTGGCTTCTCGCGTTGAGAATGTGAGTTTTTAGCAGCTGTCTGAGCGTATGAAATGCTATTAGTCACATTCGACAAAGGCTTATCTTTGGGTTTTAGCGGATTGCTCGGAGCTTTTTTATCATCGTGTGCTACTGTATTTTTGTTGGTTCTATTTCTTAGCTTCTGCATTTCTTTGGCTATCATACAACCTCTGTAGTTAGCCGGGTGTGCCTCCCCGCAATGCACACATTTCGGTTTTTCTGTTGCTGGTTTATTGCAATCTTTGGTTAAGTGTTTACCTGTACATTTTACGCATCTCGGTTTTTTAGCACAGTACATATGAGTATGTCCATAAGCTTGACACCTCTTGCATTGTGGGATCAGTTTTGAGGATTTTAGGGGTTGTATATCAACAACACATCCCAAAATAGATTTAATTTTGTAAATTTGACTAATCTCCTCTTTGTTGTTGAAAGTCAACATGAACATATTTAGGGGCTCTTTGTTTTTCCAGCTTAATTTATTAACCGCATCTTCAATTTGCAGTCCTTTTGATTTTAAATCTTCAATGATTCTCTCTGGCTTGCAAGACGACGGGAGTTTCTTAGCCATTACTCTGATTGGTCTCTCTTGTTTATTTTCGTAAGAGTGCCAAAGACAGTTGTTACCAGAAAGTAGTTTTGTAATGCCGCGATATGCTTCTTCATTACAAGCATTTATTTTGACGCTCTTACCACTGAGCATCTTAACAGTAAAATTGTCTGGTGATTGATCACTCGACAAGAAGTCAAAAAAATTTTGATAGTTTTCCACACCATCCACGATAATGGGAGGTGGTGGGGAAACTTTCTTTATCTTTTCTATTTCACGGTTATTTCTTTCCGTAGGCGTGAGTGTGGGTGACGTGTTCATCTTCCTTTTTTTCCTAGATTTTGTTCTTATCCACTCTGTCTCTTTCGCTAATTCCTCCTCATCCGTGGCATAATCATCACGTGATGATGCACGTGCATTGGAGGTTTCCTCATTTTGGGTAGTTGGGACCGTTGCTTTTGCCTCAATAGTGCATTGCAACTGCTGTTGTAGTGTCGCAACTTGCGCTTTAAGTTCTTGGATAAGGCTCTTTTGTTTTAGCCTTTCTTCGTTTTCTTCCTTATACAGATTGTAAAGGTACCGCTCTGTTTCTGTTTTGATGGTAATTGATTTTGATGGCGTACTCATTGTTAAGGCTGGGGATAACGTCGCCTTAACAATTAAATAATGTAATTATCCATATATCGTAAACATACCATAATGCAGTACAGTGACTCACCAATCTAGGTCATCTCGGCCGGCTGCAGGTACGTGACTACGATTGGTTTTGTTATGATGTGTTAGCACTTTCACTGCACTGTATATTTATACATATGCGCGTCATGTGTACGTGAGACACAACTGTTCTAATCGAAGATTGAACGAGTTTTTTTTATTGCGTTTATTAATTTTTTTCTAATATGGTGATTTCCAAAATCAATAAAACATGGCTGTCACTGACAAAAAAAAAGAAAAAAAAGGTTAACTCGAGATCTAAAGTAGAATTAAGACTACAATTCGTTTCTACAACTGCGTAAGGATGATAGATGTATAAACGTCACTCGAGAGACATTTAAGTGTATTAAATACTGTCAAATAGGCTTAATAGTCTTAAAATCACGACATTGTAGATGTTTAACAAGCATTCAGGGCTGTCACGTGTTGGAAACGAGCCAAAATGCTAATGTTCCATTGAATATGCTATTTGTAACTTGCGCCGGCTCTTATGCTCTTAATAGATCGCTGTAGAGCCATAGAGCATGCGTGTGTTAGTATACGCTAGTTTGAAAACTGCATTTTTATCTTCATTCCTCGTTAAGTAGACTATCTCTTTTTTCTTGTTGTAGTACTTGGCCCTATATTCATATACATTATAATATAATTGTTCTTTTAAATCACAAGTTCGCATTCTCTTAGCTTAATTCAAAAACAAAGAAACTTGTAAAATTAATTCGAGAAACTTAGATAATTCGTAGTACCATAGAATGAACGTTGTAGTTATTTTTATCAGTTTGAAAATTTACAAAAAGGCATACTTTTAGCATAATATTTTTTTTATCAAAAACCACTGCGAAGTAACCAATGACGTAGGGCCGCTGAACATGCGTGTTTTAATGTTGATGTTGATGAGGATTCACTACATATTATTTGACTACATTTTATACACGACACATTTTCAAGTCTTATACGCAGCTTGTATCATTCAATAATAAACTACATAGTATTTTAAATAACTTTCAAAACAAAGGAAAATTGCCAATGAAAAAATCAAGAACGCATTTATTTTAATTTATTAATACAAAATACATACTTTAGTATATTTAAAGATCCTTTTTGAATAACGACATCCAATTTATTGCACAATAACTCAAAGATGCCATTTCGACATCGCTTCCGCGTTTTCTATGGCCCATATTTACGAGGAGCGATTCAGTTAACTGATGAATGACCGAACAGAGCGACCGACATTCGTTTGATCACAAGATATATAATGCTTCTGGAATCCGGGAAGATCAGTTTAATGGCCACACATTTCTTTGTGTTTCAAAATTTAAACGCGTGTTTTGTGGCCTAATATATCATTTCGTTTCGGCCTTTTTTTGCCTTCGACTGTTTAGGGTTAAGGATGTAAATTGTTTTAACCCTCCTGGGTACTGTACCGCCTTGGTCCTTAAGGGTATTAGTGATAATTTTAATAATAGTAGTGTGACGGAGTACGATCTCTAGCGTCAGTTTCTGAAAAGCATTTTAATTCTTTCTTTCTTCTTTCCTTACTTTGAAAGTGACAGCTATATTTTAATGCGTAATTAATTTTAAAAATACGTTGTGAAAACTGATTGTAGATCTAGTAGACAGAAAACTTTAAACCAAAAAACCCAAAAAATAATTGTTCGGGCACAAAATACGCATAAGGTGAAAATGTAGAGGACATTATATTATCTGAATACAAATAATCTTTTTTGGTGTAAGATTTGTTTATGTAGACATCTACATAATACATTAATTAATAACATTTAATGTTTAGTTATTTTTTCTACCGATATGCAAAGAATGCCTGCACCGCGTGTACAGACAACAAAAACGTCAAGTGTAGAGCGAGCGTTTAAAATATTGGAATGAATGACATACCACGCCTCGCACGATTAATGGTACAGCGTGCACAAAAAGCAAACACGCTCATTAATATATCAACTGTCTTTTTAGCGGCGCACTGCATTAGGTAGGTACCGTCTGCAAAAAAGAAAATTAAACAAAAGCAAAATCATTCAAATTGAATGAATTATGAAAATAATTCATTTCGATGTTCCATTTATTGCAACATTAGGTACAGTCGAGAAGAACATTCAAAAATAAACCATTCAAATTAGTAAATGATGGAAATAATTCATTCGTAGCGCGTTCTTTTTTTGAACGATGATATAAATAAATATATAGGGACAAATCACGCAGATTGAGCAGAACCCAAAGTAAGTTCGAGACTTGTATTATGGGATACTAACTAACTCAACGATACTATATTTACTTACAACAAATACATATATAGATAAACGTCCAAAACCCAGGCCAATCAGAAAAAGTATTTTAATCATGACCTAACCGGGATTCGAACCGGGCCTCCTGGGTGGCAAGCCGGCATGGTAACCATTACGCCACGGAGGTCGTCAAATAATAGATGATGTTCGACAATGGTATATTCGGCCGAGTTAAAACGACTCGTATTTCACTCGTCGCCCTCGAGTCACAACAGGGACATAATTTAGCAGGCTAACATCTGCAGTCAATATCTCATTGTACAATTAACGTGAAAACGAGAGCAGACATCCCCTTAAGTATTTTTAAAGGGAATAATTTTGCTCCTGAATCTTAAGGGAAAGTGGCGAGATTTAAAATAAAAATACGTTTGTCTTGCTTCTTTAAATTATGCCGTTTCGTCCTCATCAATGTTTACAGTTTATTTTGAATAAAATGTGTGAAATTATTTGAGTATGTATTTATAAAGCCATGTAAAAATTGGTGCAAAGGTATCCAAATATGTTAACTAATACGTATTTAAAAAAGTAAAAAATATTAGTTTGGTACAAACCATCTTGCCTTGCCGTTCCAATATTCATTTGGCCATTTAAAATAAACATTACGTACCTACTTATATACTCAACCAATGAAAGAGGTCACCAGGGTAGAGAACTAAGAACAAAGATATTCTAATAATGTAAGCATCGTTATCTAACTTTGTAAATTACCTATAATATGAATAGGTACTATTGATAAAAAAACTCGTGTAAATCCTTTCATGAAATATCTAGAAATCTTGAATTATATTTACGTTCATGCTTACCTTTTTCACTGTACAACAATTAACTTTTTAAATTTAACAAAAATAGATTGTGAAAAAAGCATGCCTTCATATTGTTTGAAACATCCAATAATTAAGTTACCGCTACTCTCATCGCATCGCGCGCGCCCGTTTTCGTGTAGATCCACTTAATTTTATTTCTGTACTCGACGGTACTTTGACGTCGACTAAACACGACATTAATACACTGCTTTTTTCGACTGTCACATAATTTATTCTTTTTTTTTTTTACTTTTTTTGTCGGCCATTAGCTATAAACGAGCGCCATTGGCTTTTGACACACGGATTAATATGCTGGCGTAATAAACGCCACTAACTTAATTCAAATAACAAATTATACTATATTGCAGTAATAGTAATAAAATAATAATTTATTTATTCTAATTTTGTGAAGCTATAAAATTATTGTGATTTTTTTATTTAGCCAATATAAAGTCTTGGCAATATTGTAGTAAGCCGTCGTTACACGCGCAGTATCAAAATTGCGACTCCTTCATTTTTTTACAAGTTCTTTACTTATGGATAATATATGCAAGTGTAAACAAAAAAATAGAATTAGAAATATCATTATGCCACAGAACATACATCTTCAATCACTATTATATTCCTGTAAACTGCATTGAATTTCATTGAGTAGTTTAAAAAGATCTAACCAGGGGATGCACAGACTGCGGTCCGCGGGCCGCATGGGGCCCTCCAGCAATATGCCAGTGGCCCGCCAGCCAAAATATTCCCTCTTACATTTGTAGCTACAAGTAAAGAGCCAAATGTTTTAAAGGTTGTAGGCCCAATGCAGTGCACGCTTCAAACTAGTCTTAAATTTTTTTTTAATAAAATTTTTGGAAGTTTTTAATTTGTGCTAGTGGCCTGCCATTACTTAATCATTTGCCCAAGTGGCCCATGGTCACAATATGTCTGTGCATCCCTTAGATTCTAAGCGAATAGAGAACGGAAGCGTCTTCCCTTAAAAATTAAAGATACATAATTCTTATTTTACTGCTTTGTAAATGTAACTAGCGAAACCCGAGCAAATTTGTTTGCGTATATGTATCTCGCTTTCCCGTGGACATTTTGGAATATATTATACTTAAAAACCTTCCCCTTGAATCACTATCTATTAAAAAATACCGCATCAAAATACGTTGCGTAGTTTTAAAGATTGAAGCATATTATAGAGACACACACGACGCAAAAGCGACTTCATTTTTACTATGTAAAGATGTGACAATTCTCATAACAAAAATAGTTAAATATCCAATATCTACTCTACTCTACTATCTCGCTGGGTTGATATTTTGTATGAGAGGGATAGCGCTATAGATTGATACCAGATTAGAACACTAGTTAGTTAGTTCGTTTCTCTTAATTAATGGCTTCTGTCGTGTCTCAGCGACACATTGACAATTTCGCCAATGTATTTAAATGAACACTTTTTAACAAAAAAGTACACTTTAAAAAAGCAATGTGGTACGGTGAGGATCCGAGGTCGCCATCTTGACGACCTTCGTTGACAAGGCGGCGATCTCGAATCCTAGAACACTAGTGTCAAAACAATATTATGACAGTGTCAGTACTCAGTTGTCACATGTCATAACCATTGCGTATTGAAATGTAAATTAAAATTATATTATTACCGAAATATATGTTAATTATGTTTGAAATTGAAATTGATTAATGTATGTTACATTATCACACAAATTTTCATAACACGTGTTCATCAATACGTCGCCCTATCATCGCAAGAAATCATTAATTAGTACTTAAATAGCAATTAGCTGATAGTTAATTAAGTAGGTTATAGTCTGTTAAAGCGGGCCATTCAATTCTCTGTGTAATAAATTAAAATCACTGTGATTCATTAAGGCGGGTACACATCACTGTGGTGAGACAAGTCTATTATATTTCGTTAGTGTTTGAACTACACACCTGCAAAATTAGCGGAACATTGAATAATTTTTATGAAAATATGCATTTTCAATAGGATTTAACACATAGAAAAAAATAGTAACAATATTTTGTTACGGTGAACTAAAATTAGATGTGACTAAGTAAATACTCTGTTAGCTCCCTGTTTTGCTCGCGATTCTGAGGAGTCAACTAGAAATAAAATTTAGTTACATTATGTAGAAGAATAAGACGATGTAGTCTTATAGTTCCAGATTAAAATTACGACGATATTTTCAAATGTAAACATTTTGCATACAAGCAGCAGTCTTTAATTTTTGTTTTGCCGAATTTGCCGGTGTGTAGGCATAGTTGTAGTTGAAATTGTGGTAACATAATGTGTGTTTATTCGCATTAGAGTCATTTGTGATCGATTCATGTCTATTATACATAGATTTACCTATATTTTATATTAGACAATAGTTTATTTATTTATTAAATAATTGTTATTTTAATTATTAGTCTATCGCACATTATCACCGCTATTTCTGTAAAGCCAGCGCATTACCACATCAATTAGCAGCGAAGCTCATTGTCTTTACGGGGAAACACTACTATTGTATTGGAATTCATAATGATTTCAATCAGTACGATATTAGACAAAGTGATTATATCAAATGTTCTTTGAAGTATCGTTTGCCAAACCACAATAGTATGTTCCTACCTTTTAACTATTTTATATTAAGTTCATTATAGTTTTTATTGCCATTCACAAAATATAAATAAATCAAAAGTTTAACAGAAACGTAATAAAAAGAGGAATATCTTAGTTATCAGAAAAATTTGTAGTTAATAGGGTCATTAAATTTAATGGTTTTAAAATATCGCTATTTTGAATAGTCGTCAATCTTAAAAATAAATTAAATAGATAGTTAATTAAACTTGTTAAATATGTCAAAAACTGTTAGATAATTTAATATAAATTTTATTGCTTTGTTTGTTAAAATAACAAACAACAATTTACAAAGTCGCATAGCAACAAGGCGGCCTTAGTATTAAAATTGGTATTATTTTTAAACTTTACGAAAAAAAGTTTAAGGAAAAGGAAAAATTATACTAGTTTATTATACCTTTTGTACATAACATAGGCAGCAATTTTTTTGAGATCAAATTTCTCATTAAATACGTGAGCCACATATTATCTATGATCTGATGTGTAGGCGAGTCATATCAAATTTTAACGAACTAATAACCATCAAATGGACAATGTTTGTATTGCCTTATATTAGAGTTTTAAATTAATGGAGGTGCCTAGCGACGGTCTGCCCCTTTCACCGAACCTACGACATCGCGACTCGACTTACGGATCTTCTTTTAATCGAAGAGAATTAGAACGTTCTGATACGCTGTTCCAATCCAGTGTTGTCATGCCGCACCAAGCCAAGTCAATGTATTTCACATTGACTTGGCTTGACTGGCATCTATCGACAACAGCTGAGAACTACTCCGAAATACAGAGAAGCCGAAATTTACGAAACCCAATCAAAACACTGGCTAAGGTTGCTTAACATGCGTGTTCGTGTAGTGTGTAACACACAGCGATGCCATCGAGCTCCTCAATTACATTATAGCTGCTAGCTGCCTGAAAAATTAATACCATACAGTTCCTGTTATTTTATTACTCTGTGACTAATACCAATATATTCATCGCTAAATATGTTAAAAATTACCTCTTTATAGATTTTATCTGAATTGGTCGGCGGCATACTTTAACCTTTTTGTTTATATGAGTTTTATTATGCGATTTATGAACAGCAGAGGAATGAGCCGGCATTCCTGTTACTCGGCACTGTTCTGTTATTGAGATGTAACATTAAGGCCTTACGCACTTCGAGATCATGGTCTCAGAGACCGATTATAACAAAAATATGTTATTGTTATTTAAAGATCTTTTGTTCGGTTCTGTTATTGCTATGTAACATTAAGGCCTTACGTACTTCGAGACCCAATCGGTCTATGAGACCGATGTATAATAACAAAAATATAAGAAGAAAGCCAAAAGATAATTTATATAATAAAAAATAAGAACACACTAGGCAAAACGTGATTTGCCTAGAGTGTGTATTATTTATAATATAATTATTGATTATACTATTATTTAATTTGTCTTGTTGTACTGTATCAGATACCTACCTACTCGTGTTTACGTAGCAATCAAATTCAATACCTGTTGTTTAATTATCATGCAATATATTTAATAAATAGGGATAATTATGTAAAAGGATAATTAGAGGAAAATAACATGATAATACAAATCAACAATAATTTATTGTTTAAATAATGACAATGAAAGATTCCAAAAATATAACTGCAAAATTTTATTTATTTATTTATTGATAATATGACGTGACCTTAGTACTTATTCTTCAGACTTATTTACTTGAGACATGAAATAAAAATCTCTTAGGTAAAACTATCAAAATCAACGTAAAATATGAAATAATGCAGACGCGTGTCTCATGAAAAATCTCGGTCTCTCGGACCATCTTGTCATTTACTGGTAAGCTATAAAGGCCTTAAAGATGCTACAATGTATTTGTAAGTTTACATTTATCGTTAATATCGCCTTTATGTTCATTATCAATGGTTATTGGGCATGCTACATTTTTATTAAACGTAGCTTATACTTTTAATCTTTTTTTAGCAGTTAAGTGCTAACTAACAGTTCAACGATGTTAATATTTCATTTATTTTCAAATTAATAATGTTGTGTTGATATATTTTTTTGCATTAATCACTTTGTTAATGATACTACTAGCTGATGCCAGCTGTTTATTCGTCAAATCTTGTTGTTGCCATTCTCGGACTGATATTCAAGATAAAAATCTCTTGGTCAACTATCTTTGTACCAAATAGATAAATCTGTCACGCCGTTTCTGCTTGAAAGAGTAACAAATGTTAGCGTTTATAACACATATAATATTTTGTAAGTAAATAATAATACTGTCAATAAGGGGAAATATATATTTTTAATCTACGTAGGTACCTATTTTTAACTTATATTATTATTGAATTAAAAAAACTGTTGGTCCAAGATTATGAACGAACGACCTCACAGCAGCGCTGATGCGTCGCTCGCGCGACGATACTCAGAAGTCTGTTGTGTGGGATACACTAAAATAATAATAATTTACATTATGCCAAACTTGTATTAAAAAAGCTCTCTTCTTCCACAGATGCGAACGGAGAACCTCCGAAGCTCAAATGCAACCTTAGGAAGCATAAGCCGAACAGAAAGCCGAGAACACCTTTTACTGCGCAACAACTACGAGCATTGGAGAGCAAGTTTGTCGACAAACAATACCTGAGTATAGCCGAGAGGGCCGAGTTCTCGTCATCACTAGGCCTTTCTGAAACTCAGGTAAATATGAAACTATATTTTTTATTGAGAGTTAATATTAGTGTTGACAGTTATTTTTAGAAGATTTTTTGAAATAAATACTTTTAATAGTAAATATTAACTTAAATATAATACTATAATTTTGTAGGTATTAAAAAAAAAAATATGGATAAGTATTCTGCGATCTTGGCCGCATGTATGGTCAATTACCTAAGTTATTTATAATATTTTAGCATAATTGTTTCTATCTGTAAAACAATTTTAGACGTGTTAAAGTGCACCGATATTGGGCAACGTTATTGAAAAAATTTTAACTTTGTGGCAACATTGCAGCAAAAATATTATGTTTTAAAATGTTAAGTAATGTTTCTATTTGTTCAATGACGTTATATAAATCACCGGTAGTAATTTAGGTATTATTATATAAATAATTATTTTAAATAAAATTTTTATTGTTAACAGGTAAAGATCTGGTTCCAAAATCGTAGAGCGAAAGCGAAACGGGTCCAAGAGGCGGAGATTGAGAAACTAAAGATGGCGCAGTTTTCCCGGCACCCCCATCATTTGTACCCCCACCCAGCGTTGCAGCAGTACTTCCATCCCCACCACCTCATGGGAGGGGGGAGGCCGTTAGCCCCCATGAGCTTACCCCCCCACTTAACCATGGTCCAACAACCACCTGTGTCTGGCTCCCCGTCGCCTAGCACACAAACAAATCAACAATAAATAATAAAAAAATATAATGTATTTTTTTGTTGACTGTACTGATTTGATGTTGCAAATGTATATATTTTGTGAATATTTATTAATAAGTTATTATAATAGTGAGTTCAATAATATTTTTTCGAGTTGTTATTAGTTTTTGTCAAAGTGAGTCTGTATATATTATCTATTTAAAAACTTATGCACTAATACAATATATTAGACTAAAGAGCAGGTATTCGAAATTATAATCGAAGGAAGTTATTATTATAATATTGAGCACTGGTTTTTTTGCCCGCGACTTCGTCCGCGTGATGTTCTGGACCCGTTCCCGTGGGAACCACATTGAATTTCGGGAAAAACTATGTTACTCCCTGATAATGTAGCTTTCTACTGGTGAAAGAATTTTTGAAATCGGTCTAGTAGTTTCGGAGCCTATTCAATGCAAACAAACAATCAAATCTTTCCTCTTTATAATATTAGTATAGATAAAGATAATAAAAGTTAGCGCATATTATAGCGGGCCGGGCCACACTGCAACAGAACAGATTTTTTTTTCCATTAAGAACGAGGTGATTGAACATTTTTGTTAAATAGAATAGGTAATATTTTTTTCTTTTACAATGTGGTTCGGTGGTGCTACAATATGTGTGAGCATTTAAGAATCTCTATTAAATCTTTGGTAGGTCGCGGAGACCTCTACATAATGACTCGAACGAATATTACATAGAGGTATATAACGAAATGTATTAATTTATAATTATTAATTATTTTTTCATAATAAATAGGTATTTGTTTACCGTTTACCAAATTAGATATTTAGTTTATAATGTAAGTACAAGTGTTTGATGTGGTTTAAAAAAAAAATTATAAATATAGAATTTTGTAAATATCTAAAAATCTCATTTGTACATTGTTATTTCTACTTTTAGTTAAAAAAATATATTTCTTACATACTGAAAATAATAAATCGTTTTATTTATTCATCGCTATCAAGCTTCATGATGGACATGATACCTTACAGTGTAACGATATATAGTGTAAGGCTTACACTATGGCAGGCCACATCGCATTAAAAGCCGAAGGCCGCTGCGCATGGTATACAAAGAAAAATCCATAAGAAAGTCATGTAGAAACGATGTTGTTACATGGAGTAGAAACATTTTTTTCATGCGGTATGGCGCGGCCTTATGTACAGTCAACAAAGGAATTGACTGCCCCCCCCGTCCCCCCCCCCCCCTGTGTATATTAAAGATAAAGATTTCTAAATATTGCGTGAAGGGATTTACTTGAAAATACCATACTGATATATTTTTTTTAAATAAATCCTTTCACGCAATATTTAGAAATCTTTAATCCTATATAAGGGGGGGGGGGATCAGTCAATTCCTTTGTTGACTTTACTATTTTCTTAAATTTTTTCCCCTATGTAAGAAAGAACGAAAATGACTTTAATGCAAAAATTTCATAACTAACGTGAAAAAAAAAAAATTTGATAAGACAACAAATTATATCCATCCCATGACTCTATAAGAGAGCCTTAAAACTCTACTTTAAAAGATAGTGTAGAGGCACGTAGAGGTATCCCACTATCTAGCGTCTCAACCACAGACTACTTTTAACTGTCAATCTCAACTATGATTTTTTTGTCGTTATTTCACGAGCTTCACCCAATGCAACACGGCAAAAATTGTCGCGTTTAATCGGAATTTCATTTCCGATTGTTTATTCAAAGCCAATTTTTTTTATTGAAGCTTTTTTGAATGGCAGTAGGTATTGAAAAGCTTGGAAAGTTAATATGATACAAAAATTTTTTTTTTCAAATAATTGCGTAATTTATGTCAATGTTAAGTTTCTATACATAGCTTTCTGTTACGAAACATATAATGTATAATTGTAAATAAGATAATATGTTGTCAATTGAGTGTGGGGCACTAATTTAAATATATCCATTAAAGTTAATTGTCTGATAGCGGGGGAGGTCAGGTCAGGAGATATAGCTGATATAGACATACAGGATGTTTGAAAAGTAGTGAACGTTAATTACCCCAATGGCTCAGTCATCTCGCCCAGGAGGTCCCGGGTTCGATCCCCGGTCGGGTCATGATGAAAAACGAACTTTTTCTGATTGGCCTCGGGTCTTGGATGTTTATCTATAATATATATTTGTTATAAAATATAATATCGTTGAGTTAGTATCCCATAACACAAGTTTCGAACTTACTTTGGGGCTAGCTTAATCTGTGTGAATTGTCCCTTTATATTTATTATTATTATTATATTTATCTAAAGGTCGGCAACCGCTCACCCCGGTATCACTGTGCTCCATGGGCCGCAGTGATCACCCGAATGCTCGTTTGCCAACCTCTTACATTAAAAAAATGATATTTGCTGGAATAAAAATGTAGCGCTCTTACTGCTAGGCCAGGAACTCGTCACTACCAGCGATGGCTGGGCAGGGCGGAGAGCGGTAAGAACTAATATACTTTTGAATGACTCTACGAGACCCTGCACTCAGCGGCAGAGCGAGCAAATTCCAAGGCGGCGCGGCGCGCGTCTTTAGTCGAGGCCTACCGCCACCCAGAAGGTCCTGGGTTCGATCCCCGGTCGGGTCATGATGAAAAACGAACAGTTTCTGATTGGCCTCGGGTCTTGGATGTTTATCTATATATGTATTTGTTATAAAATATAATATCGTTGAGTTAGTATCCCATAACACAAGTTTCGAACTTACTTTGGGGCTAGCTCAATCGGTATGAATTGTCCCTATATATTTATTTATTTATAAAAGTCGGTGGTGTCGGTGGCCTGGCGGTTACGCACTAACGGCTAATCGAGAAGCCGGCTAACCGCCCACACGCTTCTAGTTTACAATGTTGTGGCGGAGAATCTCTGCATAAAAAAATATTCTCCAGTTAAGGGTTGCCAATCCTAAGAAATTAATTTTTATTTGTAATTCGAAATGCATTTTAAGAGAAATGTATTTATTTAGGTAAGTATATATTATCAGAAATATAGTACCCAAAGTACAAGCCTTGCTTAGTTTTGGATTTGGCGTTGTGTTCGTCCAAGAATAATTATTAATTATGTTTATTTAACTCTACTACTTAAATCAAGATAAAAATTAAGTATATTTTTTAAAGTCTCACTTACTACTCTTTAAAAATATGAATAGCGGTTTCTAAAATCATCTTTATATCTCACACGAGGTTGAAAATTGATTTGACTGTTTTATACGAAAATGTCCGCAAATAGAAAACTTAGACTTAACTTAACCGATTTTTGATATAAAACTCTCGATTTTCATTTTGTAAATGGACCGAAATCGTACCTGTAAATAATAAAGTTCTATTAATTCACATCCTGTAACATATCAATTTCGCCGTGATATCGTTTATTTTAAATAGAGAAAAAAAAACAAATTTTTATCTTATACGTGCAACGATTTACCTACAGCGAAGTCTGTTTGTCCTATATTTTTGGATAAGTATTGTTTTTTACAGAATTGATTAACTACGCAAGTGATCATTACGCAATTTGTCGAATAATAAATAAAAAAATCTAGTAAGACTTACAAAACGCCATTTAATAAATAAACAAATATTCTTGGACGAATCACACGACGTCATATAGTGCCAAACTAAGAAACTAAGCTTGTACTATGGGTACTAGATTGCTGAAAAATATACATAAGGTTTATTTTTTTGTAAATAATCACTTATTGTACATGGATGGAACACATCCAGACCAAGGCAAACTGCATGCCTAGCACGAGTTTTTTGGTCACATTCGAACGTGTTAACGTTTTACAAGCCGACCAAATTCGAAAAATTGTTTCATAGTGTCAATTTACATTATTGTGGGTTACTCACGTGAGCAAGTAAGCCACATAACTTTGATATAACGCGTCTTATAAATTCGCAACACGAGAGTTCTCCTCTATTTGGTCGGTATACGTCGACATGAACGAAACGTGAAAAAACCTGTAGGTACTAAGCACTCTGATATGATCATGCACACAAATGTTTGCTTTTTTAAATCTTAAACTTATTGAGCAGACCCACCACATATTCCCATCACTCTGTCTTCTGTAAAACCAGAATAACAACGGCAACCTATTCACAATAAACAATAATCTTTACAAAGTATAAAATGAAGTCGAGGAACTCGATGGCGACGCTGTGTGTCGCACTCTAATATGAACACGCAAGTTAAGTGACGTCGACCCTAGCCAGCGTTTGGATGGGTTTCGTTATCTCGAGCTTCTCCGTGCTTCGGAGGGCACGTTAAGCCGTCGGTCCCGGCTGACAGTCGTTAAGCCAAGTCGGTGGCCTTCGGGCGGCTTGAAAACACCGGCCTCTGCCAATCCACATTGGAGCAGCGTGGCAGAGTACCCTCTAATCACCTTCGATTGAAGGGAGACCCGTATCCCAGCAGTGGGATGATTATGGGTTGATATGATATGATATGATAAAATGAAGTCGCTCTGTCTATCTGTCTGTCGCTATGTATGCAGATCTTGAAAACTAAGCAACGAATTTTTATGCGGTTTTTGGAATAGATAGAGTGCTTCAAGAGGAAGGTATAAATGTATAATACATTCCAAAATTCCCACGGGAAAGCGGGATACACGCAAACGAAGTTGCGCGGGTGTTGCTAGTATATAAAGCCCACCTTTCACATGCAGATTGGTCCGGCGGATTGGTCGGCCATCGGACTAATCCGCCTGTGTATGGAAGCGACGAACCGGTACGCCAGACTGTCAAATGGGTTGGCGTCGGGCTCGCAGGTCCGCGGTTGCGGCGTTGCCCATACACTGCACGAACCCTCCGCCAACCCACCGCCAACCCTCCACTCGAAGTGTGACTTTGGTGAGCCCTACACGTGCATGTATTTATTTAATATGCCGCCTGTACTATCTAAGAAAGTTCCTTATAAAGATAAATAAATTCTTCCCAAAACGGTTTGTTATCGTCGAAAGACATATTTGAATAAAAAAAAACAAATAAAAACAACGAAAAAAAAACAAATAAATACGAGCGCAGCGCGCAGTACTGAGTCGGCCGACCAATCTGCCTTGCACACACACGCGCGGATTAGTCGGGTCGGGCGAGGGTTCGGTTGGCGCTCGCGGCTCGCCGCGAGCCCGACGCGCGACGCCAACCCATTTGACAGTCCGGCGCGGACCGGTTCGTCGCTTCCATACACAGGCGGATTAGTCCGATGGCCGACCAATCCGCCGGACCAATCTGCGTGTGAATGGTGGGCTTAAGATTATACCTTACCACCTGACAACGACAGCCGACGAAAACCCGCAGAAAAAGCTATAGACGTAGATTCATTTTATCATTTCAAAAAAGAAATCATAGATGAGAAATTTTAATACTTTGGATTATCAATTTCAGATCGCCTCAAACGTATTTACAATTTTTTTTGTTGTAATAGTGACCATTGTCGCCCAAGAACGTACTCTGCTGTACCGAAGGAATCTTTGAATGCGTGGGATTAGAGGGATGCGTGGGTGTTCCGGCTTTTAAAAAAGAGTAAATTTCCAAAATCAACATTAAATCTAATTAAAATTTATTGCTTTATTTATTAATTATTTGATTAAATTTTAATACACTTGGAAAGTTTACTGACTCCTTTGTATATTCAAACACGCCACTGAAAACCAATTTAGCACTTCACGTCTCATTTACGCAAAGGAACGCACAACGCATCGCACCATTTCAAACTAATTAATCTGATACAAACTTCAACACGTACAATTACTCTCTAATTAAAAATAACTTATTCATTTACTACACAACTCCCGACTTAATTGCCTAAATGAATCACTTTAATGTTGCGTGTCTGTTCGTTTTAAGGCTACAGAACCGCTTTGTGCTTCAAAAGATACTTGATTTTGGCTCAATGGCTGTACCATGTCCCTACTCTTTTGTAGTTTGGCTATGATTCTTGATTTGTGGCGAATGAGGTAATTACAAGCCGTTGTGATTCCTGCATACGGGGGTATACTTTCCTAACCCTACTAAAATTATAAAGTGGAAAGTTTGTGTGTATTTTTGTTACGTCTTCACGCTCAAATGGCTGGGTCAATTTCGATGATATTTGGTATGTAGGTGAATACCTTGGATTAACTAACACATAATATGGTACTTTTTATCCCGAAAAGTACGCATTTTTGGTAGGAGTTTTCAAAGGTGCCTCTTCAAAGGTTCCTTTTATAAAGTTGGTGGCGCTACTGTGTATATATACAAGCAAACGAAGTTGAGTGAGTTTCGCTAGTCACAGATAAAACTAACTAATATCTATTGATTATAACATTGACGAATCTGGACGTTTTGTTTGAAAACTATCACTTTGACTTCACATAACCGTGGTTATTTTTTAAAATACACTGATTCAAAGGATTCGGATTTTTCGAGGGCGTGGTTCTTTGACGTTTGACTGACGTTTAACTTACAGACATGGTTCGCGTATGAAGGTACGATTTGTAGCGAACTGCATTTCTGTTATGGAGAAAAACTCCTGTTCCCAGTACTGTGTTCTGACACTAGAAGACATTGCGTGGCGTCAGTCATCTCTGCATCGTGGAATTTGTCGTTCACGTTTTGTATCATTTGCTAAACATCAAGAGCCACTGTGTGGCGTGACGTCAAGCGTCTAACGTCGTACAACTTATTGGTAGTATGGCTTAGCCGCTAATCTTTTTTTTATACTACTAAGGTGGCAAACAAGCATACCGCCTGATGGTAAGCATCCCTCCCAACTCCCCCAAGTGGAGCTCTGGAGACCTTACTCACCGTAGGAACACAGCATGGCCGAGACCAATGCTGTTTGGCTAAGATCTTCTGTAACGTGGAGGTCCGGAAGGAACCAGACGGGCTGCTCCGATTTGAGCGGATTATCCGCTGTGCTCTACCTCTCTTAAAATAAATTAAAATCTTGTGTTTAAATTGTCCCAGCTATCGCTCACAATTTGGTGGCACGAGTTCGCCACGCTCATTAGGAGCCAGTGCGGCGTGGCGTTGCGATGCGGCTTCCAGCTTCTCGCTAGGAACGCAATCTGTCATGTTGCCAGCTATTTCGAATCGGAATTGTGCGAATCGATTTGTTAATTTCGATCAGAACGCGTTGAACGATACTGACTGATCGACTCGGAAGGCTGTGTCTAGATAAGCAGTATTATAAACTACACACAAGACTAAGTATATACTGCTGGTTGTCTACCACAGACATTATTTGTGTACTGAGGTTAGCGACGTTTAAATTTTACGAATAGATTGTCATTCGTAAAATTTTAACGTAGCTAGACGTGGATTTGTTATTACGTATGTCGCTTTTTTCTTTTATTGGCCTATCACAAACTCTTTCGATTCGTCTGGTTTTAGCTACCTCAAATTGTAAGTTAAGTTAACTACAATTACGTTGATCTGATGTGGTGACCTGCACACTATGCTCTACCAAGATTGGCCATATTAGTCACCACAGAGCGCACCAAAGAGCAGAACAACGGCATAATACTTGCAGGAGTCTTAATCAGTCGCTGTAGCCGAATACAGCTGAGAGGATATACACCATATACTTAATACGTGTGGCGAACGATTTGTAACCATTGCCACGCGATGTTTGAATCTGTTTCTGCCTTTATAATAATCAATAAGTGATTAATATAACTTTATAATTATTAAATTGACTAGTCCAGCTAATCGGTTAACTATTGACAGCAGATATCTTCAGACACATTTCTCAATCAGGAATAATCAGTGTAATAATGTGAGACAGGGTTATTTATTGTTTCCATCGTAATAATAATATTGTAACAATAATTGTTCCGTAAAACACATTAAGATTATGTTATCGAATGGCCGTCGTGACATGAATGCGAGGTACAGACAAACGTAAACTTTTTAATTTCATCATCGAAAACTTTTTAGAATTTGTATTTAAGGTCTTTTTTTCATCAAAAATTATTTGAGTAACAGCCAGTTTCTGAAGTTATTAATTTTAATTTCATGTTACATGTCAAGCAAACTCTTAAAGTATAGTATCGTTGATATAATATCGTTAGTATTCCACAATACAAGTCTAAACTTACTTTGGCTAGCTCAATTTGTGTGATTTGTCCCTATATTTATTTATTTATTAATTTTGAAAATATGTTTTAAACGGTAGTGGCTCGTTACCGGGGCAGTACTACCCACACAATTATTGTTTGTTTAATCCTGTATCCTACCTTCATTTTTCATTCCTTCTGATGTGAAAAATTCATCCAAGATTCTTGTAATCGTATGTCCATGGCCAGTGATTTCCTACCTACCATTAGGTCACCCGCGTTCGTAATACTTAAAAACTAGATTTTATTTTGTTTATATTTATACTTTAAAAATAAAGATATGTGTCATTTTTATTTATTTAAAATTAGATTTCCATTTTATTTAAATATTATCTCGAACATAGATAAAAAGTGAAAACAGAAGCTTTTATTTGATGCGCTTTTGAAATGTTATAAAAAGCTTTATCAATATGTTGAAAAGTTTTATGAGACGCCGCTATCTATGTTGCCAGAACATTATATTATTATGTAAATTTATTTAAAAATCGACGCTTTATATGAATTTGATATAAAACCCGACTTTTTTAGTGCCAAATGTATAGTTTCTTAACGTGTAACGTTGCAGTTGTTGCTATCCATATTTGGTTTTACATTTCTCTAATACTGGATTGACAATGAAACTATTTTGTATATACAGTCAGGTGCACGTCGAGCTTTTCACTTGCATTACATTATATTGGCTCTTATGACATAGAACTTAAGAATGGTACAAAGTCCAATATGTAAAGGTCGACCTGCCCTTGACTGTACATGTATACCTCCTTCGTCTTCCTACTCATAACCCACTTTACGTGAGGTGGGTTCCATTTCGCCCTACCATTCGTCATCTCTACCGTAACGTTCCTTTCCTTCTCCACATAGTATCCTTCACACACTCAATCTATCTTTTCTTTGGTCCCCTATTTCCAACTCCTCCAACTTGCATGGCCAATTCTGACGACATTCTCTAGTTGCCTTTTCATAACATGTCCATATTATCCAATTTTACCACTCCTCATAATGCCTTTGTTAGCACAGGACACGGATTGATTTCTGCACAGGGCAAAGATTTTTGTTTTGTATCATAATATAATAAATATACAATAAACGTCGTCTCAATTCTACGTACAAACAAACTTAATTTAAATTAGCATTGATCACAGACAGACATATAAATTTTATTTATAGATATACTAATTGTGACCCGTGGCTATGCTCGCGTTATATATCGACGATACAGTACTTTTTACGGGAAAAAATGCGGCATCTTTCGCTAAATGTTTTGATTACGCTTATTTCACGTTCTCATGTGAATTTTGAGAACAAAATGTACTTTTAGTAACTCCTTTTAAGCTAGGCTAGGCTATCTACTAGTGAAAGTAATTTTAAATTAAACCCTTAAAACTCAAATATCACGAGAGCCAGACTTCGCCCGTACATTGGGATGGTTGATTTTGATACTTTTGACCCCAATAAACACGTTCTGGATATATGTCTAATTACATGTAACCCTGTATAAAAACAGTTAATTAATTTATAATTCGTTAAAAGGTATTATTTTGACATGACAAACAGACAAAATTTAGCTTTGTATGTAGACACTACAATAAAGACACAACGTTGTGACAAGTGAATGAGTGATACGCGGAGTTGTTTATGGCTTCCGCGCGATACGAACAGTTGGACGACAATTTCAATCATTGAATGAACCTATGAATGGAGCGCAATGAATGATTGCAAACTATGCGAATCTTAATTAACACGTACGGTTGGACAAATGACAAAGTTCTATTTTTCAAAATTAGTATAAAATTATTGGAAATATTAAACTTACAGAATATCGTAGCCAAATGGCATTGGACTCGGTCATGTTTTGTTCCTACGGTGAGTAAGGTCTCTAGAGCTCCACTTTTTACAGGGTCGGCAAAGCGCGAGCGATCAGGCGGGTCGTATTCTTGTTTGCCACCTTAGTGGTATAAAAAACTAACGTATAAAATAAACACAAAATACATGTGAGATAATGCGATCCCTCCTATCGCATATTGCAGTGTCCAACAAGGTCCTTAAATATCTGTTGTTTTGTATGTTTTACTGATCATTGTGTTTAGGAAGCAATAAATATTGAGTACTGAGTATTGAGTATAGTTTTGAGAAGACCGATAGTGAAGTTGAAATAAAATTCGTATTCACCCATAATCAACCCACTGCATATGGGTCTACTGTCGAAAGGAATGACAGCGTTCTATGCCATGCTGCTAAAATGCAGATTGGTGGAGGCGATTGGTTTTTATCGGGCCTGAAAGCTACCGTCTACTGTCATCTATAGACAACAGCTGAGACCGACAGTTTAACATGCCCTGCGAAGCACGAAGATAGCGAAACCCATTGAAACACTGGCTAGGACAACGTTCCTTGACATGCGTGTGCGTGAGTGCGACACACGGCGACGCCATCAAGTTCCTCAAATGAAATGTTATTAATTTTTTGACGACCTCCGTGGCGTAATGGTTACCATGCCGGACCGCTACCCAGGAGATCCCGGGTTCGAATCCTGGTCGGGTCATGATAAAAAACGAAATTTTTCTGATTGGCCTAGGATCTGGATGTTTATCTATATATGCATTTGTTATTAAAGATCGTTGTTATCGTTGAGTTACTAGCAGTAGCTGTGTGATTTGTCCCTATATATTTATTTATTTAATTTTCCCAGATAAAGTGCGGTTACACAGGCCTTAGCTAAAAATACTAATACTATGGGGTGTCATAACATCTAGCTCTTTGCTTCGGGAAGCACGATGTATTCGTCATCTCAGCCAGAAGAAGTCCACTGCTGGACAGTTGGCAGTGGTTTGCATCCAGCGGCTTCCTACGATACCTTTCTTGTCATAACTCATAAATATAGGATCTATAAATCTCATAGCATAATATTGTAACATAGCAATAGTTTGGTAAACTGAAGTAGCCGGGTTTTGGACTATTAAATTTTATGTCACACATTTAAAACCTTGACACGTTCTTATACATAATGATATGTGAGCGGTGCCTTTGTGTGCGCGAGAACGGTGGTCGGATGCTTTGTGGGGTGTGGTGCCACTGATAGCGGAAGGAAGAATATAAGATTACTGTCAGCAATAAGGCCGCCTTGTTGCAAATACAGTAAGTTATTTGTTTATACCTACTGTAATATTATTTATTCACACAGATTGAGCTAGCCCCAAAGTAAGCATGAAACTTGTGTTATGGGATACTAACTCAACGATACTATATTTTGTAACAAATACATATATAGAAAAACATCAAAGACCCGAGGCCAATCAGAAAAAGTTCGGTTTTCATCATGACCCGACCGGGATTCGAACCCGGGACCTCCTGGGTGGCGGTCTGGCGTAGTAACCATTACGCCACGGAGATCGACTGTGATTGTTGAGAGATTGGCTGTGTATTGCAAGTAAAGAATATTGTATTTATCTATCTTATACAATACTTATGATCCTAGATTTCTGGGCGTGAAAAATAGTTTTTCAGGCCGACAGACAAGGTGAGAACGGTGGCTACGTTTCCTGTCCGTAGTGCCGATGGGTTTTACTACTGCTCAACATCAGGTAGGATAATCTGGTGGTGCATGGAATGGACAGTTAAGAGTGTCTTCCTTGTGTCGTAATGAATTTTTCGATTACAATAATTTTATAAAATTATTTTAATACTAGCTTTTCCCCGCATTAATTTTATGACATAGATCTCGTTTGACAACAAAACAACCCATAGCGCGACTTGTGGCGCCATCTGTTGGCCGATACAGCGCCCTCTATAGAGAAACATTATTTTCCCATTGGAACGACATACTTTCACGGGATAAAAAGCCAATGTTGGGCTCTGTACCCCTAACAATATGTATGCAAATTTTTATAATGATCGGCTGCTTAGTTAAGCCGTGAAGGAATAAATAACAAACAAACTCACTTTCTCATTTATAATATTAGTTAGGATATACCTAGAAGTCAAACAAGCCGACGACGGGTCATCGAATGGGAAGCAATCACCCTAACACCAGCAACTCTAGAACTACTTTCAATTTCTTTCATAAGTCGCTCGCAATGACACCCTAATCCTTGTCAATAATCTAACAATCAAATCCCTCAGAGGGCAAACCCGATATTGGCCCTCAAACAAACATAAAAACGGACAGTAAAGTTTTACGAGGCGATTTAGACCCCGAACTATGGGAAGTTAGTTTTTGGACCCTTTAAAATGTTACAATGTTATATTTTAATAAATAATTCATCCTGTTACTGTGGTTGGTAAACGGACTACTTAAAGCCATGAGAATTTAAAAATTAAACTGGTAATTTCTATTTTGTGTCGTAAATTATTATAGTATAGTGGAGTCAGGATTTGTTAGTTTTGTGGACTTATAGTCAAGTTAACTGTGAGCACTAACAGGTCTGGTCTGTAGTGTAGCCAGCCAATATTTGCAAATTCTAAGAGAATTCAGGATAGTCAGTGGGCCTAGATTCGCTACCGCTGATGATTAGCGTGAGTTTAAAATGATTTTAAATGTAATTACTTATGTATGTAAGCTTATGGATACTAATGGCTATTCTTTTTCTTCTTACTAAGTTAATACATATAATTCGATGCTTGTTTCGGGTTAAAAATATGATGTTTTCGTTAAGTATAGCTACTGGGAAATACACATAGACGAGCGAACCCGCGAATACAGTTACTAAACCATAAATTATACAAAACCTATAATAAATGTCACAATTTATAAATCAACAAACAAGTTGACAAGCCCATTGTCCATAACTCACAATGTTATCGTTTTTTGAACCAAACCCAGAATAAAATGACTATAAAATTATTTATCAATTAGTTGGTCTGTTGATCAGTATTTTATGTTTGATTTTTTATTGTTTCCCATCCTATTATTAGGCTATTATTATATTAGTTTGTTGTCCAAACGACTTTTTTTGTGAATAAATAAATTATTTACAATTCACACATCGTGACGGCCAGGATTAAATATATTGTTAAAGTCATGGATAGAAAAAAAGACGGACGAAATGTTGCTAAGAAAGAATTTTATTGAAGCACCCTAATGGCGGCGGCGTACTATGTATATTTTTAAGGGACATAAGAGTGCTATTATTCTTCCTCTTCCCTCTATTGGGCTATTATTTGTATGTATAATTACGATTTTTTTTACAAACTCTACCTAATAGCTCCAAAGTAAAAAACTCTTCAATGACTAATATGACTCATTTTTAAAAGGCTACTTTTTTCACAAACACTCCACTTTTCACCCCCTCGAAAAGATTTCCGGGATGAACACTATATTATCCCAAATATTGTATTCATCCCGGTTAAACGTTTCTGCCGTTTAAACGTGAAGAGATATAAGTATAGAGTTGTTTTCGCATTTATAATTATTAGTAAGGATTAATTTCTTTAACTACCTATTTAAAGCCGGATATCTACTAGATATACTATTTTGATTAAAATAAAACCATCACTGATGTGTCGGTGCGATACCTCTTTATACGTCCGTCTAAAAACGACCTAAAAGTATAGTAAATAATTTTATCAGTAGCCATATAGTAGCCATAAGGCATCCGTTGCCCACCCAAACAAAAATGTTTCCTAGTAAAGGGCCGACTCGTTAAACTAATTAACTGAGAGGTATTCCCGAAAACCCTTATCTCGCTGTTAAGGTCAAGATTGTTTAATGTCAGACGAAAAAAGGTGTAGTTTTGAGTCTGTCGCAAGTGACTAGAGACGGCAGTGATAACATTACACCATGGTTCCAATCGGGCAATTCAAAAAGAGTCCTTATGCCATTGACACCGTGGTGCCAATCCTTCGTGGTGTCAGTCGACGAAAAACCGTGATAGTTTAGCATTACATTTAAGCAAAGCTTACGTACACCTGCATACACCATGTGTATCACACATTATGTCGGAGATTCATCCGCGACCCGACGACGGACCGACGGTACTTATTTAAGGGCTTCTTCATAACACAGATGTCTTCACGAGTTGCATTGCACGCCATCCACTAACCGATGTTAGGCAGACGAACTAAAGCTCAAGACGTCGTCCCATGGAGTAAAGTGCTAATAGACAATCTAACCAAGTCCGGCCGCACCACCGGACGCCGTCCGGTGCAGCACCATATTCGATCATGTAGCGCACGGTGCGTCGAACACCTCACGAAAACGAATGTGGTCCGGTACCGGACGGCGGCGGAGGAATTGATCGCTGTTCGTGCAGCGACAGTTTTTGGTAAACAACACTGTTGCGGACTAGCCGTCAGGCTGGAGGTGTAAATACTTTTTTAAATACTTTTTATTTTTTATTCTTTTTTGTCCGCTTTTGACGTTTGGTCTTCGCGTCTCTGTCGGTCTTGGTAAAATTTTCTCTGTATTATTTTCTTGGTATAATTTTCTTTTAATACATTATTATCTCATTTTGAGCTCTTGTTTCCACTTCTCTCCTCTATCCTTTACAAACACTTTTGATAGAATTCGTCGCTGTTCGTGCGTCAACAGTACGTAGTAGTCGACCAATTCCGGCGGAGTCCGGTGGTGCGGTCAGACTTGGTTCGATAGTCTATAGCACTTTTACATTTGGTCGGCATACTGACAACGCAATACACTTGGATAACCCTAGTATGATGATGGCTAGTATAAGAAATCTAAATTATTCGTACAACAGAGCATCTTCCACTTAACCCGTCACCCGAATGTGTCGTTTTATTCCGTATAAACGTTATCGACGAATCTACATATATATTTATTTTTATGTCTCTATTCGGCTTTTTTCCGGTAGCAAGTTAATAGTTAAAATCCATTAACGTTAATTATATATTCACTCGTTTATCTCACATTAGTTTTATGAACTATAAAAAAGGTTTGGGCACAATTTGTAAACGAAACCCGAACTACCTGGTTACCACGAAAAAGTTTACAACACAATATTATTTGAACTTCATAATGCATTGGTGTTTTTGTTGATTGTTTTTCGGATGTAGTTTCGTATGAAAGAGTAATGTATGTAGAATTTGTATTATATGCAATATTGTTTGAATGTTTTCTGGTTTTTAGAAACACCGGTAAAATACGGTTATCGGTTTGTATAACCAGTCGGTAAAATTTGAGTCCGGTGAAATGTCGCGAATGCTATAATAATCTGCTTTGTTAGTGCCGACTGTATTTTGTTAAATTGTAACTCGAAACCTTTTATGAGGGTTCGGAGTCATAAGAAATAATTTGAAATTTGTATTTTAATGAATTAACAATATAAATAAATAATAAATATTACCTTTCTGAAGAAAAATGTGAGTTTCGTCGTAGCGTATAACAAACTATGTCCAGGCAGGTTAAGCAATGATGATACTAGTTTGTATTTAAATGGGTCTTATAGTTGTGAGTATAATTTAAAAGAATTGTTAAATTGTAAATGACTTTATAAAAATAAAAAAAATAAGTGGTATGAAAACAAATTTCTTGATTGCTTGCTACATTTTGCATAAAATTCTATTATATTATTTGTACGTTTGTATGTTTGGATATGTCAATAACATAAAAAAACTTAACGTTTCAAAATGAAAGGCTCACGATAGTGTTATAACCTTATTACACAAAACACGTACAGTCAAGAGCAGGTCGACCTTTACATATTTGACTTTGTACCGTTCTTAAGTTCTATGTCATAAGAGCGGAAATTGTACTGCAAGTGTAAAGCTCGACGTGCACCTGACTGTACCTACTCTTTGCTCTAAGTATCTATTCCCGTAACAAAAACAGTTTTTTTATGCCACAAAGGTGGCAAACAGGTTAAAATCAGTCGCTATCTTGCTCATATCCTACTATATCCTACTAATATTATAAAGGCGAAAGTTATGTGTACGTTTGTTACTTCTTCACGCTCAAATGACTGAGTCAATATTTATGATATTTGGTATGTAGGTAGCTGATACCTTGGATTAACACATAGGGTTCATTAGGTACTTTTTATCCGTAAAAGTACGTGATTCCCGTAAGATTTCATCAAAAGTCTGATATAGATGGCGCTACTGCGCATAAATAAATACACGCATACGAAGTTGCGCGGACTTCACTAGTCTATACTAATATTATTTATTGATTGTTTGTTTGATTGTTGGTTTGTTTGTTTTTTTGCATTAAATAGGCTCCGATACTACTGGACCGATTTCAAAAATTCTTTCACCAGTAGAAAGCTACATTATCAGGGAGTGACATAGGCTATAGCTTTTCCCGCAATTCAATGTGGTTCCCACGGGAACGGGTCCGGAACTTCACACGGACGAAGTCGCGGGCAAAAAAGCTAGTCAAATATAAATCGGTCGAGATAACTCTTGATAGTGAGACTTGATGTTGTCTGGTTTTTAGACCCCCTGGACTTTACGTTTTTATTGTGATCATTAAAGTAATAGATCTGATAATGACATGACATAGGAGAAAGTTATAGGATAGTTTTTATCACAGAAATCAATCCGAGAACGCGAACCAGGGGGTTTCTCGGACAAAACCGGTGCCAACGACTAGTATTCAATAAATTAACTACAAAATCGCACGGTATCTGTCAATTTTATCTACGTATCCATTTAGGGCAGTTAAAATGTTTAATTAGTCCAGTATTAATTTAAAACTGCTTGCCGCCTCTACAACATTGTAATGTGCACGCAATTACAAATTATAAAGTTAACATTAGTAATTAAACTTTATAGAAATTACGATTTTAAAATATATTTTCAGCCAAATTATTCTTAAGAACAATAGATCTCTCTGTAATTTACTCATTGTAATCGTTCAAGTAAGTAATTTTCTCTATTTTGAATGAATGCCTCCTCTTAAAAAGACACTTTTTGCGGTAAACATAATAGTTTTTTTTGACGCAAGTGCAAATATCCGTACTAATATTGTAAATGTGAAAGTGTTTGTTTGTTTGTCCTCTCTTCACGTCGAAAGTAATGAACGGATTGATATGATTTTTTTATTGGTGATAGTTTAAAGTCTGGAGAGTGACATAGGCTTTTTTTCCAAGATAAAGAGATTCCCATGGGAAAAATTATTGAAATTTATAAACCGCGGGTAACAGCTAGTTGTTAATAAGCGCTGAACAAAAATGTTCTTAAGTAGTGGCTCCTATAAAAAGTCAATGTTAAACTGAATAAAATAATCTAAGTACAAAAACTAAATAAAATATAAATATTCTTGGACGAATCACACAACGATATCTAGTGACTTGATACTAATAATACTTATTATACATAGAAAACAATTAGACCGAGACAAACATACATTTAAATCCTACATTATAAAGGTGAAAGTTATGTGTATGTTTGTTACTTCTTCACGCTCAAATGGCTGGGCTAATATTTATGATATTTGGTATGTAGGTAGCCGATACCTTGGATTAACACAGGGGTTTTATCCCGAAAAGTACGCGATTACCGTAGGATTTCATAAAAAGTCTGTTAAAGAGAAATTAGTTTGCACACATAAATATTTGTCTCGAGCGGGATTACTCGGACCTGCGAGTTCGGCCTTTGAAATAAAGTAGCCATTGACAAACATACACACCTCTGAACTTTCATTTTTAGGGTTCCGTAGCCAAATGGCAAAAAACGGAACCCTTATAGGTTCGTCATGTCTGTCTGTCTGTCTGTCTGTCTGTCCGTCCGTATGTCACAGCCACTTTTTTATAATATTAGTATGAGGCAATTATTTTTAATTTTTGACCCATGAAAGTTAATGTTATCGATAATCAGTATACGTTTGATGTTTATATACTGGTGACGTATGTTGTGTTAAGGGTTAAATGAGGTTATCATGTTGCATTCGACAAAATAATTAGAAGAGAAGAAATTTAACTGAGAGTTGATAACATATTTTAGGGGTCGTAAAATCATAGGGTTTTTGTACTATTTTCGATAATATTAAACCGTGAGACTGGTGATAGGAGTGGACCAAGGAACCAAGTTATTAACTCTGTAAGAGCCACACTTTTATCGATGTAGCAGACTCTATTTCCCTCTGTCTTGTGCTCTGTCAAGACACCGCTTTCTATAATAATAATAAATAAATATTCTTGGACGAATCAAACAACGCTATCTAGTCCCAAACTAAACAACTAAGCTTGTACTATGGCTACTAGATTGCTGACAAATATACTTAAATATATTTTTTTTGTAAATAAATATTAATTAAATAAAAACATCCAGACCAAGGCAAACAGACATGTGCATGACACACAAATGTTTGCCTTGCGCAAGATTCGAGCCCACGGCCCTTGGGATAAAGTGACCGTTGCTAGGGGTAATTCAGCCAAAATTGATTGAAAAGGATTGGAACCATGGTGTCAATCGAGTAACACATAATTGGGACGTGGTTGAATGACACCATGTAGCCACTCGACCCCCGGACCTGTCCAAGACATCACGACTGACTTTTTCCATCACTAGATCCATGTAAAATTATTCTCAGCCTTCTCTTGCCTCTACCTTCTATTTCCTTCTAAGATGTTTCTGATAAACTCCTCGTGTGTCCCACTTGTTTACCTCCTCCGGTTTCGATTTCTTTCATAAATTTTATCATTATACTAGATGTTTATTTTAAAGACTTTTCTAATATAGTGGGCATGCCTTTGCAGTTATAGCATCAACTGGGTCCAAGTTCTTATTCTTTTTCATTGTGCTTATCACCTCAAATAGTACAGGGTTGGAAATAAAGTCTATTCTGGTCGGATTATTTCAATATTTACATAATTTGTACCGAAACTGATAAACACTTACGTATTCTGCTCATCACTTGACTCTAATCACTTGACTCGTGATAACATAATGCAATAATTTTTAATTTTAATTGCAATTACCGCTAACAATTACTGCTTAATGGCACATTTAAAATGATAAGCGGCTAGTTTGTTATTTTTCATCCCGTCCTCAACTTTAATTATTTTGTTAATTTTTTATTGTTTGTGATATAAATTATCTATGAATATTATTAGCCAATGAGAGAAAAGAGAGGAGCTCGATGGCGTCGCTGTGACACACAGCGACGCACACTCTAATATGAACACGCAAGTCAAGCAACGTCGACCCAAGTCAGTGTTTGGATGGGTTTCGTTATCTCGATCTTCGCATTTTTTTAAATGTATAAAAAATTCAGAATGACACGACCTTTTGCGAGCACGAATGTACATCTTGACTGAACAAATGGGTAGGACAACGCATCCAAGATCTTATAGTCGTAGATGTCCAAAGACAGCGGTAACTGCTTACCATCACGTGACCCGATAGCTCGTTTGTTACCCTCTATCATAAAAAAAAATGTTACATACATTGCCCTAACAAAAATAGAAAATGACCTGTAAATGTCAACTTTCTCATAAAAGTAGAATAATTTGTTGGAAAACAATTCACATTCAAGTAATTATGGTACACAATGTTACTAATGGGTATCACGTGAGTTGATTTGCAGATTCTTTTTAAAAATTACCCGCCATTAGTTCAGCCTTGTTGCAATACAATACAATGCTATGCAATTTTTATTGCATCAATTAGCAGGGATAGGAGAGATAAAAAAGACACAATCCAAGCTTTCCAATTGTGATTAACAATCTTTCAAATGTATGTGTACAGTCAGCGGCATATCAAGTTTTGTGGGGATTGAGGCGTATATATTAAAGTATGTTTTACTTCGATTTCTCATTGGAATAACATAATTTCATGGCATTAAAGATTAGAAGTACGTCATAATAGTCGGCTGCATAGTCTATGCGTGAAGGAGTTACAAAAAAAATGCATTTCAAGAAAGATAAGGCACAGCGGATAATCCGCTCAAATCGGAGCAGCCCGTCGGGGAAGGACCTTCACCTTACAGAAGACCGTAGCCAAATAGCAATGGTCTCGGCCATGCTGTGTTCCTACAGTGAGTAAGGTCTCCAGAGCTCCACTTGGGGGGGTTGGGAGGGTGAGTTATACCTCCGGTATTGCAAGCGTCTATAGGCTACGATGATGCTTACCATCAGGCGGGCCGTATGCTTGTTTGCCACCTTAGTAGTAAAAAAAACGTACCTTCTCACTCTCACAATGTAGAAGAAAATATTGATTGACCCAAATCCTATTCTACTAGAAGTGATAATGGACGATCGAATTTGGTGCGGCCGCACATCCAAATTTCCAAACCTTGCGGTCAACACACCACCGCACCACACCGGTACGGTACGGACTGTCCTGCATTAGCTGTCGAACGTGGAAAATTCGATCTTAAAGCGTTAAAAGCGCCTACGAAGCAATTTTAGATATCTTAAAATAGTACATGGATTATGGATCGTTTTGTCTACCTACAAATACTAGCGAAACCTTCTTATGTACGTAACAACAAATAATTTCCCAATATAATTTATAGACTTATACTTTTTTTTACTAATAACGTAATTTCCTTATTATTTTAATTGAATATGAACATTTACATGCCAATTATTTACGCAATATGCTTGTACAATTGAATCTAGACATACTTTTTTGTTCTATTATGTATTTCTACGTTCTCGTGTCTATCTGCAAATAAATCTATTCATTCATTCATTCGAATGATTAAAAATCCCATCTTATGCCCTATCTGCATTTTATAAGACCTTTAATATACACACTACCTTATTAATAATAAAAAAAACAAAGAGTAACTTTACTGGTTGGTTTATGGACTGCTTGTTAATTATGGAGTTGATCCAAATCCCATATAAAACCCACAATAAGCAGGGCAACTATGAAACGAAATTCTGAACATACGGACTCACGTTTAGTTGTAACCAGTTTTGAACCTTATTCTAACTATAATAGTAATGTCTTTTTTGACTGGGGTTTCAATGTTTCGGATGGACACTTTCATGGTAGCCCCGAAGATTAATATGAACGCCTACAAACCTTTATGAGCAAAGAAAAAAGTGTTAGCAACCCGATAGAGAGATAGTGATAGTTTATAACAGTATTTATAGATTATCCTCTGAAATCTAGAATACCAAATTTTTGCGCCGGAGTTTTTCACCTCTTTTTTGGCATACATGCATACGGCCCGCCTGATGGTAAGCATCACCGTAGCCTATAGACGCTTGCAATACCGGGGGTATCACTCACGCGTTGCCAACCCTCCCAACCCCCCCAAGTGGAGCTCTGGAGACCTTACTCACCGTAGGAACACAAAATTTCGCTACGATCTTCTGTAAGGTGGAGGTCCTTCCCTAGACGGGCTGCTACAATTTGAGCGAATTATCCGCTGTGCCCTACCTCTATAAAAGTTATTATTATTTATTGTTTTTGTTTTATCTAAATTATAATATTTAGTCACTTTCGCACTTCACTTAATTCTCCTCAAGAATGACAAAACAAGTTTCCCTTGGTTTATACTTTTTATTTAAAAAGCTTTAAGAGGTTACCTCTGTACATAATTTCAGGCGTTGATCAGTCAATCAATTTAATTTTAAATTAGAACAGAATTTTTGATTTTATTGGTTTTTATATTTTTAATATGACATCATTGTCTATTCATGTCCTGTCCTTTCTATCGATTTTCTCTTTTGGCTCTGTGTGTATACTTTATTATCCATTTTCTATTTTATTCTGTCTCTTTTTCTTCCACACTCTTCCTTACTTCCATCCCTTGCAATGGGTAATTAATTTTGCCTTTTTATTGTGTACCCGAATGTGGAACTTGACATTTTCAAACAAATACCTACCAAATTAACATCTCTTAGCAGGTTTTATGCTAAGTGACTTCTTTATAAGTGATTACTAAGACGTATCCAATTAAACTTTTCAATATTGCCGTACAATTATCAACCCTATTAATGCAGCGCGTTTATCCCGGCACAAAGATTACCTGACGCGAGTCATGTACCCAAAATGGTACACGGTTTGTAACTAATTAACCCTATCACACATACCGATGCGTCTGAGCCCGGTGCCAATCGCTTTCAGCTTGTCAACTGTTTGATGTAACCTGTAAATGATGGCGTGGGTATTTTTTGCCCATAATAAATAAAACTGACAGTATAATGACAAACTAAAGCCTGCGGTACACGGCTTAAAACATTAGTTTAATTTAAAACGGTGTAGACAGTGGCTTCATGCCAAATCTTCTCGTCAACACTGTTTTGTGGTTTTAAATCATGGTTCCAAACCAACACATCAAACATTGTTGACATAGAAAATTCAAACTTATCTTCACAAAGTACACATATTTCTTATGAGATAAAAAAGACACGCGGATTCGTGTGCATCTGACTTGATTTGACAGACGTCAAAGCGCTACCAATGTTCGTAGAACTTCGCTTTAGTTGAAGAATTTGATAGACTCTGTGCTAGTATGAATCTTAACATTGAAAACGGAAACTAACAGGATTTTATGATATCCACCAGATGGAGGGAAGAACTACAAAGAAGTGTAGATAAATGAAGACGGCTCGGGATCAAGGCGCATAGCTCTCTAGAGGGAAGGCATATTTTCAGCAATAGGATGAAATTATGATGACCTATTCGGAAACTACATAGGCACAAGTTCAATTTAAAAGAAATTTAGAGAGTTTAATAGTGCTTTCACTCCGCAGCGGTAATACACAAAAGAGAGACCAAAAATCTCGATATTGACTAAAAATATGAGCGCAATTTTTTGTTGAAAATAATGATAAATAATATCATTCAATGAACAGATGGTTAAAAGTAAAAATAGAATACAAAAACTAACGCAAACAAGAACGAACTCCGTCTAATAAAATACTCGAAAGTCAAAACAGTGTACAAACATACATAAACAATCATTAAAGGGTTAAAAGCACTACCTTAACGAGAATGCTACTGTGTGAGTGCCAACTGGTAGAGGCAACTTTTTATTTCTTCGTCGTGTCAACATCTATCCCTTTCGCGCTACATATAAATTGTATACTTGTATCTCGTTCGCACCTAGCAATTAACACTTTCTGTGTACGGTAGCTATGGAAGAAATTAGTTAAGAGAGAATGGCCCCATTTCTGTGACAAACAAGGCCTGTTGTCTGTAGCGGGATGTTTTTTTTTAAACGCCATTATAATTTTTACACCTCTTTTTATTTGTTTTAACTGTTTCGACTCGTTAGTATCGGGTTATTACTTGCTCTCGACAGTCGACACATATTCAATTTGACATACGCAATTCCTATAAATATCTATACTACACATTAAGTCCTTTGTTCATTTTTTCGTACCATTCATGTCTTGTTTGTTTATTATAATTATTTGTATTCAAACTTGATTGCATTTAAAAATCGTCGTCTTCTGTTTTGTGTCTTTTTCGCAGTGAATGTCAATTGTTAGTAGGTTAGCACCTAACGGTCACTGTCTTAAAAAATACATAAATACTTTTGTAAATAATCACTTGAGACAAACGCTGCATGTTCATGCACAAAAATGTTTGCCTTGCGTAGTTTGAAGGTGCGTATGTGAGATTGGTTTCCTGTAACGTTTGGCAGATGATTTTTAAGTGTGAATGCGTCTACGAATATCATAATCTCCCAAGACACCATTGGTACAAAAATACGACCGACGGCGACGGATTATAATTATATGCTTCTCATAGTATTTTTGTCTACATTTCATAATCCTTTTACAACAAGACAGCCACTCAACCACACTTGGCGAAACAGTAATCCATACAAAATATAAATAAACCATTTGAAAGTACAGGGATTACCACACCTCGTGCCAAACAAGCGAATTTCCGAAAAAAATCTTTTGTAAACGTAATTGACTTAACAATAAGGCCCGTCTTTCATTCGTCACACATTTTATAAATTTTTACCTGTGTCCGTGTATTTTTGATACAGAATTCTATGTGATATTTTCTTCATCATTGTTTCATTCTACATCATCTCAGCCATAAGAAGACTCACGGAGCATTTAGACGCCGCGAATATTTTTGCGTCATCTAAATGCGCCCTTAGGATTGGTTTTAGAGTCACGCTAATCGGGCGTCAGCGCCTCTGATCAGCTAGACTACTCTTCAAACCAACCCTTAGCGATCAGTATTGTATTGTTAAGTTTAGGTATTGTAAATGAAATCAGATTGTACACCAACAAATTAGTGAAGTATTAAAGTTTCAAGAGAACTAATTAGGATTTTCCGTTAATTTTAAATTGAAATTATAGGGAATTGAAATAAAAATCGCGATTTCGTCGCAGAGTAACCTAGCGGTCCGCCTGATTCTGAAACGTGCCCTTTATTACTGCATTCATGTTGACTTGTAGGCGCGCTATAAGCGTGACTGATCCTTAGACAAGGTGTGTTAAATGAGTGTGAGGCCTTAAACAGCGGGTGTGATAATTTCAAACTACATTTTGTGTTATTGAATGGGACTCAATAACAATTATGAAAACGTTATTTTCGAATGGTTATTGATAATAGTGGGCATGAGGCTTAAAAGGCCCCATACTGCGAGGTTCCCGGAACCAAAAAGCGTTATTGATACTTTGTATCCTATTGTTTGGCATGAATTATTAACGAACAGAAATACTTATAACATTTTTGCAATAACTTTCTAATCGAATATCTTAGTTTTTTTTTGCATATTGCCTTACGTACTTATTCAACACAAACTGAATCGCATTGAAACATTTTGTTATTTCTTTTCAGAGTACCTAGTCATTTTTCATTTGTTTCCGAAATGGTGATAGCTTGTTGAGTAGATTAATCAAATATTAATTTATTATTGTATGTACAGTCAACGAATGCCAGAGATGACCAGGGTAGAGAACGAAGAACAAAGATTTTTACGCTAATAATGTGAGCATCGTCATGACACTTTGTATATGTACATGATGCAATTATGCTAACAAATTATTATGTCGTTTTGATGTCAACTTGACATTACAGACTATTTCGTATTATGCTCTCCGAAATAATGCGATATCAAAATGTTAAAATTTTGACATCAACTTAAACGCGTATACACTCCATTTTTTGACATAAAACAGTATCACGTAAATGTCAAAAATGAGGATACAGAACTGTTATAGCATAATTTAAGAACCATGTCAACTTGGGATCAACGTCATATTGACATCAAAACGACATCATTTTTTGTAAGCGTAATTGCGCCAAAGTACACATGACTAACTATTGATAAATAAAAATTCAAGTAAATCTCTTCACGCAATATTTTGAAACCTTAAATCCTACAGCCCTGCTCACCTGTCTAATTGGCTGAAAGTACATTTTGATTATAGAAAGTGCCTGCGAAGGCCTACTATGAATAAACTAAAGATTCTATTCCTAAATCCCACGATCAATCAAGAAAATATGAAACAGTTGTCAAAAAATCCTTCCGACAATATCACCTGCGCGGATATTATGAAAATCTATACTTTTTTTGCAAATCCATCATTTTGGGATTAAAATTTGTCTACCATTCAAAGATTTTTGGGTTCAATTGTGTAATACGAAAATGATTGACTCCTTTTTGTTGCCAATTTGGATGCATTGTACCGAGTAAAATCCAATTTTATTGAGTAATTCTTGCCAGCGTAGGCGGTTCGGGGGCTAAATGTAAAATATAGTAAGTCTAGTTTTAAAAATTTAAGGTGACGTATTTTTAACATTGGCTTTTCCTCCAGAGTACACCATGGAAAGAAATCTGTTTAGAAATATTTTTAATTTTAATTTGAGAATATAGATACCACCATTACTAACCTTCCCGGTAGCTAAGTGGTAAGAGCGCTCGGATATCGAGAGGACGTGGGTTCGAATCCGACCTGGAGAGGGGAGGTGAAATTTTTCTTTCAAAAATATTTACACAATATAATAGATATTCTTTTCTTGTTATTTAGTGAAATTCTTTAAATTACTTCTTTCGTTATTCTTTATTCAACCTAATAATCAACTGTACATTTAACCTGCGATGTACTCAATGATCCATTAAACTTAACAGACAAACTGACCGTTACACATCAGTGTACCAAAGGGAGGACTTTGTTTTACAAATGAGTAGATAAAGGTAAAAGTAAACAAAGTCAGAATTCAGAATATTAACAATGTGTGAAGTTAAAGCACGCTATCAGCTAATATCTGAAAGGCATTTTAAAGTTAATTACACATTAAAATGCAATCACTGTCAAACAAAAATAGAAAAAGAGAACTCGAGACTTAATAATTAAATGAAATTAATATTAAAGTCACAAATTGCTGTTATATATATACTATTATAAATATCATAAGTAATGATTTTGAAAAGTAAAATTTTTACTTGTACACTTTTACGCATAGACGTTGGAAACGTTCAAATTTGACAAAAGCTGTGATGTTCATTGTCTATAATACCCATGTTTGCTTGACTGACAGATAGCGAGTCGGGTGGGCCCTGACAGACAGTCGGACAATAGCACCTCAAACTGTCAAGTACAAACATACTTCACGCCAAATGTGATTTTATAGCAATTACAATAATTTTGTACTATTCTTCTGACACATTTTAATGTACTAATTAAAATGTTAAGATATTTTTTTTGGATGAGGTTGACAAACGAGCATCTGAATTCTTTGATCACCGACGCCAATAGAGTCCATAGTTAAGTGAGAGTGAGATCCTAAGAGTCTAACCAAATATTCTTTTGGACAAGAGTCTAGCTGAATATTCACTCGGCCAAGAGGCTAGAAGAATATTCACTCGGCCAAGAGGCTAGTCGAATATAGCCAAATATTTACTAATCCAAGAGTCTAGCCGAATATTCTTTTGGCCAAGAGTGTAACCAAATATTCATTAATCCAAGAGCCTAGCTGAATACTCACTCGGCTAAGAATCTAACTGAATATTCGATATTGGGCCAAATGATTAAACGTGAACATTTCTAATAACAACACAAAAATACCACTTTTCCGTAATTTTTATTACGCAATCTTATTAAGTATAGTTTTTTACCATATTACTCCATTCCAATTACCAATGATTTCACACGAACTAATGCGTTTCTTACAAACAATTAATATAAAACGTACATGTAATTTCTCCTGAGAATTAAGTATTTTCTACTGAATAATTGTTATTATTATTTATCAATTATCATAAATTATATTAATATTATATAAAAATCAGTGGGAAATTATTATTGTGCAATCTTAGAGCATAGTAAATGCTCTGAGTGTGCAATAGAACAATTTATTTGCAATGAACCGTAAGGTTTTTGCGAAATCACGGATGTAGTTTCTGAAACGCGAAGAGATAGCTTTAAATTTAATGCGAAAAATATTTTAATTTCACATTAAATCTCAAGCGATCCTTTTTTTTCTTCTTTAGTTTGACAGGGACAAGTATAATTTGATGTGTCATTAATTTTATTTCCGAGACCCGAGGCCAATCAGAAAAGTTAATTTTTCATCATGACTCGATCGAGATTCGAACCCGGGACCTCCTGGGTGCGGTCTGGCGTGCTAACCATTACGCCACGGAGGTCGTCAAACGTCTCGAGTGGTTGCCACCTTATTGGTATAAAATAATGAATACGCGAGCCAATCAAAGAGATAGAAACGAAATAATAATGTCTGTGATGTGTTTAACCGTTTGATATCAAGATGATCGGGTAATAAAAGTGAAAAATGAACTGTTAATACTCTTACAAAGTGCTACGGTTAAACAATGAGTACATGTAAAAACAAAACTGATACAATTACAGTGCAGTAAATAATGCCAATTAAAGAAAACGTGGGAGCGACCGTTACGCCACTGTGGTGCCCACGGGTTGCGGTGAAATTAGGGATATTTGACGTCAGAGCAGCCATTTTGTCTGAAATATAACGTCAGACGCAAAATGGCCGCTCTGTCAAAATTTAACTGTGCAAAATTTTTTATAAGAAACAAATGATTCTCGTTTTTATTTGAGGTACGGAACGCTACAAATTGTTTGGTCAAAATTAAATAGTTTATGGAATCAATAAAACAATTTCAAACAAAATGGCGAGCTTTTTAATAAAATTAAGGAAATAAATCGTTGATTAGCTAATCAAAGTTAAATAAAATATTTTCTTTTTAAAAGGACCGTACCTACCAACGAATTTTAAAAACAAAACTTTCGTATTATCACTCGAGCCTTTTAGTATTTTTTTAAATATAATTTGAACAAGTTAAAAATATGTAACAGCTGATTGTAGTTGCCACGAATTCTTGTATACATTACTTAATACTTTGTTGTACATATTTGCGAGACAGGACAATGTATCTTGCGCCTTATCTTGTAGTAATAAATAAATAATTTGCAAAACTTTATTGCCTACATAATAGACACTTGTATCGTTAAATTCTGAAACATTAATATCACAAAAAAAATATAGAGTGGCAGTATTTCATAAATAAAAAAATATCTACTTAATGCAATATTAAAATTAATAAATTTTCAAAAAATAACTTCATCCAACTTAAAAGTAATGCTGTAGACACATACTAAATTCAAAATAAACTTTATTCAAATAGGTCTGTTACAAGCTCTCTCGAATCGTCTTTTCTTATTCTACCATCACAGTTCAGACGGCAGATTTGGTCTAAAAGAACTAGATTGAGCTAGCCCCAAAGTAAGTTCGAAACTTGTGTTATGGGACTATCTCAACGATACTATATTTTATAAAAAACTAGAGAAACCCGCGCAACTTCGTTTGCGTTTATCCCGCTTTACCGTGGGAATTTAAAAAAATTCTTTCATCGGTTGCCTACATCATACACCATACTTTTCAGAACACACCCAGGTTTCAGGTGTCTACGGTCAAGACAAAACATTTTCATATGTATAGATTACTAGTAAAAAATACATGTAGATAAACATCCAAGACCCGAGGCCAATCAGAAAAAGTTCGTTTTTCATCATGACCCGACCGGGATTCGAACCCGGGACCTCCTGGATGGTGGTCTGGCATGGTAACCATTACGCCACGGAGGTCGTCAAATAAATGATGATCATTATGATTATTATAGGAAAATTATGGAAAATGGAAATATCCTAGATTTTTACTAAATTGTGGACACCAAAGCTGTTTATTAGTGGTATGTTAAACTTGAATGCAATTATTCGACCACCCAGTTGTAAAGATAATATACGAGCATACGTCAAGTCAAAACACTTTTTTCTAAGTCCACACATTAAAATTTGCCCCATTTTCATGAAACACACTAATCACGTTGCACAAAATTAAAATAATGGCAATTACTCGGCAAAAATTGCTTCGAATTAATTATTACCTACTAGCTTATATATAGACATGGCTGGTGGTCGAGTGGCTAACAATAGTCACTTTGTCCCGAGGGCCGCGGGTTGGAATCCTGCGCAAGGCAAACATTTGTGTGCGTGAACATGTCTGTTTGCCTTGGTCTGGATGTTTTCTATGCATAATAAGTATTTATTTACAAAAAAAATAATATTTATGTATATCATCAATCTAGTATCCCATAGTACAAGCTTAGTTGCTTAGTTCGGGACTAGATAGCGTTGTGTGACTCGTCCAAGAATATTTATTATTATTTATTTACATATTAGCTTTTGGCATTGCATTGTAAGAAGTGGGAAGAGAATCAGCCTCTCACAGGATATCGGCGTGAAGCACAATTTCATTTGGTGAGCGAGAGATGTTAGCACAGTTCCTTTCCTATCCTTTCTCTACCTTTTCAGCGTCCACCACTTTCCATAAGAAATTGATGTATTTCCATCAATTCTTAGATCTATATGAAAAAGGTATTGACTGTAAATACAAAATAAAGCTTAGCCTAAAAGCTAAATAAATAAGTTTTTCACTGTGAGATATAAACATCTTGAAATATAATATTTTATTGCTCGTTATACATTTTGTACAAGACCATTCACATAGGTATTACATTACCCCTCACGTCCGGGACACCACTTCTCCCCCTGCTTCGCCTCAGTTTGCATTCATAGCAGATGTAATATATATATAGGTATATGTCATATCCCATAGTGAAAAGCGCCTTAAATATATTACATATTTTTTTTTAAATTCTATTCAAACTATTAATGATGCCAATCTAAATGCAATACATATTTGTATACTAAATACACTTAACGAGTGATGTGACTCATGATCGGGTTTTATTATCGATAAAAATCCGGATCAAATGAAGTATTCAGTCGTCGGTGTAAAGTGCCAGCGGTGTTGACAGAGATGCAATCAATAAATCACTCGCATCTACAAAGGAGTATTCAATGTGTGTTGATTGTGCCTCTTGAGACTTTTTACTTGTGTTAGTGATGGACGCATATCGATATCGATATTGTTAGATTTAAGTTTTTATAAAGTTGTGGCGGCTGCGGCGCAAAGTCCTCCTCTCAGTTACTGTACGGAAAAAGGCTTCCCCAACACATCTAATTCTGATATCAGCCTGTGCCAGATCCCAGTCTTTTACTCGAGCTTGGTCATCTAACGCGCTATCTTATATTGATCTTTCAGAAAGTTTTTGAAGTTAATGACACATTAAGTTATAGCTGCCACTGTCAAACTATAAAAGAAAAAACTTAATGTGAAAATAAAATTATTTAGTACAAAAAGAAATCAATATTTTATTACAACTATTAAGTTGTATATCGTTTAGATTGAAAACTGTAAAGAAAATATTTGTAACAACCGCATTTATTTAACAACACTTGGCTATTAAAATAAATTAAATTTACATTTTATTATCCGCAAGTAAATGACATATTTCACTACACACAATGGTCCATAACTACAAAATTATTTAATGGTTTGTGATATATAATGGTTTTTCAATGTTATTACAATGTAGGAAGTCTTGTAAACCGTTATCACAAACATTAAGACATTATTGTATTTGAAATCGTTTAATCAGAATGTAGGGCTTCAGAGACTTTCTCCAGCCATTATAATAATGATTTGTATAATTATTTAACTGTACAACCTACCACCATTTCAGAAATAGAAGGCACATGACAGTAAAGTTATTAAAACTAAACAATTTTTAGTTTATGATCGTTATAAAAGGATAATTTTAATTCAAATTAGGAAAAGAGATATTTTTGGATGGTGAGTTCTGTGATGGAGACTGGCGTGCCGACGACTCTCAGTTGTGGTTGTCATCTTGGGGGACTGGTCTCGTTTTATCAACATCTACATCTTTATTCACATATTTAGGATTTGACCATAGCTCTATGTGGATCGAAATTATAAGTACTAAACGCGGGATGCGTTTAGTACTTAATTTCTGTACGTCTAGGTACGTATCTGTCTATCTGTATTTTATTTAATTGAAATGTATTGTTATAATATGACAAAAAAGACTGGTTTTCTTTCGCCGTTTCTTTTATCGCCGGTCATTTTGTTTTTTTCCGAAATGGTAGTAGTTTATAGAGTAGATTAATAACATACATCATTTAATACTGTATGTAATGTAACCATTGACGAGAGAAAATGTCTGTCGGACCTACTCGCAAAATAAATATTTTTAATTTGAACTTTAAGAAAATTAAAAATTATGTTAGGAAAGGCCTTTAACTCAACGAAATTCATAGTCATTGCCAGTTTTATCGACATAATCATTATATCGATATTTTCACATCACTATTCTAGTATTATAGAACCATTGGTGGTCCGGCATTGCTTTGAAATATTCTGCCGAATCATGGCACGCGTTTTAAATACAACGATGATACAAGTCTCAATTATACCAACATCATTTTAACGTTCACTACATTTTCCTTGTCCATAATGGTTGTTAGCATAGAGTAGAAATTAGCTTGGCTTTTAGGAGTGATATAGTATTAGTAAAATTGTATGTTCTAGAGATAAATCGGCGTCTATTAACGTGTTATTATCTGCCTTTTGATGAGAGGTTAATAAAATATTGTTCAGGATTCTACTTGACAGTAGTGTGGTTTCCGGAAATTTTATATTTTGTTGATGTTTTGTGAAATGACTTTGATTTATGTGATTTGTTAGCGGACTTTTTAAAGTTACGTTATTACTATTTCATCGGTTTACTAATGGCCAGTATTACGTCTAATAAAATCGAATCAATTTATATATCCGTGTCTGTTATTCATAACACAAGCAGAATAAGCCTTACTTTGGGACTAGGTGGCACTGTGTAAATTGTGTAGAAATTTCTGGATTCATTTAAAAAAAAACCTCGACCACCGATCGAGAGAAAACCTGATAACCGGTCAATATTACTCATATACTATAAAATCATAACAAAATTACTTTAAGTATTCAAACAACGGAACGCCACGGTAATGGACCCCGTACATTAGCCCGGGTGTCCCACTGTGCAGATATTACGTCTCAATTGGCCCCCCGTGGTCCGAAATCACTACCACATTAAGTTTATTGCCTTATTATTGACCGAACAGTAATTTGCACGTAAATTCGATATTAAATATAAAAGGATGCCGAAATTTGCACGCACATTCTCACTGTTGCCGTTCTTGTGGGAATTTCGGAAAATTTTATAAGTCTATAACAAACATTGGAGTCTAAGGGCCTGTCCGCACTGCAAAATTTCACCGCGCGATGTTTTTTTCGCAATTCTGTAACACATTACTTACATTTTATGGAAGTATCCGCACTGCGATTTTTTTCAAACATTCGCACGGAATTAATTCTCGCATTCGCGGTGACATTTGACAGGCGCAGCCAGGACCCGTAACATGAATTGTCTACCAGTGAAACTTACTCGGTATATTACCTACTTAGTAGGTATATTTTGCTGGTGAAGGGTAGGTAAACCAAGAATAAGTCATTTCAGCCAAAAAAATATTAGTGCCGTGTCGTATAAAGAGGTATGAGATTAGCCCTATGGTTATATTGTTCAATCAGGCTACATATGGTTTCAGGCATTAGGCGGAATAATAAGGATTGAAATCACCATGAACAAGGCTGTGTTAGAACCTGTTTATTGCTTGTTATCATGATTTCCTTGCTAACTGCAAACTCTCCCACAGCATAAGCAAGGAAATATCAAATATCAAACACACGAGACACAGTAATTGTATTATACTTATTCAATTCCTTTCACGCTGAACACTCAGAGGTTCTTAAGTTAAACATTTCTCGTTTCAAATCGTAAAAATTCCCCACATTCCTACTTACGAGCCACTCGGAATCAATATTCCAATAAGAGAAAAACGATCGCAAGCAAATGAAGTCGTAACAATACGATGAAATAATCAAAACCTTAAATAAGCTAACCACCATAATGCAGCAATCTAAATATACTCTTATGTACAAGAGTTAGAGGTTAAAGTTCAGTGTGGGTTTAATGTTGTTATGACTTTACTGTATGTCGATCAATTTGCATATTTCTATCCCTTTTTCTCTTATAAGAATCTAAATAAAGAAGTATAGAAATGCGCGCAGACACTGCAAAATTAATGGATACATGCCTCTAGAAGTTAGACAAAGGAAGAAATCTGAACGATGCCACTAAGAATAATGTGGACAATATAGTTCGTCCTCTATACATCATTTCTCGTTTACATAAAAATGATTGTAATAAATAATAAATAAATATATAGGGACAATTCATACAGATTGAGCTAGCCCCAAAGTAAGTTCGAAACTTGTGTTATGGGATACTAACTCAACGATATTATATTTTATAGCATAAACATCCAAGATCTGAGGCCAATCAGAATAAGTTCGTTTTTCATCATGACCCGACCGGGGATCGAACCCGGGACCTACTGGGTGGCGGTCTGGCGTGGTAACCACTACGCCACGGAGGTCGTCGATTGTGATGTGCAAGTACCATTTTTAAAACAGCAAGTACTAAAGTTTCTTACCGGTTCTTTTTGAACAAATCTGCCGTCTGAACTGATATGAAAAGACAGACAAAAGAGGTTGCAATAGGCCTAATTAAATAAAAATATTTTGTATTCGAAAGAAATTATGCAGACTAGAGAAATTGAGAACAAAAAAGAGCCAACAAAGTTATGCATCATTGTGAAAATAATATTATAGTAACAACAAATGAAAGAGGGTATCTGGAGTAGATAACTCATCATCATCATCTCAGCCACAAGAAGTCCACTGCTGGAAATAGGCCTCCCTAAAATGCCGGTAGATACCTAAGTTTAAGCATCGTTCATCATCATCAAAACTATGTAATTTTGTTTTATCAGCCATATGTGCAGGGCAAAGGCCCCCCCCCCCCCCCCCCCCCCCAACTTCTCCAATTTTCTCTCAATTATTCGGCCAATCCTCCAAATAAGTGTCGAGTTCATCCCGCCATTACCTTTTGGTCTTCCGCGAGCGACGCGACGTTTAAAGGATTGGGCGTCCAGTGGCTTGTGATATGAGCCCATCTATCAAAAGGCATTCTTTCCACATGCCCAGCCCAGTTCCATTTCAGTTTGGCAGCCTTGTGTGTAATTAAATAGTAAATATAAATTCTATTGATGAAAAAATTTTCGAGTAACCTTCACGCAACATTTTTCTTTCATCGGTTGACTGTGTAATGTTGTTGGCTCAGAACATATTTTTGGTATACATAACAAGGTTCGGACGACAGTCTAATATGATGATTTTAATCTGCTATCCATTGCTTGTCAAACCAGTTGTTATAAAGCTCTTCGATACTATCTACATGATAGTAAAGTACTAGAATCAACTAATAATACTGTCATTATTACGCGAAACTTTTATTCATGATTTTAAATTGCAATTTATTTTTAATAATGCTACCTGTTTATTGTAATTGTGACTTTTACTAATACCATTTTAAAAAGCAAATGTTAAGTTTATGCTACATAGGTGGCAAACAAGCATACGGCCCGCCTGATGGTAAGCATCACCGTAGCCTATAGACGCTTGCAATGCCAGGGAATAACTCACGCGTTGCCAACCCCCCCCCCAAGTAGTGCTCAGGAGACCTTACTCACCGTAGGAACACAACATGGCCGAGACCAATGCTATTTGGCTAAGATCTTCTGTAAGGTGGAGGTCCTTCCCCAGACGGGCTGCTCCGATTTGAGCGAATGATCCGCTGTGCCCAGGTAGGGCAGGCTCATAAGTTTCTAGCAAAATCTTCTTAGTACAAATCTGCCGTCTGAAGTGGTGGTAGGAAAAAACTGTAATTCGAAAGAGGTTGTCGAGCCTATGATGGCCTTGAGGGCCTATTCAAATATTTGACTTTGTTAAGATTATAACATAGTTTGTTCTACCAATGCCACTGCTGGATGCCACATGAGAACAGAAATTACTTATTATAAGCTAAGTCTAGTTCACACTTCTATGATAATTTAATGATTTTCAAAAATATATTTGGTTAGCAGTGACTTGAAGCTCTTTAAAGAGTCCGCATCTTTAATTTGGGAAGGTAATTAATTGTAAAATAGTGCTCCCTCAAAGGTAATTGATTAGTTCTTTCCTTTAAAGGACCTACTAAAGGGGCTAGTGGGTTTATACTTGTTTTACGTTGCTTTGTATTTGATGAGCTAAATGTCATTCTATGTACAGTCAAGAGCAGGTCGACCTTTACATATTATCGGACTTTGTTTGAAGAAGGGTTTCTTGTTCTAGTCGTAAGAGACAAAATTGTACTGCAAGTGTGCTCAGCGTGCTCCAGACTGTACGTAGGTACGTACATGGCTAAATAAGTAATTTCAATAATTGAATTAGTAATTTCCATTTTTTTTTCATTTACGTAGACATACGTACTTTGTTCCAGGTAGAGCCGGGAGAGATAAGGAAAATTAGGCTTCAGAATCTCTTACTAACCGAACGAAACGGATTGCTGTTTTACACTTTTATTCTGGAAGGTGGTACTTCGGTCGAGTTAGTACATTTCATAAGAGATGCAACCGTGGCCCCAGTCAGTATCTGGATGAGTTAAAAAAAGTATCTTCTTTCCATAATCCTTTACCAAAACATAGCTATAAATATTTTACACAAACAAAGATTATTGTAGGTAAATAAATACGTAATATTATTATATAGGGTAGATCTCACAGCGGGCTATCATCCCTACGACCCCGTCCCTAACTACTTAATAGGACGATAATTGCTAGGCTATTACTGCCTCCCCCGACCCGCCCCCGGAACGAGGGGCGTCGAATGGCTTCATTATCATAGTAATGCTGTATACAGCAGGCTTATATTATAATATAAGCCTCTATTGAAAAAATATAAAGTTAAATAAATAAATATTCTTGGACGAATCACACAACGCCATCTAGTCCCAAACTAAGCAACTAAGCTTGTACTATGGGTACTAGATTGCTGATAAATATACTTAAATACTTTTTTTTTTGCCTTGCGCAGGATTCGAACCTGCGGCCCTTGGGATAAAGTGACCATTGCTAGCCACTCGACCACACCGGGCCAGTTGTATATTTTTTTTATTTAAAAAAATCTATAATCTAAATACGAATCTGACTTTGAAGAATCGAAACCATTGGAGAGTTAGAAACTTTGCACAGACGGTTCTTTGCATACAGACAGAGTGTGTATGCAAAGAACCGTACTTGACTACTTGTTAATAGAAGGGATTTTTGGAATTGAAATTGTTATCGAGGAATAATGTGAATGCGCTATTAGTATTTCTATCTGCTAAAACAGTCTGTACAATACAAATACACAGAAAATATTTAGACTAAATATGTTTGACAAAATAAAATCAAAAAAAAAAACATGTTGAAGAAGAAGATCGTAGCGTTCGTAGCCAAATCTCATTGGTTTCGGCCATGTTGTGTTCCTACGGTGAGTAAGGTCTCCAGAGCTCCACTTGGGCGGGTTGGGAGGCTTGGCAACACGTGAGTGATACCCCCGGTATTGAAAGCGTCTATAGACTACGGTGATGCTTACCATCAGGCGGGCCGTATGCTTGTTTGCTTTGTGGAATAAAAAAAAGGGACAATGGTATGTCGGAATCTCTTGGCCAATAAGGGGCATATCGACTAAAAACCACCTTCTCCGCCTTAACAGTAGTGGTGGAGTTGTGGGGACTGGTGTTTTTACCACAAAATCATATTATGCCAGGATTCCTGGAAATTACCCATCAAAATATTTAAGTATGAGATCGCTTAAATGTCATATTCATTGCGTAATATTAAAACAACTTGAACACATTCTTTTTTATTGTATAAAAGGTATGAAAAAGATAAAAACATACCAATCTCCGGTTTCATGAATTTTTTTCATTTTTCCAAATTAAAATTTATACAATTTAAAATTTAATCTTTTAGAAAACAAAGGGCTGTTTTAACGCAGCTTACGAATTGTATTGTTTAAATTCATTAAGAGTTCTGCGGCGGAGATTGCTTAATTTTCTTTAATATTAACTTGTACGGACCCCTTTTTAATTAATATCGACAAAATAGTCGAGTCGGCCGACGCGACGCTGTGCTGATAAAACGATTAGGGATGCGCTTACGGCGACACGATAATAAATATTTTAGAAATAAATTCATTAAACTGACATAAACATCATTCACAATTGGGTGGATGTGGGTAGGCTGTTAAAACAAAATATTTTAAGAATATTTAATAAATTTTATTTTTTATTATTTTGTTTTAACAAAATATAGTTTAAAATGTTATTGTTTTAAGAAAGATGATGAATACAATAATTTTGCCAGAAGAGAATTTTACAATATTTTGATAAAATCGCAATTCACACCTATTTATTTGCATAAAATATGGTTGATACAAGGATGTTAAAATAAAGAAATAAATGTTTTGCATATTTTGCCAAGATATAATGGCGTACAAAATCAACAACCCAACCATCAAGCTCGTTATCCGTTTGTCTGTTTTTGTATCAAAAATTATGAACTCTGCTTACCCCCTCAGATTAGTAGGTTTTCTTTTTCAGATCATTACATTACAAATGTACTTAATTTTTCTGTTTCACGAGTCTATTTATTATCGTATCTCATATGAGAGCGAGCGAAATCTTATACATGCATCTGTTTACTTAAAATGTATCGAATAAGTATCGAAAGATCTTGTAATAGAGCTATTTGAATAAAGACATTTTCACCTTCATCCCTTCTTATAAGGAAATCCTAGATAACGCATAGTTAAGAGTGACGAATATAATAAATACTTTTATTTAGATTACAATTTTACATTTCAATTTGACAGTGGTCGAGTGGCTAGCAATGGTCACAATATCCCAAGGGCCGTGGGTTCGAATCTTGCGCAAGGCAAACATTTGTGTGCATGAACATGTCTGTTTGCCTTGGTCTGGGTGTTTTATATGTATAATTAGTATTTATTTACAAAAAAAAAGCATATACATAAGTATATTTTATCAGAAATCTAGCTAGTCTACAAGCTTAGTTGCTTAGTTTAGGGCTAGATGGCGTTATGTGATTCGTCCAAGAATATTTATTTATTCATCCAAATTCTATTCTAACTAATATTATAAATGAGAAAGTGAGTTTGTTTGTTTGTTTGTTTGTTTGTTATTCCTTCACGGTTTGACTAATCAGCCGATCATTATGAAAATATGTATATATATTGTCAGGGGTACTGAGCCCAACATAGGCTACTTTTTATTCCGTGAAAGTATGTCATTCCAATGGGAAAATATTTTTGCTACAATAGAGGGCGCAGTATCGGGCAACAGATGGCGCCACAAGTCGCGCCATGGGTTTTGTTGTCAAACGAGATCTATGTCATAAAATTAACCGCGAGCGAAGCCGCGCGGAAAAGCTAGTTTATTTATAATTGCAGTGTTCTATCGACGTTCAAAATATCGATATTTAAACATGCGCATCACTTAGATATTAATTTCAAAATTGGTTTAAATAGGTATTACCCCGCTTGTTAGGCCGGCTCCAAAATGAACTCATTAAAACTATAAAAGCGGCGGTAATTAAGCCGACCCCCACCCTCCCCCTTCCTGCGCCCGTCGCGTCCTCGCCACCGGGGTGGGTTTAGGCCTCACACCACATTGTTAAAGCATGGCTCACAAAGATACGGTTGACTGGATGAGTTATTATTATAGTTGGAAAAAGTATCACTTTTCATATGGGATGTTTTTTCGTATTGCTAGCACTGCTAACTCCATATAAAAATTCGTTACATTGTTGAAATACGTATGAATTGAATATGTAATTTAGTTGTTTCATCCATAATGCTCTATTTAATTAGGGTGTATGGTTAGACGTCTTTCGAAATTGTTTCTCAAGATGTTTTCCTTCACTGCCGAGCAAATAATAATTAGAAACATTCAATAACAAACCCGAATATTCTAATTTAGCCATAGTTACTTGCATCACAGATTTGAACCAGTCGGTTAAAGGCTTGCGTCCACAAGTCGGCATTGTACGTATTGGATCAAATGGTTTTTTATTATAACGCATGCACAGTATCAGCCAGCAGCAGAGTGTTCTGTTCGGCATTCCATAATAATATGTCGTCATCGGCAGTATCGGCATTGCCGATGGGTAGATTCGCACGGTCCGTAGGTACGATGCGGATCAGTGGATGCAAGCCTTAATAAGTAGGTTCCGTATCCACTGACTGAACTTTCTTCGAATTCGACGCACGAAACGCGACCAATTCCTTTCATCGAATTCTTCTCCGGTGGTAAAAAGCTGGATGTTACTGTGGAAAAACAAAAGCCGTCTGATCCAGCATAAACAGTACTTTATCTCCCCGTGCCTCCCTCCCCCTGCAGGCTTTATTGCTCGGTGACATTATGGGCGGGCGAGCGGTAATTTTCAACTAATAACCACGAGTTTGCAAGCTCTCGCCTTTGTGGAGAGTCGTATAAGAAATTCCACATGCTAGGAAATTGGTAGATTAGAGAGGTTTTGTTTGAGAGGTAAATAGTTTGTTGATGTAAAAAAAGTTAGGATAGTAATAGTTTGCTAATACGCTACTGTGATTTTTTTTTTTTTTTTAATCTTAATAAATAAATATGCCTGAATAAAGCACACAGCGCGTTATAGTCTCAAAATAAATAAGGCTTTTACGGTCTAAAAATTAAAGAGGTATCCTGGGCGATAGATATTATTACAAGTTTAATAGCGATATGCTCTACATTATTGGCATAAAAATCTTTGTATGTTTTATAATTATTGGCATTCCTGTTGTTGTAAATTCGTCACTAAGTAAATTTGTACGGAAAGACCAATTCGTATTAATTTAATGCAAGTATCAAATTTTGTTTATGACTATTATAATTTTGCAATAACTCTTACCTACTTGTGACGAATATACAATTTATTAATAGTAAGTAATTAGTATTATTAGCTATCTTTAACCCCATCTATTTTCAAGATCCGGCTGACATTGCTTAACTTGTTTAATCAGAAAACACGTACAGCGTAGTGGCACGCTGCTGCTCAAATAAAATCATTATTGACATACAATTAACATCAGCACACATTTACCAACGCTTGTATACGTATGTGTCGAGGAGAAAGTAGCTTTGTTTCATCTTACACCAGTGGCAATTCGTCACACAACAAAAAAAAATATATTAATAATACTTAAATTTAGTTTTTAATGTTTTAGTTTAGTTTTTCTTTAGTTTTTAATTTTTATTGTTAGTTTAGTTTTAATTAGTTTTATATTATCTAAGATTGTAATTTGTGATGATTAAAAATTAAATCTTTCAATTTGAAAATATTTTTGAAAGAAAAATTTCACATCGCCCCAGATGGGATTCGATTCGAACCCACGTCCTCTCGATATCTGGCCGAGTGCTCTTACCACTGAGTTACCGGGAAGATAAAGTTGCTTATAAACCATAAAAAAAACAATCAATCATTTATTTTTCTTTACCAATCTTTCTAATAATCTTGTTGGTTGAAGTTAAGTATTGTTTGATCAGTAGTTAAGTAAACGAATGGTTAAAATTCGTTGAAAAAACTATTTCTTAAAAATTGCTACGAATTCTAACCATTAGTATTCTTAACTACTGATCAAACAATCGGCCCAGTAAAATCAATGTCAAAATTTTATGTCAAAATAGAACACCAGCCGGGCTAACATGACAAACGCGACAAATTTTTCTCGCTCCGCGCTGCCAATAGCGTATCTCGGTTATGTCTACAGTAGACAAAACAGGCATTGCTATTGGCGAAGAAGCTTTGTGGCGTGCGAGAAACTATCTCGAGTGTAAGCATGTTAGGCTGGCAGGTTTATTCATCATCTCAGCCATAAGAGGTCCACTGCTGGACATAGGCCTCCCCCAAACGTTTCCAGGGCGACCGGTTGTCAGCGGCCTGCATCCAGCTGATTAGTGGGTTTATTCTCGTACTAGCTTTTCCCGGCGGCTCAGTTTTGCTCGCGGTTTTATGACATAGATCTCGTTTGACAACAAAACAACCCATAGCGCGACTTGTGGCGCCATTTGTTGGCCGACGACGTCGCAAACGCATTTATAGTAGAAAAAATATTTTCCAAATTAAAATGTCATACTTTCTCGGGTTTAAAAGTCTAAGTTGGGCTCTGTACCCCTGACAATATGTATACAAATTTTCATAATGATCTGCTGATTAATCAAGCCGTGAAGGAATAACAAACAAACAAACTCACTTTCTCATTTATAATTAGTTAGGATTAAAAACAGTTGAAATCTAGTTAAGTCTCAATTTCAACCGATATCTTGCCGGTTGTATATTTTGTACTAACATTATAAAGAGGAATGATTTGTATTTTTGTTTGTTTTGTTTTTGTTTTTTTTTTTTTATATATACCAAACTGGTGGCAAACAAGCATACGGTCGGCCTGATGGTAAGCATCACCGTAGCCTATTGCAATACCGGGGATATCACTCACGCGTTGCCAACCCTCCCAACCCCCCCAAGTGGAGCTCTGGAGACCTTACTCACCGTAGGAACACAACATGCCCGAGACCAATGCTATTTGGCTACGATCTTCTGTAAGGTGGAGGTCCTTCCCCAGACGGGCTGCTCCGATTTGAGCGGATTATCCGCTGTGCACTACCTCTCTTAAAGCTGAAAACTGTTAACTGTTTTTATTACCAGATTATGCCCTCTAGTATTGATCCCAAGTACCAAACGCAACAAGTACCAAAATGAAACAAAGGGAAGAGAGAGCATTAAAACTTTGTAAGGTAAATATTGGCATGCCGAAGGCGGTCTCAAAAACAAACAGTGAAAAAATCAGCAGCCCTAATACGATAATCAAGTCATTACAGAATCAATCGGGGACTCCGATCCGCGCCGGATAAACCACACGGACATACTGTTGTCAAGTTTGTTGAACAACGAACGAATAAGGTAATAACTTTTATTATCTGTAATGTTGAGCTGCGTGGAGAGCTATCGAATAATTCAACTGACGGTGATTTTTGTTTGCTTAAAAAGTATTACAGCCAGTTTCTAAAACTCATTTTTTAAGCTAATGACAGATTAAATTATAACTGTCAGACTAAAGAAGAAAAAAGAAATAGAGACTAAGTGTGAGTTAAAATTAAAATACGTTTCAGAAACTGGCTGTTAATCCTATATTTATATTCCTATCCTATTGTTTATATGTACCCTGTATAGCAAAATAGGTTTAAAGTTAAAAATCTCTGACTGATTGACTGTCTAATCATCATGCATACATCTGAAATATCTAGAAGCATGAATTTGTTTATAGACGCTGGTTTTGAGACTATTATCGATTTTTGTTTGATTTTTACTTTCATAATATCACTAAATCACACATATTTTTTTCTCAATTTTTTCGTCAAGCATGTTCGCCCGAAAGTTACATAATTCACTGAACCGTATGTCACAGGTGTAAATCACTTTATCGGAGGGTTATTCGGAGGCGATTTCCGAAAATCAATCGCTGGGCAGATCAGATACCAAGTGATGAATAGCCCATCAGGCCTTAAGCGGAGATTTTTTTAATTCGGTTCCTCGCCTTTGGAGTGTACCGAATTGTTCAGCTTAATTTGAAAGTAATGGCTGTTTTATACTGTTATAAGTATGTACATAATGTTTTTTTATAATGCTAATTCGTTTACTATTTGTTACAATATTAAATAAGAATGAGGAGATGACAGACAGACGGACGGACATCGGAGGCTTAGTAATACATACGTAGATACAGTAGATACCCTTAGGGTAGTACTAAAAATAACTTTACATTTTTTTTTACTTTTTAGACTGACAATCAATAAGATCTCCTTGTTTTCTAAACAACCATAAAAACGAAGCTATGATGACGGTTTTTATGTGCATCATATACCCAAATTAAGTATGCCCGAATTTGAATATTCCCATTATAAAAGAAAACAAAAAGCAATCGAATAAATTCAAAATTAGAATAGAAAAGGGAAAAAAATAAAAAAATAAACAAAACACAAGCGCAATCATAGCGTAATATCAGTAATAGATCATTCACAAACAATTTACTTGATGAAGGCAAACAAAAGCTCGTAGATTTGACAACTAATCAGAGATAAGGCTACACGTGTTCTCTGTACACCTCATTACCCTATAACTCCTTCGAAACTTTCACTATTTTGATATGAAACTTTTTTTTTAGAGAATAGGGTTGGAATTTGTATAGAGCAGTTTTGGTAGTTAGGGCTGTTTTGTATATGTTGTTAGGGCAGTAGTTTTAATACATAATCTAAGCATTAGCATCACAAAACGTTCATTCATCTACTACATCAACCGCTGTGATTGGAGCGTTGATAAGGGAGACTGATTTTGGATTTATATAGAGTTGTTTAACAACTTTTTATGAGATGTATTAATCAATTAAATTTTTAATGTTATTAGTTTTTTTATATAATAATAAATTATAGTTTATTATACAAAGCCATTATTTATTTTGTAAAATTATTTACTATACTAACATACATAACATTAAAATTTAAACTAAAATAAAAAGTTAATTAATTAACTTATAGTTAGTTTGTTAATCGAATAACTATGAAATTAGTTACATGAGTACATTATTCCTTTTTACGTAGTTTAGTGTAAGAAAGTATCTATGGGCGCTGCAATGAACAAATACTTTTAGTTAAATTACTTTTGTTCTCGACGGACTTTTCGACTAAGTATCATCTGCCGTGGTCACGAGAAGACTGATCTAGCTGTGTGCGTGTGTGAAAGAGTAACAAACATACATACATCCTTATAAACGCGTTTAAAATATTAGTAAGAATATAGTAATAAATCTCCTTTTTTAAAATAATTAATAATTTATTAACAACTCTATAGACATAATCGCGAATAGTTAAATCGAGATTATAAGCAAACTAATTATACCGAACCGGGTACCCTTGATGTGACGTATGGAAATAACAATAAGCCATCTTATATGGAAACCGACGTAGACGTAAAACTTGATAGATACCGCAAATCTCTTAATATTGTATAAAAATGTGACACGTGACATTTTAACTATACAAATCTGTTCTTCTGTGTGAAAACGTCACATTTTATTTTCAAGCGACATTTCATTTATAACATTTTTATTAAATAGACTTGTTGTAAATAGTTCGTAAGTGGACTCCTATTACTACCGGGCAATCCCTTTTTGACATTTTTGACATTTGTTATGGACCTAAACAATAAGTTAAACATTATGTTATTGTTTAAGTCCATAACAAATGCCAAAAACTATTCCACTGATACATTATCGGCATTATTTTGAGATACGATTGAGACACCATTGAGAGTCCATTGGTGCATTTGTGTTAGTAGAATCGGGCCCCAGGAAACCTACCTGGGAACCCCAGGCAGTCTGTGCGAGGTACTCAGCGACGTCAAGTCCTTGGCCGGCTTCCTGGAGGAATTAGGAATGCTGGAGTAATCCAGATCCCACTCTTCGCACGCACAAAGGGCACATCGGCTGCCTAATTGCGGAGAAGGGCCGCAAGACAACAATTAACAAGTAGGTCTTAACAGTTACTTTCTATAGTCGAATTGTATAAATATTTTTAATAGGGGTAAAAAACTCTCACCGCTTTAGTATTTACAGTGCCTAGAGGTGCACCTCGGCCTAAGACGACACTGAGAGAAGAAGGTCGAATGGAAGAGAGGAAGGTGGACTATAGCGACATCTTCTCGGCTTATTTAAGGCAGTGGAAAAAAAATTTGGGATTGCTTACTGAACAAAAAGACGAATGGAGAACTTTAGTTCTTAATCAAACACGTTACTCTAACTTTAGTTCTTAATCAAAAAAGGTCCATTGTGAGTATATTTTTTGTTTGTGGAAAGGAAATAAAAAATATATAATTTTGACTAGTGAAACCCGCGCAACTTCGTTTGCGTGTTTTATTTATGGACAGCACCGCCATCTATATCAGACTTTTGATCAAATCTTGCGGGAATCGCGTACTTTTCGGGTTAAAAAGTACCCTATGTGTTAATCCAAGGTATCAGTATACCAAATATCATAAATATAGGCCCAGCCATTTGAACGTGAAGAAGTAACAAACATACACACAACTTTCGCCTTTATAATATTAGTAGGATTATTGTGATAATAACTCTTATCTGTACACTGGTGGTATCTATTTTGGTTTGTGTCTACGGTATTCACCCTTAAACAATAACTTCAATTAAATTATAATCAACTTTTGTAACTAGGTAATAGAGTTCAGATTTACATAAATAATGTTTTGGTAAAATCAAATATAAGATTATCGTTTTCATTAAAAGGCCGAGGACAGATCTATAATAAAGATTGGTTTGTGATTTGTGATTTTTTTTAGGGTTCCGTGACAAAAGATTTCCGTAACTAAAATTGTCATTAAAAAATTAAATTATAGTTTAATAGAAGAGTAAGTATTTACATACAGGTACTTTAACTATTCGGCTTTTTAGTCGATTGAGGCCGGCCGGCCGGTGTCCGCGGACTCTACTCGCCACCAAGGCTGACTCGCGCTGACGTTTAAAACGAAATTCGAAACTGAAACTTATTACTTGCACAACAAAATCGATTTTCAATTGTTTTATAAGCTGTGAGTCGCGTTGTTGGCGCGTACTGTGGTACTATAGTCTTATTTTACATAGTTGTAAAAGTGGAATAAATGAATAAATAAACCTTGCAAACTTTTTGGCGGTGAATGCGCTCCAGCAAATGCCCGGAGTGCCACAAACTTGGCAAACAGGCATAGACCCGCCCGATGGTAAGCATCACCGTAGCCTATCCGACGGTGATCTGCCAAATAACTACTTAAAACAGTTAAAACCATTCAAAAATAAATAATTTTTATTTTTTTTATTGTTATTTTATTTATTAAGTCAATTTTATTCACCACAAACATATTATACACAATTATTGGCATTCTCTTCTAATCAAACATTTGGAAGTAAAAAATTCACGAATGCGATTTATGGTTGATATATTTTCTTGTGATGGTACGAAACCCTTTGTACGAATGTAAGACTCGCACTTGACTGATTAATTTAATAAGATTATATTAATGATTATTAATAATGGCCTATTTGATTGATATTATCGGCAATTATTCAATTATACCGCATTTTTCCTATATTATGTTCCCATGACATTTTTATGGTTAAGCGACAAAGTTTATTGCTATTTTATGATGTTTCTGCTTTTGTGTTTGGACGGACAGACATGAAATTTGATATATTTATAAAAAAATACCGCAATCTTAATTATTAATTAATGATAAAACTATAAATTAGACAAATTCACATAGTAATTAAACTGGTATCCAGAGCCGTAAATAATTTTTGTTTTCTAAATATTGCATGAATATTCGTATATCCAATGGAGGTTGCTACATCGACAAGAACGCGGCTCTTAAAAAAGAAGAAGAAATATTGTATGAAAGCATACTCGAATTTATATTTATCAAATAGTAGTCATATTGTACAGTCTAGAGCAGGTCGACCTTTACACATCAGACTTTGTACTATTCTTAAGTTCTATGTCATAAGAGCCAGCATTGTACCGCAAGAGTAATGCTTAACGTGCTCCTGACTGTACTATGTAATTACAAAGTTTCATAACGATGATTAGCATAGAAATCTTTGTTCTGTGGTTAATTCGTCCAAGTTCTTAGTTCTCTACCCTTGATTATCTCCTTTGTTGACTGTACAATCAAAAAAGAAAATACATATCAATTTTTGGAGTGGACGTATGGACGTGCTCTACCTCCATTTCATAATGGACTATTCGAATGGAGAAGTACGTACGTGTACCACCCTCTCACAGAATATTGGCGTGAAAAAGCAAATCTTTTCGAGATTACGAAATCCATCCAAACATGCTATGCTTGACGTTGTTAGTTTTATAATGCGTCACCCAGCAACGCCATCTAGCTCCTCGATAAATCCTTTTTAAATTAAAAAATCTCTACGTAATATGGAACACTCTATAGTACGAAGCACTGGCAGTTTGGCACACAAAATTCGTTTTTTTTTTTGTTTTTCCTTCGCTAACCGCTGACAATACACCCGTATATTATCCGAAGGCTGTTCCGCAGAATATTCAAATTTATGATCTACACTCGCCGCCATTTTCGTTCATACCTGTTCCACGTTTGAATTAATAGTTTTGTTTTTATCACTTCTCGCGTCTATGGTTTATTTGTTCTTAAAAATGTAAAATGAAATAAAATCGTTTATTCAGATGCACTTAGTATTTAATTTCTAGTTATAACTAAACCCAACAATAAGTTATTTATTCAAAAACTAGACTCTCACATGCACTTTATATTACTACACTCGAGAGTTAAAACGCAAGTGAATAATAATTGAAACTTCAAGAAAATCATATCGTTGTACAAAAAAGGCATGTTTCCTATTTTTGTTTTAAGGCTAGATCAGCAGTTTTTTTCCTTTATGTAATTTTTAATAAATAAAATGTAGTGACTTGTAAATTTTATTACTGTCATTTGAGGGGTATTATATTGTCTATTAAACTCTGTTTATTTTATTAAGCTAGCGTTCTTAGTTTCCGAGATTTATAGGTTTCTTTAGGTGACCTGCATTCATTGCTCTCGAGTGGAGTTTCTACTCAACTTGAATAATTAAATTGAGATAATTTTAAAGAAAAAGATTGTGATCACCATAATTTAGCCACTGTGCTTCTTGTCTTTGTTTTTAAAATAAAAAATATTGGTATTATACGATCTGTAACATTTTTTTGCAATATTCTTTGAACCATGACTATGTAGATAACTAATAGTTACAAATGCCGTGACTGCCACAGATATTATATCTAATCATGATTCAAATAGCACTAATAAACAAGCGGAAACTACTATATCTAGAGCATGTTGCAATCTATAAACCAATTTGTAATAATTTTCTGGTATGCGAATGTAATCTTTAATTCTACTAATATTATAAAGGCGAAAGTTATGTGTATGTTTGTTACATCTCCACGCTCAAATGGCTGAGCCAATATTTATGATTTTTGGTATGCAGGTAGCTGATACCTTGGATTAACAAATAATGTACTTTTTATCTCGAAAAATACGCGATTCCCGTAGGATTTCATCAAAAGTCTGATATAGATGGCGCTGTCCATAAATAAATACACGCAAACGAAGTTGCGCGGGCTTCACTAGTAGTTATATATCTGCACAAATTAATCAATAAGTTAAAAAAATATTTGAACCCTTTCAACGACACAGATAACTTACAGAATAATGTATTAGTAAAAAGGCGGCTTTATTGCTAAAGAAATCTTTTCAAACATAACACAAGTAGCTCCTATCTTATTTCTTTAAACATTTTTTTTTTTTTTTTTACAATTCATACAGATTGAGCTAGCCCCAAAGTAAGTTCGAAACTTGTGTTATGGGATACTAACTCAACGATATTATATTTTATAACAAATACATATATAGATAAACATCCAAGACCCGAGGCCAATCAGAAAAAGTTCGTTTTTCATCATGACCCGACCGGGGATCGAACCCGGGACCTCCTGGGTGGCGGTCTGGCGTGGTAACCATTACGCCACGGAGGTCGTCGTATTTATATAAATTCAAATAAATTGACTCCACCTCACCTCATGTTGAGCATTAGTGGAGTCCAGATATGAGACCCAACGGTATCGCGGACAGGAAGCGCAGTCACCGATCAGTCTCAGCTCACATATTTTTACTGAGGAATTTGAGTCTCACTGAAGATATCTGTTTTTCTTATTCACAGATACTGAAAGGTTATAATCGGTATATTCCAGTACCCCCTTTGAGGTCAACTGGGATGTTTTTTAATAAAAATGTTCCAGTTGCCCCCTCCACTATGACACGGAGGAGAATTTAAGAGAGGTAGGGCACAGCGGATAATCCGCTCAAATCGGAGCAGCCCGTTTGGGGAAGGACCTCCACCTTACAGAAGATCGTAGCCAAATAGCATTGGTCCCGGCCATGTTGTGTTCCTACGGCGAGTAAGGTCTCCACAGCTCCACTTGGGAGGGTTGGCAACGCGTGAGTGATACCCCCGGTATTGCAAGCGTCTATTGGCTTTGGTGACGGTTTACCATTAGGCCGACCGTATGCTTGTTTGCCACCTGTGTGGTATAAAAAAAGGAAGGGCAACTGGGACATTTTAATTAAAAAAACATTTGCCCCTCAAGGGGGAGTTGCTAGAGGTGGCTACTGGGATACCCGTCATAAAAGACGCGCAATAGCAACAAAGATTACCACACAAAGTTTAAACCAAACATGGTATAGTATTAAGCTTGTGGGAAGCCAATCCACTCCATTTAGCGTGCACTCCATGTCGTGATAAATGTATTAGTTAGTTAATTACCCTTGATTCATTACAGTGAGCGCTGACCCGATTACACTGTCCGCCATGATTAATAGAACAACTAAATATGAGCGAATAGTTTCGCCCGCGGCATCGTTTGCCTAGATGCCGTTTTCTATACTAATTAATATAAAGAGGAAAGATTCGTATTTTTGTTTGGAACGAATATAATAAAAAAATAATGGACCGATTTTAAAAAAATAACATAGGCTAAATTATATTTTCAAAAAATATAGGGATCCTTATTAAGACTGTGGAGATTTTTTTATATCTATAAGTAATGTAAGAAATATATCTGAATGCTTAGTACGAGTTTTTTGGGTCACATTCGAACGTGTTAACGTTTACAAGCCGACAGAATTGAAAAACAAGTTTCATATTGTCAATTTACCAGACGCGTGTTACATATCCAAATTTGGCCGGGTTACTCACTTCAAAATGTGAGTAAATAACACACATAATTTTGATATGTAACACGCGTCTTATAAAATCGCAACATGAGAATTCTTCTCTATTTGGTTGGTTTATTTCAATTTACATGATCGAATGTGAATGTGACCAAAAAATTCGTACTACCCTACAACACACCTACAAGGTGGTCAGACGGCCTAAGGAAAGTCGCTGGAAGCCGCTGGATGCAGGTCGCTGCCAGCAAGTCGCACTGGAGACGTTTGGAACCGGGAGGCCTGTGTCCAGCAGTGGACTTCTTGTGGCTGAGATGATGATGATGGATGATGAAGCACTCTGTTGTATGGTACCTTTAACACAGGCAAGTTAAACCTAACCTACATCACCATGTGGCGCTGTGTAAAAATTGTGTAGAAATTTTTTTTTTTTAAATGTATTTTTAACTGTCTTTATTCTATGGACCCTCGGGGCCAGTAATTAATAGACATACACAATTGCAAATATTAATTACATTAATAGGGTTTTGTACACTTAATTGGTATGTGTTGTAAATGGCGCAATTACCTTTTCCATTGGTTGTGATTGCGATCAATAATTGTACCCTATGATATCTTGATCTCAGTGCAATTTAACGAGATAATTTGTTGTATACTCCTGCATATAAATATAGTTATACAAAATCACTACAATTACAAAAGGGAAAATAAGTTTTTAATTTCCAATAAGTAGTTGTATTATTATGTTTCGCGAACGTACTTACATACAACACTTTGAGCACACTTTGAGCCCAATTTTTATACTTAAAGAAACTGTTTTTATGCAACACTATGTTTCATTAAAAAAACTAGCGAAACCCGCGCAACTTCGTTCGCGTGTATTCCGTTTTCCCGTGGGAATTTGGGAATGTGTTACACATGTGACCTTCCTCTTGAAGCACTATATTCTTTATGTATTAAAAAAAACCTCATCAAAATCCGTGGCGTAAATATGTACCTAGTTTTAAATAGATCTAAGCATACAAAGGGGGGACAGACAGACAGACAGAGCGACTTCATTATGTACTAAGTATGTTAATAAGTATCTTTATAACGAATGTATTTTTCAGTTTAATTGCAAAACTAGAATGAATTTTGTAATATAGGTTTTATTAGGTGCGCTAAAAAGTATTATTTAAAAATATAACTTTAATGGAGAGAATGATAGGACTCTACGTGGTTCACTCTAAGCATTGTCAGACAAGACAAGATCTTACCTTAAAATTTTGTTTCTTAGCGATGGACTGGCTGAATATATTAACAAATCATTAAAACATCTTAAAATTAAAAAAAAACATACCATTAACAGAAAATACTTCAAAAATGGAATGCAAGCACAAACCAGACGGGACAATTTAAAAATCATATCTCATCGAATGGCGCGCCAGTTATGAGCGCAGACTGGCCGAAAACAATTACTTAATGTCAACGAAAAAGATAATTTAATAATTGTTACCGATGATATATGAGGGGCCGACGCCCACCTGGGGACTCAGAATTGAAATAACCGATACTTCGCCGTGGCTTATTTATGCACGAGCCGGCAAAGTTACATCTTACTTCGTATGCCGTCGTGCATTTGTTAAAAGAACAGGGTAATAGGCGCTCCAAGATTTCTAATGTCTCAATTTCGTGGACACACCAACCAAAAACCAACTTTATTCTTATATCGAATGGATATCGTATTGAATGCAATTACCGATGCACGAACTGTACGAATCAAATTCGAAAGGATATAACTATTGAACCGAGTTACATTCGAGTTTAAGTCGTAATGTTTTTCTTATGCGATACCAAAATTGAATGCTGCTCTGTTTCAGCGTTTAAATTATGTCTTGTTTAATGAGTTGAAATGGAAATTTTCTTATAAGATCCTAACTCTCAATATACAGCATTTAAATCTGAGTGTATTTTGGTAGAGTAAAAGTGTATTATCCCTTGTTTAATATAGTTGGGTTGTGTGGGAAGTATAACCGTAGGGTTTGCGAGATGTTTTCACTGAGAACACAGTCATGTAACTAATGCAGAGAATCTACATATCATTAAGCGATGTAGACTTGTGTGTAACGCTTTGTTTCTTATATTTACGATAGGGTACGAACGTATTTATGACATTAGTAACGTAGTGGAATTGTGGATACATCGATACTGAAGAATAGTCGTGTTACCAGACGCCTATTGTATCGCGATACGAGTATTTACAGGGGAGATATGTTTATGGGTTATTTATATGATTAATGTATGAATGTTATAGTATATTGTCCGGTCTGTTTGTGATAATATCAAACTTATATTTCAATATGTTGGGATTTCTATGTTGTTTTATGTAAAATACCTCAGGTACAATATTCTCTTCGTTTATCTAGAAGTTGTTTACTACGGAACCCACAAAATGAATTTTAGTGATAATAATTATTATGCTTTAACATTGAAATAATAATGGATCATTTATTACATAAAAATATATTATTATATATTGCACTGTCTCTACTACCAGCAGTGCCAGGGGGTCTATTGAGATTCTATTCTGCTTACAAAAAGAGGTAAATCTATTAATCTCAAAAGCTTGCTCGTTTCATATTTCGTATGGGCAATATAGCTTGATATTGAGATTAGATTTTAATTGTGTTTATTACCATAATAGACCCGCTGTTTATAATAGAAGCTAGACTCTATCACTTAGATTTTTATCGATTATTAAGAAACATTCAAAACATTCACATTATAATAAAAAACAATAATAAAATAAATATATTGGGACAAATCACACAGATTGAGCTAGCCATAAAGTAAGTTCGAAACTTGTGTTATGGGATACTAACTCAACGATACTATATTTTATAACAAATCAATAGATAAACATCCAAGACCCGAGGCCAATCAGAAAAAGTCATCGTTTTTCATCATGACCCGAACGGGATTCGAACCCGGCACCTCCTGGGTGGCGGTCCGGCGTGGTAACCATTACGCCACGGAGGTCGTCAAACTAGCTGTTCTCCGCGTGGGCGTCTTTTTCCTGTGGGAATAAGATGTTTTTCATAAAAACTAAGATTAATCACCACCACCACCAGCAGGGTGACGTCAGCTTTAACAGACATCTCTTCACCATAGGTGTTACAGACAGTCCCATGTGCAGAGTATGCATGTCGGCAGAAGAAACCGCGGGACACGTGCTGCTGGAACGCAGCGAGGTGTCAGCATACCGGGCAACCTACCTGGAACCCCAGGCAGTCTCCGGGAGGCACTCAGCGTCGTCATGTCTCTGGCCGGCTTCCAGAAGGAATTAGGATGACTGGAGTAATCCAGCTGCCACTCTTCGCACGCACAAAGGCACATCGGCTGCCTAATTACGGAGAAGGCCCGCAAGACAATAAGAAGTTTGACAAAAAAATCACAAACAAACACACTTTCGCATTTTATAATATTAGTATGGATTTATTTTCACCCTAATGTAACGGACCCTTACTTTTTAATATGGCAACATTGTATTATACAGACGCGTTAAAAACTCGTTCAGCGAGTGAATTCACAGCTTGCAACACTTTTTGTCTCATTAATGTCGTGTGTTTGATGGATGCCGTTGGAGATCATTGATCAAAAGGAAATGGCGGTATGAGTTACATTTAACCTATTAAATAGTAGAAATAAATAAACAAGACGATGATCCATGACGAAATATAAAAAGAGTGTCCATGACGCAATATTCGTTTGTGAAAAAAGACGCTATTAAAACGATGCACAAAAAGTTCGGAGCAGTAGAAATCCGTGTGATAAAATAGTAAGTATTAATAAATAGTAAATAAAATATTCCCGGAAGTCCCAAGTTGGTCTGTGAAAAATCCGCGACGGACTTTTGGTGCGCCATGCAGACTTTCTGGGGGTATAGGCACCACCAAAAAGTCAAAATGTAAAGCTTCGGAATGAAATGCAAAAGTATTTCATGTAAATCAACTTGCAAATTTTTTATTTTTTTTATTTTATAATATTTTTATGCTGTTAACTTTGCTCGGTTATACAGGCACTGGCTGGGCATAACAACGCAGTCGAACTCCTCAAAATGTTAATTATATCATTGACAGGATTTTCATCGTGATGTTAGGAGAAACACTGATAATTGAAAAATGATTGCACCATGTTGTGAAAAACATAATAACCTCTTATTGCATCAAGTAAAAAGAGTTTTCGAGGTCAGCCTTAAGCAACCCTCGGACACCGCGGGTGGTCACTGTTCAAAGTTTACCCAACGCATTAGTGCTCAGTATGATAGAGTGGTAGCTGCGTTTGTTCAGAGCTAAACGGGCTATAACGTGTGAAATGATTGTGAATGGATGTTTGAGCGAGCGAGTTACAAGCGCACACTTTATACACGACACGACATTCTAATTACCTTCGACTGTAGAAGAAGTTGATAAACAAGAATGTGACAAAATATTAAGTGATCACCTCTGTCCATAGAGTATAGAGTAGACACCAGGAAAAGCACTAAGACGTTGCCAACAATTATAGGAAAATCGCGGAGTAGACATTCCGGATCTCTTACTCATATTAAACAAAACGCATTTATATTTTACGCCGATATTCTGTAAGAGTGAATAATGTGGTAAGTATAAGTTTTTAAACCCCAATGTTTAGAATTGTTAAACATGTAACATTCTGGTGGAAAATAAAATAAAATTTAATTTAATTTAATTCTCCGTTAAACTACCATTAATTCTTATTACTTATAACAATATTTTTAGAAGACAAATTTAACCTTCGTGCCCCAGGATGTGGGTTTCGATGTCATGTCACACCTGGGGCGGGGAGGTGTTTTTCCCCCTATTTGATATGAACAGTTTTAGGCGCTAGGCGTAAGAACACCTTCTGTGACACGGGGCAATTGCGAGAGTGCGGGTTCTTACCGTCAGCGTAAAGCTTTCACCGGCCAAGGGCGGGGAGGTGAAATTTATTATTCAAAAATGTTATCAATATCAGCGGACTGCGACTGTCAGTTATGGTTATTTTAGTAATTCCTTGAATTCTATCCATGAAATACCTTGTACTTTATGGTTATTTTAGTAGTCCATTGAATTATAATCATGAAATAACTTGTATTTCACGGTTAAAATTCTTCCGATACTTCGGCCGAAGTATCAGATTTACGTTTCGTAGTAGCCCTCCTGACACGAAACGATAGAGCGTGGCTAACAGGCTCATAAATAATACAGTAACAAAAAAATCTAAAGTGTGCGCTTAATGTGATAATATTGACTCATATATACGAAGATTTAGTATTGTCGTCTTAAATTAACTCCTGTTTCTGAACTGGTAATAGTTCAAAACAAACAAAAGGGTCGTGTTTAAATGTTAATAAAAGATACTCGATTACTCAAAACGATTACCAATCGATTAAACAATCGAGTAACTATCTATTTTTAAGTGTACAGTCAGAAGCATAAAATATGTTATCAGTTTAGTACGCTGTAGATAGATAGAGAAATCGTTTATTTCTTACAGACATACAGAGACGTTAAAAATGATAAAAAAGTAATAAAATGAAACAAAAACAAAAATTAAAAAAATATATTTAAAAAAAATATGATTTTCTGGTCGCGGTGATCTGCGACATGCACTTTGTATTTTTATTAATTCACAAAATGGCTACATATGAACTATATTTTTGTTTCAATTAGCAATCACAATATAGAACACAAGTCTCATGATAGATACAGGACGTTTTAAACCGATAGATCTTTAAAAAAAAATGTTACCAATATCTTTACAACCCATTAGTTGTGCGTTTCCATTTATTTAAAATACGGCATTACTTCGGGAACGCATCAGGGCGTCATTAGACCGCCGACGGAGCCGATAAAACGCTTATATACGTATCGCTTGTATCATTGACGCGGAAAAATCACATTGCCTAGTTATATGGATACGTGTCCATTAGATGATATTTTACAATGACATTGTACGATATTTTCGTGAGATGAAATGAGGTAGTGTAGACAAGTCGTAGTTGGGATGAATAGAGATTTAATTGTAGTGTACACTGGTTGCATTTCGAAATGACATTGTAGAGACTAATCTACTTTTAAACACCTGCTCTTTAGAAATGGAACAGCTACAGCTTTAGAAATGGAATCCTTATCTAAGACTCCATACAGAAATTCGTTACCCTAAGGTTGCCTTGAAAAGATTGCTTTGAGCAATAAGGCCGCCTTGTTGCATATACACTAGTTTGTAACTTTTACGGTTTTACTTGTTTGTGTATTGCAAATAAAGCGTATTCTATCTATCTATCTAAGATAAGAATTTGCTCTGTGGAAATCGTTCTAAAACATGATTTTATGTGAACATGTGCAATGTGAAGTAGTGAAGTAAAGTGAATAAGTGTACATGAGTTTCGTCGATAGAAAAAAGTTGCCTCTAACAATGAATTTGAAGGAATTCACGAAAGATCGTCGGTTTTAGTATAATAAACATGTCCCCTTTGGGCAATCTTACATTTTTTAAATTTATTTTTGTTTGAATAACATAAGGGAACGTTCGATGCCGCTGCTAGCACAGAATGCTACTGTCTTATACGCATTGTAGAAGACTACGGCCGTCAATATATCCAACCCTTTACCGTATAACAGTGAGAACAGTTCCCCAATAATATTTCACAAGCTTTACGCGTCTCCGTACATTATAAATGACTGCAGGTGCCTATCGAACTAATGACATGTGTAGCAGATTAACGCTATTGAGTCGCAGACAATGCCGCGGGGCGCGTGATGTATGTGCGATTGTGCGTTTTGTTTTTCCACTTTGAGTTGGTCTTTGTATTCATTCATACCTGAACATTTATTATCAGAGAGTGAGAGAGGAGAGTTTGGAAAATTGACAGCCAATTTCTCGTTTTTTTTGGACAATACACACAGATTGAGCTAGCCCCAAAGTAAATTCGAAACTTGTGTTATGTGATACTAACTCAACGATACTATATTTTATAACAAACTAGCTTTTTTGCCCGCGACTTCGTCCTCGCGAAGTTCCGGACCCGTTCCCGTGGGAACCACATTGAATTTCGGGAAAAGCTATAGCCTATGTCAGTCTCTGATAATGTAGCTTTCTACTGGTGAAAGAATTTTTGAAATCGGTCCAGCAGTTTCGGAACCTATTCAATGCAAACAAACAAACAAATTTTTCCTCTTTTTAATAGTAGAAAGACTCGAGACCAATCAGAAAAAGTTTGTTTTTTCATCATGACCCGATTGGGATTCGAACCCGGGACCAGGAGGTCCCGGGTTCGAATCCCAATCGGCGTAATGGCGTAATGGTAACCACGCCGGACCGCCGCGCCACCCAGGAGGGTGGCGGTCCGGCGTGGTAACCATTACGCCACGGAGGTCGTCAAATTATAGCTGTCGCTGTAACACTAAAGAGAAAAAATTTGAAATGGCTTAAATTGGCTTTTGAAAAAATGAAAATTAGGTATATTTATCTATATATCTATCTATTGCAAGTTTTTCTTAGAACAAATTTACAGTCTGTGGTAAAAATGTGACGATTCAAAAAAGCTTGTAATGGTGCATATACAGACTGCAGTAACGTAATAAGTGTGATCATACAAAAAAAAAAAATTGAAAACGTTTTTTCAGAGAATATGCTTTTAAATGCACTTTCTCTAGTCCATGAGTACACACAATAATAAAAAATACCCACCATTCCATAATGACTTTATTTAATCTGCATATCCTATACACCTGTCCAATACCGTACCACCCATAAATTCGCCTAAAGTATACTCCGCACATTTTAATCTACCAAAAAATAAAAATAAATGACGTATGACATGCACCGGCACGTATGTTAATATTACGTCACTGCGTTTTCAATAACGCAGAGCAAAAACGCAAGTCAACGGAGCGGACGACCGATACGGCCGGGAAATTGGAAAAATCCAAATCCGATGTCTGTCTGACGGGTTAAACGCAGATCGGGGAGTACACGGTACACTAGACGTTTTTCGTCGTTCGTTTTTCAATACCTATTGTGTGTTTTGTGTGTGTGTTCAGTACCTAAGTGTTATTTTGATTATGTCATGCTTTTTTACTTTATTAAATATATTTCCGGAAAACACACTAATTTATAACAAAATCATGGAAAGAACTTATATGACATTAGCCACATTTTTCATCTGATGATTCTGACTTAAAATATGAGAATGTAACACAGATACTGGAAAGACAATTGGAATTTGTTTAGCTATTTGGTTGACATTATAGGAAACTGACGTCTCTAAGATTATGGTAGTTGCATATTTATGTCAAAACTTACCTAATGATCACACAAGTTGAGTAACAACGAACCCCTATTTGGATAGGTTTAAGTCTTAAGTTTAGATTTTGTGATTCGGGTGTTGTTGATAGATGACAGCCGTTAAGCCACATCATCATTAGGTTGCCTGAAAACACTGACACTCGCTATTTCGAAGTTGTCACCAATTGCAGGAAAAAAAGACGTCAAGGTTGCATTCAAAACGCGTCTATTGAGTTGCAACTAAAACTCTTTGGTTTGTGAACTTAACGTTTTTTGCTATCGACACTTTTTGTCGTATGTATGAGACATATATACATACAAACATACGTATGTATAAGTATGTTGCTGCGTGACAGTTATTATTTTTACATTGTTCCAACAGCGCTTTAGTATCTCACTAAAATTGTAAAAGTTATAAAAGTAAAATGTTTTTTTTTATATTTTTGTTCATAAAGATAGATTCGAGTTTAAAGTATTAAAAAATATGATTTAAATGACACTTACTTCAAAAACTAATGTCGTTAAATCAGACTATCTTAAAGCTTCAAAAACCAAAAACTTATATTGTAAATAACGAACGTTTGTCTGTTCTCCTCAAATGTCTTTTATAAAGGTAGGTATCTACTTGAGAAATCCGCGCAACTTCGTTTGCGTGTTACCCGCTTTCCCATGGGAATTTCGAAAAATCCTTTCTTATCAAACGTTATTCCAATTTTCAGGTCTCAGCGATCACAGCGGTTTGGGCTGTGCGTTAATTCTCAGTTAGAACAAAGCATTTTATTAGTTAGCCAATATTATAAATGAGAAAGTGAGTTTGTTTGTTTGTTATTCCTTCACGGCTTGACTAAGCAGCCGATCATTATGAAAATTTGCATACATATTGTTAGGGGTACAGAGCCCAATATAGGCTACTTTTTATCCCGTGAAAGTATGGCGTTCCAATGGGAAAATATTTTATCTACTATAGAGGGCGCTGTATCGGCCAACAGATGGCGCCACAAGTCGCGCTATGGGTTTTGATGTCAAACTATGTCATAAAATTAACGCGAGCGAAGCCGCGGGGAAAAGCTAGTATGTATATAAATAGCATATTTTGAAAATAATGTCCTCAGACTTTGACATTTTACTTCAAATTCAATCGGTTATTCCGAGAATAGGCCTTCACGGTACTTTCTCTATTTTAGATCTCTGATAGAAATAACGATTTGTTTAATTATTATCCTACGAGCTATCACTTCGGAAAAAATTACCACTGGTAAAAGGAATGGACACTTAAGACTTTTTTGTCAAAACGACTCACAAAACGTAGTCGTGTGAAAGCAATCAAAAACAGACATACGACACCCCGAACAAAACAAACATAACACCAAAAATCTCATATCAAACAATTTCGCTAATCCCATAAAACCATTATCCCAACCCCACCAGTGGGGTGGGAGTGCGATAAATAGTTGTAATTCACGTATATCGCATCGTATCGCTCGGATCGCATCGGATCGCATTACGCGTGCGGCCGATAATACGCGCCACGCGCCCGCTTATGAAATTTGACGTCGTTAGTGTTGATCATACGAAGGGGAAGATTAGCACAGAGGGGACACTCGTTTTATATCTATGATCAATAGTTATTTTTGCAATTTCAACAAGTTTTATTCTAAACACTTCGACGACCTCCGTGGCGTAATCAAGTTCCCGGGTTCGATCCCCGGTCGGGTCATGATGAAAAACGAACTTTTTCTGATTGGCCTCGGGTCTTGGATGTTTATCTATAAATGTATTTGTTATAAAATATAATATCGTTGAGTTAGTATCCCATAACACAAGTTTCGAACTTACTTTGGTGCTAGCTCAATCTGTATGAATTGTCCCATTATTATATGTTCCAACTCCATGCAGAAAATATTATGAAATGAAATCCTTTATAAAGAGTAAATTTTTTTGCGTACATTTTTTATAGATTTTATTTATCCTTTTTGATATAGTTTTATCTTTTGTTTTTACAATATCCCTATTTTTTCAATCAAACTACATATTATCTAATACAATTGTTGTATTATTATTTATGGAATATAATATAGGCATAATTTAAACAATACAAAAAATTTTAATTAATTAATTTCTTATATTTAGTTCATTGCGAATTACCTATGCGTTTTATTTAGTGCCACATTATTCATCAAAACTTGACAAAATGTTGTATAATAACCTAAAAACTTATCACCATACAAGAATTGTGACAACACTGTTTGACTGTGTGAACAAATAAAATCATGAAATCCATTAAATATTTTCCTCCTGTCTCTGAGAGACAAACTATATTAGGCATAAACGATCACCACTTAAACTAAAACCCTAAAAACTATTCTATGAGTTATCCCTCGTTAAGGCGGTGCTACCCTTGTAAAAGTCAGCGTGAATAGACCTAATCCTTATCACCGACGGGGGTTAGAGTGAATCAATTAAAGATAAGCAAATATGTTCTATTGTGAAACACCCGGATTGAATTTGTTTGTGTGAGTGGAGGAAATTAACTTTTGCCGGATAAAGCGATCACTCATATGTGACTCACCCTTAATTTTTGGGTGTAAATTGTATGTATTGTTTCATTTCACTGGGTGTTTTTAGTTCTCATGGTTAAATGTTGTTATTTTTGACGCAATGTATATTTTAATTAGTTACATTATTTTTGATCTTTTGTATTTGTATTGTAGTACAAACAGACTAGTGTAACAAATTGTTATTGTTAAAAACAATCTTCTGTTGTTTTACGGGGACTAAAAGAAGAGCGGGGTCTTCTAACACAGGTATTGTAAATAATAGAAGTCCCCTGCAAATATGCATAATATAATCTAGTTTAACCTATTTGACGTTTTATTATTATCGTGTTCTTTTTCTCAACCGTTTAGCAAGTCCTACTATCCTACTACCTATGTAATATTATAAAGGCGAAAGTTATCGGTATGTTTGTTACTTCTTCACGCTCAAATGGCTGGACCAATATTTATTATATTTGGTATGTAGGAAGCTGATACCTTGGATTAACACTGGTACTTTTTATCCCGAAAAGTATTCGATTCCCGTAGGATTTCATCAAAAGTCGCTACTAGCGATATAGATACGAACGAAGTTGCGCGGGTTTTACTAGTATAAAATAAACTACACTCACGGGTTAAACCAAGTAAGTATTATTATCAAAATTTATTAAAAATTTATATTTTTATATTAAAAACCTAAAACCAAATTGAGCAACGATTATTTTCTCTCTCGCACTCAATGTTCTGTGAGAGATAGTGCTCCGATTGAGCCAGCCTACTTACAAGAAACCCAGTTCACAATACTAGCTAGGCTTTTACCACTATAAATGTGATGTATAAACATTTATAGTAGGTATATAGACGCATTCAGGGCGCTGTTGCGGCTGCCTCGCTTCTGCAGCGCGTCGGGGATGTTCGCGGAAGCGCGTATTGACGGCTTCCATGCCACCATGCGCAAGAGGGCGGCCTCCATGGCGCTGCGGACGCGAGTCAGCGGCAACAGCCTGCTGCGCGTCGTCGCTGACCGCATGGACGGCCCCTTCATGGCTCACTGGCTCGCATTGCATGGGCCAGTGTGCCGCAGGAGGTTTTAGTTTTAAATATTGTATTTGTTTTAACATAGTTTAAGTTTTTATTTTACTAACAAATTAAAATGGACTATAAAATGTCTGAAATAAATCAATTTATTATTATAGAAGCCTAGAAGCCTAGCTGGTATTGTGTCACAACACTCACAACTGTCAATTTTAAAAAGAAAAACATGACATTTTGGTTGGACTTTTTTTTATTACAAAATGAAATAAAGACTCTTTTATAGTTTACAACCACTAATAAATAATTAATCCCACAGATTACATCAATATACAATAAAAACGGTATTTAATCACACCGGCTCCCCCTATCCTGAATTATTCATAACTAAATTAATAATATTTGTGGCCCAGCAATGCCCAGCATTCATGTATACCCTATTATTAGTGTTGTAGTCGACTAACGATTAATTATATCGATAGTACCTTGTTATATTATTATCAATACTACCATTGGTGGTTTATGTAATTTTAGTATTCACTTTTATTTTAGGGATTTTATAGTATAAAACATTTTTTTAATTATTTTATAGCATATATTATTGTTTTGCAATTGTATTTTGTTTTACTTGTCATATAAACATAGGCATTTCTTTGTTCACAGCAGTCAACAGTACATTTAATTCAAAATCGTATCCCTGACTTATCTAGATTATATTATGAGAAGTAAATACTTTTTACATATTTTTTTATGTATTTTTAAATCTGTGAAAACTGTTATTATTGTTTTTTTCTTGTGTTTGTGTTTTACATTCTATTGATTTTCTCTCTTGTGTTTGTTTTACTTTACTCTTCACTATATTTTCTATTTTATTTTGAGCTCTCTTTTTCTTCCAGTGCTCTTCTTTTCCTAGTATAGATACGTATAATTGCTTAAAACTTATATTATTACATTATTTCTCATAGTAATCCTCATTCACCGTCATCGAGACGTCACCTTCTATCGATAATTACTCTATCGATTGTGGAACAACGCTATCTGCAGCCTACACAGATTTATGAACTGCCAGATATTAATAAAAAATTCAAATGAGTAGTAATCCCCGGATTCAAATTGTTTGAAGTTCTCACATTAGAAAAAAAAAGTAATAAATTGTATTAACTTTTTTACTGTGTGGGTGGGACTTAATTGTGGTAAAATGGTATAATGTAAGCGCAGTGTGAAATGTCAATATGTATGTTTGTTTGTACAGTTTAATGGTGGGAATATTGGTTATACGATATGAACATCTGCTGTTTATTTTACTAATAATATACTTAGGGCATGAATTCAGTAATCCCAGATAGCTTAATCGTCAAATAAAACGACAGTTATTTGATATTTCTATAAAAAAATTAAAATGAGGAAAGATTTTGTATTTTGGTTTGTAACAAATAATTTCAAAACTATTGAACCGATTTCAAAAATTCTTTCACCTTTGGGAAGGTACTTTACTCCCGGGTAACAAAGGCTTTATTATATTTTCTTTTAAATTACATTTCCTTAGTAAAACCCGCAAGAAATCTAAATTGATTGATGCCACAGAATTGTTGTGTAGGTTGAAATGGAGATGGGCGGGGCATATAGCTAGAACAACGGATGGAAGATGGAGTGAGAGAATTCTTCATTGGTACCCCAGGCCCCAGAGGCATTGCTCGCCCCCGAGGACGACCCAGGCGACGATGGCACGATGACATTATGGACCTAGTCGGAGCGACATGGAGACGCTTATCTAAGGAAAGAGTTGGACGAGGCCTATGCCCTAAAATGGGCTGTCCCACACAATTAAATAATAATTAGTAGTGATTGAACAATTGTATGGATTTGGGAAATAAATGGCTTATAATAATAATAATAGTAAAACCCGTGCGAAGCCGGGGCGGTCCGATAGTATGTGATAAATAAATACTTATAACAGAATTGGCAAGTGGTGGAAAAGTAAATTGAAACGGCATCATGGTTAAGTTGTTTGGAAGGTATTTTAACAAATCTTTAACTAACAACCATCACTTAAACTAAAAAGTGAAGCACCCATAGTAAGCCACATCGCGTATACGTACGAAGTTACACGAACCGGCCGGCTTACTATGATGTGAATGTGTGCGTGCCGGTCAGCCATTTCTCACTCACACGTAGTTACGCCGCCGCCGCCATTACGGTGCTTCAATTTTTTGTAAGCAAGATTCCGTCTGCCTTTTTTTCTAGGTCCATGCTTACAACCTTATTTTTTTATGACAGAGGAGGACAAGCGAGCCAGCGTGTCATCTGATGGTAAGCAATCACCGCTGCCCATGGGCATCCACGACTACAAGGTCTTGGATGATCATGGTTCTTCCATGTTGCCCACCTAGAGAAAAATGAAAAATGACGGACGGTAGTAATAATATTTTTTCATGATAGTACAAATTTTGTGGATTTTCCTTTTTGTTTGAGTTACATACAGGCACTGCATAGGTAACATCAATTTTGTAAAAATAAGTGGGATTTGTTTTTAACACGACTGACGTCTGCAGACCGATGTAGGCCGATAGCGTGTATACAAATGCGTATGCTATGATCTATCTCTTTTGCATTGCCAATCTAACGCTGGTACCTATACAATAAATCTATGTTTTAAACAGTCTAGATTTACTAGCTTGTATAAAATTTATAGTCTATTACAATTACTTAGTTTATTCTTATTTAGGATGTCCTAAACATGTGTGTACAAAAATGGTGACTATAAATACCATTTAGGGCGTGTTACGGTCGTAAACAGAAATGTGGCGCCATCTCTTGCCAGCCAACGGAAATGGGCGGTACATGTAGTCACGTAGCGTGGTTTTCGCTGAAAACAAAGGCGCCAACCTTTGACAGACGTTATGGACAATTTACATTGGCTTGCGACTTTTTTTTATGTTATACGGCAGAAAAACAGGCAAGCGGGCCACCTGATGGAAAGGGTCACCACCGCCTATGGACACCAGCAACACCAGGGGCGCTACCAATGTGTTGCCCACCTCTGACGAGACCTCTAATGTACCTCTTAAACAGTCCCATGTCCGAAGGAAACACAGACTTACAACCATAGATTTAGTATATACTAGCGTACCTATAGCTTGGCAATGGTTTGATTAAGGCGAGACCAAAAACAAAATACACTAGTGTGCGTGTAATGTACATGTGTGCAAGCAAGATATATAATTTTGTGGATTTTCCTTTTTGTTTGAGTTACATCCAAGCACTGCACAGGTAACCATATTTAATCACGTCTAATTAAAAAAAAACTACACTTAAAAACCATGAATTTTGTAAAAATAAGTGGGATTTGATTTTAACACGACTGACGTCAGGCCGACACAGGCCAATAGCGTGTATAAGAAGAATGGTCTCGTCTATCTATCTTGCTCTAACAAACGCGTATGCTATGATCTATCTCTTTTGCATTGCCAATCTAACTAGTATAAAATAAATCTATGCTTACGACAATACAATGTCACGTTTCTGACAATTTGGATGTAAAGGACACTTAATTCATGTATTTCTTAAGTAACAACGTTGTCTTCTTGTAATTCAAATTCTACATTAGTCTTGCTTCGGTAGTTAAAGCATCGGTCCCGGCTGTCTTCGATAAATGGCAGTCGTTAAGACAAGTCGGTGGCCTTCAAGCGGCTTGAGAACACTGGCCTTTACCAATCTGCATTAGAGCAGCGTGGCTCTAATCCTCTTGATGCAATGCACCACAATGTCTTTTACGGATGTAAATTGTCAGAAACAACGTAACATTGTTTCTTCTGTAAATGAAAGGTGACAGCTTACATTCAGTTTCATAAACGCATTCCAATTTTAATTAAGTCTTAAGCCATCTCTTTTTCTTCTTTAATGTGTCATTAACTTTTAAAATGCGTTTCAAAAACTGTCTGTTAGCGAGTTTAAAGTTAAGTTAATAAAACTATTTCTTAAAATTACCTAAGAAAAGATTACCATCAATTTGGGCGGACGATTCAGTACATTTGTAAGGGTGACGATAATTTAGTGGAGAGGCGGAACTGTTCTTGTTCTCACCCTGGTTATACCCCATAAACAGGGGATGTTTTCAAGAATTATCTACGCCATGGGTCATAAACTTTAATGTATCGCCTATTAAATAGATAAAATGTGTTTGTCTATGATTTTAAAGAAGGTTTTTATAATAAGGTTGTGGTAAAACTGTTTATTTTATTTTTATTTTTATACTACAAAGTTGGCAAACAAGCATACGACCCGCCTGATGGTAAGCATCACCGTAGCCTACTGCTCTGCTCTTGACTTGACTGTACTGTATTTTATTTTATTTATTTTTACGCCATGATACCGCACGACGCGACACAACGGTGTGATTCTAATGCTTGATAACGAAATTATTTTTAAATCTTTATGAAAATGGGTTCATGGGTTTTTTTAGTGTATTCATAATTATTACAGGAAAGAGGTTTCTATTGTTAAATTCTGGAATTTCTATTTAAGTAGTGTTAAACAGGAAAAAAGATAATAATAATTATGTTATAGGTAAAAGAGGTAACTGGGAAGTTAAAATGAAACTCTGAGTAATTAGTAAATTTCGTGAACAATTTTTATTCACTTAAGTGCAACCTTTTCATATTGCTGCGGCTTGCCAATCGATATAAATATATTTTATTTAACACTGTATTTTTTGTGTAAACGTGTAAATAATGTTATTGTGATGTATACTTTGTAACTGTAATCCGCCCGTTGCAAATGAGTAAATGTTTTATCTATCTATCTAGTAGAATTAATATTAACGTTAAAATGTTATAAAGAACACAGCCAGTTTCTGTAAGGCCTTTAATTTCACACAAAGCCAAATATTTTTATTTAAATATGCCTAATACAATAAAATTGAGCGAAGTAACTGCCAGCCTTAAGCCTCTACCACACGTTTTTAACGGTCGATAATATCGGTGGCGTTATTGTGATATCTGTTTTCAGTACATTTTGTATTAGGATGGCCATGGAGTAACACACTGCTGCGATAATAACGCCGCAATGGAAGTAGGACGCTGCGATATTCCGATATGAGTTCTAGAACGTTTTGTGTCAGGACTCAGGACGCAAACGACCGTACCACACACCTGCGTTAATAACGTTAGTACAAGACGTTCTCTTGTAAGAAATATCGGACGATAAAAACGCAACTGTGTGCAAGGAACCGGGACGCATTATCGCAATAACGCATGCGATATTATCGACCGTTAAAAACGCGTCTGTGTGGTAGATAGAGGCTTTAGGGTCGCACGTGGTTTCACGCAGGCTTATTTATTTTAAAAAAACAATATAGATCAAGCATTAAAATCAGTTTTTTCTATTTTTCTTAGGAGCTCAATTATTTTTGTTCTAATTCATAATGATTTAATGGCAAGTTATGTATCATTAATGTCATTCTGGTAGCACGAAACGTCCGTCTTGAGGTAGTAGGGACTGATAACAGGTTAACAACTGCCTAAGTTCCAAGAATTGTATGCAGTAGTTAAGTAAAATAAAATAAAATACACTTAAAATAACCGCACTAATTATTACCAGTGGTGTTTTGGCACACGTAAGCGGGTAAGCTATTGAGTAAATATAGTTTGCGTGAAAGATATACAGGAATACGTGTATACATAGGATTTTATTCGTTCTGTATAATTGGCGTGGTGCGTTACCTAAGCCTAAATAGTTTGGTGATGATTTTTACATAGAACCCCACGTCAAATTAAAAACAGGTCTTTTCATATTAGCTCTACACTCTCACAAAGTGTAGAGCTACTAAACCGATACTTTGGACGGCTTCGTCCTACTCGTCTTAATTTTTCCTTAGTCTTCTAACTTCATGCCTAACTTCACTTCGCTTCTGTCAACTTTACAAGAGTGTAGAAATAACAATAAGTTAAATTTCTCATCTCACTTTCTCAAGTCAAAGTGTACTTACAATTTATAATGTTTAATTATTTTATTTTATTTATGTATGACTGGTCAGCCGGTTTTCTTTCGCCATTTCTTTTTACCGGTTGCCATTTTGCTTGTGTCCGAAATGGTGGTAGTACATATATAACGTAGTTTATTTTCTTTATTTAAACAAGTTGTAAATGACAAGAAAAAGTGCCTGTGAAGGTCTAATTTCTGAAATAAACGATTTCATTTCATTTCATTTCAGCGATTAGCCACTTTCTCTCCTGATGGAAAGTGATGACGCCCTCGATGGCGGAGCTCGCTCACACATAGTGTTGTAAGTCTACGGTAGCCTACCAAATCAGTAGGTAGCATACCGGTAGGCTACGGTAGCCTACGGTAGCTATGGTAGATTACTTTATTGGAGAATTTATGCTGATCAATACATTTTACTAATAATTTTGAAAACCATAACTGTGTCAAGTATTTATATTGGTATTAAATACCAAAACCAGAATTATATTATGTAAAGTTACAAAGTAGGTACTATGTATACTACTAGGGAGGTGAATTTTTCGCTGCGCTTTGCTTTGCACGGTATGGCAACGTCGCACGCAAGTTCGCTCGTATGCAAGCGACGATGTTCCCCTCCCCCGACGCACTAGGAAAGGGCGCGGGGCACGAACACGAACGTCTCGCTCACGCACTTGGCCCGGCGCGCCAGCACATTTCATTGTCTCAGTTCTGTCATATTTATTAGGAATTTAATAAAATTTCTTTGTTTCACTACATGTATTTAACTGAATGATTCAACTTTTTTGATTTTCGAAATTTCTATTAAAAAATTAGTAAAACAATTGTTTATTTTAGGTTATGTATCATTTCAGTATGCAACGTTTGTTTAAAATCAATAAATAAATAATAGTATGTATAGTAAAACTGTATTATTTAGGTACTTGAAACCTACCAAAGCTACCGTATCTAATGGTAGGCTACCGTAGCCTACCGTAGCGTACCGGTAGGCTACCAAATGACTTGGTAGCCTACAATAGACTTACAACACTACTCACACAGTAGTAGCTTTCACTGTCTGAATATGAAAATATAGTTCACATCGCTCACGTGAGACAAGCGAAAAACGATATTTCTATATTGCTTAAGCTTCACTTATATAAATTATTAATGTCAAGTAAAGATTATGACGTTAATTTTGATATATTAAATTTTTCTGACTTTAATAATATCGGGTAATTGTAAATTATATCTCGAAAGAGTAATAAGCCGCCATTCGCATTTACAATTTTATAACATAAAAATAATATATTTTATTAATGGAGCGGAACTTAATAATTAAAAGGGTCGGCAGAACGACACAAATGTTTGTTAGTGAAAAATGCTACGAAATGTTTGTAAAGTAAAAAAATCCGCCAAGTTACTCTCTTTCAATCAATAAGAGAAAGTTTTGTTTTGATGGTTTCTACTTAATAATTATTATAAGAATCCTATCTGAGAATAAACTTGTTTTTTTTCTAATTTAGGTTAAATTTGCCCATCAACTCTCATCTTGTGTCTCAAATTTGGTACACGACTTATTATAAACTGAATTAACACACGGTATAAAATCTAAATCTTACTTTTTATCCCCGAAATCACGCTGAGAATGAAAACAACGTGATTTCTGGGGTAAAACTACGAGCTACTCTAAAAAATTAATATTTTCTAATTTAAGATTTAAGATATTTTAGATTTAAATGACACATTCATTCAACATCAAATATTTTTATTCAAATATGCTCATTAAGAGCTCTTTCGAGTCGTCACAATTTTTCCAACCACCACCAGTTCGGACGGCAAATTCTATTAAAACATACTTAACTCCCGTTTCGTTCTTAGCACATCATCCAAAAACATGAACTTGGCTATTACACTGCATTTCAAATAAAAAAAACAATATATTTTTTCATAAACGAAATATGAAAAACACAGCTGCCATATAGGCTATTAACAATTGTATACAATTGTAAACAAGACTAAATTGCGACACTTTCCAGGAAAACAATGTTAGTCTTAATTATACGACTAATTAAAAGGTGAGTTAAAGTGTGAATTAAAGTCTTTACAATGCCGCTTTATTGATGTTTTAATTGATAACTTAAGAATTTTATGAGTTTCGCCCGCCATTTATAACAATAAAAGTGTTTGAATCAACGTTTTCGATAATAATTAACATTACAAGTTCCATTTGTGTAGTTTATATTATCGATCTAACGTGTTACGAACTAGCCGCCAGGAGTAAATACTTTTTAATATTTTTTTTTGTTTTTTGTGTGTAGTTTTGTTTTTAATGTTCTTGGTAACTATCTTTTGTCTAATGCTTTGTTTCATAACCATCATCAGCCTGTATCTACCCACTGCGGGATATAGACTTTTCCCAATGCTTTCCACCAAATGCGATCCTCCACCTTTCGCATCCATCCACCTCCAGCCGCTTAGGTATTAGCAGCCGAAATAACATAAAACGAACATGTAAGTTAAGCAAATTCCACCCTTTGCTAGTGTTTGGATGGGTTTTCGTTTGAGCTTTTCCGTGCTTCGGAAGACACGTTAAGCCGGCGGCAGTCCCGGCCTATCAAGTATTTGCCTATTATAATAAATTATTTCGAACCATATTGTATAATCTGTATTTCACTCAAATGATCAAATCCAACCGTTCTCCATGATAAAGTAACATCCGAACTTTGTATAAAATATAGTTGCTATATTTATTGGTTTATGCAAACATAGCAGTATTCTGACGTTAACATCAACCAAGTATTAAATAGAAGATGTTTTGAATCCTTCGAGCTCAATTAATGGTTTACCGCGAAACAGTAAACGGGCGCCGCCCCGCCCTACGCCCACAACACTCGTATGCAAAAGTGATTAATATTTTTAGAAAATATTAATTTTTTGCGATATAATAATTACCTTATAATTAACAAGACATCGTATTTTATGCTTGATCAATATATTAATTGATTCTCGGCAATCTTAGTGACGAACTTAATCATATTATACATTACTTACCACACTGGACACTACTTACCAGCAGGCACAATAATAATTGAAAACCTAATTTTTTTAACTATAAGAGAAAAGAGAACCTGGTGACCTGTAACAGGGGACTCTTAGTCCAAGTCTTATTATAGTTGATTATTATTATTGTCTAAATTTAGGTTATACAGCGTGAGAAGAAATAAATAAAGATCAAAAAAACAAACTCTAAGAGAGGTAGGGGCACAGCGGATAATCCGCTCAAATTGGAGCAGCCCGTCTGGGGAAGGACCTAAGGTGGAGGTCGTAGCCAAATAGCATTGATCTCGGCCATGTTGTGTTCCTACGGTGAGTAAGGTCTCCAGAGCTCCACTTGGGGGGGTTGGCAACGCGTGAGTGATACCCCCGGTATTGCAAGCGTCGACAGGCTACGGTGATGCTTACCACCAGGCGGGCCGTATGCTTGTTTGCCAAAAGTGTGTTTGTTTGTTTGTCCTCCCTTCACGTCGAAAGTAATGAACGGATTGATATGATTTTTATGGGGGATAGGTTGAGGTCTGGAGAGTGACATAGGCCAAATTTTTCCCCACGGAATAAAGAGATTCCCATGGAAAAAAATATTGACATTCTCCCATGACCACGCGTGCGGAGCCGTGGGTAACAGCTAGTTCAATATATATAAATACAATCTCTGTAGTCGGTCCTTCAATTCTGAAGATCGTGATCACACGCCTCTGTTGTCATCTTCCAGATGTATTATCTCCATCGGCATCTATCGGTAGCCATTTTAACCGCGCCGTGGAAATGGAACCGCTTCTCTCCAAGTTGGTCGGACCACCTCGTCGGGGATCGGCCTCTGCTCCTCTTCCCTTCCACATTTCCAACTATGACCAACTTTTCGAGGTTACGGTCTCCTCGTCTTGCGATGTGCCCAAAGTAGGCAAGGATGCGTTGACGGCAAATAGTGGATAAATACAATATGAAACATAAAATAAGTATACCAAAGGCGGTCTTATGGCTAGGTAAAAAATATGATATTATTATTTCATGATAGAAAAACAATTTCTCACCCGACAGTACATCGGCGACCATTCAGTTCTTTGTAGTGAAAGCTCCACAGATAGTTAAATCAGCTTTTCAGCCTGAAGCTTTGCGCTTTACGAGCGATACTCGGTAGAGCTTACAGATTCTTTGTATCGCTCAAGTACCGATAACTACCAATTTCTTTGTATGGGTTACGGTTAAATTGTGAATATTGACATAATTGAAAAAACCCGAAATTGGATTATTCCTTCTATGTTATTTATTTTATTCTTTCGAGCACTTAGATGCCTCATCTACAGGGCTCTAAATCGTTAATATGAATAAGAATGAGGTGTCAAAATAATAAGCAATAAAATGTAGGTAGTAAAGTGACATATTTTTTAATTACGTATGTAATTTTATGTTTTTATCTAAACAACCTTTTTTTTCGCACTCCTTACAAATTTACCTATGTACATTCTTAAACTTGTACAAATATCCGTTCACAGTTATTTTACCACTGACAGATGTAAAAAAAAGGTTTAAAACACTCAAAATAAGAGCGGTCTGTGTACCTATGTTGATCAATGGCTATGCTCAGGCAGTCCGACACAGACTGCCGGCTTGCTGCCACTTGTATTTATAAAAAAAAATGTTATTGAAGTTTAGGCAATTTTTGTATTAGGTATTTCGTTAATTTTGTATAACTTTTATTTCCAAACTTGCACCGTAACACATCACAAAAACAAACTTTGTCCAATAGTTCTCAGCAGTGCCACAGAGGGCGTGTCTTACTGGGAAACATTTAATTTTTAGGAATCGCTACATTTTGTGCCTTTGCCAACACTCATTTCATCGGCAATTTAAAAATTATACAATTTAAATTTGGAATGGTTGCCAATTTTGTTTTTTAATTAGAGTATATTGCCTGCCAGCTCTAGTTAATGCGGGCGAATGCGTTGCCAACTTTTTTTGGAACGCATCCATATAAAAAAATATGTGTTTACCGACTGACAAATCGGCGTGGAGAAACTGGCTGAAACGTAAACCAATATGAATGTAAGAATATCGTAAACGCTCTAAGCACTCAGTAGCAAGAATGGCGTAAATAGACTAATACATAGTAGGAAACAGAAAAACAAATGCGTCGAATCCTCCGCGTGGCTATAAGACGACAAAAATTTCACAATGACGAAAAAAACCGTCATAGTGAAATTTTTGTCGTCCGAAACTTTTTTGAAAAATGTCGTTGTTCAATTTGTCGTAAATACCCCAAACAAAGGTGTAAATTATTTACAGCAAAATAAAAACGTATATTTGTAATTAATGTTAACAATTCTTGCATTATCTTCTAATGGAGTGTGAGCGGAACCAAAATAAGAGACAAGTAATTTTCCAAGATTATAAGATTAATAGGCTGGATGTGGGGATTGTTCAGAGCATTCTGACCAACCCCCTCTCTGATGCTGCCTTGAGCTTGTGCAGTTTAGTGGAGCTTTGACTGTATATTTATCGTTATATGTTGTGTTAGATATAGATGTTTTTTGTGATGATGGAGCTGCCATGTCTAAAAAGACAAAAGCTCCTAAAAAAAAATAAAGATAATAAAAAAATAAAAAATAAATCTTGCATTACTAATATGAATGTAATTCTTACGTTTCTGGCCACGAGTGAGTAGACGGAGAACCTTACTTCGCTATTTCCCTAGCCTTCCCTCAGGACTAACACACCATATTATCAATTTTGCTGCGTCACCATGTGACGTCACTCGTCTAAATGTGTGCATTGGCAAAACACCGGCCTCTGCCAATCCGCATTGGAGCAGCGTGGCAGAGTACCTACGCTCTAAACACTTTCGATTAAAGGGAGATGTGATGATGATATGATAGATACTTAAATTAATAGCTGCCACTATCAAACTAAATAATCCTCTCTTCTCACCTTTCCCAGTACCTTCCTCAAGATCCTTCTCTCGGTGAAAGCTTGTATACCATGTTTATACGGGGGTATAAACATGGTATACAACCCCAAAAGACACTTTCTATATTACAAAAAATATATTTAATTAGGCACCCCTAACAACTGTCATCGTTTCGGTAGTTAATTTCGCGCCCACAGGTAAACAATAAACTTTCGACATAAAGCTCGCCACAAGCGGCCGACTATGCGATAAAATGATCGCATTGTGACACCTCAGTTAATTGTTATTTATGTCGCCATTGACGCCCGCTTTCAAATAATAAAATAAACAAGATACTTATTACCATTTGTTTTACTCATAATATTTTTTCGAGTTAATTGTGAGTTTTTTTTTTTTTGACAATGTTGCGCAAATTTATTGCGTTATAGCTAGTGAAGCGCTAACGGGATACGCTTCACCAGCAACATAGGTTTTACATGGGCGAGGTGTCAACCCGCCGCACAACCCCCGAAATGCTGGAGGACCACACCCGTCGTTGGTCAGCGAGTCCATCGGACTTAGCCGGTTAGTGTAGCTAGGCTGTACTACCGACCATTCCCCTATCCGCCACCTTGGGGACGCTCCCCTAGGCTGTGAGGGCCAGCGCGGGGGTGAGTTTTTATTTGTCTGGATCTACAAAATATAACCTTAGAAGATGAGTTTTTCTTTCATAAAATTGCTTCTGCAATCGATGTCAACTACGGGTTAGCTGGTATCAGTGATTTTCATCTCTCTCAAAAATCTCTTCATTTCACTAAATATTAAAATCCGACGTTGATATCCATCAGTTTCCTACTCTTTCATGCAACAACTATTTTGACAGATTTTCTTATTTGGCACACAACACAAGTAGTTAAAATAAAAATACCTGATTAACACATATAGTTTTTATCCCTGACATAGCAACGGGAAGCCGTACGCTTCGTTAAAATCTAAAGTCTATAGAAACTCGCAACAAACTCGATGAAACGATTCAAAAGCGACAAATGGTAGTACACTCATTTTTGATTCGGAGCTTTATTATGCACACATTTTGAGTTAGTTTCGATTCGGAGAGCTTCCGAACGGTTTCCGTTTTAGATTACAAAATACTTTATTTGTGTATAATGGCTTATCTTAATTTCTTAATTAAGACCCCGAAGCTTTTATTTAAGAAACATCGGTACTTAATTGACTTAGAATTGTTAATAATTTTGAATAATAAAATTTTGTATGTTTTAATTATATTTTTTTGTTAATTTAAATAACGTATACTTATTATATTTATTGTTATACTGTTTCGGGGTGCTATTAAGTTGTAACTATATTTTAAGTGCTGTTTTAATTATGATAATTAATGGTATGCTTTTATAGTCTTTCTTGTAAGTATCTTTTTACATAATGTCCTCTTTGTAATGTGTAGTTTTTTGTTGACTTTTTAAATTATTCTAATATATAACTATAGCGACGATAGGCGACGATTTCAAAAATGTACTTAGCCTATATTAACTTTTATTTTATTTTTTGAGCAGATCTGTAAAATAAAAACATCTCAGTGTAGTGTAGTGTAGTGTAGTGTGTGAATACGTAAAATGCAATCGATCAGCCATCCGCCACTTGCTCGTTCCCATCCCGCCATTTCGGGCGGCGCGGCGTTAAATTTGCATTCGACAATGATTTCCCCCGCGATCGACTATCGATCGAACGATTCACAGAATTGCCACCCCAACAGCACGACAGATCGCGTATCCAAATCTAAAATCAAGGCATTCACTTCTATTGGTGGGGTCATATTCTGAAATGTTGACTGTTAAGACTGAATTATGCATAGTGAGATTTAAAAAAAAAACATGAATATCACCCAGTTTATGTTATAATGCCAGTTTAATATGTGACAAATGTGACATTTTTAATATAAATGACACAAAATTATAGCTGTCACTGTTAAACTAAAGAAGAAAAAGAGATAGCTTGAGACTTTATGTGAATTTAAAATTAAAATTCGTTTCAGAAACACAAAATAAGATAATTATTTATTTATTGTTTATATCGTTAAATCGTCGCATGGTTAGTCTGTTCTACAAATTAAACCGCTTCCAACAATGACCTACATCCATACAAATTCCTAATATAAACTGCAGATCTATACAAAACCGAAGATCCTTACTAATATTATAAATGAGAAAGTGAGTTTGTTTGTTTGTTTGTTATTCCTTCACAGCTTGACTAAGCAGACGATCATTATGAAAATTTGCATACATATTGTTAGGGGTACAGAGCCCAACATAGGCTACTTTTTATCCCGTGAAAGTATGTCGTTCCAATGGGAAAATATTTTTTCTACTATAAAGGGCGCTGTATCGGCCAACAGATGGCGTCACAAGTCGCGCAATAGGTTGTTTTGTTGTCAAACGAGATCTATGTCATAAAATTAACGCGACCGAAGCCGCGGGAAAAAGCTAGTATGAAATAATGTCATATCATAAAGGACCAATAGAATTTCGATATACGTCATAACTAAGAACACACAATTCTCTGGGAAATTTCTTTATGAGCCAAATTCATAAGTTCTACCGACTGCGCCAACCCTGTGACAACGTTGCGATACAACAGAATACGTCTTTACCTTATACAATCGTTCCAACCAACGTTTTTTGCATAGTAAAAGCGTTCATAAGGTTTTATTGCAAAGGAACTCACTAAAATTGATCCCATTTGGTTGACAAAGGGACTGTTTCATAGTAAAATATCCTAAAGATTTGCATTGTTACCCTGAGTTACAGTTACTTTATCCCTTTCCAATCTTGATACTGAATTTTTCAATAGATTGAGCCCGTTTACGGTACTTTTTATGGATTAAACCTTTTTTTATGACTTTTTTTTTATGGTTATCAAATAAATATACTAAAGTTTTCTTTGTGAAATTGCGTACTCAAACTCTTATTTAGTTAAAATCTTATTTTTAAGAATGAACAATACAATAATCTCGAATTAAAAAACCGGACAAGAACGTGTCGTACACGGTGTAGGCTTTGCTATTGTGCCCGAGAATCGAACCCGCGCCACAGAATAATAATAGTACTACGTACCCGCGCCCTCAGGTGTCGAAGGTAGTAGGTATCACCTACCCACCACCGGACTGTCGGATCCATACCTACCAAAATACTCGAAGTGACAAACAAAGTTATTAACGAACCATTTACATAATATTGTCATATCCAAAGAAAATATACACATTAGATTTGTGTAATGTTCGCCCGGATTTGCTTGAGCTGTGTCTCAGAATAATGGTTTGGCAACCAATAAAATTATACAGCAGTATTATATTTATAACACCCATTTTGTTTAATATATTAGTTGCAATTCTTTTACCGCGTCTTTTTAAATAAAAATACAATTTTATTCAATTAATAAACCTAACCTTTTGATAAATTTGTTTTATTTATGCCACCAGTATCGGCCGTGACCGTCAAGTCATTAAAAAAAATCTGGAAAATTTTAGACCATCTTCATTCCTATCTTCTTCTCCCTATCACCTTAATTCTAGCGGGGAACGCATTTGTTTGTAGCTCCCCTGTTGCTATTCATAGGCGGCGATAATCACTTTTCCTCACGTATCTCACTTGCTTGCATGACATAAAAAAATCTTTTTATTATTCCAGACGATGGCGATGAGGCGATGGCGGGACGATCTGGATACCTTCTTAGACAGCTGGCCAGAAGTAGCTTTGGACCGTGACGAGTGGAGAAAGGGGGGGAGGCCTTTGCCCAGCAGTGGGACAGAAGACCTTCAGGCTAGAAAAAAAAAATATTCCCGAACTTTTACATCAAACAGCGCACGCCAATGTGAACGCATCCCAAACCTGTGTATTTACTATTTTAATACAACCTTACCGAAGTCGACTAAGCAACCTAGTACCCAGACCATCAGAATAATTCCCCCATATATATGCTTGGGATAAGGCTGTATATTTTGCAGATGGCTTTGCAAAATGAAAATGTAAAACCTATTGATCTTACGACTGCCATTGAATATTTACCGATCTTGGTAAATATCGCTTATTGTACCTTCCAACTTCCATGGCTTATTTTATTCTAACCTAGCTATGTTGTATACTATAAAAGAATATATATTGTTTAGCAAAAGATCTACGTAAGACTCGCGGGCGCCATGGAGTCGGACGACGGTTTATGATGAGCAGCCAGTGTTCTCGTAACAAGAACAGATTCAATCTCGATTGAAACTCAATCGCTGTCTCACTCATACAAATTAGGAATTGAACAGGGGCCCGATTCTACTAACACAAATGCACCAATGGACTCTCAATCGCATCTCAATCGTGTCTCAAAAGAATGCCGATAGTGTATCAATCAGTGGAATAGTTTTTGACATTTGTTATGGACTTAAACAATAACAAATGTCAAAAACTATTCCACTGATACATTATCGGATTTTGGCGCCAACTACAATAGCGTCCACTTGGGCTCGTGATTAGAAATTTAATTTTTGTGTGTTTCTGCGTTTGATTCATAGTATTGATAGTGTAATGTGAAGCAAACATTGGTTATAGTACATATTGATTGAAGTTTGTGATCAGGAACCTATTAAAAGTGCATTATCGTGTTGACTTCAAAATCCGTATTTTCTGAAGAAATTTTGCTATCATCTTTCTTCGGGGCGTCTTGACTCAGAGACTGTATACTGAGTCAAGCAAGAATGTCAGGATAGCATGAACTCGCTGCTTTGAATTACTTATAAATTTACTTATGACTTGGCTGTATGGGCTCAAAGCCCTTTGCCTGCCCTAGAGCGAAGAAAACAAAAAAAAAAAAAAAATGATACATTATCGGCCTTCTTTTGAGACACGATTGAGATGCGATTGAGAGTCCATTGGTGCATTTGTGTTAGTAGAATCGGGCCCCAGGACAGCGCGTGATACGAGAATAGGGAGGAGGGGGATGGGCAGATCCCTATTTGTTGTCTTATCTACATTTTTTTTGTTATAATTATGTTATTTTTAAGTTCTTGCTAGCAAGACAAAAAAGTAAATTAACTTTCTTAGAACACATCCTCCGAATTTCAGTTCTTACGTGGTGCATATATGTACCTAAATGTTCGACTATAAAAAGTGCCTTGAGAGCCAAAGCTCTGAGACAAGTCTCATAACAAACACTTTGACTTTGACCAAAGAGTAAGTATTAAGTAATCTGTGACCATAGTAATAGTCAGGCTAAAGTAAAAAACTACGAAACTATAAAATAACGTTGTTCACTTATTAAAATACCGTAATAACATTTAAACTAAAGCATTAACAGCTAAAGTCGCGTAACAACAAACGCCAGATGTTCAAACCGATAATGCATACACCATAATTTAAAAGCACTCGCACGACTCCCTACAAAACATACACGGTGACAGCGCAAAGTGTTATATCTTACGCCCAGTTTTGATGTATGGCACCATAGTTTCCGACGGTATCTCGCTTCCGGTATACGCCCCTTATGGTGTTTGTAAATACGCGGATGCATAAAGGGAACTTGTAAGTTATATTTCTTATGATACAATGAATCAATACTTTATTCTGAAATATATAAAAAAATAAGAAAAAGCAACGCTGCACGTATTTTGTGTCATCATATCAACCCATAATCATCCCTCTGCTGGGATACAGTCTCCTTTCAATCGAAGGTGATTAAAGCGTACTCTGCCACGGTGCTCCAATCCTGGTACGCGCAACTTCGTTTGCGTGCGTATCCTGTTTTCCCGACTTATATTGACAGAGTTTCTTTCAGCAGTTTCTTTTCGTCAATGGTCATTCCGAAATGCTGGTACAGACTACAAGACATTTCTAAGTGCTACTTATGGCCCACAGAATAAAGTATCCATTTTGTGATCCTACTTATATTATAAAGGCGAAAGTTTGTATGTATGTTTCTTACCTCTTCACGCTCAAATGGTTGGGTCAATTTCTATTATATTTGGTATGTAGTCCAGTCAAGAGCATGTCGACCTTTACATACTGGACTTTGTACCAGTCTTAAGTTCTATGTCATAAGAGCCAAAATTGTACAGCAAGTATTAAGCTCGACGTGCACCTGACTGACTGTACCTGATATCTTGGATTAACACATAGGGTAGGTACTACTTATCCCGAACAGTATGCGATTCCCGTAGGATTTGGTCAAAAATCTGATATGGATGGCGTTGCCGTCCATCTATACTAATATTATAAAGAGGAAAGATTTGATTGTTTGTTTGTTTGCATTGAATAGGCTCCGAAACTACTGGACCGATTTCAAAAATTCTTTCACCAGTAGAAAGCTACATTATCAGGGAGTGACATAGGCATAAAGCTTTTCCCGAAATTCAATGTGGTTCCCACGGGAACGGGTGCGGGACTTCACGCGGACGAAGTCGCTTGCAAAAAAGCTAGTAATTAATACACTCAAACGTACCTAGTACTATTTTATGCCATACTATTAGATAAGCTTCTAGTTATAGCTTAAGAAGTGATTCAGGTCAAAGCTCATACTGAGATGATAGCAAAAACAATAGCTCTTTGTTTTAGTAAGGCTTTAGGCTTTGAGGCCTCCGTGAATGGGACTATCTTTACGCTAGAATAGCCAATGAGATTGACATGATGAACATCATCCAGAGCATCATGGTGTACAGTCAGCGAAATAATTATCCCGTCACTTTAGTACCTTGTCACTTTTGCATGTCACGTTAATTGCTGAAACCTTTGAACATGTCACCAAAGTTATAGTGGTATTAAAATGACAACATATATTTATGCCGCTGACTGTACTGACTAAAACTCATCACAGATGCAGAATTTCCGTGAATGCCGAGTAAAATTCGTAATTCGTATGAATGAATTGGTCGTTGTTCGTGCGTGCGTACCACGAACAGCGACGAATTCTACACCCCTTCCACACGGCGCAACCTAATTTGTATACCTGTCCTTTTCTTTAGATATCACCAAGAACAGGACAATAGATCAAATTGGCCCAAAAATTGGGTGCGTGTGGACGGGGTGAAACATGTTGTTTACCAAAAATTGTCGACGCAAGAGCGACCAATTCGTATGAATGAATTATTTGTTAGACAGATTGATTGGCTTCGGATACACGATGATATATATTATAATCACTATTAACTTAAAGGGCTTAAAGGATATTTTTCATTCCGTATCCGTCCAGCAATTTACTTATTGTAGTTAAGTTCATTGAGATGATAATGTTAGACCGAGAACAACAGTATTTTGCGGGTGATGATGTCGCCCCTTACCTGCCTTATCCCCCTCGGTCTGGGACGTGCCTAAGTACTACTGGGCGTCCCATATAGGCAGACACAGTAAATCTTAAACGGTAAGAGCCTTTCTCTCCCGCAAATGCCCAGTATAGTAATTGGGGTCATTGAAGTCTGCTGCTGGTCTCTGACAAGCGTCCAAACAAAAAATTATACCTAGAATCATTTGACAGAGAGAATATTAAAAATCACTTGCCTACAACTTGAATATTAAAAAAAAATAGAAGCCTTCGTAAATCCTATTCAAATAAGGTTTGTGGGTTTCTCAGCGCCAAATCTCACCGAATTTAGTCAAATATTTGAGATGCGATTAAGGGCTATGATTGATGGGAACCCCGATTTGCATAGAGTAGTTATTTTTAGAGAAAAATATTCCATAGAAATAATATTAAAATGAATTAAACGAATTTACGTCTCGGTGCTTTTGCACTATCGACAATTTTTCGATTTATATTTTACAGGGAGGAATACTAGACGTAATCAAATTGTACATTTTTATTCATTTTCGTTAAAATACAATGAGAACCTTATTATGAATATTGATCGATGGATATTTATTTATAGAATATATCGATGTTTTTTTATGAATAAAACCGACAGCTAAATTCCAGTCTACGCACTAACAGACTGTAATCTCTGTACGTTTACTACTCTATACAAAAAGGTCAGCTGCCAGCAATATTCAATACTTTGTAATAGTTTTAAAACAATTAAACACCATTATAGTGCAAACAAGGTGACACGATGGGAAAGGCAAGTAACAGTTTTTTTTCTCTCTCTTTTACAATGTTATGTAGCTGTAAGTAGATTGGTTATCTACATTCTGAATTTAAATTTGTTTAATGTGAAATCCTTTATTCGTCTTCTTGGATCTTTATTATTATGGTTACCGTAAAGACCAATTAAATTTTGTTGATCACTCTCAAATAATTCCTCTGAAGATTTTTCTAAATTTACCTGTTTTGTTCTGTTTAATATTAGTGCCAAATAAATATTTAATTTATAGTGCTATTTTTGATCGCATTATAACCTATCTACTGTTCTTAATATAACATTCCTTCTATAGTATGCACCTTTATTTTTTGCCTCTTCAAATGGTATAAAATGTCGGATATTTTATCTGATAGATAACTGATAATTTCATGTTATTCAAGTTAAAGTATGTATCCAATGTTATTAAAAAAATGTAAATGGTATACAAACGGTTTAAGAATATGTTTTAATTTTGCTAACTAAGCACAGACTTATTCTCGTAAACAAAAACAGATTCCCGCCTAGTCACCTGATAGTAAGTAATCACCCCCAACAATGGAGCACAGAGACACCAGGTTATCCCCATTGACGACCTTCAACAGTAAGAAAGGAGGAAACCACAGACATTATGATGGAAACGAAGAAAGGAAGTATATAGTTTTTGAATGTCTCACTCACCAACCGAAACTATATTTTATGAGAGGTTGGTATTTTCTTATTTATTATTATGTATATTATTTATAAATATGGATGACCTGAACGTGTTGCCCAATACTCTGTCTACCCACTCGAAAATTTTGAAAGCTATCGGCAGCTGACTAAGCTTCACAAAAGTATAATGTTACATTGCAAATCTTATATTTGCAAATATTCCCATGCACACAACCGTACAAAGGTGTCCAAATATTAGTTTCGGCGTTATGAAAGACCCGCTAATCTGAAACGCTGCTAGTGTTAAGTTACTAGTTTCAAGTGGGTTCCGTTTTGTGGAGTGGGACCTTTTATTTTATACTAGCTGTTACCCGCGTAAAAATTAGCCTATGTTGGGCTCTGTACCCCTGACAATACGAATACAAATTTTCATAATGATCGGCTGCTTAGTCAAGCCATGAAGGAATAACAAACAAACAAACTCACTTTCTCATAATATTAGTATGATTACTATTGCCGTAAGACGCCGTTTGTACATATTTTTAAATTGATTTCTCTGTAATTTTTGTATATTTTTGATAAAGTAAATAAGTTTTGTATTATATTGTATGCCTCCGTAAAAATGAACACATAGGTGGAACATGGAAAGAGGATGGTCTCTTTCCATCGGATAGGACCCAGTTGGTGGCAAATTTCATCGTCCCATTTCTTCTTACACCATCCTAAAAAGAAATGGATCGATGAAATTCGCGACTTTGAGAAAAGACAGAAAGAAAACTTTAAAAGTTAGAAACTTTGAACAGTTAGAAAAAAAGTCTTGAGTCTTTTCCCCTGTAGTAGGATCTAGAGGGCAAATAAAATTCAAATAAAAAATGAACCACGAAGGTGTTGTGAGTTATCCTTGAACTTAATCCATCTTGCAGGAAAATAAGTCCACCCGCTGCATCCCTACTTTGTTACCTTTCCAGCGTCACGTCGGCATGATCAAACAGCGCCGGCGCTAAAGTGCCAATAAGCGCCGTTAAGCGCCACTTATAACTCTACCACTTCACTGTCGGCACCACCACCCAGGTATATTCCAACGAAAAAAATATCGCCACAGATATAGACTACTTAAACAAATCACACAACGCCATCTAGACCCAAACTTTTTTTTATGCCACATAGGTGGCAAACAAGCATACGGCCCACCTGATGGTAAGCATCACCGTAGCCTATAGACGCTTGCAATACCGGGGGTATCATGCAATACCGGGGGTATCACTCACGCGTTGCCAAAACCTTCCAACCACCCCAAGTGGAGCTCTGGAGACCTTACTCACCGTAGGAACACGACATGGCCGAGACCAATGCTATTTGGCTACGATCTTCTGTAAGGTGGAGGTCCTTCCCCAGATGCGCTGCTCCGATTTGAGCGGATTATCCGCTGTGATAAACAAATTAAGCAAAGTTGATGTATGTATGGATACTAGCGCATAGTGGAGCTATTTCTGTAATAAAAACAGTTTCAATCTCGTCTCAAACTCACGCACTGTCTCGCTCAATTCCTATTTTGTATGAGCGAGACGCTTGAGATCGACATGAGGTCGCTGATGCACATATACGAAGAGGAAATAAATACTTACGATACATAGAAAACACCGAGACCGAGATGTTCATGCACACAAAAGTTTGCCTCGAGCGGGATTCGAACCCAGCCCTGGAGTTACACTAGCCATTGCTAGTCACTCGACCACCTGGCTTGTAAAATACCTGCCAAGTCTGTTGTTTAACCGCACAGTTTGTTTACATCCGACAAAGTTAAGTAGCTTAACTGAAGATTAAGTATCACCCATCTCAAAAGTACTCTGTAAGCGGATATTTTAATTTTTTCATGCATTCAATTTTTTTGAAAAACTTTCAACAGTCTTTTGGTAAAAAAAAAACATTGAGGTAAGTGTTAGCTACTTTAAACTAAGTGTTAATTTTTTATATATTTTTGTTTAGGAATTTAAAAATACTTTTTTTTTATGGTAGAGCAATTTATGAAATGAGCTAGCACCTCTCACAGAAATCGGCGTGAAAATACAAAATAATATCGTTCGATGAGTGATTGATCCGGAAATTACTATGACATAGATAATTGTTTTTATTACTCACTTACAGAATTACATCATCATCTCCTCTACAAGATGAATGAATGAATGCTTTATTTGCAATAAACAAAAGAACACGCAACAAGACCGCCAGCTACAGTTACACATGCTCATTTCAAGCATGAAAGCATACTTCTATTGAGCAGTTGCTACTTAATAGCATCTGTGTCGGAATGTTGCTCAAAATTGCTCATTTCGAGTTTGCTTAAAAATCGACAGGCGTGCGATTTTTGAGCATACTACATGCGGCGGCGAGTGGAAGTGGCATGTTATAAGCGCGTCTAAACAGATTTGCTTAGAACTAGCATGTCTATTGATAGCAAATGTTAACTGATCTTAAGCATGCTCGTATTGAGCATACTCAATAGCACGCTTTTTAGCATGCTATTTTAGAGCATGTGTAACTGTTACTTCATTGCTGAAAGCAATCTTTTTAAGGCAACCTTAGGGTAACAAAGCCTTTTGAAGATTGTTTCAGGTGTTTTAACGCCTAACATTATTAATAACCTAACTGGAACTTTTCGTATGACATTTGATGACATAGGATTATTCCTACCGCCTAGAGGCGTTGGTGAAGACGGGCTATAATGTTGTAAAAATTCAAAATATATTTACTTGCATCATTCAATTAAATCTATGTATGCAAACAACTCCTATTCAATTTTTATTGCGAAAATAACAGCACACAGCGTAGTGGGTGGGGTGGAAATCCATTACCTACTGGTATACCTACGTAAGAGAAGGATGAACAATAAAAATTATCGACATCGATAGAGAATTAAGAACAGTCATCATAAATTCTCATTTGGCTTTCAGTATAAATATTAATTTTGAATATAAAGTACCTATTTATTACTTATTTGGAATGACGATACTTACAGATATAGTACATAACAAAATCACTTCCGAAGCTGTCTAGTTATCAGCGAATTTTGATGTTTTGACCGCACAAAACATTTTGTTGTTAGTTTGAATGTTGTTTTTTTTATTCAGTATTTTTAAGCATACGAGCTTTGCTTAATTCAAACCTAAATAATTTTAGTTTGTAAATATTACTAACAAAATATGGATCATAAGTTATTTGAAATAAAGAAATTAAATTGAATAACGTCCATAACTTCAAAATTATTTATTTAAACGTAGGCAACTCTTAAAAACAGCGATTGCCAACTTTATTGCATCTTGTATCCTTATGTATAATAATGCCATCTTACTGGTTGAATATCTTGCCAATAGGTGAGATTTGATTTATGTAAATGACACAAAAATAGAGAAAGTATCGATATCAACCATGATGGATTCCCATCACTACAAAAAGCATATTAGAGGGCACAGCGTCACATTTCTAATCTATATTCAAATTGCCGGCCCGCCAAACGGCCATTGTGTGAATGGCTATATTTTTCCAATTTCGCCCGGAAAACTCGCGCGCCAGACATTTTTTGCATAAAAACTACTACAGTATACATTTTTAAGAAATTTCAACCTTATAGTATGGCAATAGGAATTTGGAGATCGCTATATGGTGTTGTCGAATAATGAGAAATGTACGATGACGTACTGTTGTCTCTTTCTAGGCTTTATTAGTTACTAGTAAAACCTATATCTATATATCTCGCTTCCCGTGGTAATTTTGAAAAATTCTTTCATAGTACACCCCTAGACGTCGCGTCGTAAGGAACAGTACATTTTAAATTTGGAATCTCTAGAGCCAGCGTTTTGGGCTGTGCGTTGATATTTATAAAGTTAAGTCTGTCAGGTCTTTGAATTTTATATTTCGCCTATCACATAAGTATACTTATGTGATAGGCGAAATATAAAATTGTTTAATTGTTCGTAATTTTGTGATTTACCGAAAAATTTGCAGCCATTCTTGAAAACACATTTACATGGCAATAAATAAATGAAATTTTGACCAAGAATCCAACTTGTTACCTCTCATACACCGGCTGGTATATAGAATACAATGTTAATCGTCGTTTTGCGAAACATGTCTTTATTTTCAATATGGGGACATTTGTTACGATTCCAAGATGGCGCCTCTGGGACAGAGGGCCTTGTTTGGACAGCGTAAAACTCGTTAAAAACAATAATATCGGGCTTCTGGATATGACAATGGATGAGAGAAGTAAACATAAGATACAAAACTTTATTTCTTAATTTTTGTTTTTAATTTTATATTATCTAAGATTGTAACTGATACAATGAAACATAGAACCTCCTCCTTTTTTGAAGTCAGTTAAAAAACTAATAAATACATGTACATAAAAAAATAAAAATTATAAGAGATGCACAAAGATGTGAAAATAATAATTGTTAATAACATAATGTACTGGATGAAAAGACTGGCGTGCATCATTGCAAGGCCTACATTCAGCATTGGGTGGAACTGGCTGAAGAAGATAATGCTAATTATATTCATAATAAGAATAATAAATAGGTAATGTCTGCAGGATCAAAGCCTCCTTTCTCTCAATGAAAACAGAATCATGAGCTACTTATGATCAATGAGAGTAGCTTTATTATTATTTTACTTTTTAAATCCATTGACCGCAACATCCCTTTCGCATAAAATACGTATGTACATACTTATTATCAGATAATTTCTGAAATTAAAAATGCGTATTCGAAACAGGCTGTATATTATTTAATCATCATCATATCAACCCATAATCATCCCACTGCTGGGATACGGGTCTCCCTTCAATCGAAGGTGATTAGAGCGTACTCTGCCACGCTGCCCCAATGCGGATTGGCAGAGGCCGGTGTTTTCAAGCCGCCCAAAGGTCATTAACTGACTTAACGACTGACTATCTATCAACAACAGCCGGGACCGACGGCTTAACGTGCCCTCCGAAGCACGGAGAAGCTCGAGATAACGAAACCCATCCAAACGCTGGCTAGGGTCGACGTCGCTTAACTTGCGTGTTCATATTAGAGTGCGACACACAGCGACGCCATCGAGCTCCTCGCTCCAGCTCCAGCCATATTATTTAATAGTACACCTAAAACTGTTACATCCGTTGAACCTTACATCCTCAATAGCGAATGGTCCTTAAAATAAGACATCGGAGCAGAGTGGCTTATATTTATTTTTATTTATTTATGATTATTTGCATGGACCGCGCTGGATGTGACAGCGGAGGCGCTATTGTTTTCCAAAATAATAACGAGATATGGCGCTTCGGTATAGTTTTTTTTTATTTCTTTATTTTATTTCTTTTCTCATGTCACGATACCCTTAGCCTTAGGCATTGGGACATATATTATATGAATTGGCATTTGAATAGCTTTAAAATAATATTAAGTTAGCCCTGACTGACGGCTTTTTATTTACGATGTACCGGTATACGGTTCGCTTCTCACGTTTTTCATGTTAATAGGCGTGACGAAAGATTTTGAAAACCTCTTCCGTAATGTGGGTACACACTTACTATTTATGAAAAAAACTTTATTTCGGTAATAAACTTTAGTTTAACGAAGTTTAAAACCATTTTTCAAATCATTTTCAAATAGTGCGCCAAAACAGCGGCAGGTGTCATGGCGTCAGCTCTGACGTCACGTCTTGGTAAAAATGTCATTGTGTCTTTGGCGTAACGAAGAAGTTGTAGTAATGTTTACCCAGACGTGACGTCAGAGCCGACGCCATGACACCTGCTAGTGTTTCAATCAAAATGGCCGATTGAGGTATTTTAATGTTTTATTTTATTGAAAATCTTAATAATCTGATTTTTTTAAACAAAACTAAAGCAGTGGTTTTTTTATTTTTTATTTGAATATTCACTTACAAACATTAAATTGACGATTTTTTGATACTGTCGTCATGCCTATTGTTTGGTTATATTTTCATAATAATGTTAGTCGCAGGAAGCCGCTGGATGCAGGCCGCTGCCGACCGAGTTGGAAACGTCTGGGGGAGGTCGGCCAGCAGTGGACTTATTGTGACTGAGACGATGATTTTCATAACATTGTAAATGACATTAAGCCGAAAACTCATTTCTGTGTCGTGACAAAACAAATAAATATTTATGGACCAAACACACAACGCCATCTTGTCCCAAACTGGAAAACTAATGTACTATAGGTACTTGATTGTTGATAAATATACATAAACACTTTTTTATGTAAATAAATACTTATTATAAGTACATAGGAAACATCCAGACTAAGACCAAGTTTAACTTAGAGGGCTAATAAAAAAAATGTCAGCAACCAACTTTAACAGTCTAATCAAAATGTTTTACAAGCGAACGCGTTAAATCATCATAATTCCAAGTTAATGAGATCATCAAAACAGCAGGGCTTTCCTGGTTAACAGAAGCCCAGAACATAATTCACTGGCAATCATTGGAAGAGGCCTTCACCCGTGGAGGGGTTCTTGCAGAAAATCAACAAGAATGATCTTTTATAGTTTATAAAGGATTAAATAAAAATGATGGCTAGGTTAAGTTTTAAGATAAGGTTTATTGTAATGTAATAGTAATTTTTTGCAAGAAATAAAAGGCTTTTTTTTACATATCGGCCATTAAATTCTCACTGTATACCTATCACCTGTCTTATTATTTTTATAAAGAAAAATGCAAATAGTTCTCGAAAGATATCAAATTATCCTATATACCTACTCCATATATAGTCAGTTACTTTAAAGTATATAAGCAATTAACCTATATTATGATAATAAACGACTTTCATTCAAGCGAATACATTATGTATAGAGAGTAAATGAAAAAATTCACCTGCCAATCAACTGTGCATCCAAATTGAAGTATATTCAATGAAAAAACATTGCTGCAGGCAATGATATTATGTAATTGAATTGGTTACCTTCATAATTGTTAAAAGAGATGATCCAAAACAAACTCAGGCTCCGGCGCAAAAAAATTGTATTCCAGATTTTAGAGGATATTTATAAATACTATCATAAACTATCACTATCTCTCTATCTGGTGGCTAACACTTTTTTTTGGCATAGCAAGGTTTGTAGGCGTTCATAATAAAATCTTCAGTTCTACTAAGAAAGTGTCCATCCGAATTAACGCAACACGTAGTGCTGTCAAAAAAGACATTTCTAGTTAGAATAAGGTTCAAAACGTCAGTCCGTATTTTCGCCGCTCCTCGCTTACTGTGGGGTTTTCTACATACTAAGGGAATTGTATCACGGCCTTTATTTACTGATGCCTATATGTGCCTGGACGAAATTGGTCCAGCAATCGGGGCATGATAATTACGACCCTCAGTCATGAGGAATCGACGAAGAAGAAGATGTGTATAAATTGTATGTTCAACTAAACAAATGCAATGACGTCACCAAGCAGCATTGGCCTATCTATACTTTTGTTAACTTAACATCATTGTTTGCAACACTCTTTTAGCTATAAAATACGTTGCATTTACAACAATGAGGTGGGAATGTCGGCAATGCTATATGGGATGATATTGCCACTTAAACAATGACAAATATCTAAATGGATGCTGCTAGAGTACTATACTTCGCATTACAAAATCCCATTCCTATTTACTCCTTTTCTCCAGTAATACCAAACTTTTGCCATCATATTTATGAAGGAGAATGGTGTCCTAAAATACAAGCCACTGCCTAGTTTTGGTTCCGGGTCTCTCACAAATTGCATTTTGATGTGTAAAGTTGGAATTTTGTATTTATTGATGTATGTAGTATATGTTTTAGTTTAGATTTAAGCTTTACATGTGCAATTTATAAAAATAAATAAAAAATAAATAAATAATTTATAATTTGTAGAGACGCGGAAACAATTTCTATTCCATTTCTATAAAAAACAATAATGGGCCGAGGATCAAACCCTGCGGCACTCCACACAATATTGGTTTGAGATCACTCTGATAATTTCCAAACTTTACCACTTGACATGTCTTTTAAGTAAGACCATAATTTTGAGCACTGTACCAGCTATGCCAATATTCACCAGTTTTTAAATCAGCAATTAGTGACTAACCGTGTCAAAGGCTTTTTTTACTTCAAAATTCAAACTTTTATTTTGAGTATGTCTTCACTTCACAGACACTTTCTCTCGTCAAAGATTACATTAAAATAATATTTTTTTGTGTAATTTATCTACTTTAAAATGACTAATGAACCTTGTAAGGCGTGCACATACAAATTGTTTATGTGTGCTTGAGCGATTTTACGAGCATTTCCGAAGATAATGTGCATGCGAATTGTGAACGTTACAACATTCATAGCCAATTAGAATATCTGTAACTGCGGTATCTATTCAGAATTACATCAACACACTTAACCTTAAATAAAGATCGCTACTTTGTGCAATAAATACTGTTAAAATACCAAGGCGCGGCATAATTAGCCACCACACAGAAAGTAGATTTTGGAAATATGCCGCCCGGGACACCATAAATCCAATTACAGGTGAATTAATTCGAATAATACGCGACCGGAATTTTTTACCCGGATAAAAAAGGTACAAAATGGAGGCTGACGAGTTTCTTGTTTATATTTTTGTTTTTATAAACATCCTTGAAGGTTTTTATTCACATAAAGTTAGTATCTTAGTTATTATTTCTAGGATTCCAGCAATTACTATTGATATCACTACCAAAGCTTATTAGTAAGTGTAATTTTTTAATTGTACTTTTTCTGTATGTGTACTGCAAACAAATCTTAATATTCTATCTATCTATCTAAGTTTAAATAAGCCTGTCGCAGAACTTTAAAAAAAAAACCTATGTGTTAATCCAAGGTATCAGCTACCTCCATGGCTACCTACATACCTAATATTATAAAAATTGGCCCAGTCAATTGAGCCGAAAGAATTAACAATCATATTCACAAAATTTAGCCTTTACAATATTGGGAGTTATAAAAATAAAGCCATTACAATGCTCCAATCCAATAATGTCAACAAACAAGTTCCCATTAAGGACAGCAGAGGGCGTCACATATCCTTAGTCGGCGTCCTTTTACATTTTTTCTTAATTCCCGCTCAGGTAATGAAACGGTCCCAAATGCCCCCAATAAATATTGGCTACTGTTTAATTGAAACATTATAAAGGAGATCTTATCAAACGAACGCAAAGACACCGCGTTCGGAAACGGCGACTGTTTTAGAAATTAGAGGACTATTTATTTTTGTTTTTTGACATCAAGTTATTTAACAGGATGTTACGAGGAATCAAATAAATCGTACATAATAGTAAATAACATAGAAATTATGTAAAAACACTTAGTAGGTAATACACCCCGATTAATTAAGACACATTGGTGCTAATTCTGTTGTACATTTAACTAGACTAAACTAATTTGGACAGGACTAATGGTGTTGTTGTCCTTCCTTGGTTTACAGTGACAACACTTTTAGTCCTGTCAAAATTAGTTTAGTCTAGTTAAATGTACAACAGGATTAGCACCATTGTAAGAAACCGTAATGAGATATACAGATTTATTTTATGTGTGTTTTTAATATTAAAAAATATATACAGCAGGCATATGCTCCAGCACCATCGATAGCCGTTGACTGACACCAACGACTACAATACCTAGGACCTAGGATGCGTAGGAAGGTAAGAAAGAAGGGGGGGGGAGCAAACAGGAGGTAGAAAGAGGGACCAATAAGGTTTCCATAGGTGTCCCTGATGAGATATAAAGGAACACAATGTCATCGTCACTACTAACTACAGAAAGGCCTCTGAAGGCTTACTCTCTGAATAAAAGACTTGATTCTTTGATTGATTATAGAAATAAGAATGGGAAAGGAATAGAGATTCTATGTCAAACACAAGACCTCCTCTTATTCGAGGGTTTCCTTATAATTTCACTTACAAACACGACTCGATGGATAACAAAGCATGTTAAATACAATAAGGCATCGCAACAAAAACAATGAACACTTAACAAGCCACCGTGCAAAACTTAAACCAACAACTTAAATACAACAATCTACCCTTTATTTCTTACCGAACAGAATTCACAATTCTACGTATTTTACTCTGAAATAATTTGCAATATTAAAGTAGACATCCATTAAGTGTTGGCCTGTGTAATGTATTTAGTGACAATGGTCAAGTTGGGTCATGTTATGTTGGTTTTTGTTTACAGTGCGTTCGAGATACGGCGGCGCGAGCGGCGGCGCGAAGAACCCCGCAGCATATATTCTAATAGGCTATTAACATATAATGCCACTGATTGGACGGATGCAGGGCGACGGAAAAGGCTGGGGTGCACAACAGTTGGGTATCGTTTATCAAATTGTATCTGAGAAACAGAAAGATGGGCGAAAATATCAACTTTTTGGGTACCGAACGAACGTCTAGGTAAAGGAAGAACTATTATTTTTACCTTAGAGACAATTTTCTCGTTTTAAGAACTTTCACAACCCAACCCTAAATACAAATACAAATCCAGATTCTAAAGAAATCTTTTATTAATGTTATGTTTATTATTAGTGTTTGACACTAGTATTAAATTGAGATGAAGGGCTTACATACAACATGGATCAAGTGAAGGAAAAAGCAGGCATCGTGACACATTGAGGGGTGAAGGAGCTGGTACAAGAGAGAGGAAAATGAAGGCTGCTACACCGACCGAGCGCGGCTCTTAAAAGAGAAGAAGCCAGTAATAAATAAATCATAGGTGACAATTGTTTGCGATTTCTGTACAGCGATGGCGCGCGATACGGTAGCAAATAGCTACTTTCTCGCGATTCACGTTACCTCACACTAGCTAGTTTCCGAATGGAATACACTTCATTTTAAATCATACATTTTGCTATACAATAATCAACCGTAAAATGTTAACAAAATAAGGTTTCAGATGCATTTGAAAAAATGCTGCACTTACAACATTTTGTTACGAATGCAATTTAAAATCTGAAAATCACCATTCCATTCCTAATATGCCTTAAATTCAATGTCTTTTTAAACAATTATTAACCTTATAGTAAACGAAATAAACATTGTTTTGAAAAATGGATAAATCTAGAAACTTATTCTTGTATAAAGTAAATCAATTTTCCGACACTACGAAGGAATTTCATCACAATATAGTGAAGATACAGTCTTATTTCCTTTGTGTGTTGTTGAACATACATCATTCTCATACAAAATGGATGTATGCATGAAGAGCAACACATAAACTGCATTGTAGGTGCACCACGCTTTTGTAGAACTTAAATAGGGGCGATAATATACTATGGAATGTGCTTCATACACTATAGAATCAAATATATTTTTTAGCGTTTCCATCGCGACCGTTAGCAATGGCCCGCATCCAGCGGCTTCCTGTGACTTTCCTTATGTCGTCTGACCACCTTGTAGGCAGCGGTCCTTCTACACTGCGCTTTCCGGTACGCGGTCGCCATTCCAGAACCTTCCTGCCATTTTAGTTTGTTCGATCGGTTCGTTAATCTTGATGCTCCAATATTTATATACTTATTGGAACTTTCAATTCAATATAAAATGTATGCCAGGACTGTAAACTTTCTGAGATCCCAAAGGCGAAGGGCGAAAGTTTGTGTGTTGTTTGTTACTGCTTCACGCTCAAATGGCCAGGCCAATTTTCATGCCATTTGGTATCTAGGTAGCTGATATCTTAGATTAACACATAGGGTACTTTTTATCCCGAAAAGTATGCGATTCCCTTAGGATTTGATCAAAAGTCTGATAGAAATGGCACGTTACAAAAAAGGCGTCGTTACTGTGTGTGTGTGCATAAAAATAAACGCGGTTAACTCCGCGGGCAGCAGATGGTATTATCATATTATCTGTCTGCTTTTTAATTATTATGGATATAAAATGTATGCCTATATGACTCTGACTGGCACAAATTCTGCGTTTTGAGTATATGCCAAATGAATTTCTGCGAAATTAAAAAATCTTTGTTCTTCGTTCTCTACCCTGCTCACCTCTTTCATTGGTTCACTGTACAGACGGCAATACCGCGAAGTAATGTCTTCGATTATTTGTACAAAATAAATAATATAAAAAAATGCCATCCCATACTATTTGAACCCGGCAATCCGCATCGTGTGAGACTGAAATAATAGGCTCGCGCGCTGGGAGGTATTGAGACATCAGCGGTATACTGCCTACCGCCGCTCGTTAGTGGCGCACTTTGTACTTCGTCGGGTGGCTTTTCGGACCGCGGTACAGAATGTTACATTTAATTTTATTTATATTGATTCGTCGGGTGGATTTTCGGACCGCGGTGAGCGACTGAAATTAAATATAACATTCAGGATGTTACTTACATTTTATTCAAAAAAAAGATGTACCTACATTTAATTTTTGTCGTTTTAAAGCAGCTTTAACGGTTACTATGGTATTTATGGTTAACCACATAATCGCTTAGATTATGTGGTTTTTGGAACCGCGGTCTTGAATAATTAAAACAATTTCCAAAAAAAACATTCTATAGCTTTTTGGAATTGTTTAAAAAAATCAAATGAGAATCGAAATGGCTATAAAAGAATAAGTTTCACCACTTGCTAATAAAATCCCGAATTCTGAAATTCGGCTGTGGTGAAAGGTGACAAATAGTGAAAGGTGGTTTCATCATTACAGGCAGATAATAAATACCAACTGATCTTAATCGATCCGGTGAATTTTGGGACCGCGGTCTTTAATGCCACCTTCGGTTTTGACAGCTCTGTGATTGCAGTTGTTTCACAAATATTTTTTTTATGTCAAAACGAGCTGGAGAGTCACCTGTTCAAAGACTAGTTGGCTGTAGCATATAGATGCTTGCAATACCGGGGGTATCACTCACGCGTTGCCAACCCCCCCCCCCCCCCCCATGACCGAGACCAATGCTATTTGGCTATCTCGATCTTCTGTAAGGTGGAGGTCCTTCCCCAGACGGGCTGGGCCTATTTAGTAAATGGATTGACTAGAAAATTTGTAATTACATTTTTTTTTAAGAACACACAAGAGCCCGGATTATGACTCGCTGGCATCACATATAAGTTTAAAGGTAAAATGGAACGCACCCTCTACGCTAGGCTCCGTCCGTCTCTATAATCTGTGGTCATTAAGTTCAAAGCCTAAAAACTCTTGATTTTACAAAATAGGGTCTATGTAATTTTCTTGAAAATTACCCCGGGTAGGGTGGGACTCTTCATCTTCGGAAGGAATAACAAGTCGAATAATTACAGTCGAACTTCACTTCCAGGTAAGTTCGTTTGACTATTTAATTATTCTCTTTGTTATTCCTTCCTCGATGAAGATTACTAGGTGCAGATGTTTAAAGACAAGTTGTGAAATCAGAGTTTTTAAAAAAATAAAATTTTTTGATTATTATTTTTTCATTCTGAAAACAATTACCTACTTATTATAAACATAATAATTAGACAAACATAAAAATAAAAAAATGAGATAAAACTCAATCTATAAAGATAGCCTCTGCAAAATGACTATTATTTATAATTGGTCTATTAAAGAACCGCACAAAAAAATTTAAGACTCGCCACTCCAACCAGCCGTGCTCCTAATCTCATCAATATTAACTCCTTTGCAGAAGTTGACACGCGTGTCCTGTACCTACTATGCGGTGAGAAGATTGATATATCTATGCCGCTTTGTTCCATAGTATTTTCAACGGCTGATTGTACTGGCAGTCACTTCTTTATGAGGTGTCTTTTACGACATAAACAAATACTCTGTAGAGCATAAACTGTTTGTAATTTCTAAATAATTAATCACAGTCCTTGCTGGACAAATTGTCACCCTGTCATTTTGTAATTACATATATTATGAATACTATTTTATATAAAAAAATCTTCCTGATCAAGCCAGCCCATGAGTCACCACCAGTTCATAGTAAGTAGTTCAAATAATTTCTAAGTTTGTTGTCTATATGGTAAATAAATTTCAAAATATCATTAACAGCTGATAAAAGCTCAAGTAACATTTAAGCTTAATCTTATTCAAATTACATTATTGCCGATAGTAAACCAATCATGGCAATAACTGAATTACTAATTTGAACCTGTTTAATATTTAGCATGAGACCGTTTTAGCTTTTAGATAAGAGGGACATATTAGAATTGATGGCGTAATTACGCTACCACACTACCATTTTATTGCTAGGGTTACCACTTGACACAAAATTAATAAATACTTTATCTTCTTCTTCTCTTCTTCTTCAGCCTGTTGTTGCCACTCAATGAGTGTAGGCCTCTTGCATTGCACGCCAGTCCTTATGGTCTTGAGGTTTCCTCGTTCATAGCTTCCTTCGACATTAGCAATGTCATCGGACCATCGCATCGGTTGTCTGCCCACGTTCCTACGACCAGTTCTGGGTCTCCACTCCAGTATCTCTTTACACCATCTCTCGTCGTGCGTTCTGCATATTATTATGTGTCCTCTATACTTCGTCCAATATCTTTCTAATTAGAATATAATTACTTGTTTTATGACATACGTCAGACGAACAAGCAAGCGGGACCAGCCGAAGCTCATCCCCGGGCGGAAAATTCAGAGGGCGGCAAATTTAAACTTGACATATTTATGAAATCCTACATCTATACTTCTATACTAATATTATAAAGAGGTAAAGTTTGTGTATTTGTTAAATTGTAAGGGGTAATCTCGGGATCTACTGAACCGATTTTAATAATTCTTTCACCAATAGAAAGCCACATTATTGCTGAGTGTCATAGGTTATATAAAAAACCAAAAAATAAAAAGGCTTTTAACATTATGCCCAACGAAGTGGGCACGGGTCAGCTAGTAATACATAATTATCCTGTCCTACGCTAATTAAAATATAGGATCGACATGTCCATGTATGTAGCTGAAATTATCATACTTCATACTTCATACTAATATTATAAAATGTGAAAGTGAGTTTGTTTGTTATTCCTTCACAGCTTGACTAAGCAGCCGATCATTATGAAAATTTGTATACATATTGTCAGAGGTACCTACAGAGCCCAACATAGGCTACTTTTTATCCCGTGAAAGTATTCAATTCCAATGGGAAAATAATTTTTCTTCTATAGAGGGCGCTTTATGGAATGGGCTATCGGCAAACAGATGGCGCCACAAGGCGCGCTATGGGTTGTTTTGTTGTCAAACAAGATCTATGTCATAAAATTAACGCGAGCGAAGCCGCGGGATAAAGCTAAGGATAATTATAAAGTCAAAAATATTGGAAAGCGGGGGCGGCATTTTTCAGTTTTTGCCCCACCTCGAAAAAATCAAGGTCCAGCCAGTCTAACATGCTTACACGAGATAGTTTCTCGCACGCGACAAAGCTTCTTCGCCAATAGCAATGCCTGTTTTGTCTACTGTAGACATAACCGAGATACGCTATTGGCAGAGCGGAGCGAGAAAATTTTGCTGCGTTTGTCATGGCCCGGCAGGACTGCTTAATGTGTATTTTAACAATTATGTGTTACGTACAGTATTTGATTATTTAATTCTTTTTTTTTCTTTTTACTCACAACCTTACCGTCTTTATAATGCATTATCTATAATTATAAAGTGGCGTGGATGTAGGTAAATGGTGAGCGAGAGGGAAATGTACCGGGCGCCACTTTTTGTCAAAACGGAAGAACTATTTTAAGATGTTATACTAATGCTGTTAGCGCTTAGTAATAGACAATAGGGGCACAGTTTACATGCGGACGATTTCACTATTTGTTATAAATTATTTTTGGATAGTTCGTTCAGGAGACCTTAAAAGGCCACTTTAGTTAAATCATAATAGATCTTTTCAAATCGTAAAATAGTCATTTTAACCATATTTATTATTCTGTGCTTTAACTAACATTTACAATATGATTCATTTACAATTCATATTTTCGCAATAATTATAAGTAATTAATTTACGTAGTTCCACTAGCTCTTGAAATAAGGTTGATAAAAGAAAATCAAATATATGATTCCATACTGAAATATATAAATTCTAAATCCATATACAAATTCAGAATATCAAATTACATAGCGTGTCAAATCTTTGTCCATGGATATTTATTTGTGTAAATATAACAATAAAACTGCGACATATAAACCAACATTAAACCACTCACGCCCACAAACCAAAAACAAAATAAATGTTATGAAGTCGCGGCGATAAAAAACCGCGGCGCGTTTAAGACGATAATTACAGACGGTGGCGGAAACCGAACGATTAGTGGCTCTTAGGCGTCTCTTAATGGCCTTTGAATAATTTACCCGCACGTAGATTGAGCCGTCCTGTCGCCGGGGCTTGCGACATGACGCATGGGTGTGGAAGCACCTTTAATTCTTAAATTAAAGCCTTTTAAGAGACTAGAAACACGAACATATGAACAACACTTGAGAAATCTGTCTAATATTATTTAATTTTTGGAAAGGTTTGTTTGGCTAGCTCTACGCTCTCGTTAGGCACAAAGTTAGAAGATAATAGTACGGTGAGTAAGGTCTCCATAGCTTCACTTTATAGGTGATAGGCCGGTTTTGCAAGCGTCCATGTCTGCTTACCATCAGGCTGGCCGTATGCTTATTTGCCACCCTAGTGGTATAAAAAAAGTAAAGACGAAGTAGGACGAAAAGCTCGTACACATTATATTTTTCGCTGAACTTCGCTAGCGAGAAGAGCTAACTAAACCACAATCATGCATTTATGGCAAAAAATGTTGTATTAGTATTAAAGTAATTCTGCTGTAATTCTAGTCTAGACTTGCCTGTAAGCTTGTTATCAAGAATATCTGCGTTGTTTTTAAAAAAGGTCATGGTACCCAGAATCAATATGTTTTATGTGTGCCAGACCAGACCCATGCGTATAAATAATTTTGATACAAAACCGGATAAAAATTATTACCTGTTTTTAATCATCCGGAAATATCTTAATAACAATTTATAATTGAGTTAGTAAAATGTGGGGCAAGTTTTATTTTCACCTTTGTTTAATAGGTGGGCGGCGCGGGGCACTCTCGGCGGGTGTCCATCTATTATAACTGACAAATAATATCATTGTTCTAAAACGCAGTGATTCTCAAACGTTGATTGGACTGTGATGTGTGTGCACCTTCATTGAAATTTGGGTGTCATAGTCAAATATTTTTATTCATATCTTTCGAATTGTCATATTTTTTTCCTACCACCAGTTTAGACGGCAGATTTGTACTATTAAGAAGAACTGGCAAGAAACTTTGCACTTGCTCTTTTAAAATGGTACCGATTATAGTTACAATTACAATATACATATAAAAGAAAACATAAAACTATTAATTAAAAAAACTAACTGCAATTTTAAATACTTATGTAATAAAGAAAAATTCGGGCTGTCTTGTTTTAAAATACCGGGGCCCTACGCACTACATGACTTTTGAAATAACTCATAACAGTCCATAGTTTGGGAAATGCTGTTCTAAACAACTTTATTTTAAACTATTAAAATTACAACTTTACGATTTTATACCTTATTTTTAAGGCAAAAAAGCTTGTGTTGCTTTAGTGTATCACTTAATGAGTTGTAAAAAAGTTAATCTTGACATTAAGACGTTATTCGTGAGCTCTCTTGTATTATGTGACGTGGGCTATAATTAAAAATAAAAATTATTGTGATTGGTTTTGGCAAATTGCAAATTGGTTCTTTATAAAGCTCAAAGGAGGTTTTTTAAAAAAAAAAACTTAATTGCTCGTTTTTGGGTTTCGAGGTTTTTAATTTCGTGTTACCAATCTGGTTGGTAAATAAATTCTGTTTAACTTTTTGAATCTTGGAATAAATACATTTTAATCTAATACAATAAAACTGTAGAGTTTGTTTTTTTGTACTAATTATGTTTAAAAATATATACTTTCAAGCTTCTATATATTACAATACCTACATAGAATGTCCCGTGGAAATAAAAATTATTTAATTCTTCATCTTTTTGATTTCGAGTTAACTGGCGTAAGTATTTTCAGAATACATGACGGTCACTGATTTAGCTTAACGACTGTAAAAGCGCTTTTTTACTATGGGATATAATATATATTACATCTTGAGCTAATGCAAACTGAGGCGAGGCAGAGGGAGAAGTGGTGCCCGTTGACGTGAGATAATGGCATTCACAGTGTGAATGGTCTCATACAAAATAACGAGCGATAAAAATATATATTATATCTCGTAGTGAAGAACCGGCTTAATCTATGAATAGTTTCGAGCCGCGTCATCGCACCAATATACGACATATCGTCGGCATACTGTATACACCTAAACATCCCTAAACCATCCAAAAACCATCTAAAAATCATCCAACAACTGTCCGAAAATCATCATTTGAAAACTACCAGAAAAACTTTTGAAAACCCTTATGATTGAGTTATATATATCCCTAAAGAATTTTGGATTCAAGTGGAAAAAAAGTCGCCTAGGATCCATTGAGAGATCAAATAATGGATCCAACTTGAATGAGGGAAATATTATATCTCAAGATGTAATAGGTATATATATTATATCTCGTAGTGAAAAACCGGCTTAATCTTTGGACAGTTTCGAGCCGCATCACCGTCCGAAAATCATCATTTGAAAACTACCAGAAAAACTTTGGAAAACCCTTATGATTGGGTTATATATAGCCCTAAAGAATTTTGGATTTAAGTGGAAAAAAAGTCGCCTACGATCCATTCAGAGATCAAATAATAGATCCAACTGGAATGAGGGAAATATTATATCTCAAGATGTAATATAATATTATATCTCGTAGTGAAAAACCGGCTTAATCTATGGACAGTTTCGAGCCGCATCATCGCACCAATATACGACATATCTAAAAAATCTAAATAAATAAATATATAGGGACAATTCATACAGATTGAGCTAGCCCCAAAGTAAGTTCTAAACTTGTGATAAGGGATACCAACTCAACGATATTATATTTTATGACAAATACATATATAGATAAACATCCAAGACCCGAGACCAATCAGAAAAAGTTCGTTTTCCATCATGACCCGACCGGGGATCGAACCCGGGACCTCCTGGGTGGCGGTCTGGCGTGGTAACCATTACGCCACGGAGGTTGTCAATCGATATCGTCGGCATTCTGTATAAACCTAAACAGTCGTAAAATGCGATTAACAGTTTAGAATTTCTGTTAAATTCGTCACATGTTACTCGTCACGACTCGTCACTGTCACTAGTCGTCACTTGTCACTGACCGGCAGTGTCTATTCACAAGTTAACACTGTCATAAACGAATTGTCTTTTCTAACGACTTTTTAGTGGTGCGTCGGGCGTCGACATCTTAAAACGTCAAATTTTATTTTATTTTTGTCTGTCAACGGAGTGTTAATATGTTGTTAATCTCTTTATACTCATTCCTTTATTATCTTTTGGTGAAACATCAAATATAACATGGGTAGAATGACGATAACGTTGTAAATCTTTAATATCTATCTATTTATATGACTTAGTGTCTGACTAAGAATCAACGCAGCCTAAACCGCTGATCGTAGAGCTCTGAAACTTGGACGGCAGGTTCTTTATACGACGTGTAAGAAAGGATTTTCAGAAAACGTTTTTTATTTATTTTTTATACCACAAAGTTGGCAAACAAGCATACGGCACGCTGGATGGTAAGCATCACCGCAGCCTATAGACGCTTGCAATACCGGGGGTATCACTCACGTGTTGCCAACCCTCCCAACCCTCCCAAGTGGAGCTCTGTAGACCTTACTCACCGTAGGAACACAACATGGCCGTGACCAATGCCATTTGGCTACGATCTTCTGTAAGGTGGAGGTCCTTCCCCAGACGGGCTGCTCCGATTTGAGCGGATTATCCGCTGTGCCCTATCTCTCTTAAAAGGTTCGGGTTTCTCTAGTCCTTACTAAAACCTGTATTATTTCACGCGTCATCACGTTATTTCAAAGGCGGTGACTGAAAATCAGTGATTTGCTCGTCGAGTGAATAATGCACCGAACTGCTGCCTTTTTGTATCACTGCTGCACATACTTCTACCCCTATTTTGTTACTTATCATATAATTTATATCTCTAATGCCGGCTCTACACGTTGACCAACGTGTAGAGCCGACATAAGGCACACAGAAAGTACTACATATAACTGGTATTGTCTGGATTACAGTCAACGTCAGAGAAACCTAATCCCCAAACGAAATAAGATTTAGTTTTTTCGCGTAACTCTGAATGGATTTCATCAAATGAAATGAAATCGTTTATTTCAGAAATTAGACCTTCACAGGCACTTTTTCTTGTCATTTACAACTCGTATTAAAGAAAATAAACTACGTTATAAACTACCACCATTTCGGACACAAGCAAAATGGCCACCGGCAAAAAGAAACTATTGTATTAGTATTAATTTTTTTTTTTATGGTTTCTTCTATTTAAACAAACACAACACAATTAAATTCCGCCAAAGTGGAGTGGTTGAAGAGACACGTCAAATTTTGGACATTGACCGGTGAAATATTTTGAATCTACTTCAAACAGACATAACAACAGTTTCTTTAGAGGATTCATGTTTCTCTGACGCTGTCTGTACCTACACTGGCAGCGAAACCTTTTACGATGACACGAACGCAACCGCGTGTAAGAGTTAGTTTATAATTAAAGTTACGGTTAAACAGTAATAATCAATGATGAAATATTTTAAAAATGTAGATATGTTAACTAAACTCTTGTAATCAATCTAGTTCAAGCGAGTTCCAAGACAGCTGTAGTTCCTCACCCGGGACGTCAATATGTTTCATCGCTTATTGTCAATCTGAGTTCGACGTTGTTTTACAGGAGATACAGCACGAACGGTGTGAATCTGTGGCGACCTCAGATTAACAATAAGCAATGAAGCTATTGACGTCCCGGGGGAGAAACTACAGCTGTCTTTGAACTCACGATGAATTTAATCATAAATATACAGTAGATGGATTTGAAAGTGTGTGGTGAGCTTGTTCCGAACCAATCTATTTGCATATTTATCATTGGTAATAATCATAAAAACCCAGCGTTTAATTGTATATTCTCGATTGAAACGTCCAGTAAAATTTGAACAACAAAATTGATCGTAAAGGCGCTCTCTGCCGAATTATCTCGGCCATAAACATTAGATTGAATGTTTTAATTTAAAAGTTATAAATGTGAATTCATTTGATGACTTTATAAAGAGTATCTCCAATTTCGGGAGCTTTCAACGATCTTATGAACTTAATCTGTGCGAAAATGTACGACTTTATTTTAAGCGACTTCGTCCGCGTGAAGTTCCGGACCCGTTCCCGTGGGAACCACATTGAATTTCGGGAAAAGTTATAGCCTATGTCACTCCCTGATAATGTAGCTTTCTACTGGAGAAATAATTTTTGAAATCGGTCCAGTAGTTTCGGAGCCTATTCAATGCAAACAAACTAACAAACAAACAAACAAACAATCAAATCTTTCCTCTTTATAATATTAGTATAGACTAGCTTGCTTCGTATGGGTTTTTGTAAGCTATCCTAATTATAAAAAAAAAAATTGTAGGTATGTCATCCGGGGAAAGAGTAGCTGCAAACGGGAGAAAGAATTTTTTGGATCCGTCACAAAAATCAAAACATCTCTCGCTCTGCTACCAAGTCAGCCGCCGCTCCAGTCCTTTATCGTATTAAAGTACATTTTTTTCTCATCGCTTGCGGCACTGCGACGAATAAGTACCTGTGGGGCAATTCACGTAACAAGAACCGATTCTAGTTCGATTCAACGACACTCGCTGTCCCGTTCAATTCCTATTTTGTATGAGTGAGACAGCGAGTGTCGTTGAATCGAAATAGAATCGGGAATTGCCCCACTGATTGGTAGCTGATTTGACTTGCCCAAGACGAATTTCTACTCAAATGGTATAGAAATCGTCTACTACGCAGGTCACATCACGTGATACGTCAGGACTTAGCTATCATGGCGCGGATAATAGCACGATAGATAAGTATCACTATGCACTGGCTATGCACGGAGGAACTTAAACTACTAAAAGAGAGAGAGAGATAAGTATATATTAAATCGAATTAAAAAATCGGCCATTGGTTTCAAAAAACTGTCAGTTAATAAACAAAGATAGTCATCTTTTAAAAAAAAGCAGCCGACACCGAAAACCATATTTCACAGTAATTATGTATGTCATGAAATTATATCTTTTTTTTTTTTAAACAAGTATAACAATAAATTTTGCTCACAGCAGGTGACGAAAGGACCTTTTGTGTTTTTTGTGTTGAAAAAAATCATTTTATGTCATGTGATCTCGGTCAGTTTTATCTTGGTACATACAAAATATAGACCGCTATTGACTGTATAGAGGAGCCGTGAAATAGTTAATTCTTGGATTTATTTAGAGCTGTATATTATTCACAATCCTAAATACGAAACTCGACACCGCCATCGCGCCAACGCGCGAGATGTGATGTGTCATGTGTACCGAAGTACCGAGTCTTATGCCACAACACTTCATGAATTCATTATGTTGACTGACTAATATTTTTAAAACGATTTAAAAAATTACTATTATGAAATAGAGACAGCGCACAGCTTGGCATCTGTTGTATTATAAATAATAAATTAGTTCAATCGTGTCCAGCCAGACGACATAATTTTACATATTAGGTATGTCGTCGTTAGCTACTATAAAACGTATAATTAGGACATCTTTCATCACTTTTGAATAAGTTCTAGTTATCTTTAATTGAAACACACAGACAGATAAAATCTGTTAAAAAAACTGTTAATTACGAAGTTAGTTAACGAAATTATACAAAAACTGTTAGTTTATTTGACGGACGTTTGAAAAATTGGCCGTTATCTCTATAAACTCATAATCAACATTACAAGAGCGGTATTAACAACACTATATAAATACCCAACAAGGGTCAGGTACAAAGTGGTTTTTTAGTGATTTTTTAGGTAGCAACTTACGAGTTGGGTCGTTAAGTGAAAAGGACCCGTTTCGGCACGTTTGTGGCCGAAACCTGGACAGTAGCGGGTCCAAATAATATTATCGTATTAATTAATCGCCGTTTCAAACGGATTAATGCAAATTTGTTTATTTTAAATATTTATGTGTCGGGTTTTTGATACCTAGAAATCTGTTCGTAATGGACTAAGAGCAAATTAATTCACATGCTTTCGGATAAATAAAAATAAATTGACTTCTTTCCTGTGAAACAAAAATAAAGAACTACGGTAGTTAGCAGAAACAAAAAGTCCGTGTGACTGATCAAAACGCCTAAACCTTGGAACTTAAATAAATGATTACAATAATTGACACACACAGAAGCGCCACCAGGGGCCTTACTCTTGAAACTAATTCCGTTCGATCGGCATTGCATTGCATTGTTATGTTTAGCTACAGTTGACAGACTATATCATAGTACGCGCCAAAATTTGGGCCCACAGTTTATAAAACAATTGAAAAGAATTGTCGTTATGCACTGAGTAATAAGTATGAGTTTCGAATTTCATTTTACGTCTGCGCGAGTCTGCGTTGGCGACTAGTCCAGCTCTAACGCTAACCAATTAGTAAAGTATAAAATTTCAAAAGAACGAATTAGAATTTACTGTTATATTTGTTAATTTTGTTTAAAATGAAAATATAGATTGAAATTGCGATGTCATTGCTATTATTACGATAATAAAACTTAAAAATATTTATCATATTATACTTCATACTTTCATACTAATATTATGAATGAGAAAGTGAGTTTGTTTGTTTGTTTATTATTCCTTCACGGCTTGACTAAGCTGCCGATCAATATGAAAATTTGTATCCATATTGTCAGGGGTACAAAGCCCAACATAGGCTACTTTTTATACCTTGAAAGCATGTCATTCTAATGGGAAAATATTTTTTCTACTATAGAGGGCGCAGTACGGGATGGGCTATATGGGATGGGCTAGGCCAACATGGCACCACAAGTCGCGTTACGGATTGTTTTGTTGTCAAACGAGATCGATGTCATAAAATTAACATAAGCGATCGAAGCCGCGGGGAAAAGCTAGTGCATAATAAATTAGTCAACTTGAACGCCTATATTGTTCGTGAAATCATTAAGCCCGACGTCGCCATATATAACGTTGTCTGTCCGTGTGTCACTATAAATTTATTGCTTAATCAATTTGGAAAGTACATTGGTACATAAATTATTTACTAGCTATTACATGCGCGGTTTCATGTGCGTAACATAATTTTGTTTAAGTAAGATATAGACTTTGATCTACTCACACACACAGCACAATTCCCATAGGAACGAATGGTTTTTTCGGACTAGAGTCTGAAAATAAAAAGTTTTTAATTATTTCATTTTTAAATCTTCAATCAAACAATGCTGTTATTACATGATTGACTAACAAACATATCGCAAGCAAATAAATTATGACCACCTGATAAAGATGTGATACCTGAGATTTTAGCAAATTTTCACATCTATACTAATATTATAAATGAAAAAGTGAATAAGTTGCTTCAGCGGTTTATGCGTTTTCTTCTGTAACAAACAGTGTCTTTAATTTATGTAATGTGTGTAACCAAACTGACTGGTTTCCAAAAAAAAAACACTACATTCTTCTAACCATAGAGAATTCATAGACTAGGTTTTTTAAAAAATCATATTGTGATCACAAATCGTTTAAAAAAAGAAATTAAAAAAAAAAAAGTTTAAAAAAGCAAACTTAACTCCAAACACTTCAGACCCCGGCGTTGACAAAACATGATTAATGGCGTCAATAAAAATATTTCTCATAAAAATTCATTCCTATTAATTCTAATAACATTGTCCAGTTTTTGTGGCAGTCGAAAAAAGGCGACAAGAGCGAATCGCTTATTTAATAAAGGGTTCCGTAAGTTGTATTTGAAAATCAATAGAAAACTTGAGTTCTAGTAGAAAACTTGAGTTCTAGAAGAAAACTTGAGTTCTAGTAGAAAACTCGAGTTCTAGTAGAAAACTTAAGTTCTAGTAGAAAACTTGAGTTTTGTCGAGCAAAATGTCCCGTAGGTATAAGATTTCCCGAATACTTTTATTTTTTCTATACTAATATTATAAAGAGGAAAGATTTGACTGTTTGTTTGATTGTTTGTTTGAATTGAATAGGCTCCGAAACTACTGGACCGATTTCAAAAATTCTTTCACCAGTAGAAAGGTACATTATCAGGGAGTGACATAGGCTATAGCTTTTCCCGATATTCAATGTGGTTCCCACGGAAACGGTTGCGGAACTTCACGCGGACGAAGTCGCGGGCAAAAAAGCTAGTATGTAATAAATAGAGGAGGCAAACAAGCAAAAAGGCCACAGATTAGACTTCTAAAGTAAGTTTTGTATTTAGAGTTACGATAATTATTATTTTATAAAGTCCAAGTCAAAACAGTGGATTTATTAAAGCTGAAATGATGATGATGAATTATTTTTTTATTTTATTAAAATAGCCCTTTTATATTCTGTTCACAAATGCTCCAAATAGTAGTCTTATTTATACTAGCGAAACCCTCGCAACTTCGTTTGAGTGTATCCCGCTTTCCCGTGGGAATTTTGGAATATATACCTTTCCCCTTATACTTAAAACCCGTCCCCTTAAATCACTCTATTTAAAAAAACGCATCAAAATCCGTTGCGTAGTTTTAAAGATATTTTAAGCATACATAGAGACACACAGACGCACAGACAGACAGCAAAAGCGACTTAATTTTATACTATTTAAAGATATATACACAAAATTATGTTACCACAATAAAATAAGACAAATTAGTTTAAACACCATCATTGAATTCACTGGAAATCTTGTGCCAATCTGCCAAGTATATTGAAAAGAAAATATATTGTGAACTAGCTGTTACCACGCGGGCGAGCCGTGTGGGTGGGTCCTTTATTTTTTCCTGTGGGAATAAGACGTTTTTTTTTCCAAGATAAAAAGTAGCATAAGTCGTGACTTATGAGCGTGCTCCAGACCTTAACCTATCAATAACCCCAAAAAACATGTCAATCAGTTTGTTACTTTCGACGCGAAAAAGGGACAAACAAACAAAAACACTTTTGCATTTATAATATAAAAATAAAGTATGGATGGATTTTGATAATTAAATTTTATCGAAGGAACCCTAAACATATGAATTCCTCGGCGGAACGTAAGGATTTTTTTATAATTTATCGTGAATGAAACCATTAGGCATAAACTTCGATTCCGTATGATAGAGAACCGTGTAAATTGATAGTATGATATTTCTTTATTATGAGGCATTTTAATGTACGATTATTCAACCATTCAAGTACCACCCACGGTATGGGAATTCTTGTGAAAATAAACAGTTTTGACATGTACTGTTTTGTAAATTACATACATCGTATAAAGCCAGTTTGTGAAACGCATTTTTAAAGTTAACGACACATTAATTTATAGCTTTCACTGGCAAACTAGAGACGAAGGAAAGAGAGCTTGAGACTTAATGTAGAATTAAAATTAATATGTGTATCAGAAACTGACTGATAGATTACAAAAAATCGTTTAAATTCTTCATACAGGATGAATATCATGAATACGTGTTTTTCCTGTTAGTATCACTTAGTTACAGCATCACAATGTTATTTAAATTCCTAGAACCGGTAAAATATTATTATTTTGAAAATTTTACCTACATTTTTTTTCATAAATATGGTCTTTTAAGGGCGGAGCACACCGCATGCAGCGCAGCACAGCGCGTTGCAACGTATGGCGTTGTAATCTATGAAATATTATGAGAAAGGACACACTAAACGGACGACGCGTAGCTGCGCAGCGCTGTACAGCATCGTGCGTTTGGTGTGTCCTCACATAGATTACAACGCCATAAGCTGCAACGCTCTGTGCTGCGATGCGCTGCATGCGGTGTGCTCCGCCCTTTAATGATACCTTGTACATAGAAATTTAGATGGTGACTAAAAAATGACTGTATATTTTACCTTTTTTTCCTACAAAAGTAGCACAATGCACTTGAAAAATCAAATTGAAGATGTACCAACCTAAAATAAAGACTAAGGATATGATGGATTTTAATTAAATTCCCCCTGGAAAGATAGGTACTTTATGGATCAAGAGTGATCAAGGTAGGCGTCGTGCGTGTCTTAAGGAGAAAGACCTGGCACAAGAGAGAGGAAAAGAAAATGAAGGCTGCTACATTGACAAGGGCGCAGCGCAGCTCTTAAATTTAGAAAAAATCTAAGTCCCACATATATTATGTATGTGTACTTACTTACATTTTTTTCTAAAAAGAGCTGCGCTGCGCTATTTTGGCGCCAACTAAGTATTATAACGTCATTTGGGCTCGTGATTAGAAATTTAATTTCTGTGTTTCAGCGTTTGATTCATAGTATTGATAGTGTAATGTGAAGCAAACATTGGTTAAAGTGCTTAGTGATTGAAGTATGTGATCAGAAACTATTTAAAGTGCATTATCGTGTTGACTTCAGAATCCGCTTATTCTGAAGAATTTCTTCGTGGCGTCTTGACTCAGAGACTGATACCAAATACTATAGACTAGTAATACGCACAGCTTCGGAAGAATTCGGGCAAGACGCGACACTAGCGCCCCTACGGCGTGAGGGCGGCATGAGGTGAACGATTTCAAAACTTTGATGTGAAAATGTTATAACAAAAAATGTTATACCGCCCCTAGCGGCATGAGGTGAACTGTGCGTTTTGTATGCAAAATGTTATAGCGCCCCTAGCGGCATGAGGTGAACGGAGGTTGCCAAGTCATTGTATGAGAAACGTCAAGATCTGTGCGTATTACTAGTCTATAGTATTTGCTGATACTGAGTCAAGACAGCATGAACACGTTGCTTTGACATTACCTTAGATCTAAGGAAATTACGTACACAACTAAGATGGCAGAATAAAATCTTCGTCTGAAGTCCGATTGCCAAAACGAAAAAAATAATGCATAAATGACATTATGATTATGACACTATTTGACGGGTTTCTAAAGACTTCAGCACAATACACAATGAAACAAAAAAAATACAGTATATTTTTCATTCCTTACTTGCAACCAATTCCGACATTACATGTTTTTTTGCTTTCATATGAGCTAAATACACAGTCCACACGAAACTTGCTGCACTAACAAAGACAATACGATTTTTCTCTGATACAAAATAGAAGTTAATCGTTTGAGCTGTCGGCCAAAACACTACCATAAGTTTATAAGTGGGCCAAAATTTCTGTTTTACTTCCTCAATACATTTATTTAAGGGTTTCATTTCCAAAACACTCATGCCGAAGAAGAAATATGCCATGGCTAAAGGCGAATAAGACACTTGCTCGATCGCAGCTCTTTTTATGCACGTAGCTAGATTTTTCTTTGTAAAAAATCTACTTGTGTATTTCATCCAACCGTAGAAAACTGGTGCCATGAAAAATGTGCCAAAAATACCGAATCGTGCAGCTCTAGCGAAGTCTGCCTTTTCAATTGTTGTACCGTTTTCTATCCACTCTTGCATAATACTGCATGTCGGCCATATCACTGCATAAGATAACATTCCTCGTATTAAAGGAAATTGTACAGGTAACGAAAGAACTTTTGTGAATAAACCCGACATTATGTATTTTTATTATTTGGAAATATTTTTTTAGACATTTTTTTATTTTTGTAAGCCATGATATCCCGATGCTAAATGACAGAGTCAAATGTTTTGAAAGAAGGCAAGTCGAAAATGTCATAAAAGTAAACCAATACATAGATTAACCGACTCTATGAACAGGTTTTTTCACAATAATCTTAACTAGTCTAAAAATATAAAAGGAGAAGCTGACTGACTGACTGACTATCAACGCAGAGCCTAAACCATAAGGGTTAGAAACTTGAAATTTTGCACCTTTTATAACGTAGGGGAGCACTAAGAAAGGATTTTTCAAAATTCCCACGGGAAAGCGAGATATACGCAAACGAAGTTGCGCGGGTTTCGCTAGTAATTTATAATTGCAAAAGTTTGTATTTGTTATAAAATATTGACCTGTATTTCAGGTTCCTAAAAAAAGGTTGAAGACTAGGTAAGTACTACTTATTGACCATTGATCTTCGTTTGTCCGATAATAAAAAAATAAAAATAAAATATTTTGATGATGATTTATTTTATTTATTTAGACTTATTTTTTTTAAACGAATACGCACAAACAAGCTAAAGTATGTTGTGTTCTTAGCGATGATTCAACGTCTATATTATTAACCTAAATAAAATAAAAAAAAACACATAATTAGGTACCTATTTAGTTATCACAAAAATGATCGACCACCTACTGAGATGGAATCGGAACAATCGATTAATTCGATTATTATTCGAATTATTTGGCTCGAGTGGATCGATTCGGCGATTCGCTTTGAGATAGGAACGTGATTTGGCGGAAACAAGCGCGTGTGCGGTCGACCGCTCATTTGTCAAATTATTAACTAATTAAAGTATTGTATTGTTTGTTTATGATGTTTTTTTTTATTTGAGTGCCTTACCTACCACGAAGAACTAGATGCGCAAACTCATTGAGTTATTTATAGCTATTTATCAGACATTTAAAAAAATAAAGTTAATGAAATGAGACATTAAAATTTAAATGCGGTTTTCAGAAGGTTGTTAATCAGTAGCTAAAATTATTTACATGCTTTATAAGCATAGAAATTAAAATTATTTTATGTTTTAAGTAATGTAGATACATAGTTAATAATTGAATGCAATGTAAATTTTTTATTTTACTTTTATTAATGTTTTGTTAGGATAGTAAAATGATACATAGTTCAAGTAGTTCGCTGATCTTTGCACTCTGCTTTGTTTGTAAGTACATAATTAGGTATGACTTTAAAAAAAACTAAAGTAATTTTTTGAAACGTCATTTTTATTTCATCTCCATCTGTGGGATCATATTTGAACTACTGGCATTAACGCCATCTAGCGAACCAAATTATTACTATTTAAAATTTTAAGCGACATCTATTGGCAATTCTAGGAAAATGTTCCTTAGTAGTTTGTATTAATGACATTAGATGGCACTGCAATTTTGTAATGTGTGCTATTCGACAACAGATGGCGCTGTTAATTACACAGTCATGTGTGTATTTAGTTATATTATTTAATACGTTGAGGTTTTGTAATATATTTGTTTAAATATTATTAAAATAGTAAAAAAAGATAGATAGATAGAATACTCTTTATTTGCATTACACACAGGAAAAAGTACAAAAAGAATCTATTTCATAAAATAAATTTTATTTGACTAACATTGGAGATGTTTTTGGTAGTATAAAATTGTAGTGGACCTGTGTTTGTTGTAATTTGTCTGTCTTTATTTTCTTCATAATATTATTTGCTTAATAAAATTATTAATTTTAATTAGTGTTTATTAAAAAATATTTAAAAAGGCCCAGTAGTCGAGTGGGTACTGTGGCTAGCGCTAATGGTCACTTTATCTCAAGGGCTGCGGGCTCGAATCCTGCGCAAGGCAAACATTTGTGTGCATGAACGCATGTTCATGCACACAAATGTTTAAAAACACCCAGACCAAGGCAAACAGACATCTGTTTGCCTTGGTCTGAGTGTTTTCGTTGTATAATATTATAATAAGTATTTATTTCCAAAAAAATGTATATAAGTACCTTTGTACATTTATCAGCAATCTAGTACCCATCATAGGTACGTACAAGCTTAGTGGCTTAGTTTGGGACTAGATAGTGTTGTGTGATTCGTCCAAGCGTAATTTATATTTATATTAGAATAAAATTGTAGTGGACCTGGTGTTTGTAAGTAATTTATGTCTTTCTGTCAATTTTTTTTTTCCATTATTTAATTAAAAAATTAATTACTATGTTACAAAAACTCAACATAATTAATTAAATAATATAAAATTAGTTATAGACTATGTAGTTTTCAAATACTTTTTGTTTGTTCTTAGATTAATGAAAATATTTTGTATTTTTTTACCAGTATCATTGAAAATACAAGATTTAATTAGTAATAATTATAAACTATTTTGTATTATCTATTTAAAGGTTATTATTTATTTTTTGCAAGTCCATTGACAGCATTAACAGAAAAATAAAATATTATTTACTTACCTAAGTTCCCATGAACCTCTTAAAATTGTTTAGTTTTTTACAAAATTCGTTAGTTTCGTCGCACTTTCGTAAAAAAAGAACTCACTGCATAGGAATCCACTTTAGTCTCAAGTACATCGTAAAATCGCTACTTTATTACTAATTTGTCAGCTTGAGTGTACATTTTTAGCAATTTTTGATAACTTTGTAAAACGTTAATAATTATTTATGATGTGTTAACTTTTAAAAATGTTTATTGATATCAAAACACAGCCAGATTACAAGTTTAAAATATATATTTTTTTTTTGTTTTTTAGTAACTTTTTTTTTGTTCTAGTATTTTTTTTTATTGCCAGTCATGTCCCACTGCTGGGCAAAGGCCTATCCTCTTTTTCTTCAACTATCTCAGCTGTTCCTTCTTCCCAGTTTCTATCGAACTCCGTCAGTTCGTCCTTCTATCTCTTTCTAGTATTCTAGTATTTCTAGTATTAACTAGAAAAAAACTAACTATTCTTTTAGAACAAAAAGAACTATTCTTTTAAAAAATTGGTTACTGATTCCGTTAGATAGGTTGTATATATAAAAGTTATGTTTCTGATCACTTCTTATAAAACTCGATACTTAGGCTTACTTAGGTATATAATTTACAATGTTGTGACACTTATGACACAAATACTCCAGTTAACTGCCGCGTATGCCAAGCTTTGAATGGTTTACATGATCTCGAAATCTCAACTCGGGATTCTCTCTGCTTCGGAGAGCACGTTAAGCCGTCGGTCCCGGCCTCCCGGCTGTTGTCGATGGATGACAGTCGGTAAACCAAGTCGGTAGCCTTCAGTTGCCTCAAGAACACTGGCCTCCGCCAATCCGCATTGGAGCAGCGTGGCAGAGCAGAATACGCTCTAATTGCCTTCGATTGAAAGGAGACCCATGTCTCTGCAGTAATTATGGGTTGATATGATGATGATAGGTATTAAATAATAATTAAGTACCTACTATGAGATCGTTATGGTAGACATACGTATGTACCTATTGATCCCCGTCTCCCAGCTCACACCCCAATGTTTACTTAGTACATCAAATGAATTTACACTACCATAAATCATTTTATATTGACAATGTTGAGTGTTCATATAGCTTTACTTATAAAAGCATTATTTTCTAACTAACAGACTTAAAATTAGCATTTTTTTTTAAATGTAAAATATTGTTTATTATTATTATAATATAATACAATCAGTTTATTTGTTTGAAATTCACAACAAAGACATTACAGGCAACTTATCAAACTTGAAAATTACCGCGACCTATGAACGCGCCGCGCCGGCGCTATCGGGACAAGCCCACCACACATTCCCACCGATGTGCCTCCTGTGTAGCCAGGATCAACAACGGCGACCTCAGATTGACAATAAGCGATGAAGCTTATTGACGTCCCGGGGCAGATACTACAGCTGTCTTGGAACTCACAACGAATTTAATCAGAAGGAAAATAGACTGAGTTAGTCGGAAGGAAGTTTGAAAGCGCCCATGAGCTAGTCGCTACCAATGCATTGCATGCTACATACATAAGGAAGGAATTCCCCATTTCTTTCCTTGTAGTGTAAAGGGAATAAGAAAAAGGAGAAGAGAAAGAAGGCTTCCTGATCTCTAACTCACCAAACGAAACGCATTGCTGCTTTACGCCGGTATTCTATGAGAATGGTACTTCGCTACAGATGCTCTACCAACCCTTGACAATGCACAATGCCCACATATTCAATAGAAATAGTTTGCGACACGTGTAGAAACAATATAACTTGCCTTTTTTTATTTTATTCTTTGAGGATTGGGGATTCCTATTGTCAAACCGAATTTGAAACATCACGCTGCGCAATAGGTCGGTAAAAAAAAGTTAACTGGTTAGTTGGAAAAAAAATACTCTTTCTGTAATAAAGATAATACGTATTATTATAATAAGATTATGATAGATATTAATTTATTTCAAGCAACTCAGTAGTAAAATACCTTAATCTATACATACATAGTATTATATTTAATACTTAAAAACTTCACTATACTACTTATGGAATTTTAGTCATGTCGGCTGTACCGTCTGAAATCAATTTCCTCTGGCCAGAAATCTGGAAGAAAGAATATTTCCTTATATTTCGCTGGCAACCGGAGCACACGGAGGACTTGAAGTTGGCCGTCCTCGGCTGATTCGAAACTCATCAGCGAAACGATTACTTGTTCCACATTCGAAAGAGCAGCTTATATAGGCCTACTAGCTGACCCGGCGAACTTCGTATCGCCTAAAGAACCTTCATGCTGAATTTCATTTGAATAACTTCAAAACGGCAAAGTTTCATACTAACTTTGCACCCCCGTTTAACCCCCTAAGGGATAATTTTTGAGAAAAATATTTTACTCGTGTTTCATGCCTTTCAATAAAGAACTTTAATGCTGAATTTCATTTAAATAACTTCAAAAACGGCAAAGTTTCATACGAAATTTGCGCCCCCGTTTAACCCCCTAAGGGATGATTTTTGAGAAAAGTATTTTACTCGTGTTTCATGCCTTTTAATATAGAACCTTAATGCTGTATTTCATTTGAATAACTTCAAAAACGGCAAAGTTTCATACTAACTTTGCACCCCCGTTTAACCCCCTAAGGGATGATTTTTGAGAAAAATATTTTACTCGTGTTTCATGACTTTCAATAAAAAACCTTCATGCTGAAATTCATTCGAATAACTTCAAAAACGGCAAAGTTTCATACTAACTTTGCACCCCCGTTTAACCCCCGAAGGGATGATTTTTGAGAAAAATATTTTACTCGTGTTTCATGCCTTTCAATAAAGAACCTTAATGCTGAATTTCATTTAAATAACTTCAAAAATGGCAAAGTTTCATACGAAATTTGCGCCCCCGTTTAACCCCCTAAGGGATGATTTTTGAGAAAAATATTTTACTCGTGTTTCATGCCTTTTAATATAGAACCCTCATGCTGAATTTCATTCGAATAACTACAAAAACGGCAATGTTTCATACTAACTTTGCACCCCCGTTTAACCCCCTAAGGGATAATTTTTGAGAAAAATATTTTACTCGTGTTTCATGCCTTTCAATAAAGAACCTTAATGCTGTATTTCATTTGAATAACTTCAAAAACGGCAAAGTTTCATACTAACTTTGCACCCCCGTTTAACCCCCTAAGGGATGATTTTTGAGAAAAATATTTTACTCGTGTTTCATGCCTTTCAATAAAAAACCTTCATGCTGAAATTCATTCGAATAACTTCAAAAACGGCAAAGTTTCATACTATCTTTGCACCCCCGTTTAACCCCCTAAGGGATGAATTTTGAAAAAAAAAATTTACTCATGTTTCATGCTTTTCAATAAAGAACCTTCGTGCTGAATTTCATTAGAGTAACTTCAAAAACGGCAAAGTTTCATACTAACTTTGCACCCCCGTTTTACCTCCTTAGGGGATGAATTTCCAAAAATCCTTTCTTAGTGAGCACCTACGCCCCAAAAGGAACCCCCACGCAAAATTTGAGACTCCTGGTACTTGTAGTTTCGGAGATTTCGTGATGAATCAGTCAGTGATTTTCTCTTTTATATATATTATAGATTTGAAGAAAAATATTTTGAATTTGAATTGAATTCGGGATCCGTTCCTAGCAGCGCTCCTTGATGAATTGGCATATAACGTCTCCCTTTGTAGTGATGAAATCCCTTTGTAATAATGTCTTTCTGTCAATATTTAAAACGTGACAGAAGAAACAGTTTCAATTAGTTTTAAATCACATTTTAATTATATAAAATGCTTTGTCCTGGAACTGAACTGATGGAATGATGGGTCAACGCACAAGTACGCTGGTCGTAGAGACCTGAAACTCGAAGAGTGTGTTCTTCGTATGACGTAGGCATCTCATGAAAGGTTTTTTTTAATTTTAAGTAAAATATTTTGCATAAAAACTTTTCATATAGATATTTTTACCATAAGATTCTCAGTTATTAATGTTATTTTTTACCGAAATGATAAAAAACGAAAACACAAACAAGTATTGTTCTCAAACTGTTCTCATGTTACGCAAGTTTCGTGTTACTGGAAGGGAAGATGTTACTTTTACGGCTGTCATTGTAAAAACTCTCGGTTTCCGCAAAAAAAAGTTTACAACCAATAAAATTTTATTTCTTTTGTTGGTAGCGCCATGTCGTGACGTGAGTGTTTAATTTTGATGATAATCTACTTTTGATCTACATATACCATCGGGTACGGGTACCCACCCACTTAATTATAAGACAGTAGACGGCATGTCAGGAGGAGCTCGATGGTGTGAGGAGCTCGATGGCGTCGCTGTGTGTCGCACTCTAATATGAACACGCAAGTTAAGCGACGTCGACCCTAGCCAGTGTTTGGATGGGTTACGTTATATCGAGCTTCTCCGTGCTTCGGAGGGCACGTTAAGCAGTCGATTCCAACTGTTGTTGATAGTTATACAGTCGTTAAGTCAATCAGGTGACCTTCGGGCGGCTTGAAAACACCGGCCTCTGCCAATCCGCATTGGAGCAGCGTGGCAGAGTACGCTCTAATCACCTTCCATTGAAGGGAGACCCGTATCCCAGCAGTGGGATGATTATGGGTTGATATGATGATGATGTTAGGCAGACTTTCTTTCCCGAAGTTGAGCGAAGACTCTTCCTATTTATTTCTCCTTTGTAATCTAACTTCATGCCTAATAATGACGACCTCCGTGGCGTAATGGTTACCACGCCAGACCGCCACTCGGGTCCAGGGTTCGAATCCCGGTCGGGTCATGATGAAAAACGAACTATTCCTGATTGGCCTCGGGTCTTGGATGTTTATCTAAATATGTATTTGTTATAAAATATAGTATCGTTGAGTTAGTGTCCCATAATACAAGTTTCGAACTTACTTTGGGGCTGCTCAATCTGTGTGATTTGTCCCTATATATAAATTTATAAATTAATTTATTTTATAATTTAATTTATAAATAAATTTATTTATACACATATATAAATAATATTATTATGAAAATAAAAAGCGCCATAGAAGGCATGTCTGTACTTTCATACAATCTGCCGAGTTTCGAGATGTTTTCTAACACCCTTATTAGTTCCCACAAATTAAAATAATTCGAATTAATAAATATAAAAAAATATAGAAAAATCTACCTTATTTTGTTATTACATAAAACCGAAAATAGATCGAACTTTATGTATAACTTATGGTCTTTTAATAAATCTTTAAAAAATGTTTACAAATTACAACCATGATTACTACAGGGCGATGATTTTTTAAATAAATATAATCATTCACACTTCATTGTTTATTATACAATTGGTTACGAATGTTGATAGATCTCAGCGATAAAATGTTTTTATCACATGAGTGGCAAACAAGCACCTGCTTTTTAGAATAGAAGTTTTAATGCATTATGTTTACAGAGACAAAAAATACTACTGAGTACTGACTAAAAACAAGACAAGCCGAGATGGAGAGCCATTGTGGACCCTCTGCTCCATTCGGGAGACCCAGGATCCTTAAGTCAAGTCAAAACTAAAAAAATATGTTTAATCTTGCTTATTTAAATTAAAATAATGTTATTTTTTTTTAATTTTCAATGAATCAGGTCTGGCGATTTAATTACTTTTAAAAATTTATTAACTTCAAACAAAAATTCTGTTAGGTATATGTAATAATTTTAAATAGTAAAATCGCACATCTAAATCAAAATCGTGAAAGAAAGGGCAGAAAATGGAGTAAAAACGGTGTTTCTTCCTCCAAAATTAATTTTTTTTTAGTTCTCTAACAATAATAACTCAAAAAGTACATTTCTCTATCTAACTCAAAATAACAACTCAATAAGTACTTTTGACGTTATTACTGCAATTTCGCTCTTTCACCACTTTGAATTTTCCGAAATTTAAACATTGTTTTAATTTATTACAAAAGAAATAAAAAACAATCAATAAAACGCTCAAATTAAGAACTCATTAGGCAAACCAAAGGGCACCATTCCGACACCCACATGAAATCATCCGCTTTATTTACGTTTCATAGTAAACAGCCCTGCCACTGATAGACAAGGACAGAGTATAATTTTACAACACGTTAGAGCGGGCCAACAATAATCCAAAGCCCCGCCCAACACAAGCTAAGCATGGATTGGTTTCAGAGGCCCATACCATTAATCAGTCTTCCGCCGTTCCTCTTTAAAACAACAACTTAATTAATAAATAACAATTTGTCATAGTGAATAATGAACTAGAGTGATAGTGATGGATTCTTTCGAACAACATAACGAAATTTCAACATCATACAACATGAAACACGAGTTTTACGAATACGAAGTTGATTATATAGAAAAACAAAAGGACGATAAAGAAGAATACAACAATTACATGCAAAAGAACTATAGAAAGGATGATGCGACGATCAATCAGAATTTCAACACGCCGTTTTCTGTAAAAGACATTTTAAATATACCACAACCGCCGAATTATTACGAACGAAACGATTGGAGATGTGACAACCGTAAAATTGAGTATGAACAGCAAAACCAGGCATATTATCCTCCAGAATATTTTACACAGATGTATACAAACATACCTGTACATAATGTGGAGTCTTATTGGAACCAAGAGGCTTATCATGACCCTAAAATCGACGAATACTATAATTATAATCCGTACTGTCACAATTTATACCATCAAAATTATGAACAGTATCCAGATTTGGTCAGTCATCATGTTGGAATGGATGTGGCACCCAAAATAGATGTAAATAGACAAGAACCATCAAATTCTGCACTGAAAAGAGCAGTGAGTGAAGATAGTATGCCACCATTGAAAGCGGCATATACCCAGCAGTTTGATAAACCCACATCACCTAGGAAAACTACAAGTAAGTTTTATGTATCTCTACTTTGATTATTTGATAGTAAAGACTTAATAATATCGTTATTCCTTTTAAAACTACTTATAATCTTTCAATCTTTTCATTATTTGCAATTAAAGACTTCGGAAAAACTATCTTGTTAAATATTTTAATGGTTCTTCTTGGTTTTAACATGTTGTTAGTAATGTGTTATTTTAATAGTTCACCTCTGCATAATTCGGGATTAAATCCTCTTTCCAATAATGCAAATAGGTATGTAATTGTAACGATAAAGTGATATTTAATATAGACGAATGGAAAGCCAAAGAGACAGACAATGGACTAGCACCAAATCACTTGACCACAATGAAAAATATTTAACCACATTCTTTCTTTGTCAACAGAAACTCCTACGAATATAAAAACGGACAGAAGAGATAAAAACGTGAAGAGAAAACCTCGGATCCTGTTCTCGCAATCCCAGGTCCACGCTTTGGAGATCAGGTTCAGAGCTCAGAGGTACCTGACTGCGCCGGAGAGGGAACAACTGGCTAAGACTTTGAACCTATCACCGACACAGGTGAAGATCTGGTTCCAGAACAGAAGGTACAAGAGTAAGAGGATAAAATCACCTGAAGTGTCAACATCCACTGATGCAAAACCTTCTAAAACAGGCAGGAAACTTTACAAATCAGAAAGTGTCACACAATGTTCAAGCTATGAATATGATAAAAATGATTTGATAGACAATGATATGAATTCAACGATCTATTTCGATGATAGTTTAAATTACGATGGAGATATTAAATATTTTAATAAGTTAGATGACACTATTTGTACAACAACTATTATGCAACAATACTCAAATGATAAGAACATATACTCAGAAATAATAGCAGAAGATAATAAAATGTTGTACAATGAAGAAAAGAAACTGTATCCAGTAAATTACGTATCTTCATAGTTTTGGTTTTTCCTAAATGCATTTCAGACTGATTTACCAAAGAGTATTATAGGTTTATTTTGTTATTATGTACTTAATGTTAATTATATTTTTAAGTATGCCTTACTTATGCAGCTAATAAACCAAAGTATCTTAGGTTATATTCATTGTTTTGTAAATAAAATAAATATACGTTTTTGAAAATAATGATGATTTAATTTTGTGGTATTCTTCCCAATTTATTGTTCATAATCATATCATATCATATCAACCCATAATCACCCCACTGCAGTGATACAGGTCTCCCTTCAATCGAACGGGATTAGAGCGTACTCTGCCACGCTGCTCTAATGTAGATTGGCAGAGACCAGTGTTTTCAAGCCGTCTGAAGGCTACCAACTTGGCTTAAGGACTGTCGTCCATCTTTATAACCACCAAGAAAAATACAGAGACATTAAGTCTAGTGCTGAACATAGGCCTCCCCAAAACGCTCCCAATAATCCAAATTATTGTTTTTCAAAAAAATAATTGCAGAAAAAACTAACCCTACTTACTCCAAGCCTGGAATCGAACGTGCTGTTTAAAAAAAAACGCATACCTGCACCCTGCACTGTATTGTTTTATTAAGCCAATATTAAGGATGGAAAGATTAGGAAAAGAGAAAGGGATAAAGAAAACTTAAAATAAATAGAAATATGTATTGATGGCGAGAAGGTGAAAAAGTGAAGTGAAGGTGACAGTAATAGAATATAAAAACCATATAAAGAAACATAACCATTTACAAAAAAGTTTTTAAAAAGAGTTCGGTTTGCCACAGCCAATATTAATCCATTTCATCACATTGCGAGTATTTAAAATTATTTATGTCGTAATTAATAAAACCATTACAAGTAAAACACAATAATAAAAAAAATTAATAGCTTTTCCCTGCACCATGCCATGTTACAATATATTTTTTTAGTTCAATTTGTAAAGATCTCCTTTATCTGAATTGCTACCATCCCGCTGCAAGTGAGAGCCGGCCTCACAAGTACAGCGTTTTAAACGTCAACGGCTAAAAAGCGCTGGTTTTTAACGTCTTTTTAACAGTCACACACATTTTACATGACATAATATATCATTATAATACAAATATGTTTCGTAATTGCTTTAAAATAATTATACCAGGATTAATTAACAAACACAGTCAGTGTATTTTCTAAATTATTAACACTTTAAATCACGATCCAAAGCAAAGTAAATATGTAGGTATGCAGAATTGCAGACCAAATAAATTTAACCGATTTTTTTTTGTCATAATTGAGGCATCGTTCTGAAACTTTGTGATTATACTGTTGAATATCACTCACTAGTATTGAATTAATAAAATATGAGTAAATCCTTACTTTTTTTTGCAATTTTGCACGTTTATTTTTATTGGCTGTACTACGTAATATTATTATATCTTTGAGTACTCAACCCCATATGAATAAATAAATATTCTTGAACGAATCACACAACGCCATCTAGTCCCAAACTAAGCAACTAAGCTTGTATATGGGTACTAAGATTGCTGATAAATATACTTAAATATTTTTTTTTGTAAATAAATACTTATTATACTTATAAAACACCCAGACCAAGACAAACAGACATGTTCATGCACACAAATGTTTGCCTTGCGCAGGATTCGAACCCGCGGCCCTTGAGATAAAGTGACCATTGCTAGCCACTCGACCACCCCTTACTCTAGACGATAATTCGGCACGATCGCCATTGGATTGTTAATTTTAGGTACTTTTTACAGGTAAACTAGCGCTAACTAAATACTAAACTAAATGAAATCGGATTGTATGCTAACCAAATAGTAAAGTAGGTATAAAATTTGAATGGTACGAATTAGGATTTGCTGTTAATTTCGCATTTGAAATTATACGGAATTGAAATTAAAATCGCGATTGCTATGCAGAGTAACCTAGCAGGCCTGTCGTTCAAAGATTCAAAACGCTTATTATGAGAGACACTTATCGACACTTTGTCTCGTCAAAGAGTACCTACATACAGTAAAAAAATATTTGTGTTGTGGCGACACCTATCGCCACACAGAAGAACTACAGAGTGAAGAAAAAGTTCACAATGCGAACACATGACGTCATATACGACGACACTTAGAAATCCTGAATCACGCTATCGAAGTTTCTACGATATGGAGATATATATACAACCTCCGACACATACATTGTCGGAGCCGCGGTTCCCCAGGCATGACACCCAGCCTGGCCGGAAGATCTTCCCTTTGTGGCGGTCGAGCACATCGCCATCGCTCCCGCTCAGTGGTGACCCCGACGTGATTGGAAGCAGCCTTCTTCATCATATCTCCTCATCAGCTCTGACGTCATCACATTCTTCACTCCTCAACTTGAAGCCTCATCATCAGCAGTCTCACAGCACTCCAGCTACGGGGAAAATCAGGTTCATCGCAGCCGACTCACCGAGCTACCTGTTCCTGCGCCCCTTATCCCGACTCACTGGGATATTCCTCATCCAGACTCACTTGGATAACCCTCATCCCGACTCACTGGGATATTCCTCATCCAGACTCACTTGGATAACCCTCATCCCGACTCACTGGGATATTCCTCATCCAGACTCACTTGGATATTCTGCATCCCGATTCACTGGGACATGCATCATCCCGACTCACTGGGACATCACTCATCCCGATTCACTGGGATACATCAAGCACGCACGCTCACGCCCGACTCACTGGGACACTTGGAGCACGCACACTCAAGCCCGACTCACTGGGCAAGCTAACGAGAAGCACAGACTGCTGATCATCATCTCATCGGACCTTCGATCCTGGAGGGGAGTACTGTGGCGACACCTATCGCCATACAGAAGAACTACAGAGTGAAGAAAAAGTTCACAATGCGAACACATGACGTCATATACGACGACACTTAGAAATCCTGAATCGCGCTATCGAAGTTTCTACGATATGGAGATATATATACAACCTCCGACACATACATTGTCGGAGCCGCGGTTCCCCAGGCATGACACCCAGCCTGGCCGGAAGATCTTCCCTTTGTGGCGGTCGAGCACATCGCCATCGCTCCCGCTACAGTGTAATTAAATAAATAAATATTCTTGGACGAATCACATAATGCCATCTAGTCCCAACCCAACCAAACTAGGCTTATTAAGCAATTAATCAGAATAAGTATGAAACGCAAGCTTGTGGGGCCTCACCCCTAATACTAGACACGCCTCATAGGCGCCGGCGCCAAGCAGATAAGATATTGATCCCTCTAACACGTGTCCCGTTCTGGCAAAAGACCTCTGGGAACCCACAGCCACCTGTCACTAAAAGCTTTTATGTACTTTTATGGGATAAGCGTGCGCAATTTATTGGACTTTTTATGTAAAATAGTTTTACAGTCATGAAATTTTTTATGAGTGAAAGAAAAATCAAGTAGGTATAGGACTTTTTTGTAAAATACTTTAATGCCCATTTTCACCAACAATTCCTAAAATTTAAAAGTCTCCTAACAGCTTTCTCTTTGTCCGAATCCTTGTTTTTGGTACGTTGATGAATGACATTTTAGAAATTATTGGTAAAAACTGACATAACAGTCATGATTTTTTTTAAAGAGAAAGAGAAGAATCAAGAATGATAAAAGCTTAATGCTAGCTCTACATTCTCTGGAAGTTGAGCAAAGAAGTTAGAAGATAAAGGAAATGTGAAGCCGAAGAAGGGAGAGCCCGTCATCTCGTATTCACTCAACTTCGCGAGACATTTTTTGGAACATTTTTAAAAGGTTAATCCTCTCAAATCGTAGCAGCCCGTCTGGGGAAGGACCTCCACCTTACAGAAGATCGTAGCCAAATAGCATTGGTCTCGGCCATGTTGTGTTCCTACGGTGAGTAAGGTCTCCAGAGCTCCACTTTTTACAGGGTCGGCAACGCGCGAGTGATACCCCCGGTGTTGCAAGCGTCTATAGGCTACGGAGACTGCTTACCATTAGGCGGGCCGTATGCTTGTTTGCAAACTTTGTGGCATAAAAAAATACCAATAACCATTTTACGGGAACTTTTTGTAAAAAGCACCCGCAATTTAGACTGCTAACAAAATGTCTCTTAAAGGCGCCTATTCATTGGTTATTTCATGTTCAGTATTCAAACTCATGTACAGCTGATGTTGTTTACTTAAAAAGAGATCAAAGAATCAAATCGTTTAGACCTTCACAGGCGCTTTCGTCATATTAACATCTTTAATATTAACATCAAATCATTAATTTTAATTACATACAATATATTACAATTATGAATACTCTATTTCTAAATCTAATTAGATTTCTTTTTTTATACCACTAAGGTGGCAAACAAGCTTACGGCCCGCCTGATGGTAAGTGTTTAATATGGTCACCGTAGCCTATGGACAATTGCCACACCACGGGGAGTATCACTCGCGCGTTGCCGACCCTGTAAAAATCGAATCTAAATAGGAGATCCCAGGCTGTAAATGGTTTTAATATAGACGACGACCTCCGTGGCGTAATGGTTACCACGCCAGACCGTCGCCCAGGAGGTCCCGGGTTCGATCCCCGGTCGGGTCATGATGAAAAACTAACTTATTCTGATTGGCCTCGGGTCTTGGATGTTTATCTATATAATAATATGTATTTGTTATAAAAATATAATATCGTTGAGTTAGTATCCCATAACACAAGTTTCGAACTTACTTTGGGGCTAGCTCAATCTGTATGAATTGTCCCTATATATTTATTTATTTATATAATTTTAAAAAAAAAAAATTTTTTATCGATTATTTACCATTGTAGAAGGCTTCTATTTCTAGTGTATCCGTCCGTGGACTTCTACAACTACACCCACAGAACAAAGAATTTACACCGGAAAATTGCTGGAGGGGAAGGCTCTCCTCTCACCGCTTAAGAATTTATCCAGAAAGTTGTGCGATTCTGGTTAGATCAATATATACCTATAGCACTTCCTTTTGACCCAAGCGAATCCGCACGCAACAGCTAGTTATGTAAACCATCAAATTCCTTGCAAATGTTGCATAAAATTCTCATGTTTTTATATTGTGGCGCCACCGCGTCCGCCCGCCTAGTGAATCCCATTCATCATGTGCCAAATAGTGCCAATGTTACACAGCCGTCGTCGGTGACCCCACACTTTTTGCGGGTCATATGACCCCATGGTGTTTACGGCCAACGGAACAACATGGAAGCAATTAATTTATAATTGTTGTCACTTTGCTAAAATAATATTATAAAAAGATTAATAAGTTTTATTTAGAATTTACTCAAAATTACTTATAAGTACTTATAAATTACTTATCTTCGGTCTTCGGTCTTGGCCATGTTGTGTTCCTACGGTGAGTAAGGTCTCCAGAGCTGCACTTGGGGGGTTGGGAGGGTTTGCAACGTGTGAGTGATACCTCCGGTATTGCACGCGTCTTTAGGCTACGCTGATGGCTTACCATCAGGCCGACCGTATGCTTGTTTGCCACTTTTGTGGTATAAAAAAACCTTGAATCATATTTTTAGTAAGAGCAGCTTAGTTTTATCAAAACTATTCAAAGCCAATGTAACAATAAAATATCTATTTTATGAAGCTGAAACCTACCCACTTAAGTTTTTTCAGTCCTCAGGGGGTGGGGGAGGGCGGCGTATTGACAAGTTGCCAATGTTATTTATTGGCGTGCCGGCGGCGCCGAAGCACCAAGGGGGTTTTTTATATTTTTTTTGCGGAATCCCAAAACGCAGCGACGAATGATTTGACCTTTCTTGCCAATGATAAGATTACTGTTTGCGGTTTGTGTGAAGGGAGTTTTGGTTTTTTTTGTATGTTTGTTGGGTTAAGTTATTTTAAACTTGTATATATTACAGGCTGGAATTTCACCGGAAATTTCACCGGAGCTAACTCTACCGGTGAAATTCCAGTCTCAGAAAATACTGGCGTGAAACATCAAATTCCCTGGTTGAGCTGGTCACCACTACAAAAATTTCAGTCAATGTTTAATTAAGTTTTGATATGTAATGTCATTGAAACTTTTTACTGTAGCTCCACCTTTTTAAAAATTGTACTGCGTTCGGCGCTAGTCTTTTTTTTTTTTTTTGTCACACAATCGATATGTCTCAAAATGTGCGTTCTTTAAATGCAAGATGTATGAATATTAAAGTTTTAAGTTTTAACTATTCAGTCCTTACATACTTCTTGTTTAATGATTACGCACAAATTTTGACAGCTATTTTTTCAAGATACCTAATATCATATGAAACCACTTTATTTAAACATAGCTCTTGTAATATCGCAGGAAATCATAATAATATTTGTTTTATGAGTAAGAAATATGAAATCGTGTGTAAGACAACGATATGTTGGCGACTGATCGCCGGCAATTAATCGGAACACAGATCAGGCACATTAAACCGTGCACATGGAGCGGCGCTGATAACGCTGAGAAGCGCCGCTCGCGCACTGCGCGCCGAGGATGTTTGGCCTACCAAATTAGTTTTAAAATTATTTAAAATAAACTTTTATTTTATTTTTATACCACTATGTTGGCAAACAAGTATACGGCCCGCCTGATGGTAAGCATCACCATAGCCTATAGACGCTTGCAATAGCGAGGGTATCACTCATGCATTGCCAACCCTTATAACCCACCTAAGTGGAGGTCTGGAGACCTTACTCTCCGTAGGAACACAACATGGCCGAGACCAATGCTATTTGGCTACGATCTTCTGTAAGGTGGAGGTCGTTCCCAGGCGGGCTGCTCCGATTTGAGCGGATTATCCGCTGCGCCCTAACTCTCTAAAATGTGTCATTAACTTTAAAAATACGTTTCAGAAACTGGCTGGTTGTCAGATACAATTAATTGTAGTAATATTGAGAGTTCGTGTGGGTGATGCCACAAGCGAGATGTTTTCCTCTACTTACTTCTCTAGTAACTAAAAATTGCTTATAAAAAAATCTTGCACGGCAGTGTACGATGACGCTGGAACGGGAGTCAGGCCAAATAAAAGCTAACGAGCGCGGCGCGCACTGCACGGGGGCGCTGTAATGGCGTACACCCGCAGGACGTGATAGGTTGCTAGTGTTGCTACCATTAGCCATAGGATAATTATTAATAGTTGCTAGTGTTGCTACCATTAGCCATAGGATAATAATAATAATTTTAATAACTTAATATTTCTATGAACTAACCGTGCCCTCTACGTTCCAGGTTTACATATATTACTTCAGAAAGTTTCAAAAAAATTTATACTCATGGAGTGGTACTGGGACTGTCTCGTGCATCAAAAAAAAATTGTGAACCAACAACATTTTATAGTGATTCTGAGAAAAACTACAATTTTTTTTTTATCATAGATAATATTCCAGCTCTAGGTACACTTTTGCAAAGTTATGTAAAACGAGAGTGTCGACGGGCCCTTTGCCTGTGTCCCACTTCGCCTTTACTTTTCCTGTAACTTCTATTTTGCTTCCGTCAAATTCAAGAGAATGTACAGTTACCAAGTTGTATAGATATGAATTTATGAATGAAAATGCGCACTTTAATTTAATTTTCTTAGTATTTTTTTTAAATACAGAAGAAAAGTAAAACACGGACTATTTCGTAATGTCTTTCTTTACTTTGCATTTCTTAAAATAATGTTAGCATTCTTCGTTATTTTTTTTATGACAGAGGTGGACTAACTAGCAATCACCGCTGCCCATGGACATCCACGAATACAACATCTTGGATGCGTTGCCCACGAACGAATGAAAAAGGAAGTTAAAGTTTTTCCACTATCAAATGAAATTAAATAACTTTCTTTTTTCAGAGGTTAGGCACAGGTACTCTCTCTTGTCGAAGACTGTGTATAAATAAATCTACTGTACCACTTCGCAAACAAAAGCAAATTGGCCATTGGTAAAAGAAAATACGAATACGCGGAGCTTCATCAAATTAAAATAGCGTTGAACGAGTAAAAAAAAAAGACAAGGACCATAATAACCTTCGTGTGTGCGGTCGGGTGCCGTGGCACCGGTCTATCGGTCCAGATCACCTTCCACTGAGCGATAACCTTAAAAGCAGCACCAATATTAATACATCAAACACCCACGTGGTGCATACATCACGCCGACACTAATATCCTATGAAATAGTACATACGGTACTATTTACGGACGTAAAATACATTTTGATCTGCTCTTTATAAAGTTTTAAATAGATATTTTTATATAATTTATTGTGTTTTATTTTCAGATTCGTTGTGTCATGTGTATTTGGTCATCGATAATTTAGATAGGAAAGTATGTATTTTGTGTATTTTGAAATGATAGAGAGCGAAATGGACTTGACCGGGGAAGTGCCGCCCTTAGCCCCGGATTAATGGGGGCTTTGCATTGACTACACAAATTACTGTCCTGTCCTATACTAATGAAAATATAAGCCCGACACGTCCATGTCATGTATGTATATTTGAATAAAATTGTCTTATCAGAGAAAGAGCATCTAGACTAGGATCTCTCATTGTGGCGTTCTTTGATAGATGTCAGTGGGCGGCTGATAGCTGAAATGATGATCATGATAAAAAAAATCACAGATGCAGTCACAGATGCAGTGCCTCACACGACTATCGAGCACATTGGAAATGAATCTACGGAATTCGAAAAAATATTGTCGCTGAGCGACGATAAAGTCGGGTTAAGAAAAATGTTACAAAATAAAACTACAACGTTTTTGACTTTTTTCAAAAAGGTTAGGCTACAGGGCAAACCCTTAACCCGATCATCTTTGTTTTAGGCTCAAATTATAGCTGATTAAATTGTCCAGAGGGGTTTTTCTCAATTTTCTTATATCATTCTTCGTTTCTAAAATATCGAGCGCCAAAATCAAAAATTTGGAAAGAAAATTATTTTTAATTTCACAATTTCGGCTATAACTTCTGTATCTCTACGAGATATAAGGGGATCGCACTTTTTCGTGAAATCGGAGCCAATACTGGAGCGAACGAAAAGACATTTCCAATGTCAAAAATATTTGCGGGCGGCATTTGTGTAAATGACCAACAGAGTTTATAGTACCTACCTATTGTGTGTTATTGTTTCTTATTCTTAAGTCAAACACCATTCAAGATACTATGATGCAATAAAGTTATTGAGAATTTTTCTTGTAAAAAATCAAGATCCGGGGCTGGCCTCAGTGGCCACAGAATATCAGACAGACGAAATTGAGCGGGTCAGCTAAATGATAATAATAAATAAACATTCCAAATGCTAAGGAATCAATAGCCGTGGTTTAACTATAAATGGCAGTTAAATCACGGCGCACAGAGGGGCGATTATCGTATCAATTACCGGAGTACACGGTCAGAGTCGGAATCACATGTGGCTTTTGTCAGGGCGGTCGGGGATAGGGGAAGATTTGGTTGTTTATTGTGGTTATTATTTAGATTTATTTTGTAATGACCAAATACCGATGTTAATAAATTAATTGGCGGCCTCCGTGGCTGGTGGCGTAATGGTTACTATGCCAGACACAGGAGGTCCCGGGTTAAAATCCCGGTTTGGTCATGAACATGATGAAAAACGAACTTTTGTGATTGGCATGGGTCTTGGATGTTTATCTATATATTTATTTGTTATAAAATATAGTATCGTTGGTATATCCCATACTATTAATACAACACAAGTTTCGAACTTACTTTGGGGCTAGCTCAATCTGTGTGATTGGTCCTTTTATATTTATTTATTTATAAGTAGAAACAGTTTTTTATTAGCCTGCTATTACCTATTATTCATTTCTTAATATATACCAATATTAATAAACTGAAGTAACTCTGTAACCTTTTCACTCGAACCTTTTTGACATTGGAAATGTCTTTTCGTTCGCTTCAGTATAGGCTTCGATTTCACGAAAAAGTGCGATCCCCTTATATCTCGGAGAGTTGTGAAGATATGACATTCATAAAAGGCTCAAAAGACGCGTATTCACGAGAGCTGTAAGGTGCAAAAAGAATTATTTGAGAAAGTCAAAAACGAAAAAAATTATAGCCGAAATTGTGAAAATAAAAATCATTTCTTTCCGAATTTTTGATTTTGGTGCTCGATATTTTGGAAACGAAGAAAGAATGATATCAAAAATTTGAGGAAAAACTCGTCTGGACAATTTAGTCAGCTATAATTTGAGCCTAAAATAAAGATGATCGGGTTAAGAGTTTGCCCTGTAGCTTAACCTTTTTGGACAAAGTCAAAAACGTTGTAGTTTAATTTTGTAACCTTTTCCTTATCCCGACTTTATCGTCGCTCATCATCATCATCATGTCAACTCATAATCATCCCATTGCTGGGATACGGGTCTCGCTTCAGTCGAAGGTGATTAGAGCGTACTCTGCCACGCTGCTCCAATGATGGATTGGCAGAGGTCGGTGTTTTCAAACCGCCCTAAGGCCACCGACTTGGCCTAACGACTGTCATCCATCGATAACAGCCGGGACCGACGGCTTAACCCTTTATAGGACATAAGCATCTAGGGTAGATAAAAAAAACTATGTTTTTAGATTGTTTTTTTTTATGTTTTATGTAATGTAAACACGGTGGTAAAAATATTCCCTTTGCCCGTGTGGCTTGAGGTTCTGAGGTCTGCTGAGTACCAGATATATTGGGTAAAATTTCAAATCTTGCTGCCCGCCTAGAACTCATAGCATTAGGTCCCAATAGTAGCGTAACAATAGACCGTGGTGCTCGGCAATCGAGCCTCACTTGATTTGCCATCTCTCTAGGGTATAATGCCTTTTGCTTCAAATTGCTGTTTCTCACGTAGTTGTTAAGGAGGGAAGTCCTTTCAATACTTCCTACTCCGACTATCTTCTTTCTGATTAAATTCGTTGTGAGTTCCAAGACAGCTGTAGTTTATTCCCCGGGACGTCAATAAGCTTCATTGCTTATTGTCTATCTGAGGTCGCCGTTGTTGATCCTGGCTACACAGGAGACACAGTGGTGGGAATGTGTGGTGGGCTTGTCCCGATGCCCGCCTAGAACGATCGCGTTGGGATGGGACGACGGAGGACGGAGGGCTAGATGAAAAATCAACAGATGAACTGATAGGTTCGACTTTCGAGAGGTATTATGCTGCTAGGTGGATCAGGTGTCGGTGCCATAGGCCCGTCATTAGGCTCGTCATAGTTTTTTAGGATCGTTCAATACAGTATCAAAACCATCATCAGATACATCGGGAAGACAAAATATGTCTTCCAATTCGTTGACTATTTGTAAATCTATATACATATAATAAAACAGTAGACCCCGATATTTCTGAACATATTTGGCAAAAATGGAAAGGGAACAGTTAGTTCGTAGTAACGAATGCCGCAATCAGAACTCTCGTACGACTAATTTTGCCGTAGTTATAAAAAAATAATGTTTACAGTCCGCCATTTTGTTTTCGAAAATTGGTTTTTTCGGAGTTCGGCTTGGGGTTCTACACGGCGCTACGAGAGTTCTAGCGAATGCCGCAATCAGAACTCTCGTACGACTAATTTTGCCGTAGTTATTAAAAAAAAATGTTTAAAGTCCACCATTTTGTTTACGAAATTGGTTTTTTCGGAGTTCTGCTTGGGGTTCTAAACGGCGCTACGAGAGTTCTAGCGAATGCCGCAATCAGAACTCTCGTACGACTAATTTTGCCGTAGTTATTAAAAAAAAATGTTTAAAGTCCACCATTTTGTTTACGAAATTGGTTTTTTCGGAGTTCTGCTTGGGGTTCTAAACGGCGCTACGAGAGTTCTAGCGAATGCCGCAATCAGAACTCTCGTACGACTAATTTTGCCTTAGTTATAAAAAAATTATAAAAAAGTTTGCATTAGGTATGTGTAATAAAATTCCAGAATATATAAAAAAAATTGCCCAATAATCGATTTAAATAAAATGTCAAAAATTCTTAACCAGTAAAGCGTACTATACTATCAACGAGTATCTAAATTAAAGCTCTCCCTGGCCCCCTTGCGAAGGTGAAATGCTAAAACTTGTCGTGAAAAGCCAGTCAATGTTCAATAAATTACCTAAATAAAAATTTTTGTTCAATATTGTAATATGTACACGCGTCGTAGTGTTATCTGGCTGTTTTTTATATTATTTACATTTTAATATAATTTAGATTAAATAATTGGTGACAAGGATGTTAATGTGTACGGGCACGTCATACTCGCAAATTGTCCAAACTGGCGGTGGCGTTGTGGGTCGGGTTACTGTTGTTCCCTTTAATATTGTTCATAATATTGTTGATGGTGAGCCCAGTAATGGGGGCTGGCAGGCTGACTCTCACGTCAACTCGAAAATACACGAGAACGGTTGCTGCCTTGCGGGCCTGGTCTGCTCCTATCTTTAATACCGATTTAGCATTTTATATTTTAGATTTAATTTTATGTTAAGACAAATTAATGGCACTATTTATTGACGTAATGTTGCATGTACCTAGTTTTAAATTTTATGGTAAAAAAAACACGATATATTTATAAATGCCACAAAAGGCCGTAACAGGTTTTCTTTCGCCATTTATTTTACCAGTGGTCATTTTGCTTTTGTTTCCGAAATAGACGTAGTAGTATATAGAGTAGATTAATCCCACCAAAAACATTTTCATGTAAAATGTTGCCAAGACGAGACCATAATGACTCGCATAGTCAAAAAGTTATCAGATCTCATGTAGAGCCAAGCTTCTAACTCTACACGCCCTACCTCTAAAAGGCCTAACTTCACAAACTCTACACTTACAAGTGACGAAATCGGGTGTTTTAAGACATTAATAAAATCTAAAGTATAATAGCTACGACATTCAAACTTTATGTTTAATGATTGTGCTGGTGTCATTATATCTTGAAATTTGTAACTATTTAGCATCACCCAAAACAAAGTTATGAGAGTTCAAAAAAAGCGACGAAACGTTTCGAGAAAAGGTTGGTAGTGCTCGTCTCGTGCAAAATTTATACAAATCATTTATTACAACTGTATACTCTGACAAGAGAACGTGTTTGTGAAAGCTTATTCTCTAAATAAAAGTTTTGAATTTGAATTTGGTCACCCCACGGGCAAAGGGAATATTTTTACACCACAAAAAAACAGTGTAAGAAAGGCCTCGAAAAACTTATTCCAAATGCAATATACATAAGACATTAAGTTTAATAACAACTTATCTTTCGAAAGTCGCAAAATTTGAAGATGCATAAAGATTTAACAGTAGGTGTCGAAATTCAGTTGTTATTAAACTTGTAACTGTCACAGATAAAAAAAATATTATGACGTCCGTTCTTAACTCCTAGATAAAATAATATGAAATCCACAACTTGTTGCCATAAGAATAAATTCGATCACTAGTTTCGTTTTCAAAAAAAATCCAAAAAATATGGTGGGAAATATATTCCCGCTGCCTTATAAAGAAAGGGTCGTGCCCACGGGTCGTGCCCTCCGAAGCACGGAGAAGCTCAAGATAACAAAACCTATCCAGACGCTGGCTAGGGTCGTAGTTGCTTAACTTGCGTGTTCATATTAGAGTGCGACACACCACACAGCAACGCCATCGAGCTCCTCCGACGCCATCGAGCTCCTCGTCGCTCAGCCACAATATTTTTTTCGAATTCCGTAGATTCATTTCCAATGTGCACGATAGTCGTGTGAAGCACGAAATCTGTGAATTTTTTAAACAAGTTTAGTCGATTTGGATAATTTTTTCTCATTCTGGAAATAGCCAGGTACACGTACCGTACAGTCAAATGATTACGATGTTATTTTGCGTGGCGCCATCTGTTGACAAGTAGCATAAAATAGTTATAAAGTTTATTTTATTTTTAGCGCCGTCTAGTGTCGGATAGCAGTACTGCAACAAAGTTTCATAACATGTTCAATTTGCAGTCAATAGATGTCGCTACATAATAAAATTTACTATTTTATTCTGTTTTTAATTTATTTTTTACATGCCGATGTTTGTGTTATTATTACTCAAAACGTATACGTTGTAATTGGCTCAAAACGTTTTTATTAATACTGTTTATTCACTGTATAATGAAATAAAATAAATCTTTAGAGACATTATCAGGAGCGCCACTAAGCCGTTGTAGACATAAAGGTAAAAGAAGAAAAGTAATAAAGGAGTTGTGGGTTTCCGGATCGCTTATTCATAGAACGAAACGCATTGCTGCTTACGCCGATATTTTATGAGATGTTGGTACGGCATGCCTAAACGTTACTAAGAAGTCTGCATATTTTTTCTGAGAGTTCGAAAACAGCCTGTAGATTCCCGGGACGTCAATAAGCTTCATTGCTTATTGACAATCTGAATCGCAGCGGTGGAATGTGTGGTGGGCTTGTCCCGATAGTCTGCATAATCCCTTATTAGTATAACATAAAAGCATTATTTTTGTAATATTGCATTTCTAATGGAAAACTGTATAGTACATATTTCATTATCGATTTGGCATTAATCCAAATTTTACTTTTGGAAAAGTCACGGTGACTCGGTGTTAAATGTTTACAGGGATGAAGTGTGAATTTTTTCAATAATTATTAAGGTAGTTAAGTAAGTAGGTACTTCTTAATATTTTAAAAAATGCTTGCTTTTAGATTAAGACTATATTCGAGGCAATTTGTATAAGCATTCATTAAGCATTATGAATCATTAATTTGGGTATCTACTATTATAATACCTATTGGTGCTTATTCTGTTGTACATTTAACTGGACTAAACTAATTTTGACAGGACTAGAAGTGTTGCTATCCTTGTCACTAATTGTGAACCAAGGAAGGACAACAACACCTTTGGTCCTGTCAAAATTAGTTTAGTTAAATGTATGTACAACAGAATTAACACCTGTAAATATTTTGAAATAAGTAATATGTGTGTGACTAAAGTCCATTACTGGACTTCTTGTGGCAGATGATGATGATGTGTGTGTCTTAATATTTGTTACACACAAAGATTTTATCCGTCTAATTTAATGATTCCACTGCTTGCAAAATCTGGCGATTTTTATAGATGGAATTGTAGTTTGGATCAACATACACCAATATTTAAAAACAATTCATTGCATATATTGCCTATAGTGTTCGAAGAAAGTATGATGGGTACCGTAAATGATGCTGGGTCGACGGTCTATGATTAAGTAAGGTCAATAATAATGAATACTTAATGCATGTTTAATATTTCATTATCCGATGTTCTCGAGAGGGATATCGGATGCCATGAAGTGGGTAAACGTAGAGCTATTAAATATTAGACACCACGCATGTATTTTTTTGAAAGCACAGAGTTAAATGGCGTCGCGCCATGATGACCAAGACCACTCAGAATAACCAATTTTTTATAGGAAGAGTTAAATTTAACCTGTATGTATGTATCCAAAACATAATGATAATGTCCGCTACAAAAAACAACCGTCTAGAAAAAGAACAGATTTTTATAGCTGATGATCTGAAATTAATGATCTGTGTAACGTCTTCTAGAAAACATACAGATGTCACACCCCTTCCACACGACCCAATCTAATTGGCCAATTTGTTTACCTGTCCTTTTCTTTAAATATCATCAAGAACAGGACAATAGATCAAACTGGCCTAAAAATTGGGTGCGTGTGGACTAGGGTATAGAGAACCGGTACTATCTCAAGGAACCGGGATTTTCGGTACCGGACTATGCTGGAACCGGGATTTCCCGGGAATTTCGGTACTTACGGGATTTTTTTTCAATACATCAACACCGCCTAGGGATGTTTTGATTTTGCTCAATTTACACATTTTTTGTTAGACATACTTATTTTTAGAAAGCTCATTTATTGGACTAGGTACATGTAAAAGTAAAATAATATTATATTTATTGCGTAAATATTTTTTAAAAAGTGAAATAATGATACAAGTAACGACCGTATTTGTTTAATACGGTCGTCACAAAGAAAAAATAAAAAATTATGCAGTTTTTTGCAATTATGCGAAAAATCAGTTATCAATAATAGTTATTTGTTATGCAAGGCTGCAAAGTTGTTTTTTGGCGCGAGTACTTATATTGAAACCCGAGCTAGCGAAGGTTTCAAAGGTACGAGACGCAGAATAACTTTGCTGCCAAGCGAAACACACAACTTTTCACCTCACTACAGCGAGGAAAATGCTAGGTGCAAGAAAAACGCAAATAATATATTAAATAAGTGTTTATTGTTTTCATGCGGTGTCGTGATGGCCAGTTCGATTATTCTAAAAATAAGGTTGGCGCACTGGCATGAAATAAGTATTAATCCATTTTTAGAGGACTGGCGGTATAAAAAATTATAGAATAGAAAGGTTCGAATTTTAAAAATTCTTTCCACGCTAGGGCACAAAATGCAATTTTGCGCTCAGATTTCGAATGACAAACAGATTTTTTCCGAGCTTGTGAGGTGAAAAAATATTGTTGTGCCCTAGCGTGGAAAGAATTTTTAAAATTTGAACCTTTCTATTCTATAATTTTTTCACTTCTCATGCTCAGAAAATGCTTATTTGCGCAGGATATAGGCTGCACAAAATCGAATTTTGTGCACAAGGGCAAAAACGTATCTACTCATAAATGTATCTACACTGGGCGTCAAAAATAAGTAGTACAGTTTTAAAATTGCAATTACTCTTAAACTATAGAAGTTAGAGTTTTGAAATAAAAGTCATTTTATAGCAAATTTAACAAAGTTTTCTAAAAATAATACTTTATTTAGCATTAGTAAAGTTTTATACTGAAAATTAGGAAAAAACTAAAAAGCTAACCATTTTGAAGAAACTATCAAGAACTTAATTTTTACGTTTTGGGCCTTGTTCCCACTTTAGTAACTTGTGTTGCCACCTCGGGCTCTGATGACAGCTTGGAGCCGGTTTGGCATGCTGAACACTAAGTTTCGGAGGCGGTGTTGGGGAATATTCACCCATTCTTCTATCAGGGCCTGTTTTAGAGCCCTGAGGGTGGCGGGGGGTGGTCTGCGTCTTCTGACTAGCCTCCCAAGCTCATCCCAGGCGTGTTCAATCGGGTTAAGATCTGGGCTTCTTGATGGCCAAGCCATCAAGCGGATGCCAACCTCCTGAATGTACTCTTGTACGAGAAGAGCGGTGTGTGGCCGGGCGTTATCATGCATTAGTATAGCTCCATCACCCATATTTGCTAAATATGGCCCTGCATACTCGTTAAGGATCTCTAATGCATATCTTTCACCAGTCAGAGTGCCATTTTCTATGACCACTAGCTCTGTGCGACCCTCTGAAGAGATGCCAGCCCATACGTGTACAGAGCCCCCGCCGTATTGAACTCTTTCCGAGATGCAACCTTGAATGTATCGCTCACCAGGTCGCCTATGCCAGGTATACTCTCCGCCTTCCATCGGAAGTGAATAAAGAAAACCGAGACTTATCTGTGAACAAAACTCTTGTCCATTCTTCTTCGCCCCATTGTACGTGTTGACGCGCGTAGCGTAGTCTTACTACTCGATGCCCTGTCTCAAGTTTGGGGCCATTTGCTGGCCTGTACGACTTCAGGTTGGCTTCAGCAAGTCTTCTCCTCACTGTACTCTCACTAACGTAGTCTCTTCGGGTCTGAAGAAGCTGTTGCTGGACCTCAACTGCATTAAGGTGACGATTTCTTAACACAGTAGAGACAATTAAGCGGTCTTCTCGGGTACTAGTGCACCTGGGTCTGCCATTACTTGGTCTCCTTAGATGGTTTCCAGTCTCTTCGTATCTTCGCTTTACTTGCTGGATCGTTCTTAGAGTTACACCCACCGTTCTTGCAGTACGACGCATACTGATGCCTACTTCGAGAAAAGTTATGATTCTTGCACATTCTTCTGGTGAAAGAGGCATGATTAGTAAAGTTTACTCGCTGAAGACACATTTGCTTTTGAATTGCAATTGATTTATCAGCAATAAAGAAAACAATAAAAAACAAAAGTACAAGCCAACAGTTTAAAAAAATAGTGTTTTTATTTATTAAGTTTTTTTTCAGTCAATCTTTAAAAAATGATATTATGCATGAAGTTTTTATTAAATGAAATTAAATTGTCTTTTAACTTTTTTTTATTTCAAAGGTCTAGCTTCTGCAGTTTAGGAGATATTGCAATTTTAAAACTGTACTACTTATTTTTGACGCCCAGTGTATATTAAGGCAAAGGAAATGATCCATACAGCCAAACACAATAAAAAGTTCAGAGATAGAATTTGTTATTTTATAATATTTACTTTAATTTATTTGCCTTATGTGTTATTTAAGTCATAAAAGATATTAAAATTTAAATTAAAGTACGATAGGTTATTTAATTAATTTAATAAAATTATTTTATTACAAAATTAATTTAATAGTAGGCTGTATAGGTCTGCAGCCCAAGCCTAATATCAATGTCGTAAGATTAAAAAAAGCGGCGGGAAACAAGTCTTAGTCTTGTTTTTTCGTGCGTTTATTTATTTATTTCCTCGCAATCGCAGTGAAAAGCAGAGTTTATAACTCGTCCACAAAACCATTTCTATCCTCGACATTACTATCAGCCCTCGCCTTTGGCTCGGGCTGCTAAAAGTCTCGGATAGAAATGATTCGTTTTGTGCACTTGTTGTAAAATCTACTATTTATACCGCCAGTCCTCTGAAAATGCACTATTAGGTACTTATTTCATGCCAGTGTGCCAACCTTATTTTTAGAATAATCGAACTGGCCAGCACGACACCGCATGAAAGAAAATAAACACTTATTTAATACCTATATTATTTGCGTTTTTCTTGCACCTAGCATTTTCCTAGTAGTGAGGTGAAAAGTTGTGTGTTTCGCTCGGCAGCAAAGTTATTCTGCGTCTCGTACCTTTGAAACCCTCGCTACGCTCAGGATTCTATATTTGAAACCACTCGCTTCGCTCGTGGTTCAATCCTAGAACCCTTCGCTAGCTCAGGTTTCAATAAAGTACTCGCGCCAAAAAACAACTTTGCAGCCTTGCATAACAAATAACTATTTCATGTCATAAATCAAATCTTTTTAGGCGACATTACCCAAGTCCTGGTATGATGCTAAAAAGTTGCTCTTGTCGCAAGGCTTGCAGCAATCAAGGTTAAAGTAACGTTATCATGCTACTGGGGAAGTAAGTGAAAGAATGCCATGGCCAGAAGCGCAAGGACCATACGCACGAAGACCGATTTTTGCTAACTGATGCGAAAAAACAGCCAAATGTTACGGCAATGCTGTTTCTTCAAATGCTCTCGTCAGAGCACCAGTTGTTTGTGTTAAATAAAAATTGACGATTGGACACCACTGATTCTGTCGCTCGCTCGCAACTGACTGAAAGGTTGTGGTGTTAATGTCCGTACGCAGACAGCGCGAGTGGTGACCAGCTGACTTCAGGAGCATGCATGACATTTCGGTCTTAGACTGGCCTGCGCAATCACCAGACCAAAATCCCAAAAAGAACGCATAGAACATGCTTCCTCCACAAACATTGAGACTGAAGAGCAATTTTTTTGCATCTTAACAGGACTTGAGACAATTCTTGGCAAAATTGAGACTTCGTGATCTTGATTCGAAGCATAAAAACCGTTTCAGAACCATTGTAAACATAGGTTAAATAAATAAATAAATATTCTTGGACGAATCACACAACGCCATCTAGTCCCAAACTAAGCAACTAAGCTTGTACTATGGGTACTAGATTGCTGATAAACATACTTAAATACTTTTTTTTTTTTTGTAAATAAATACTTATTATACATAGAAAACACCCAGACCAAGGCAAACAGACATGTTCATGCACACAAATGTTTGCCTTGCGCAGGATTCGAACCCGCGGTCCTTGAGATAAACTGACCATTGCTAGCCACTCGACCACAGGACCTGTCAAAAGGTGTTTTTAAAAACAACATTTTCTTTGGCAAAATTGCAAAAAAGTCATAGTTTAGATATTTTTTTTACTTTTTCTTAAAAACATACTCGATTGTTTGTTGACCATCAAAATATATTCGATCGCACGTAGCGTCACTAGCGTCAGTGTTGCCAATTGCCATGTAATTGAATAAATAAAAAAATCCCGAAAGTACCGGAAAATCCCGGTTCTTGTATTTCAATTCCCGGTTCTTTTACAGCTATAAAAGAACCGGGAATTCCCGGGATTTTCGGTACCGGGATTTCCCGGTTCTATACCCTGGTGTGGACGGGGTGTTAGAAAAGCATGACATGTGGGTCCACGCACGCCACGCACGCCATGCACGGACCACTGGATCACGGATCACCGCCGCCCCACCCATGAACCATAGAGAAAGCAACCCGGTAGCAACACCGGCGTAAGTTATTTTATTGGTGTGTTTTTTGTTTCATATAAAAATGTAACTTGTCATAAATTAATTTGTGTTATTTACTACCACAACTTAATTAAGATCATTTCTATCGATCCAAAGCTCTATATTTTACGAAGAGCTGTCCGAAGTGTTCATAAGTGGTGTGTTTGCGGTGGACTCTGTCTATATCGGTATAATATCGGTATAACATCGATTTAATGTCCATCTCGGTATAATCAATCATTGATCGTTCACCACTGAGTGGTTGGTCATTTGGTAATTGGGTTAAGTGGAATAATTAGGTTAGGATTTAAATTTATTATGACTTTTTGTGTCATTATCATTAAATATAAATAAATATTATATAGGGACAAGTCACACAGATTGAACTATCCCCAAAGTAAGTTCGAGATTTGTGTTATGGGATACTTTATATAGATAACATCCAAAACCATAGCCTATAAAATAAAAAAACGTTTTTCATCATGACCCGACCGGGATTCGAACCCGGGACCTCCTGGTTGGCGGTCCGGCATGGTAACCACTACGACACGGACCTCCGTCGTTCATTCAATCCGTCATCCCACTGCCGGGATACGGTTCTCCCGTCAAACGAAGGGGATGAGAGAGTACTCTGCCACGCTGCGAATTGGCGGAGGCCAGTGTTTTCAAGCCGCCTAATGGCCACTGATTTGTCTTAGCGACTGTCATCCATCGACAACAGCCGGGTCCGACGGTCCTCGTGTCCAGATTGTCACTTTTCTTATCCCGGCTCTAGAGTAGGTAGTAATTTATCTTACCTACTTATACTTATGCAATTTTACATAAAATACCTACTGTAATATTGCAATTATCTTATTTGGGTACTAAAATGCTGATAAATATTTTATTACATCCAGCAGGCAGGCAATTTTAAAAAAAAGTAAGCGCTGTGTACAAAAAAATAAATTAAAATACTTGCAAAGAATACCCATACCATAATAAAGAGAGTGGTGGCCAAATCAGACAATTAAAAAAAAGTAAACACGGCGTTCAAAAAAAAAGAAATTTAAATAAAAATACTGGCACACTAAAATTACACTCGCTCGACTATCGAGAACCTCAAAAAAAAGAAAAATTTAATCACTCGGCTCGGCATACAGTCTTAAAACAATTTTCCAAGTTCAAAAAATTAAAAGAAAATTTATGTTGACACATCACCTCACCCACTTCTATTATTGGTCAACCACAAGCGTCGTGCGAACGCTATTGGCCGATTTAAATGGGGCTCTAATGAGTGAAAGGGACGCGACGTTTATGGTTTAGAATGATGTCGCTAAGCGAGAGAGGGACAGATAGACACTTCTCGGATACTTACCGATAAAGCAACGCGATTACTGTGGGCGCCTAAGGAAGTTGGGAGCTACGAAACAGTTCCACGACTAGTGAAATCGTTGTGAATTGGCCACTGCTATTAATTTTAGCTACTAAAGAATTTTATTTTATCTTATCGAAACAAAAGAGCACGAAAGAGCTTTTAAGAGAAGTAGGGCACAGTGGATAATCCGCTCAAATTGGAGCAGCCCGTCTGGGGAAGGACCTCCACCTTACAGAAGATCGTAGCCAAATAGCACAGGTCTCGGCAATGTTGTGTTCCTACGGTGAGTAAGGTCTCCAGAGCTCCACTTGGGGGGTTTGGGAGGGTTGGCAACGCGTGAGTGATACCCTCGGTATTGCAAGCGACTATCTATAGGCTACGGTGATGCTTACCATCAGAAGGGCCTTATGCTTGTTTGCCAACTTTGTGATATAAAAATAAAAAATATTACATAATGGAAGTTATATTTTGTTAATTTTATCATTTACTGAAATATCATCATAACCAATAGGTATTTTCTGACAATTCCTACCATCCATAACAGTGTTCTAACTCAAACTTTAGTTTCAAAAGTCTGTGCTATAATGTGTACACTCTCATCAGAATATCTTTTTAAAGTTTTGCTATAATCACAAAAAGCAAGTAAGTATTGAGTTATTTAAAAAGGAGAGTAAATATCATTTAGAACAGAGTAGTGTAGACTGTAGCTGCAGAGTAGACCATATAAAAAACCAACCTAAAGTAAGTAGTATACATACATATTTACTTATTAATACAATGTCTACAAGTCACAGTCAGACACAGTCAAAAACGGTCTCAAATGATTCTACCAGTCAATAAATATTACTTAAAACATAATAAATCATAACAACATAGTATTACGTGGTTAAACATTGGATAAAAACTGTTGGCCCCGCAATTACGAGCCAATTCACTTCGACTACACAATCCGCCCAGTAACCTAGGCGATCAAATCGCTTTCACGTAAACATCTTCAAGAAAAACTCAACGATCCCCACTACTTACGCTACTTCTCAAGCTTTTTTAAAAAACGACCGCCCTAAAATATTCCTATCCCCCTCTAACTCCCTATTCCCAGCCCGCCGGGTAATATTCCCGTCCCTTTCTAAGGCTTAGAGCACGTCAAACAGGCGGGCAATCTATCACCAAAGTTTATTCGTTTGTAGAACGCTTTTGTGGTAAGACCGCGCGAAGTGCATTCCATGTGTTCAATATGGAATCGAAATTAAAAAATATAAAGGAGTCTATGGACTGTGAAAAAACAAATTTGACGACACCATTCTCGATAAATGACATTTTGACAAAAGAGAACGAGGCCAGATGCGATTTTGAAAATGGAATGTTCTGTCAGGATGGAAGTTTCGGCGGGAAAATTAATTGGAAGGAACATTTTGGGAAAGAGGATTTTACGAAAAAGGATAATATGGAAAAAGGACTCAAGTATTATGACGATTGCAATGCCTTCAGGGAGTACAGCGATGATGGAGCACTAGATATGTCAAGGAAGAACCAATATGCAGTCACAGAACTATCAGGTTAGTCATTTAATTTATTTTATGATAAAGTAAAATGTTAGATTATTTTTTATGCTACGATTATTTTACGACTTAATTTTTGAATTTAGAATTAAAATATTTACGTGTGTCTAATAAAATAAATTGATTAACATTTCTGTTTGTCAAAATTAAAACTTTTTACGCAATTACTTTATTACCTACTAGCTTTTTTGCCCGCGACTTCGTCCGCGTGAAGTTCAGGACCCGTTCCCGTGAGAACCACATTGAATTTCGGGAAAACTATAACCTATGTCACTCCCTGATAATGCAGCTTTCTACTGGTGAAAGAATTTTTGAAATCGGTCCAGTAGTTTCGGAGCCTATTCAATGCAAACAAACAAACAAACAAATCTTTCCTCTTTATAATATTAACATAGATATTATTATAGGTATGTACATTACTCGATGAATGTCTATAGATAAAACGATGTGTCACCATTTCAGTTATACGCACGCATCCTATTTTTGCGAAATGGACTTTTTATTTTTTATTAAAATACTTTTAATGTTACATTAGAATAATACAAAGTTCGGTTCAAAGATTTCTGTTAAGTGATTTAATATCAATTTTTAAGTTAATAATTCTAGTTGGAATGTTATAATTAAAACTACGAAAAATTATTTCTATATTGATTAAAAATATAAACTAGTAAGTAATAGATGTTTTAATTTTTATTGTACTTTATCATTTTAATCAACATCCCACGGGAATTGCTGTAATATTGAGAAAAAAATATATCTTAATTACCAATCTGCGTAAACTATGATCTTTTCAACGAATAATAAAATCAATCGAGGACTTTTGCATGATTGTAACGAACTTTCATATTAAAATATAAGATTAACAGCATTAACATTAGATAAGTTTAGAAATTCCTAAACTAATTTGGCGACTAATGTCTAAAATGAAATATGACTATGAATAGTTAATTTGAGACTCGGTTTTCCTGACTTCTTTCAAATTCCAGTTATCTATTTATCAGATAAATTGACAGTATTTCATGGTTTTTCGATTTATTAACTGATTGATATCTGAAACTCATCAAAACTCGATTATTTCATACTAGAATTAAAACAGGCAATATTTGTTGAAACCAATAAAAGAAAGTTATTGTCCATTTTATGAGTACCGCATCCGATGCATAAAATATTTTACAATGCATTCCCGATGTTATTTAGTGGGCGTTATAATGCGATGAGTTTACGTGTGAACAGCTTTATAGAAGACAATACAATAAAAAAATACCCTACCCCCAAAGGTATACTTATAAAAAATGAGATCACCATTTACAGCCGGTTTCTGAAATTTGAATTCCATTAACTAATGTAGCGAAATGGCCAAGCCACATTATTTTGATTATAATGTAGATTTTGGGAAGTTAGGCCTTGTAGAGGTACGGCGTGTAGAGTTAGAAGCTTGGCTCTACATGAGATCTGATAACTTTTTGACAGTGCGAGTTATATGGTCTCGTTTTGGCAACATTTTGAAAATGTTTTCGGTGGGATTTAGGAGGATTATTATTTATAATACATAGATAACATCCCAGTCTCGAGAACAAACACATCACATTCTATTCTACTACCAAGTAGGTATTAACGTACCACCGAATTGTCATTTCATGGTTACCTTGTCCTAACTTGCGTGCGATATCAGTGCAATTTCATTTTCATGTATCCTGTTCCTTGGAGTAATTTGAAAAATTATTTCTTAAATCCTTGTCTACATCATAACTTCAAAGTTTTAGCTCTCTAGGCCTAAATGGCCCAAGTTTGTTCTGGGATTTAATCAAACCGTTAAGACTTGTTTTCATAAATCTTAAAGACAAAATTCAGATTAAAAAGATCAACTTTTCGGCGGTCAAAAGGAAAGAAAGGCAAGAACAATAGGAAAGGACGGAAGGAGGTCAAATAAAATAAAAAATATTTTTTGAATATTTTTGACATAATTTCAAAAATAGAACGCGAAACATTTAATCCAACCAATCGATGACGTATGGAATTCTAAATTCAAATTAGACTGTAATTACGACCACAACAATGGCGGCGTAATGGCGCGTACACACTGGCCGTGCCTCGCGGCGACATCGCCACTTAGCCGTCACTTCGCGCGATTAGACGACACCCTCATTACAGTAAGTAATGACGCTTAAAAGCACTATTGAAGCATTCAATTTAGTAATTACTAGTTACGGTGTTCGCACGTGTCGGTCGATTATGGCTTTTTGTATGGGGACAGTCATTTTGCTTTAATTTTTCTTGGTGGTTATTAGCACTTTCGATTTTGTTTTGCCTTTTGTAAATCGATAGCTTACAATAGAATACAAATGGATTCATTTTAATTTATGTAATACCCATTTTAATCTGTCATTAGAAGAATTTATTTTCCAAATCAAAATAGCTAGGGTACTCTTGACACCAATTGCAATACTGAGCGATATCTATCGATCTAACTTCATGGTGGAATGTGTCAATCCTTAGGCGATCCTAATTTCCATCCAATATCTCTCCAAAGTGTTTCAAGGGTACGAAATAAAATTTGACATTTACGATCATTTGATCGGTATCGAAATGGGTTTAAAATCGCTGTTAACTGAACAGTAGAGCCACAGAAATATATCAAGAATTTCTGTGAGTCCCTAGGAATGGGAAGAACTGTCAAAATTATAACAAAGTGAAGTAGTAACATTAAATATTTTTTACTGCGTTATTTTACTAGCATTGTTTTAATAGATAGACAAATTTAATTAATTTTAATAGTAAATTACCACTCATTAATTTAATTATTTATTTACCGTAAAATCTATAACTGAAACTTCAGTTTTAATTAAAAAAATATATAAAAGTTAAAATACTCTTGAAATAATGTTATGTTTAAAAAAGTTCTAATTACGTTAGGTCCTACCTACCTACATAATTTTTCAATTTTCTACTTTATCATAGATCAAATTACCTATATACTTATTACCAGTGAAACCCGAGCAACTTCGTTTGCGTGTACATATTTATTTAAGTACAACAGCGCCATCTATATCAGATATTTGAAGAAATCCTACGGGAAATAGATACTTTTCGGGATAAAAACTACCCTATGTGTTAATCCAAGGTATCAGCTACGCACCACCTACCTACATACCAAACATTATAAAAATTGGCAAAGTCATAAGTAACAAACATAACATACATATAATAACTTTCGCCACACATACAAATATTATTATTATTATTATATTTTATTAATTGTTAATTTGCATGTCATGTTTTATGGCGGAACATTGAAACTATTTGAATGTAACACCTTTTTTGTACTACATGTTTCTGGCAAATAAATTTCTATTCTATACTTCTTCGCTTTTATAATATTAGTAGGATTTATTTTCTGTTTTGATCATATTGCGTCATAGTTTCTTGATAGTTAAATCAGAATAATATGTAACAAATTATACTTCTATGGCACGCGAAACTACTGTTAGTGTCAAAGACGCACTGATCCTTTCATATCATAATGACGTCGACAATTTGCGTAATGGATGCATTGTGTCGCTGTCCTTATTCGCGGATGGCGTGATCGTTGGCTGGTTAAATGATTCCGTGCTGTTGTGAATGCGCCTTAATGAATTTGAAAGCTTTTTGTAAGTTGAGTCGTAGTTGAGAATTATGTTAAAACATAATTAATGTAAAGACAGCCTCTGCATATATCTTTATGAACAAAATTGCAGATAATACAACTAGATAATGTAAGTTCGCTGACGGCTTTACGTTTCGTATATTTGCTTTACGTTTTATTTGTCCCTATATATTTATATTTATCTAAACTGTTTTTATTACTAGAATAGGCCCAATTTTGGGAGATAACTAGAATCACGACAACTAGTTACACAAATACAATCGACTTGACATCGTACGTATCTCTTTTTTCATTAAGGTGGTTTACCCATTACATATACACGCCCAAACAGGTTCATTACTGTATTAATTCCCACGGGAACGAACTTATTGGCATTTTTGCTTGACCACGCGGGCGGAGCCGCGGGTAACAGCTAGTTACGGTATAAATTACATTTTTTGATAGAGCAATGATTGAAAACATCCGTCGGACCGAAATTCTCCGTATTAAAATTCCATTCTCAAGAATCAATTATAAAACATGATTATGTATCAACAATCTAGTACCAATATTTATCAGAACAAGCTTAGTTTGGGACTAGATGGTGTTGTGTGATTCGTTCAAGAATATTTATCTAGTTACTTACTTATTTTTCCTTTTGTTACAGATGACTACGACTCACGTTCATCCAACACTGGTTCTCCAGTTCGCCGAATCTCCCCAAGTTCAGACATCAGTTACAAACCCTTTAATCTACATTACGAAGCCAGAAATTGTACCACACCACCATCAAAAGATAGGATCATCACATCACCAAACTTTACCATCAACGAATACAACCAGAACAGCGGTAGAAAAAAACGTTCAAGAGCAGCATTCTCCCACGCTCAAGTCTACGAATTAGAAAGGAGATTCAGCCAACAGAGGTATCTCTCTGGTCCAGAGAGAGCGGACTTAGCCGTGAGTCTAAAACTCACAGAGACACAAGTCAAAATTTGGTTTCAAAACCGTAGATACAAAACAAAGAGAAAGCAATTGCAAATGCAGGAAAATGGAATGCTGGCAGCTGCGGCTGCCGCTGCAAATCATGCAAGGAAAGTCGCTGTCAAAGTGCTAGTTAATAATAATGGACAACCGGCAATACCTGATATGAAACCATATCAAACACCAATACTTGGTAAATCACTGAACCCAGCTATATTTGCGCCACCACTCCTTGAAGGATCACCGATTTTAAAGCACTTCGCCGGTGTTTATGGTGTAGATTTCGCTAAAAACCCAGAATATAAGGCGTTACTTCAAGAATCGTACAATCAAGCTGTCTTACAGTCATTATATGGACCTCATTTGGGAGTGAATTATCCTAATTTACCGTTATCATACATGTATTATCCAGGACATCCTGCATTTGGCATGCCAATGCCATGTGATTTAGATAGAAGTCACAGTGAAGTGAGAAACGAGAAAGAGATGACTGAATCAGAGAGGGACAAAGAGAAAACAGAAAAGGTCAAAGCTATAGATGTAAATGAAAATAGTAATGAAAGCATGGCGAGTAATATTGAAGTAGAAAATTAAAATTCATCAATTTTTTTAGATAATAATCAGATATTTCAATAAAGCACAAATCCACCATGATGTTATAATGAAAAATTCTATATGTGCTGTAAATATCTAAATAGGCCTGTGTGGACAATGGACTTTTGTTTTTGCTAAAATTCGAAATAGAGTTTCATTATTCATCGCGGGATTACAATCATTTCATCGTAAGGTCTAACATACAAAGAACTCAATGTAGTACGAAACTGTACATTTGTACAGGGTTTATCCTTCATGTGCGTAATTTGATGAAGTTCTATTTATTTTGGGCACGAACTAAAAGCCCTTGTCTGTGCAGGCTTTAAATCGATCTTCATAACTCGTTTTCAAACGGAATTCCTAAACCAATCAAAAACCAAAGAATATGTTAATAGCCAAAGAGATATCCAAAGAGTTAGTTTTATTTAGCTAGTAGAATTTGTTTTCTGTTTAGTTAATGTAAATAATGTTTTTAAGTGGTTGAATAAATGTTTTATGTAGTTATGCATCGGCACTATTGTAAATAGTACAAAATTAGTAAGTTGATTAAAGATGCAATACAGTTTACATTTCTTTTTATTTGGGTCTAGACTTCTAGACGAATTCCACGTATCCCCAATACTTCTTACTCCGACTAATTTCTTTCTGATTAAACTCGTTCTATCCAAGACAGCTGTAGTTTCTCCCCGGGACGTCAATAAGCTTCATTGCTTATTATCTCTCTGAAGTCGCCATTGTTGGTCCAGGAGACACAGCGGTGGGAATGTGTGGTGGGCTTGTATGCTTCCAAAATATTTCTGAAAACATCGGAAATGATGTGTCAGATGCAGCCATCAGTTAAACTCAAAATATGAGCTATTACACCCAAAAATAAACGTATTTTGGAACTAATTTAATCATAAAAATTGAGATATACGCTTCAACAAACAAGAAAGACAGAGATTCACTCAACAAACCGCAAAGTATAAGCAGAGAGGTATGTCAAGTTGAAACTGAGTCCCGTCTCTTATTTAAAAATATTAAATAATTATAGTCTCATCGAAAAGCAACAAGCTTCTCTCACCCACCCACATTCCTGAGGTAACTACTCATACCGTCATCAACAAGATTAGCACATTAGGACAGTCGACAACACATTTCGCTGACACTTAGTTTAGTCTTTCTTCAAGAGATTCACATATACAAATCGTCTTTACATTTTTTATTATTTATACATTAATTACCATCCATCGGACGTTAAAACGAATAATAATGTTTAAGGATTTTCAAGAAGAACTAAGCCACCGCCTTATTTTTTAGTGATCCAACCTCCTTAGTCAAATGGTAAGGGTTCGATTCCCACATAGGGTAAACACTTGATGAGGTGAATATTTTGTGTCTCGTGTCTGGGTGTTGTCTAAGTACTTTTATTAATTATGTTTTTACAAAAAAGTATCTGTTGTATGGCTATATCTGGTGAGTATACATAACAAAACCAGCTTAAAGCCTTGTGTTACGAACTAGCCATCAGGCTGGAAGCATGAATACTATTTTGATAGCTTTTACTATTTTTTATACTTTTTATAATTTTGTTACTTAGCTGTAATATTGTTATATTGTCATTGTTTTTTCGATCGGCTCTTGCATTTGACTTATTATTTTACTATTATTATATTTTACACTGAGCCTTAGATTTTCCACTTCACCCCCTTCTATCCATTACACCTTGTTTAACTTGGAATTAGGTGTCGCGAATTGTATACAATTTAGTTAGCTTTTTTTTACTAATAGTTTTCAGTACCTACATTCATATTCGTCCTTACCGTGCAGGAACAATTTTATAAGAACATCTTAAACTGATTCTGAAGTAGACTCTGAAGACACTCAAGTATGTCGGGGAAAGTGAAGAATGCCCGTGAAATCACCGTTTCGCAAATTGCCAACTGAAAATGTTAAATGTGGAGAGCGCTTTTTTAACAGGTAGTCATAAATTTTATTTATTTATTATCGTATAATAATTTAACAGGTAGGCACAAATACCTATTTATTTATTATTGCACATGTTACATTAGATAGGTAGGTATGGTGATATGATAAGTACTTCCGATGGCGCTACAACCCTTTCTTGGCCTCTTCTACAGTCTCCCTCCACTTGTCACAGAGCTCAGCTGTCCTTCTCCAGTTGGTGACCCTTCCCATGCTCCTCAAATCTTCCTCCACGCAATCCAGCCAACGTTTTTTGGGCCTACTTTTTGGCCGTTTCTGTTGCGGCGTCCACCTACACGTTAATTTCATCTCGTTTTCGGCATCCTCTCGAGATGACCCGCATCTAAGGCGCTGCGACTTGCAAAACTTGGTGATTGTTTAAGTACGATATGATAAGTATGCACTTCAAAATACGGAGTTAAAAATGTGGTTTACCTAATTGTTTTACAAAAGTGTTAATTTAAAAGGACGGAGGAGATTTAAAAGGAGGCAGGAGGACATTATTTTAATGACAATATAACAATGGAAAAAAAGAATAAACAACAAGAATATCAAAAATACAAATTCAAATGTAATAAAACAGTATAATTATCAAAAATGAATCCACAGTCGTGGACAATCTCCATTCACCTGTCTCTTCAATCATTCAACACTGGCAGAATATTATCTGACTAAACATTGAATCCCTATAAAAAACTTGATTATTCTCCTTGGCGTAATGGTTACCATGCCGGCCGGTGCGCCACCCAGGAAGTCCCGGGATCGAATCCCGGTCGGGTCATGATTAAAAACGTATTTTTTCTTATTGGATTGGGTCTTGAATGTTTAATTTGTTATAAAATATATAAAAAAAAAAAAAAAACGTTGAGTTAGTATATAGTATCCCAAACACAAGTCTCGAACTTACTTTGGGGCTCAATCTGCTGTTCACTGTTCATATACATTTATTTATTTATTATTTATAACATTGGAAATAATCATTCTCCACACAACACCTACCTCAATAAAATTAACATATGAATACAGTACGGGGTGGTTGCAGGGGTGCCAACATTATGAAAATACCAAGCTTCGACTTCCGGACGAAGAATTTTCTAAGACTCCGAATGGTAAAGTGTCCCTGGATTCTGACTTCAATTGCTTGTATGAATAGTGGAATTATGTTACTTGTTATCTGTACGTGGACTATATTTTATTGTTGTACTCTTTACTTTTTCTTTTCTCGATTCTTCCTAATTTAAATTACCAGACATTAAATCTTAAGCTACCTTTTTTAAAAGCTTTTTTTTCTTCTGTTAATTTAAAAATTACATCCAGCCATTTTCTGAAACGCATTTTAATCTTAATTCCATTTTAAGTCTCCAGCTATCTCTGTATTTCATCAGTTAGTAAGTGACAGATATATTTTAATGCGTTATTAACTTTAAAAATGCGTTTCGGAAGCTGACTGTTACAGTAACAATGACAACGTCAGATTTAATGAGACATTAATTTCAAAATAGGTATCTGTCTTTCATTTTCAATTAATATCAATTGAGGATTACCTCGTATCACTACTTCGATCACCTTACAGCTAAAAATGTTCTCCAAAATCTCGAAATTTTTAAACCTATACTAGCGGCAGTGATTGGAGATTGCTTCACATTACATCAAGCGACCCGATTGCTCGTTTGCCCCCATTAGCAGAAAACAAAATCTTTCCTATTAGTGTTTTAGTAATATTATCTCATTCACAATAAGACTAGACTAGTGGTGTTATTTAGCAATTAACAGTCGATGTACTGAACCAGTAAACAGTGCATTACCGCTCATCCTCTCTTAGGATAATTAGTGATGGGATTGTACTTTATCGATAACAAATTTGTGAATTTTGTCAAGGTACAAACAATTATTAACAAAATTCATCTTAGTAGGCAAGGCAGTGTATGTTACATAATATATAGGTATATGTACGGCAGAGGTAGAGTATGGGTACAGATCTGAATTTTGTAACGTCAGTGAATAAAAAAAATGTTTATTAAAATTTTGATCTGCGGTCTAACTAGGAAGCGATTCTGTAATAAAAAAGTGTTCCACCTGGGCATGACCATGACTAGGCGTTTATCCAACTTTTTATATGTTCTACGGCAGACAAGCAGGCAAGGGGGCCACCTGATGGAAAGTGGTCACCGCCGCCTATTGACATTAGCAACACCAGGGGAGCTAACAATGCGTTGCCCACCTCTGAAGAGACTTCTAATGTACCTCTTAAATAGTCTCATGTCATAGTCCGAGGGAAACAGAGGCTGGGAGCTCATTCCACATTCGTATAGTGCAACTATAAATTTTATTACAAAATACAATTTCTAAATATCTCTATCGATATCAACAACGCAACATTAGGGCGTACCAATTCAGGACGCACTTTGTTGCATTAGCATCGGTTAGGCTCGTGTTACACGTTCGCACGTGCGCCGGAAATGTCGTCAGGTAAACAAATACGCTGTCGTGTGCGAGCCCTAATTACTGAAGGGTTAAACTGTTAAAATCAAATGGCCATAAATGACGGATGTACTTTTTTCTGAATGTTTAAGACAGTGATTGAGGGTTAAAGAAATTTAAATATTTCTATAATAGTTATGTGGAAAAGTCCTAGTAAATAATGTTTGAAGTTTCCCTGAAGCTATACGGGAACCCAACTCCATTCTTATCATTCTCTCCCTATTCCCTCCTACTTATAATTCGTTTATTTTCCTTTTCGACTTGTCCTTTTTTTGGTAATCAGACAAGAAGTACTCGCTGTGTTGTTCAGAGAAAATGTTTTATATGTTTAAAATTAAATGAGATATTTGGTACCTACTATCAACGATATGTACCTATTATCATTCATATCAAGCCATAGTTATCTCACTGCAGGTATACGGGTCTCACTTTAAAGAGGATTAAAGCGTACTCTGCCACGCTGCTTCAATGTGGATTAGAAGAAACCGTTGAATGCCACCGGGTTGGAAAGCCACTCACGAGCAACTAGAAGAGTCGTTTGTGAATCGCGTCGTGGGTTAACGATATTATTAGTATAGATTCTCTTTTATGCGACTAGTCATTTTATAAGTAACGTCCGTCACAGATCATAAACGATCATTATGCATCATTATGAGAACCGCGCAGGCCAAGTGATTGATGCCAAATGTGCAAGCGCCGGTTAACGTAAACAATGCAGTGGGAATGGATGCAATTAATTGCTGCAATCAAACGATGCAGTTCGTTAATGGGTTGACTCACTAGTCTTATATTGTGATTTTTTTTATTATGATAAAGAAAGAAACAGGTTGGCAGCATGTTATCGCGATGAAGTTACCGATATTACTAAAGCAAATGCATCGACGCCGCGGCGTGGCGCGGCGCCGGCGCCGGCGACACGCGACACGGTCGCAAACAATCAATGTTGCTAATTTAAATAATTATTTTGCTCCTTAATCAAATTAAATAATAATAAGTTGTTATGTAGAGACTAGCTTTTTAAAAAAAAATGCGTGAAAGTGGGGAACACACATTTAATTCAGCTAATACCTACCAATAACTTTAGCTATCGTAACTTTTCAGTGGCGAGAGTAGCAGTTCGGTTACAAAAGTCCATTTAAAAATATAATTATCATTTTATAGACTAATTTTATGTTTGAAATTGGCACAATAAATTCATATCAAAATCGAAACTCCTTTATTGTAAACTTGTGATGGTTACAGGGGTAGGGAGTGGGACTTTCCTTTAAACTTTTTTAAAAACTATGTTAGAAAAACCCTCTCTTCCGTACAAAATATTCGATATACCAGTTGGATTGACAAATCAAAAGAAAATTTGTGAAGTAGACTTTTGAGTAGTGTATACATTACTTACTAATTTTGAGAATTGCAATTTGTGAAGTAGAATTTGAGTAAGTATAAGAATTGCGAGTGCGTATGTATAAATTCATATATTTACTCTACAAAAATAATCTTAACTCGACATCATTGATAAACAATTTTGAGAATAGTATTCGTCAATTGACAAGGACCACCAACACTCCAGACGGAGGCACATTTGCGCATAAGAGTGGGTTCGAGTGCGCCCTGAAGTGACCGACCGAGGGGTGGTCGTCGCCGTCTAGACAATTGCCAAATTACTATACGTTTTTGTGAGTTTTGATCGAGTATTTCTTTCGCCATTACTTTTGCCGGTGGCCATTTTGCTTGTGTCCGCAATGGTATTATAACGTAGTTTATTTTCTTTATTTAACAACAAGTTGTAAATGACAAGAAAAAGTGCCTGTGAAGGTTTATTATTTCTGAAATAAACGATTTCATTTCATTTCATATCATCAAATCGTGTTGAGAGTGAAGAATGAATGAATGTGTTTCGTATATTGGAAGTTTTTGTTATAAATGAGATTACTACTCTTCTTACTTTTTCCTTCAAGCTTTTCAATTTGAATGGTTACTAGAATGCTAGACTGAGTTGAAATGAAATCGTATAGGTAACTTTCTAGTTCTGGACTTCTCTCTCTTACTCTTCCTTTAATCACCGTGTTATTTTATAAGCTTCGCGGTTCTCGTAACGATGACTTTACGAGGATACGGGGTCCTCGTAAAGAAATGACTGTAGACTGAGAGTAAATGGATTACTATCAACACAATAGCAAGAGATCAAAAATATATGCCAAACGCTGTTTTACTTGCAAGTCGCAAGATATAAAACTGAAGAAAAGCTGCGCTCCCACATAAGTTAGTTCCCACTGAAGATATTAGATTTCAACAGTATATACTGTTAAAAAAAAAACAAAAAAAAACTTACATATTAAGACACATTTCAAACAATTGCTTTTCTTCTTCCCATACAAAATTCTAATGCGCTCGTATTCGAATCAATCGTGAGGTGAAAAAAATTAAAACTCAGCTCATGGTAGGGGTCGTGTTAAGTTTGCGTAAATGTGGTACATTTCTTTTCACGTCGCGACTCCTTTTAAGCTGTTTTGGCTATTAGTTAAGTGGCGTGGCAATTTTGCTAATTTGCTTAGTTTTTTTTTGCAGACCCTTTTTTTGTATAAAGGGGTAAGGATTTAAGAAATACGGGTTTTAATGGTTCAACGGTTCATTTGTTTTTAAGCAAAAATATTTTTATATAAGTAATAATTTTAAAATTCATAGTTTTTTTAAATGCATTAGTACAAAAAAAAGAAAATCAATTTCTATTTAGGAAGGACACACATTAGGCCCTTATTTGTATGTAAGTAAGTATAGTAGGTAGGTATCTAAAAAATCTTTTTAAAATAAATAATCATAAAATCACAAAGTTCAAAGATTCTCAAACTTTTAAAAACATTTTTGCCCCCAATAATATTTTTTTCATTTAGAATTTTGGTAATCAATCTTTATATTATAATATGTAGTAACATTCTAAACATAGCGTCTGTGAATGAAAGTTACTCTGTGGCACACCGTCCTACGAAAAAATAGTGAACAATAAAAAAAAATCAAAAGCGTTTCCACTATGAAATAACTCATTAACCCCTATAATACATGCTTATATCCGTCAAATTATCTGTTCCCCTTTAAGCACATTAAAAATGTAATTATCTGTATAAAACCTCTACATAAAACTCCTAGATAAAAAGATAGTATAGGCACTTCCTTAATGCATTATCTCATAAAATGTGCCCGTAAATAAAAATAGTGTTAATGGACGTAACACTATTTTTAATTTTTTTTTTGAAACCCATTGAATACAGCGTCCTCAATGATGCTCATTTATATTTTAATAAACTGGACAAGAGTGTTTGCACTTGTTATAAATGGTTCTGTACAGACTGTTTTCACCGTAAGGTGTCATGAAAATGAGTGAAATATTTTTCGAAATAATCATGTCTTTAAAAAAAATGGGGTAAACCTTAGAGTGTAGATAACCAAGCTATAGAGCGCGCATGAGCAAGTATGAACGGTAAGTACGAGTATAAACAAACAGACGAACTCAAAACAGCAACAACGAAGCCAGCAACGAACGAAGCTATTAGTCAGCCACGCTGATTGTTTCTCTCTATGTCATTTATTCGGATTTTAAGGAATCATGGTGAATGAAATGTGCAGTGCAGAGCTGTAAAAATGACGAAATGGATACAAACTAAAAATTAGCACTATAGAACATCTGCTTACGCTTTGCACAATGTTCAAAGAGCGATGCGCGCGCTCTATAACTTGCTTATCTATACTCTAAACTAAAGGGTAAACGAACAGTGTCACAATCACAATACATGAAATATACAGTTTTACAATAAGACGTTATAACTGTGTGTGTCACCAGCACCGTTTACTACGGTTTACTATAATTTAAAAGCAGTCCAAGAGAGAGTGCAATGCAAGAGAGTTCAAGGTGCCAACATCACGGATGGGGAAATCTTCAAGTGACCGGTCTGTACATTTTGTTGCGTAGAAACGAAACTACCAATCTAAATCTTTATCCAATAATTTTAATGAAGTCCATGCAACGATATTATTTTTCATATATTTTCATAAGGAACCCTAAAACTACGAAAATAACGTGTATTTTGTTTACATTAATTTTTAGTGTGAGGCGTAAACGGGTGTGCCGAATTTTCCTAATCTTAAGACAATTTCGACGGTAGTTAAAGGTGTTAATCGCTGAGCAGGATGCTGTCGATACGATGGTTTATGTATGAGGTTATGATTTACAAGACAAGCGATTGACGTCTTTAATGCAATCTAATTAATTTATTAGCGCTTTTAAAGCGGAAGTTGAAATGAATAGAGAGGTGTTATATCAAGATTATTTCAATCATCATCATCATATTTGCCACAAGAAGTCCACTGCTAGACCTAATGTTAATAGGATAATATAGTTTGAATTTGAACTGGCCATAAAGCCTCAGCCGCAGAACCGAAGACCAATAGACAGGTATATACTTATACAGGGTAGACGTGGTCAGTTCAGTGGCGACCCTATCATATGTAAGATGCCTTCAGGCCAGCAGATGTTGCATCTTTAAATCTAACTGCTCTTATTTTTCAAATACCATAAATGTTACGTTATCCTCTTTTTTTAAGGACTTAGAGAGTCCGAATATGGACTTCTACGACTACACCGGAGAATTGCGGAACTTCAAATGGGGGCTCACACCTCAGCCTAGACCGCCACTATGAGGGACAGGTTGAACGGGATGTCTAAGACAATAATTATCATACTTATGTAAAATAAATTTTTTCACGTTGTTGCGTTTAAAAAATAGTCTTTTAATATTTAAGAGGCTTTCATAAATTTTTACTAAGAACTATTTTATACTACTCCATTGCTTTTTATCATGGCAGCGAACGCTCGGCATATTTACAAGTCGCATCCGGCACAAAACTATTACTTAATAGCCGCTCACGTCCCGCGCTAATGCCCTGTCGAACAGTTGTCCTAAAACTATAGGGGGACACGGGTAACCTACCTATGTGCTTCGGCGACGTGAACATCTGTTTTGATACCGCATGCGCGAACATACATATTAGCAAAATTCAGGCTTCACTTACGAGATTACTGCGAACACTCAACGAGGTTGCTAAAGTAGTTGTCATATTCTGTTGCTCTTTGTGTGAGTTCATGAAAGCTGGCGTTATTATTTTATGTTACCAGTAATTTGTAAGTATTTGTTGCCTTGGGGTAACCTGTAATAATGATGTAAAATTATGAATAAATATATATACCTATCTTTCACCTGGATATTATTGGCATTTGCCATGTGATGTCTGAACTCTGAAATGCGCTTTGGCTCATATCTTTGCACGCAAAAGCGTGTCACCCGTTTGCGATACGGATACAACGACGCGACGTGTAGATAGAAAAGCAAAATGTCAGAATAAGAAATAAACAAATTCAGAAAATAAAATTGAACTTTTTGTTTTATTTCTAGACTACCTAAAGCTAAAAAATCTAAGTACTATCTTTTTGCATAATGTCTATGATAGGTAAATTTTATATTTTAAATTGTTGTAAACAACTGTATAGTAAATTAAACTAAACACGTCATGGAATATAATAATAAAATCCGTTCTGTTATTTCATTTGGAGTTTAAGTTTGAGAGCCGTTGAACTCTGCGGGCGCACGCAGATTTTTTACTACAATCCGGTAACGTGATCTTAAATTGAGTTAAAACAAACATAGCTTTTTACTGAAGCCGACTGAAAAGGGTTAATACTGTTGTACAAGATGATAATAGTTCAAAAAAAAAACTAAAAATTTTATATACATTTTTTTTTTATCAGCGAGGTTGCTGCAAACGTTTTGGGTACCCTGCCACAGGGATCGTATTTGAAGTGAAAACTTCTTTAGCGGCACTTGGCACTTTTTTTTTAGATGGGTAAAAAATGTTAAACTCGCGTCAGATCCGTAGCCTGATCGAAAAAGCGTAAGAAAATACAACGGGAGTGCAACTCGTCCTTTTTTTAAAATTAGTTTAAGTTGTTCTAGCTTAATTTTTCATTGTTAGTTTAGTTTCCGTCGTTTTTTTTTAATTTTAATCATTGTCTTATTTAAAAAAATGTTTTTGAAAGAAAATTTCCACCTCTTCGCCCTAAGTGGGAACCGAAAACCCATCCTCTCGAAATCCCTTTTCCAAGTCCAACTCTTTTAAATAAAATTCATGTCGGTTTGACAAAAACACATGTTGTTAAGTAAAAATGATATGAAATTAAATGGATAATAAAGAAAATAATCACAGTCTACTTTTCTCCTGAAACGATGTAATAAAATACTTATAAAAACCCACAAAGTGTTCTGTAATACAAATAAATAGGACATTAAAGTGTTGTATTGCAAAACGGAGAGTAGGGGCACGGATCCCCAATCGCTCCCTCAAATATAGACCAAGAGACAGGAGAAAGTATTAAACAGAAAAACTTTAGGTCCAATGACTTCACGTAGGACGAATAATTTTGTTATTTCTTCTTGTAGCGTGAATATTTGCTTTGAATATGCACAACAGGAGTTTTTTTTAAAATAAATAAATTTAATTAAATAGTCACACATCGAATTTTAGCAGAAGAAATACTTTTCCCGTTCGATAAGACATAACATAAAGCGACAAAAAAACTGGTTTATGGATTAAAATTAAAGTACGAAAACGGCAGTGAAAGTATTGTAAAGAAAATATCAAAGTGATATAAAGTAATTCACATCACATATCAAATAGGTACAATTTTAATGAAAAAATAGCACATTCATGTACATTCAGTAAAAATTCCATTAAAAAGTACGCACTTCAATTTTATTTTGTCTTTTTTTTTTCTAAATATTTTTTAATATTTGCCCATTATCTCCTTTACTACATGAATCGCTGTGATGGATGTACACTGACACTGTGACACTATGTACACAGATTTGCCTGCGCCTCAAACAATCACTTGACTCCATTCCAGCTTTTAAGAGGGGCGTCATACGACCCGTGAAATTTTGCCTATATTAATACTATTAAATCTTTGGGTATCGGTTACATAAATATTAAACACAGCCACAGTATTACAATATTTCTCATATTGTAGTACAGCTTTGTAGGTATAGTCAGGTGCACGACGAGTTTTACACTTGCAGTACAATTTTGGCTGTTATGACATAGAATTTAAGAATGATACAAAGTCCAATATGTAAAGGTCGACCTGCTCTTGACTGTACTTCATGTAATGAAATATATGAGATATAGATGCACGCCTGTAATGTCTGAGGAGATTGGTAGAGTCAAGCAGCCAGAACGCTACGATCACACTACGACCACCTTTAAATAAAATTCATTAATTTATTTATTTATTTATTTATTTAATTAAAGTGTCGGCCAAAAAAAAAGGTTGCAACGTCAGTTTTCTGAAGTTTTCGACCTCGCCCAGTATACTTGGCCGAGGTGCAGCGTTCGCCTAAATTCCGAGACAAAAATTGTCGTGGCTTGTGTAACTGTCGTCTACATTCAGCAATATTTGTTACATTATTTCTATATTTGGGTAATTAATTACAGTAAACACGATGGTAAAGTTTCAGTTTCGATTTCAGCGAAAAACCAAACTAATGTTTCGGTCGGACACTTGGTGCAAAAACTATAAAAATTGTTTAACCTTTCAGTAATACTCTGATGTCATGTTCTCATATGAAATTAAATTTAAAATGTTCCATATTACTTTTAAATTAACTTTCAGTTTAAAAAACCTTACAGAAGCTTAAACAAATTGATATTCAACTACAAGTTACAGATAATAAAAATCAACCCTGAACCTTACTTTTAACAAATTAACCTGTCCTTATAAAAATACATACGATTTTAAACTTTATATCGTTTGAATACGGTTTGTATTGTATTACAAATAATATCTAAGTGGATTTTTCAAGGGCCAGGTCAAATAATACTGCATTGAGATGGTCAGGCTCCCACGATTATGTTCGAAATTCCATAGATCATAATGTGACAGAGTGTTCACAATTTTAATGACGTTTCATGACTTAAAAGTTTCAGTTTGCCTAGCCTATAATTATGTTACATTGACAGTTATATGATTAGAAAGTATTTTAGATTGAAGAAGAAATGGAGATAAATTGTAATAGGTTCGAGTTTACAGGAGGAATAAATGTGAATATGTGACAAAGAAAAGACAAGTAAAAACCATAATGAAAAAGTACTTATTATAAAAATACAAAGAAATACAAAAGAGTTCGGTTTGCCACAGACAAGTTTTCAGCAAATGGGAAAACACCCACTATATTAAAACTAGGTGAAGCTTGTATTTTTACCTACAGGCGATCTGAAAATACTGACACCAACTAGGTCACTACTGATACTGAATGAAACGAAGGAGAATTCGTATTATAAATGAGAAAATTCAAAAAATCACACAAATCAATCTTTTTTTTTATCCGTAAAAAGGAGATTTTCACACATAATTTTTATGACATTTTAATTTCAATACATTGTAATATCCCCGTTTCCTTGTCCAATGGCCTAACTATTTATTATGTCTTATAGGAGACAGCGATGGGAACCTGTAAGCTAAATTAGTTGACATCATCCTCCAACCAGTCGTGTCTATTCCATATTTAACTCTACAAGATCCATACATTTATCTATACTTATAACTAATGCGCTGGAAGGGCGAGTGATGATCTACAGTCATTATACAGCTAATCATTGATCTTAAGCCAAACAGTGGTCGAGTCATTGAGCATGTCAAACAGAAAGATAACAGCCCTCTTCTATGTAATTGACTGTAACCATAAACTAAATACACTGTTAACTTCTTATTTAATTTTCATAAATGAAAACAAAATTAAATCGTATTTTAATTTGTAAACAGGTATAACGAATAGAAAATGATTGAGAAAAAAACTTTATTAAAAAAAGTATCAAAAAGACAAAAGAAAGCGTTGCGGGCCAAAGGTCGCGCGGCATTAGCGCTCGTGCAGACGAGACGGTTTCTCGCCGGAGCTAAGCCCGGCGTCAAACCGGGTCTACGTCCGGTCGTCAGTCTTTTATGGGACACTATGAAGCCAATCACACACGACGCCGGCGCTAGCGCCGTGCCCGGATGCGAGGTCAGCGGCGAAAAGAAAAGTGTCGCCAGTAAAGGCGGCCGCGCGGCATGCTGCCTCCTTGGCTAGGGTTACTTCTCATTCCTTTCCAACACATACAAAATTATTATAAATGCGAAATTAAATATTACAGCCAGTTTCTGAAACGCATTTTTAAAGTTAATGACATAAGTATTAACTTCAAATACATAAAGTGGAAATAAAGAGATAGATTGAGATGAGACAGAGACTATGTGGAGTTGAAATTAAAATGTGTCAGAAACTGGTTGTTTATCTGTCCGTATGTTATCTATTCACATTATACGATAAGCCGATTCAGATAAAAAGATAATTTGAGATCCGAGAATGTATATGGGATAGTTTCAAATCCGAAAATTTCGATGTGAGGGGGTGAAAAATAGTTTGGAAGTGTGTATGAGATTATGTTTTATTTTTGGGCAACTCTATTGACATATTATTTAGACCCATCCAAGTATTGACTAGAATTGTCGCTGCTTAACTTGCATGATCGTTCCGCGCCGCTGACTGTAATAGGAATACTTTAAATATAAATAGTATCGAATTAGCTAATATTATTTTTGTACTATACCATTATGATTTCAGTCCACAAGTGTTTTGAAGTCATCCAGTGGCGATTGAGAGCTGTTTGCATTGCGTAATGCTGAATGCTACTGCAATAGTGCTCGGGACGAGTGCCCGAATGATCGGTCTAGAACACGGACATAAATAGGTACTAATACGTTAGATTTTTATGAAAGACTTTCTGTGCGAGTTCAAGTACTTACCTAGTAATTTTATGTAAAAACTAGTAAAATCCTCTAGTAGGTCTTTCCTTTAGACTATAATATGGAGTTCTTCAAAAAGGGCATTAAAAGATTTTTACAGGGTCGGCAACGCGCGAGTGATGCTCCCGGTGTTGCAAGCGTCCATAGGCTGCGGTGACCTGGGTGACCGCTCACCATCAGGCGGACCGTAAGCTTGTTTGCCACCTTTGTGGTATAAATAAAAAAATACTCGCAACCTCGTTTGCGTATATCTCGCTTTCCCGTGGGAATTTTGAAAAACTCTTTCTTAGTACACCCCTAAACGTCGTAAGGAAGCTACATTCCAAATTTGGAATCTTGCGCGGTTTGGGCTGTGCGTTGATATACATACATATAGTTAAATCAGTCAGGACTTTGAATTTTATTTAAGTAGGTATATTAGATGACTATGTGTTTTACCTGATGGTAAGTAATCACCGCCACCCCCACACAAACACCAGGGGAGTCACTGAGCCGTTGCCGGCCTTTTAAGTAAGCTCGCTTCTCAAAGATCCCTCCAGTGGCATTTCCGAACAATTTGTGTCCAAATCATAACTGTTCGGAAACACCGCTGGAGGGATGGTTCTTGGTTCCATATTTTTCCTGTGCGAGGAAAAAAGTGATAAGAATCGCATAGTAGTGGAGCTCCATTTATCCAGATGACGTTGATTAAACTGGATGTGTGTGGTGGATGGTAAGATAGTATTTTTTTATACCAAAAATTGATGGTAAGCCATCACCGTAGCTTATAGACACTTGCAATACCGGGGGTATCACTCACGCGTTGCCAACCCTCCCAACCCCCCCAAGTGGAGCTCTGGAGACCTTACTCACCGTAGGAACACAGCATGTCCGAGACCAATGCTATTTTGGCTACAATCTTATGTAAGGTGGAGGTCCTTGCCCAGACGGGCTCCTCCGATTTGAGCGGATTATCCGCTGTGCCCTACCTCTCTTAAAACCAAACTCCTCAAGATTGAACTCCAAGGAACAATGATTTTTCTATTAAATCATGATTGAATGAGTTTTCTATTTTAAATTTATGTGTTGGATATCATAATAGTGCTCGGGACGAGTGCTTGAATGATCGGTCTAGACTCAAAAATAGTTCTAGTGTTTCGTCTAAATTGTTATGTCTTATGCCAATTTTATATACAGTTACAATCCCACTAACATTTTAAAGGCGAAAGTTTTCGAGTATGTTTGTTACTTCTTCACGCTCAAATGGCTGGGCCAATTTTTAACATATAGTAGCTGATACCTTGGATTAACACATAGGGTAATTTTTATCCCGAAAAGTACGCGATTCTCCTAGTATTTGGTCACAATTCTGATAGTTAAACTTTATAAAATAGATGGCGCTGCTGTGCATAAAATAGGTATAATTAACGCGGGTGACACCGCGTGTAGCAGTTAGCATATAATAATATTGAATGAATTAGTGTGGTAGAGCATTTGTGAAATGGACCTTGACTGGGAAACTACCATTCTCACAGAATATCGGTGTAAAGCAGGAATGTGTTTCGTTCGTCGAGTGAGGTAAAGAAGCCCAACCTTCCTTCCTTTCACTACTCTTTTTCCTTATCTCTTATCTTCTAATTGAGAATTAAAACCGAAATTACAAAATGTCTATAAAAAGTGGTAAAACGTAAAACCCTTCCTACCTTGGTAGTTACCATAATATCGAGGGGTTTACCACTTCAAATGTAAATACATGGCAAAAGATAGTCAATGGATACTTGCCACTTAAAACACGAGCTTAGCAAAGCAGTCAAGGGATGGTCTAAGCAGCATTATCGATAATTTCATTGTTTAAAAACATTTAAAAAAAGTTTTCAACATGTCTGTCTTTTATCGGCTAAGTAATTCTGAAATATCACTGTCTCTAAAAAAATAAAAATATATACCTAGTTCCTCCGATTTTCAAAAAGAAAAATTATATTACAAGTTATATACTATCCGTTTACTTTACGAGTATTTTGTCTAAACGACATTATTTTATTTTGGTATCATAGTGTCAAGTCTAGAGCATTAAATTTAAACGTTGATTTTTTTTGTTAATATGTGTAAATAATAACATTTATTTATCCGTCAATAATATAATTAGTAATTTAGTATGTAATTTAATGTTACTTTAGTTTTTAGTTAAATTTTAATGTTACTATGTAATAGTTTAATCATTTTATTTAATAAAGACAAATCGTCGGGCATAGTGCAAATCCGCAAATGTACTACATGTAGGGAGCGCGTTTCTACATTCCAGACAGTTTTACAGGAGAAAGTTAAAACTTTGAAAAAAAAATATTTCAATAGATTTTGGGTATTTTTTTTTTGCATAAAGATATTTATTTGAATTCCGTGCAATATTAACAATAGAAATTTAGGAATTAAAATAATGAAATCAGTCTCTACAACAATACAAAACGAAATAAGAATTTGGCTACATTTGTCAGATACGCGGTATTATCCAGTGCTAGTTACGCGGCTTTGCACTATCCCCGACGAAATGTGACATTAACGAAATTCTATTAAATTAGAAAATTAGCCGGCGAATTTTAAATATATTTTTTTAATGTTATACGGAAAACAAACAGATATTCGGGCCACCCATCGAATAATATTATTTCGATGGGGCCACCTGATGGAAAGTGGTCACCGCCGCCTATGGAATGGACATCAGCGACACCAGAGGCATAGTGTACTGTATAGGACCGTATAGTGCAAGCGAGAAACGTTCTTTCGAACCTTCGCGTGGACACCAACAGGCCAACAGAGGAATGACCACCCAGCCCATGGCGGGTGGTGCGAGTGCGGGCTGTTGGCACCAGATCGAAGAGAGAGAAATTTGTTAAAAGTCCGCAGGTTTTCATATTTGCTTATAAAACCATCGATATCGATATTTTATTTTCCCAACAACCCTTTAATTCTGACAAAAGGAGTGCCTTGAAGTGCGTCAGATGCAACAGACAAGTGGCACTTCACCTGTTATTTATGTTCAGTGGGTTATCTCCTTGACATTGCACAGAAGCAGTGGTGTCGAAATAAATTCAACAATTATCGATATTTTTTTAATGGCGCCATTTTTTTTATTATACAAGAAATTACAGGTTGAGAAGATAGATGTACAAAGAGAGGGGTGGGTTTATAATCAGGAAATGGTGAAACTTAGTGCTGTCCGTTATTTACAACTTTCAGAATTGTCGTGACTGGGTCGAGAAACTGTTCTCCTTCGTGGTCCGACTAATAAGACAAAAAAATTGGATGGTCCTACTTTTGCGTCGACTGCCCCAGAAGGAGGGTTATGTATTTTGTCCGACCGTTCGTCAGGTGGCCTGAAATCTCTGACACTGATATTTACAATCATAGATAGATACGAGTAGATAGATTCTTTATATGAGATTGTTTGACTGACCCTTTTTTGTTTTTATCAGAATAGACTCCCTAATTTCGCAATGAATGAAGTATTCATACCAACAAGACGTACAGTTTTGATACAATCACAAAATGTACCGCAACTTTAATAGCGATCCACTACAAAAATGATTTACGATAACGACATTGTAAGTGCGTCTGAAAAACTGCGAGTGAGCAACTGACCACTCCAGCTGCCAAAAGAATCAGCAATGTACAAACGATGACAAAAGCGCATTTGATAATATATTCATTTATATTCTGGGGAAATGTGCCATTGCTGGCCGATAGCAAAGCGCTGTAAGTGCGCGAAAATATTCATTCATAGCAAATCATTGAGTGAGTAACTCGATCTTGCATAGAGCAGACGTGCCGAACGACCGCTTTTGTGCCCGTGTTATAGTGCAAGCGCAGCACGGTCCGTCGCCGTCGCGCAGCTAGCGCGTGCAGTGTGTGTGCGTCACGCACGATGACCTACTTAGGCCGTTGACCTTAGTACTATAGTCTAAGCGAAACATATTATTGTTTATAAAATAATAAATGTTCGTATTAATTTTAAATGAAACCATTTAAAAAAAAATGGCTAGCAATTCTCCATCTACAATAAAAATTAAAACTGAGAATGAAATTATTCTCTATAATTATTATAAGAGCGAGAAGGATGCCAGAGCAAAGTTAGAATGTCAGGTACAAATGCTGCAGGACCAGTTGAAAAATTTGCAGCAAGATCTAGAAAAGCTGCAGATTAGCAAAGAGCAGAAGGAGCCACATGCTTCTGATAAAAACACTAATAAAAAAAAGGATTCTTCTGAAAATGTTGAATATTGCACGGATGAAGAAGAACTGGCCAAAGAAACTGGATGGGTGCGCGCAAAGAACAGAAAAAAGAGGAAACTCATAAACTCACCATCACCCACAGCTACTCCAGATGTTAGGAAGGAACCAGAACCGCCAAAAATCAAAAAGATACCGTCACCGCCACCGATAATCGTTGACGGAATCCAAAACTACCAAAAATTCTACGACTTCTTGGTAGAAGGTCTCCTAGGCGACCCATTTACAATAAAAACACTGAGTGGAGACAGTGTAAAAATCAACACTGACAACGAGGAAGTATTTAGGCTGACCACGAAACGGCTTACGTCCAATAATTGTGCGTGGCACTCCTATGAAAACAAACAGGATCGCCCTATAAGAGTGATTGCAAAAAAGCTACACCACACGTGCATTCCAGAGAGAATAGTTGAAGAACTGTTGTTTAAGGGATATAAGATAGAAAGTGCCGTAAACAAGCTTAGATGGAATGGATAAAGAGCCTCTAAATATGTTTATGCTCACTTTTAAAAATGACGAAGACATAAATAAAGTCTTCGGTATTAAAAACATTCTGGGATGCAGAGTAGAAATACACTCTCTTAAGACCCCGAAATTAGTTCCGCAATGCAAACGATGCCAAGCCTACGGTCATACACAAAGGTACTGCTCCAAAGACCCACGTTGTGTGAAATGTACTGGCAAACATCACACTAAAGATTGTACAAAGTCACCACAAGACAAACCAAAGTGTGTGCACTGCGGCGAACAGCATCCTGCAAATTACAGAGGGTGCGTAGTAGCCAAAGAGCTACAAAGCTTTAAAAACAAAACAAAAAAGAAAAAAGAACAACCTAAACAATCGCTGTCGAAGCAATCACGCATACCGACAAATACCGAAATGCCCGAATCCACTACATTGGAATCACACCAAAAAGTCGTGAGTAATACTGGCAAACAAAGTTACGCACAAATAACCTCCAAACATGCAAATGATGCTGAGCACAATGCTGGTATAGAAGATAAATTGAACACGATGCTCAAATTAATGTCATCATTTAACGAGCGTCTTAAAAAAATCGAAAGTAGCACTAAAGGAGCTACAACTAAACAACAACCATGACTAATTTGAAAATCATGGCTTGGAACTCAAATGGACTTTTGCAACATAAAAACGAGCTGCAAATAGTCCTAGATACTGAAAGAATTGATGTGTGCTTAATCTCAGAGTCTCACTTCACCAAACATTCCTACATACAATTTGAAGGCTATAAAATCTACCATGCATTACACCCGGACAATTGTGCTAGGGGAGGCAGCTCTATAATCGTAAATGAAAATCTATGCCACTACGAAAGTATTAAACACGAGGAACATGAAATGCAAGCTGTAGCGGTATGTATTAAAACAAAAAAATACCCAATTACCGTGTCAGCAATATACTGCCCTCCAAGGTACTCGCTAAAGCAAGAGCAATACAAATGCTTCTTACAACGACTTGGAAATAGATTTGTTCTCGGGGGTGATCTAAATGCTAAAAATGTACATTGGGGTTCCCGATTAACAACTACAAAAGGACGAGAATTGCTTAGCGCCATACAAAATAGCAAATGTGATACAATATCTACTGGAAAACCAACATATTGGCCCACAGATCCGAAAAAAATACCAGATTTAATTGACTTTTTTATCTATAAAAACATCTCGAACTATCATATGGATATCAAGGAAGAGTTTGATTTAAACTCAGATCATTCAAATATAACGCTGACCTTAAGTGAACAGCCTATTCATAAAGAAAACAACCCCACATTAGTAAATAAAAAAACAGACTGGGAAAGTTTTCAAATCGATTTAGAAACTAGAATTAATCTTAATGTACCATTACGCAACATAGATCAATTAAATTTAGAAGTAGAAAAGTTTACAACTGACATCCAACAAGCAGCATGGCAAAACACGCCTGTCGTTAAATGGAAAACTAAAGGAAATAGATATCCGAAAGAAATAATGGACCTAGTAGTCCAAAGAAGAAGACAAAGGAGGAAATGGCATCAAACGAGGTGTCCATATGACAAACAACTGTTAAACAAGCTAACTAAAACACTTAGAGCAGCCATACAGACTTTTAAAGATGAAAACCTCACAGAGTATTTAGAGCATTTGACAAATGACCGTAGCACGAACTATTCTCTCTGGAAGGCCACAAAAAAAATGAAAAGACCTATTTTGCAAATTCCTCCTATAAGGGAGGAAAATGGAAATTGGGCAATAAGCAACGAGCAAAAAGCAAATAGATTTGCACAGCACTTGGAAAAAATATTTCAGCCAAATGAAGGAAATGATGTCTTAACCAATAATGAAATTCTCCAAGAAGAATTAGATATAATAAAATTAGTCACACCAAAAGAAATTGCAAATGAAATTAAAAATAACATTAATCCAAGAAAAGCTCCAGGATACGACCTTATAACTGGAGAAATTTTGCTACATCTACCACGCAAAGCACTGGTCAAATTAACAAACATCATAAATGCTGCTTTCCGACTAAAGACAGTTCCAGATGTATGGAAAGTAGCTGAAGTGATCATGATAGCAAAACCGGGAAAACAACCTCATGATGCGACATCATACAGGCCAATCTCCCTGTTACCTATTATATCCAAATTATTTGAAAAACTACTTCTCAAAAGATTGAAGCCTATATTAGAAGAAAAAAATCATATACAACATCATCAGTTTGGTTTTAGAGAAAAACACTCTATAGAAAAATCTTTAGAAGAAAAGAAAGTATGCTCGACTATATTTCTAGACGTTGCGCAAGCTTTCGATAAAGTTTGGCATAAAGGTTTAATATACAAACTCAATACAATTTTGCCAAAACAGTTTACGACTATACTAGAGTCATATCTCTCAAACAGAATGTTTAGAATCAGACAAGAAGATGTTTTCTCTGATCTAAAGGAAATAAAAGCTGGAGTACCGCAAGGTAGTGTTTTAGGTCCGGTCCTGTACTTATTATACACCTGCGATTTTCCAGAATTAGAAAATAATACAGTTGCCACTTTTGCAGATGACACTGCTATAATGTCTGTCGGAAACTCGCATGAAGAGGCAGTTAGTAAAATCCAAGTTGCTGTTACAAAAGTTCATAAGTGGGCTCAAAAATGGCGAATCAAACTTAATGAATCAAAATCTGTTCACATTGATTTTACAAACAAAAATCCGCACTACCATCCAGTGTATATAGATAGCCAACCAATACCGTATTCTAATACGGCCAAATATCTTGGTATGACCCTAGATGCGAAACTACGCTGGAAAGTTCACGTCAAGAAAAAAAGAGAAGAGCTAGAAATACGTTATAGAGACATGTATTGGCTGCTCGGTAGAAACTCCAACCTGTCAACATACAATAAACTACTATTATACAAACAAGTCCTCATGCCAGTGTGGATGTATGGCGCACAGCTTTGGGGCTGTACCAAACATAGTAATAGACAAATTATTCAACGATTCCAAAATAAAGTACTTAGGGGCATTGTAGGTGCACCTTGGTACTTCACAAACGACAATCTCCATCGGGACCTTAAAATGGAGTTCGTAGATAAAGTGATTCAAAAGTGTGCGGAGGCTCACGAACAAAGACTTCGACATCATGTGAATCCTGAGGCAACCCAGCTTCTTGATAACACAGACCTATTGAGAAGGCTCAAAAGAACTAAACCCTTTGAGTTAGTGTAGTGTAGTGAAAACAATACTAGTGATAGTGCAATAACATTTATAACACATGAACAAAGTGTTTTCAATTAACAGACACTAAGATAAGTCGATGGACAATATTCTTAGACTATACGTTTTATAAGTTTAGGTTAAAGTTAAATTACTAATTAGCCAATAGCTAGATTGTAATATTCTAAAGTAGGAATTACATATTAATACTTTACTTAAAAAATAAAAAATAAAAATTCATAGCAAATTAAACTTTATTAACTAATGAACCTTGCACTTGCACTCAAAAAATTTCGAGTCGTCTAAACGCGCCCTAATTGTAGAAATACACGAGCTATGCTGAGTCGAGATTAAAAATGTTTATTCAGAGTCTATACAGGCACTTTCTGTAGGAAAAAAATTGTGTGACAAAATGTCTACTCTCTAAGCTAGCTATTTCGAAAACAAAATTGGACAAAATAATTTTTTAAACTGCTTTTAAAACAATGCAGTCCTTATTGAGTTATAAATTAATCTATAATTATTATTTTAAATACATTTCACTTTTTCTAAAAAAATAATTAAATAAGGTATACCTATTTAAATTTTAACAAGTAGTGTTTTTGACAGTACTGCAAAGGAGTGCTTTGAATTGGGCAAGCGAAATTCAAGTGGTCTATTAGGGCCACATTTAGACCACACTCGTATTCATCCGGGTTAATGGTTAACCTTAAATAATATTGCTCTCTGTTTTTTTAAAGGAAATTGTATAATTATTTAATATAAAATAGCATTAATAAACACGATACGAGAGAAGATTTAACAAGACAGATCTTTGCTTATTTATACTCGAGACAGATGGATTGGACTAAAATATTTTACTATTATGAAAGACAGAAAAAAATATTGGTAGAATAGATAAACAGTACACAAAACAAACAACAGAAATAAACAATAATCTACTAAAAACATCTGGTGATTATTAATTAATTTTGTAGATAAAAAATTATGTTTTATTTGCATACAACAAAGTAACCGGCTAGTGCAATATAGGCAAGCAATTTATTGTAAAAACAATCTTTTCAATTAAAAAAATTATGAATGTCATCATTCATCATCATCATCTCAGCCTGTCACAAATGCTGCCATGACCGATTCATCCAGCCTGCATCCAGCGGCTTCCTGCGACTTTTCTAGTTAGTAATAAATGTGATATTACTTATTGCATTCTCTAACAGACAATCACCAGAAACAATTTTCGAATCTTACACTTGCTTAACAGTAATCACCTACTTTTACAAGAACAGCAAAATTTCGACAAAAATAAGGCCTCTCTTTAAAAGTACAACAGATTGCCGGTACGTGCCACTGCCTTCAAACGGAAAGAAGCAAAGATGGTTAATCAAAAGAGATTCAATAGGTGGAAACCGCCTCGGGAAAATTACGAGGGGAGGGTGAGGGGGGAGTGGGGTAAAAGTAGGGATGGGTTTGGACTCCGGTGGGGTATAAAAAAAAGTGGAAATAATTCGTTAATCCCGTAATTGGAGCGCGCAACCGAACCGGAAAACAAATTTCCTATTATTTAAGTCTAGGGTTGACACTTTTGAGTAGTGGCAGTGGTGTCGGATATTTACTTTTTTTTCTTGATATAAATTCATTAAATAAATATTTGTATGCTTACTGACAAGCTATAATATATATGGCATCTAGGTACTTGTACCAACATCACAAATTGTACCTATATTTTCTGCAAATAAAGAAATTTGAATTTCCTCGTTTTTTTAGGGTCCTGCTTTTTGTCCCAACAACTATGAAGGAGAACTGTTTCTCGTGATCCTACTATTTATAGAACCTTCTTTCGAACCTTCTTCAGGCACCAGTCTCTCACAGGGACAATGTTTATCATAAATATGTTTAAATATAGCCTGCACATTGGTTGTATGTAACCTAGAATTAAGTATATTTAAGTCCTCTGTGAAGAAAAATAAACGTTTATTATTAATTTAAAAAAACCGGGCAAGTACGTGTCGAGCCACGCACAATGTAGGGTTCCGTATTTGCTACGCTTTGCTTGCTTACAGATGAGTACAATGCCATAGTCTATGACATTTTGTAAGTTTTCATCAAAGATATTATAAGTTCGTCAGCTATTACTCGGTAACTAGTAGAGCCTACTTAACCGTAATAGTTTTCATTGAAGGTTCAGCATATGGTCTACTACCATGATTTTGTCACAAAAGACTTTCGGAGATAGAAGGGGGGGGGGGATCAATTTTCGTTTTGCACGGTGGGAAACGACAATTGACACGATAAATGTAAATAATTCCGAAACGGATCATTGTATCTATCGAAAAATAATAAAATATCTGGCTTCCTGAAGGTTACTTGACTTAACAACTGTCATCGGTTGACAACTTGTCAGCATAAATATATACATAATAAGATATTATCATGTTTGTTTCAAAATTACCTTCTCTGCATACAGTAAAGACGTCGAGACTGAAAAAACCGCATAATTTTTGTATTATATTTGTAATTTTTCTCACAATAGCCAGCCCTAGTTGAGATTGGTGGCGAACTCGAACAGAAAGTGTAGGTAGATAATTATTATCAAAGCGCGACTCATTAGGGGCGATTGTCGTCCCTCCCCCCCGCCCGCACACCTGACCGGCAACTTGTTATTGGCTATTGGCCACTTTCTGTGTTGGGGTGATGTTTCTTTATTATATTTCAAATCTTAGACTTTAAAATTTTTTGGATTGGAGACACTGATGATGTCATCATCTCACAGAATATCGGCAAGAAGCAGTAATGCGTTTTGTTTGGTGATTGAAAAATTGAGATTTTAGGGTCGACAACGCGCGAATGATACCGGCCCCCTTCGTTGTTGCAAGCGTCTATAGTCTACGGTGACCACTTACTATCAGGCGGGCCGTATGCTTGTTTGCCACCTTAGTCGTATTAAAAAATCCGAAAAATCAACTCCTATTCTATCCCTTTTTCCCTAATTTCAACTTCATTGTATGTAGCGGGCAACACTACTACTTTTCATTAGGCTTGTTTATTTGTCTATTGTATGACAAAGTATGGTCACACACAGATATTATAATACTTAACAGAGTGCTTAGCACGAGTTTTTTTGGTCACATTCGAACGTGTCGAACAAACCGACCAAATAGAGAAGAACTCTCATGTTGTGAATTTATAAGACACGTCTAACATATCAAAAATATGTGGCTTGCTTGACCACATTTAGAAGTGAGCGAGCAACCCTGCTAATTTGGATATGTAACACGCGTCTTATAAATTCACAACACGAGAGATCTTCTCTATTTGGTCGGTTTGTTTACATCGTCACGTTCGAATGTGACCAAAAACATCATACTAAGCACTCAGGTATGGTAATGCTTGTAGCTGTGTCTGTCTGTTAAATTTTCATACTTAAACCTGAGCTTAAACCGCTGAGTGGATGTTTGGTATGGAGACAGAACTGAGGAAAAAAGTTTCACCTTCGGAATTTAGAGACTGCTATATATATAAAAAAGGGAAAAGGCCCTATTGAGTGAACATTGGAGAAGTTGGTGGGAGGCATTTGCCCCGCAATGGGATACAAATAGCTGCTAAAAAATATTGTGATTGAACACGCTGTATACAACATACTTGAGTGCTGAGACGCCATTGGTTGGAACTACCTCAGCTTTTTATTTGTTTTCATTCAGCCACTCGGACCTGATGCCAACCTTTACATACCGTTCTTATTTGACCTTTCTTTTTATAATAATAATTTGTTTTCTACATCAGATTCGGAAGTTCAACTCCTCCCCTATTTATCCCTTTTCTTCTTATTTCCTCTTTTTCTTCTTAGAGGTTGACAACTAATTGTAGACACCTGAAACTAAGAGGGTGAAACTTATGTACGTAGGCAGGTATGACGTAAAGAGAGTATTTTCCGAAATTCCTACGAGAAAGTTTTTTATTATTTAATTAGTTTATTATTTAATTACATAGCAAAGCGGTGGAATAGTAGGCTGCAATATGTAGGAAAGAAAACATATCTATACAACAACAGTTCAAAGCGAACAAAATTTTAAATTGATGTTATAAATAAATAAATATTCTTGGACGTACCACACAACGCCATCTAGTGCCAAATTAAGCAAATAAGCTTGTACTTCATACTACATTGCTGATAAATATATATTTTTTTGGAAATAAATACACATTACACATTTTACCTACAATAGAAACCACCCACACTGAGAAAGTGCACACGAATGTTTGTGAATTTCGATCCCACGGCCCTCGGGATAAAATGACCATTGCTAGGTAGTAGCTACTCGACCACCAGGCCTGTCCTATATAAGTAACTTTTAAAAATATTTCTTTTACCATCACTTTTACAACATTTGATTGACAGTCGATTATAGTCAGTTGAAAGGCATACTCTGATACAAAAATTTATATTCCAAGAAACTCTTTTACAAACCATTATTAGCTAAGCTTCAATAGAAAGTCAATCAAATAATTAAATATTTGAACAAGCCACACGCAGTTATTTTGACGGATGGACAGACAATAAGATAAACTGTGCGGTAATAGTTAACTCATATTGGTTTTTGAAGTTTTTTTATTATTAAACAAGGAAGTATGAAAATTCCTATTTCGGACTGATCTAAGTCAAAATGTTTATAAAAAGACAGGCTCGGTGGCTCGGTGGTCGAGTGACCAGCAATGGTATAAAAATGGGCCGCGGATTCGATTCGAGACAATCATTAGACTATTTCAGTTCTCATGGGAAAATCGAATGAGTAATTAGATTTGAAGATCTTTTCCTGAAAAAATTTCTGAAATGTAATTTTTGATCAAGTATCTGTTTCATCTTTATTTTTGTTTGTTTGCTTAGTGTTATTTTTGTCAGTCATTCAGAACAAAGCATTTTATACTTGTATAATGACATGCTGTTGCACTGAATAAATATTTTCTTTATTGTTTATTAATTTAAGAGCGAACAAATATAGTCAAATTTATTGAGGACTTGAATTTCCGTCAGATTTCTTTACTCCAATTACAAAAATACTCACTCTTTTTATTAAATAGTAAGCCCCAAAATTTGACCATTCGATTAATTTAGTCACTGAGCGTATTGCCTAGATATTTTCTCACATCTATTTTTGAAGACTAATCAAATTTTTTTTAAATCCACGTTCACACATCAACGTCAAAAAGTTTACCACATTGTCAGTAGAATGATTTTTAATTGCTCGCAAGCTTAAACAATGTGTTAGAAAGAGAGGAGAGATGTAGTATTGAGGGCGGGAAAAGGAAAACAAATATTAGACCATTTTGTCTTAAACATAATAAACGAGAAACTGTTCTAGTTGATATTACTGCAGCTAATTAAAGGTTCTCTATTTTTGCATTTGTGTTAACTACGATAGAAAGTTTACGGAGTATGCCATCAAAGTCTGACAAACTAGGGGATCAGAGCTTTCTTAAGCGTAGGCTAGACACACTGTGGCGTATTTATAATATACATGACATGAAGCTATATTGACTTACTTTAGAAAATTACAATAAGTTGGTTCTAATGTTGAAGCAGTACTACCTACCTTGTAAATTAATTAAAAACAGTAGCGAATCACCGAAACCCAGATAAGCCCTGCCAGGTTTTCGTGGTTTGGTTTGGTACCTGTACTTATATATTGTAATAGGTGATCAGACGACCTAAGGAAAGTCGCAGGAAGCCGCTGGATGCAGGCCGCATTTGGCGTTTAGGGGAGGCCTAGTTAAAAGGAAGCCCACCAGTCGCAACCAGTGCGGCACAGCACCGACCGGAGCAAACCACCTTTTGCGTCCAGCGACACCGTCGACGCAGGTGTAAGTTTCCAGATTGCACTGGTCTACAACCGTTGTAGACCAGTGCAATCTGGAAACTACAACCTCCTCTACCGTTACGGTAGAGGAGGTTGTAGATTATGTTCTTCTTTATTTCTTCTTCTTCACCTGAAGGGTCGAACGGTTGGAATCCCGCCACAAAGTGAATTTCAATTTTTATGTAGTGAGAGTTCCGACCCACCATCTAGCGACCTTCTTGAAGGAGAATTTCTATTATTATGTCCAGCAGTGGATTTCTTGTGGCTGAGATGATGATGAATTCCCCGCGCTGGCCCTCACAGCGTAGGGGAGCGTCCCCAAGGTGGCGGAAAGGGAATGGTCGGTAGTACAGCCTAGCTACACTAACCGGCTAAGTCCGATGGACTCGCTGACCAACGACGGGTGTGGTCCTCCAGCATTTCGGGGGTTGTGCGGCGGGTTGACACCTCGCCCACGTAAAACCAATGTTGCTGGTGAAGCGTATCCCGTTAGCGCTTCACTAGCTTGCACAACCACGTCAAAAAAAAAATCATCTCAATTTGCTAATACATCATTGTGTTTAACGTTTTAAAATAAAATAAAAATGTGATTACACGGTATTTAATTACGGGCAATCATGTTTGCCACAGCGTATGATTAAATAAACTTTTTTTTTATTATTGTCGTAAAACAAAAATGCCGGGGCGACACGGACACTTGCCGAACAAACAAACATACACACATGCACAGATAATAAATTGTTACAAAACTGTACAGTTTATACGACTCGTAAAACACGACTCGAAAATAATTAACAGTTTATTTAAAAATGTTTAATTTTTTTGGTTGTTTAAGTCATTAATTTTTAATGCGACTTTTTGGGTGATGAATTAAGCGCGGTGTGGAAAAGTCCCTGGCAGGGTCGGTGGTTTTTGCAATTGTTAATTTTTTGAAGTTCCACAATTATTGAAGGAGTTTATTGTAAGTTTATTTTTTATTTATTTATTTCATTCATTAGGTTCCATATTGTTTTGTCACTTTCTAAATTAGATTATTTATATCTTCCATGCTTTATTTTCTCTTGAAAATTGTCAAAAAAGGAATTAGTTTCTTTCGAATTTTTCTTTTTTTATTATAATTTATTATATTATCGTTTGTTGAGAAGAATCCCCAAATATTACGCGCACGCTACTGGCCGGCGAGGCTTCTTTGTGCTATTTTCGTTTGAATATTTTAAACTTTCTTTTTCATAGTCAAATATATAGATTTTTCTTTTATTACACTATTTCTTAAAGTGTTCATTATATTATTTTACGAGGACTTCAATACTGTTCAAGGAGCTTATGTAATGGAATAGGTCAAAGTACAATGTAAAACTACTCTTGGATGAAGTATTAATAAAGTAGTGCCATAGATCACATGAATACTTACGAAGACTTCACACATAGCAAATAAAGATCTTCACATAGCAAGTTAGTATAGCAACCCTAATTTTAACAAAGTGCAACTTGTATTACAGTTAATTGGTATTATTTATTAACACAAAACCACAGAATACTTTTTTAACATTGTCCAATAACATCGTGGTCTTGTTGAATGTTTTTTAACATAAAAACAATTCATCACGATTTTCACTTGCGATATAAAACAGTCGCAGCTACTGAAACCATCACGCACTAATTAATTGACGTTATAAAAAAATCCCACATTATCCCATCAATCTTAAAACAAAAAATAAAAACCACATCGAAATATTCACAATCCAATCCCATTTTACAACGACCAAACATTATTTCCGTGCTTCGTTCAACACCGATGGATACTAAACATGCAAGTAGACTCGTAAACAAAAGGCATTTATTAGGTTAGTGTTTTGTTTGGCTAATATTTCAACGGGTAATGTGAATAAATTTAAATGTAGTGAAGAGAAGTAAACATTGGCTCCTACGTGATTGCATGATAAAAACCTGCGCGTGTTAGAAAAATGGTTTAATATAAACATTATAGTAACGTCTAATATAAATTTAGAACGGCACGTCAATGATCAAGACATAAAGTTGACATGTGATAATCGTCTAATTTTCTTGAATTTATTTCGGACTAGCCGATGCCCACGGTTTTACTTGCGAAATGTCCAAGATTAAAAACTATTCCATGTATTTAAGCCGTTTTTGTGCGAAAGAGCAAGTCAATGAAACGATTAAATGTCAATCTGTTGTCGCTGTTGTTCATACTGGGGCCCAAGTCTGCTATTTTAAATTAGGCGATCAACTATTGCCATACCATCACCACCCTATTGTCATTATATTACCATAGTGCCTTTGGTATTCTGCTAAAAGTTAACTAGTATCTCAACTCAATGTATTGACTATAGAGTGTCAGTGGAATATGAACGGAATGGTCGACAGTTAAATTAAAATCTACCATGAACTAGGTACCTATTTTTTTTTTTTTTCAGTCGCTTTTATGTGAAAGATACTACCGAAAAGATCAATTAGGTAGTAGTTCGATAGTGTGTCAATGAAATGGCCTCGGACTTAAACAAATGTGAGAATAACAAATGTCAAAAACTATTCAAGTGACACTATCGACACTCTATTGGTGCATTTGTATTTAGCAGACTTGAGCCCCTAGTTACACACAAGGGAATTTGAGAAAATGGGATAGATGGACAACTTTCTCCACTTCCATATTATCACCTAGTTGTGTATTACACGTGATACAAAATTCATCAACATAATAATATACATTAAAATGTTCGTCCCACCACGTACATTTTAAAGTTGTAAAGGATTTTATTAGTTTACAACGGGATAATTAACAAGTTTCCGAGAATGAGCACACGTGACGTTTAGCCTATTAATTTTTTTTTTTAATATTTTTTTGTCGTCCCGGCTAAGACAATGTTTATGTTACAGCCTCTGGCGTTGGAGAGCGGCTAGGTTAATAGGTGTACGAGATTTTTACTAATGTATTTTTAAATGTGGTGTTGTGTGGATCACAGATTATTACCGCTGAGTATTTTGTGTTAATCTTAACACATGTTTTTTTTAAAACTGTTTTTGTCTTCAGTTATAAATTTAAAAAAAAGGTTCTGAATGGAAAAGGTTCTCAATACTTATACTGTTTATCGTGTCAAACAACTATTTTATTATTAAATATTCTAATTATCTTATTTGTTCCTAATTGGGAGTTGATTGCAATTGCAATGCAGGTATTTACAAAAGGTGTTACAATTGGAAAGCAGGCCCGTTTTCATTTTTTGACAAAAAATCGGCAAGGAACTATTAAAAAAAAGACAAATCAAACGGTAATAAACGTCGTTGGGTAATAACAATAATAATGGAAAATCGTGTTTTAAAAAAAATCACCAACGCAAAGGTCGTGAAGGCTATATTTTTACGAAAAGCCAGTTTCTGAAATGCGTTTTTATTTTAGTTCCACATTGAGCTACTTATCTCTTTTTTTCTTCTTTAGTTTGACAATGACAGCTATAATTTTATGTGATTTTAGTTATTATTTTTGACAAATTCACTATCTGGAACATATCGAAACATCGTAAACCGCTATTAGTGTAATGATATTCGATTCAGTATTGCAATCTGAATTTACATTTCAGTAGCATAAACTTTTGATGTGTTTCCCCTACCTGTTTACTGTGGTCGGAAGTATTGGAGGAGCGTTTACTATGTGCAAGTGGACTTGACTTCATCATTACTGCTGCGCTGGCATGTGACCTATTCTGATATTATTATTCCTTTTAACCGAAGGAGTTTTACTGCGTATTGGAAGACGTTTTGCTATTTTATGCATTAATGAAAATGTCTCATTTAATATTGTGTAAAATAAATATGGAGCGTTGTTATTTTATATTATTAATATTTATTCATGATATCTTCATCAATGGAATTTCTTGGAATTTACAACATAAAACAGTATTACATCTAATTCTTATCAAACGACATGATTAGAATAGAATAGAGTAACGTAAACTTCAGTTTGACAGTTGTAATAAATACTAATTAAGCATCGACCTAAGGTCGATGTAATTAAGTATAGTTTTCACTTGACTATCTCGCTATACTAATCGTTGAGCTTATACTAATAAAGGCTAGTTAAAACAGCTGTTTCTTGCCAGTTCTTTTTAGTACAAATCTGCCGTCTGAACTAGTGATAGGAAAAATTGACACAAATCTAATTATTGAGGCTATTATAGGTACTAAACGCAGTCCAGGGACAAGTGGAAGGAAAGTGGTTCAGAGGTCGATCACCTACGCGATGAACAGACTCAATAAAAGCTACCACACAAAATACTATAGTCCAATGTTCCCTAAACTCCGAAGGCCGCAACAAATAAGGGCGAATCGCGAGGGCTGCGTCGTTATTCAAAGACACATCGTCATGAAAACACGACTACTCTGACAAGAGTGAACGACTGAGGAGAAATACTAAACGCAGCATGAACTAAACAGCCGACCGAGTTGTCTATGTACCGTTTTATTTTTAATCAAAGCACACGTGTGGCTTCAATTGTTTGGATGGGGTTAATTCTGGCCAGTACGCTTTGTTAGTGCTAATTGATTCCTAAACGTTTGTAAGTAGGTAAGTTGTCTTTGAATACTGGCGGGTTATTGAGTTATTCATCAATTTAGATGATTAAAGAGCATTTAATTATTTTTTTTAATCTATTAGTGGTGCTTTTGAACTTCGAACAATGGAAAATTAAATTCTAATTAACCATTTATAATTAACTTCTCAGACTTTGAAGTAGTTTCCAAGATTTATACATATAAACTGCACGTATATTTTATTTCTTCGTAATATATTTGATAATAAAATAATTTATTCTCATCATCACAAAATAGTAGGTACTGAATTGCTGAACAAAAGCCAAGAAGACATAGATTTTCATTATTATTAGATAGGTACTAATTGACATAAAGACTGTTACAAATTTTCTTATTGTGTTCTCTGCCAGTCAACCATTATGTTAGTTTAATAAATGTTCCATTTTTTTAAACACCGCACTTCATACCTTAGATATCTGTTGATTCGGGAAAAAATCGTTAATTTGTTTTTTTTATGATAGTTCTAAAGATTGCTCTTATTTCCCAAAAAGTGCTAGAAGCCCTATAAAACGGTTAATCGTTTATACGATGTCTTATAACCGTGTTAGTAGACAATTGATCAAAAGATGGATTTAGTTGTCTTTGCGTCAACCTGGAAGCAAGCCAGCACTTTGATTCTTATGGACACAGGTTAGTGTGTGACATAGAAAACCACGACCGCCGCCCGTCGTGAAAGAGAAATAAATTAAAATATAGTTTATTTGACGTAAAACGTATAAATTTGAACAATATCAGTAAACCTTATAACTAATGGACTGACAAAAAAGCCTCTTCTCAGCATAATGTGCCGCCATGGCGCCCTTTAAAGACACTTCCTATTTAGCGCAAATTTTTGGGATTTGTTGTATGTTCGTAACAGTTTGTAATTACAAAATTAAACAAAAGGGGACAGTCCACAGTTTTACTTTTTGTATGTTGAATGTTGCCCACTGTCATTTTGGAAATGTAACTCCACAAAAAATGACTGGGGTGTGGATGCACGATTAGAACGGTAGCGGATTGCCGCTGTCACCTTTTCATATGCAATGTGATTTTTTTTTGACATTTGTAACTACAGCGCTGCGGTCATCTGGTACATACAATTCCGGGACGGACCGCACGATGCAGCTGCGCCGCAGACACGGCGCAGTATCGCCGCGCTTGGAATCACTTTCATAAAGCTACATAAAAACATGTATGTTGCTTGCAGTCTGCGGCGTGCGGTCCGTCTTGGAATTGGACCTTTATGCTACTACACCAGACCTTCGGGAGCGGAAGACTAACATTATTTGATTCGGGCCTGGAACACTGAACCTATCGGAATCCACAGAATAAGAAGAGTTTCCAAGACTGTCCAATACAAAGATCAGTGAATTCTCCAATTGCAACCGTTAAAGGTATTACCGCTGCCAGGTATTGGTCAAATATAATTTGCTCTGAGCCATTGACTCGAAAAAAAGAAAAGAAGAAGGAATTCTCTGTATACCAGTCGAATCTGTGTATACCAAAGCGTAATATAGTGTTCTTAGTAGCCGCTGAAGACGAATGTTAAATGCGCCGCCACATAAACATTTGGCGGAAACGTCGCGCTCCTTTGTAATAGGTCTCCGGCTTGTCTGTTCGTCTGTTCGTACCAATCTACAGTTTCCGGATAGTTGTTTACGATAACTATGATACAATAATTACTAATTATTATATCGCGGAAGTGTGTTATGGCTTTATTTACTGATTATGAAATTCCGGACATGCTCGCGTCGATTTCGCGATTTTTCGCTCTATTTCGCATTATTCTACTCTGTCGAAGTTGACCGAGGTTAAGCGAATACGAGAGTGTCAAGAGACTTGATCATACTTCGTCGAACTTTTCACCGTACGAAACACTGCTTCACTCCGATACTTTCCCGTTCGCTAGCCCATTTTATATGGTCAAACTCTACGTAAAAAAATCAAACACAAAATGAAACAGACTTATTGTTACGCACACTCACTATAAAACCACAATCACACATACAAATTCTCTCAAATCGATCAACTGTATGAAACTTGAGACAACTAACTGCAGATGTTTGGCTGAACGGAAATATATAATTTTAAATTAGTACAGAATGGCGCAACGCAATGATAGCTTTTACTGTTAACATGACATGCCGATGTAATGGTCATTCATTATATGTATTACATTTCACAATAAATATAAATAGGTAGAGACAAATCACACAAATTGTTAGCCCCAAAGTATCGTTGAGTTAGTATCCCATAAAACCTTGTGTTATGGGATACTAACTCAACGATACTATATTTTATAACAAATACATATATAAGTCGATATATACCTCCAAGACCCAGGCCAATCAAAAAAGTACGTTTTTCATCATGACCTGACCGTGATTCGAACCCGGGACCTCCTGAGTGGCGGTCCGACATCACGGTAACCATTACGCCACGGAGATCGTCATTTCATAGCGCGTTAATTCCCGGATGGGGACGGTACACATGATGTTTCATTTCTGCTTTACTTATATAGAGGCCAGCCCCTGGGGCAGAACCTACGTCCTTTCGATATCCGGCCCAGTGGTCTTCCTAACTGAGCCATCGGAATGGTTAGAAATGGTCGCAATTTTTTTCTAAATCGCAAATTATAGAAATGTAATAATGGAATTTTTCTTTCAAAATAAGAATGGTTAGTTGTACTGTATGTACCTACCGTAACAATTGTAAACAAAACAATCAACAAATATATTTTTCAAGATTTTCTTTCTACCATTTTGTTAGCATAGTTTAATATACACTGGGCGTCAAAAATAAGTAGTACAGTTTTAAAATTGCAATATCTCCTAAACGGCAGAAGCTAGACCTTTGAAATAAAAAAAAGATAAAAGACAATTTGATTTCATTTAATAAAAACTTCATGCATAATATCATTTTTTAAAGATTGACTGAAAAAAAACTTAATAAATAAAAACACTATTTTTTTAAACTGTTGGCTTGTACTTTTGTTTTTTATTGTTTTCTTTATTGCTGATAAATCAATTGCAATTCAAAAGCAAATGTGTCTTCAGCGAGTAAACTTTACTAATCATGCCTCTTTCACCAGAAGAATGTGCAAGAATCATAACTTTTCTCGAAGTAGGCATCAGTATGCGTCGTACTGCAAGAACGGTGGGTGTAACTCTAAGAACGATCCAGCAAGTAAAGCGAAGATACGAAGAGACTGGAAACCATCTAAGGAGACCAAGTAATGGCAGACCCAGGTGCACTAGTACCCGAGAAGACCGCTTAATTGTCTCTACTGTGTTAAGAAATCGTCACCTTAATGCAGTTGAGGTCCAGCAACAGCTTCTTCAGACCCGAAGAGACTACGTTAGTGAGAGTACAGTGAGGAGAAGACTTGCTGAAGCCAACCTGAAGTCGTACAGGCCAGCAAATGGCCCCAAACTTGAGACAGGGCATCGAGTAGTAAGACTACGCTACGCGCGTCAACACGTACAATGGGGCGAAGAAGAATGGACAAGAGTTTTGTTCACAGATGAGTCTCGGTTTTCTTTATTCACTTCCGATGGAAGGCGGAGAGTATACAGGCGACCTGGTGAGCGATACATTCAAGGTTGCATCTCGGAAAGAGTTCAATACGGCGGGGGCTCTGTACACGTATGGGCTGGCATCTCTTCAGAGGGTCGCACAGAGCTAGTGGTCATAGAAAATGGCACTCTGACTGGTGAAAGATATGCATTAGAGATCCTTAACGAGTATGCAGGGCCATATTTAGCAAATATGGGTGATGGAGCTATACTAATGCATGATAACGCCCGGCCACACACCGCTCAACTCGTACAAGAGTACATTCAGGAGGTTGGCATCAGCTTGATGGCTTGGCCATCAAGAAGCCCAGATCTTAACCCGATTGAACACGCCTGGGATGAGCTTGGGAGGCTAGTCAGTAGACTCAGACCACCCCCCGCCACCCTCAGGGCTCTAAAACAGGCCCTGATAGAAGAATGGGTGAATATTCCCCAACACCGCCTCCGAAACTTAGTGTTCAGCATGCCAAACCGGCTCCAAGCTGTCATCAGAGCCCGAGGCGGCAACACAAGTTACTAAAGTGGGAACAAGGCCCAAAACGTAAAAATTAAGTTCTTGATAGTTCCTTCAAAATGGTTAGCTTTTTAGTTTTTTCCTAATTTTCAGTGTAAAACTTTACTAATGCTAAATAAAGTATTATTTTTAGAAAACTTTGTTAAATTTGCTATAAAATGACTTTTATTTCAAAACTCTAACTTCTATAGTTTAAGAGTAATTGCAATTTTAAAACTGTACTACTTATTTTTGACGCCCAGTGTATGTGTATAAACATGCCAAAATACAGCTTTCTAGTTTAAAGTGTTTTGGAGCTGGACAGGTGACATTACAAAGTTTTCTTGTTAGTTTACGGAACCCTAAAAAATAGAAAATGGGCGTGAGCCGGACATTTGCGGCGCCGAGAAGATGGGAGATGGAGCAAATGCGTTCTCGAGTGGAGACCTCGACTGGGGAGAAGAAGTGTTGGCAGGCCACCAGCCAGATGGGTTGACGATTTCACGAAGGAGCTAGGAGCGACGCACGGTGGATCCTCTACTAATGAGAGCGTGGCCAATAAGGTTTTTTTTGAAAATGTAGGTAGATGATTTACTTTATTCGATTTCTTAAATTATTAATTTATTATTAATTTCATAGACGACTGATTTTACTTAATTCACTATAAACTAATGTAATATACCTTCAATTTAAATAAAATCGAAAAAAAGAAATCATCTATTCACATTTTCAAAAAGTCTTTTTGGCCAAGCTCTCCTTAGTAGAGGATCCACCGTGCGACGTGAATGAGAAACACGGAGAGCCGTGCATTATGGAGGAACCATGGAGAGGCATTGCCCAACGGTGTGCTGAAGAAAGAAAGAAGAAAAAATGGTAAATATTTTTGTAAAAATAAAAACTCAAGTCACTTATTTACAGATTAGACCTTCACAGTCATATTCTCTTGTCATTTACAACTTTGTATACTTAATTGAATGAATAAAAAATAATACATAGATAGATAGAATATAGGTACTTTATTTGCATTACCCACACAACAGCAGGAAGAAATAATACATTATTTACATACTAGTGTATTAGCAACAAGGCAGCCTTATTGCTAAAAGCAATCTTTTCAAAGAAACCTTATGGTAACGAATTAAAGAAGAAAACGGGCAGGGCAAGCAAGACAAGAATCTGACAAACATTTTGTTAAGTGATACCTACATAAATTGAACTTTTGAATAACGATATTATATATGAATTGAATGATATGAATACACAATAAAACCATTATACATACATACATATCTCAAACATATATATATACATAACGATAAACTAATAGAATAATACAAAATAGCATTAATTAAAACAATATCCATATGAACTATAATTTTTTCTCGTGTTCCAAAATAACTAAGGTTTCTCGGTAGCCCACCCAGCGTGTACGAACTGACAAACAAACCGACAAACGCCAGATCGCAGTAGCTGGTATCCAGAGTACCGCACTTTGATGGAAAGCGCAATGGCAATTAGTCTAAATCCGTGGAGTAATTAAAAGAATCGTAGGGCTAATGATCAATGATCAAACCACATACATAAGTGTAAATCGGGGGCTAATCAACCAAAACCCAACTTAAGTGGAGTACTAATGAATTAAAACAAATTGTTATTATTTATTTGACCAAAAGTTCTAACTAAAAACAGTAGGAATTACTATTGATACATAAAAAATTGTAAAAATCCTCTAATGTCTTAGAAAACTTACATTATATTTACGGCACAAGCTACCTCTTTCATCGGTTGACTGTTAGTTACGTCATATGCATTATTTATTCTCATATTAGGTATAGTTCCCACAATAAGGGATCAGGAAATATCTAATTTATTAATTATAAGCAATGAGATTTTATATATTTTATGACAAGAGAAGTAACGTCATACAAAGCATTCGTAAAAAGCCGCAACCACTTTAGAGTGTTAAAGACGTAGCTTTGAAACCGATACATATTCCGAGCATATGCCAAAGTAAAATATGTTTGTCTCTTTTTTTCTAGAGTCAAACTAATTATGTCAAAATGAGACAAAAGCATTACTCCCAGAAAAATGGTCAGAGTTGCCAGCTCATGAATAATTTTCCCATTGAATGAATGTTATGAGTCTTTTTTTTTTTTTTAAAGTTTTTATACCATAATAATATTATTGTTTCTTAGGTGACAGAAGAATTAAAGATAGGAAGAAATAAATATATAGATGCGTAAATATTGGTACATACATATTATATTTCAAGAATGAATCATGGCGGAATGGAGAAGTTTCCATTTTTTTGTCATTGATGAATCTAACCGATGCAGACCTACTACTATTATCTATTCTGTGCTACTACTAACTTTTAGCAGAGATTTTTTTTTGTTTTCTTCACCCATTCTGGGTAGGCAAAGGGAACTATGCCCATACAGCCAAGTCTTCAGTAGATTTTTTTTATTGTTAAGAAATGAAAATGAAATTTAAATAAAATAAAATAATAAATTTAAATAATTTGAATAAAATACCTACAACATAAAACAAAAAAAACTATTGTGCTCAATCGAACATTTGATAATTGCAGAAACAATTTAAATTAAACACCGTTACCACAATGAAAAAGATGAAATTGTTACTTCACTGTCATAGTAATAATATCATTATGTCAAATGTCAGTTAAAAGCCATATCAAAAAGAGGAAAATGATTTGTTTTTTCTTGTCTTGACGTGCGTAGCACTAGCGATTGATTTTAGTATCAATCAATTCTAAGTAAATAATTAATTCTAGTTTGAGCCTGGTTGTAGGTTTACTTCTACTGTGTTACTAATAATGATACATAAAGGCGTATGAGTTCGTCATTGACTAAACTCCTAACATTTGGGAAACTTAAAATCGTTTTTACTGGCAACACTGTTGGCAAAAACAATGCGTAATATATTAATTTCGATTTTAATACTATTTTGGTATAATTTTAACATAATTAAGCATTCTTATTTGTGAAAAGTGATACCACTTGCTTTGTTATTAGTTTGGGATCACGACATACATGTTTTAACAGTGCATTTAACCATTTTTGTGATATTATTGTGAGATACGCATTCACTGAACGTCAAACTACGACTAAGTCGGAAGAAATTCAACTAAGGCTGTGGCCTCAGTCGACGTGGCAGCGGGTATGTGTCAAACATTACGAATCTATAGTAAATAACAGATCACTGATTATAAGTACCTACTTAACTACTTCTTGACAGAGAAAATTGACAGACGAACAAGAAAGGTTTCCATTAAAAATGGATTTAAAAAAAAAACACTTTCCATTTCATAGATTTTGATCATTCTGAAACCTCGGCATTAATTACATAGAAAAACAAAAATCACAATTTGGACCATTTTAGTAGAATTATGGTCAATATTGTTTACTTTTGTGTTTGTTACAATGTCTTTCTACCAAATAATAGTAGATTTTACAACAAGTGCACAAAACGAATCATTTCTATCCGAGACTTTTAGCAATAGTAATGTCGAGGATAGAAATGGTTTTGTGGACGAGTTATTAAACTCTGCTTTTCACTTCGATTGCGAGGAAATAAATAAATAAACGCACAAAAAACAAGACCTGTTTCCCGTTTCCCGCCGCTTTTTTTTTAAATCTTACGATATTTAAATTAGGCTTGGGCTGCAGACCTATACAGCCTACTATTAAATTAATTTTGTAATAAAATAATTTTCTTAAATTAATTAAATAACCTACCGTACTTTAATTTAAATTTTAATATCTTTTATGACTTAAAAAACACATAAGGCAAATAAATTAAAGTAAATGTTATAAAATAACAAATTCTATCTCTGAACTTTTTGTTGTGTTTGGCTGTATGGCTTACTTCCTTTGCCTTAATATAGATACATTTATGAGTAGATACGTTTTTGCCCTTGTGCACAAAATTCGATTTTGTGCAGCCTATATCCTGCGCAAATAAGCATTTTCTGAGCATGAGATGTGAAAACATTTTTTTTTCCTTTTTCTTCTTCTTCTTGATTTTATTCTCCAATTTCCCGGCACAAACAACGGATAGAACAACACATAGACAGTCTCCTCCAATATAAAATGAAGGTAACATAACAATTCTATTTAAATGTCCGTCTATTGATGAATTTATCTGTTTAGAGTTCTGTGTTCATCTTGTGTTAATAGTTTACATTAAAACCGCGTTAAAGCACAGAGAAAACTATCGGAAACCCAATAAAACGGGAATGCTAGACGTAAATTGAAATAAATACGGCAGATAAGGGCTAAAATGTGTGAATAAATTGAAAGCTACATTTTGCTGCATCTATTTTGGAGTACGTCAATGGAGTAGGGTTGGCAAACTTATTTATTTTATTTTATTGTAAACGAGCTGTTACCCGCGACTTCGTCCGCGTGAAATGTTCAAATAAGGATAACTCCTTTTCCTGTCATGCGATTTAAATGAAAAAAAGCCTATATTCTGCTCCAAGCCGAGCTCTATTTCTCTGTGAAAACAGGATTAAAATCCGTTCAGTAACTTAGAAGATGTGCGCGTTCAAACAGACAGACAGACAGACAGACAGACAATAAATTCAACAAAAAAAAATTCGCTTTTATTACCTTTCTATAACTGTTCCCTCTCCATTTTTGCCAAATATGTTCAAAGTACAGACATGTCGGGGTCTACTGTTTTATTATATGTATAGATATAGAAGATAAGTGTTTTTTGAATCGCAAAAGTCATTATGTAAGTACATACATATCTGTGTATATGTCACTATAAAATTGTAGAAACCTGTAAAAACCATAAATTTATCTCGCACCAGATTAGGGACTGTGGAATAAAATAATTGTGAATCGTACTACGTACGTAAAGTAACATACGGCTAACGTATTACTTAGGTAATTGATTAATGTATGTATGTTACATTTGACAATCTTTCGCCAGCTTTTACAATTAAATTATTACGGTGACAATTACATTTTATAAGTACCTACTTACCCAGTGTTATTAATGCGTGTCTACATAATTTTTGAGAAGCAGTAGTGACAATCAATCCCAATGCCTAATTATTTTTTAAAAATATCATTGTACAAACATACAATTTGAAGAACCTACGTGGCGTAATGGTTACCATGCCGGACTGCGCCGCCACCCAGAAGGTTTCGAATCCCGGTCGGGTGTGATGAAAAACGAACTTTTTCTGATTGGCCTGGGTCTTGTGATGTTTATCTATATATTATGTATTTGTTATAATATTAGTATCGTTGAGTTAAGGTCTCTGTATACGCAACTGGATAATACCTCGGACGGGACGGTGACGTGATTTTTTATTCGACACGGCAATGTTCCCGTCCCGTTCGTGTATCCGCGACGCGACATATGCATATTCACATACATTTTGTATGGAACTATATTTAACTTCCCGTTCCGTCCCGCCCGTCCCGTCCGGGAAAAAACACGTTACGTAACAGCGACCTTTAGTGTCCCCATCACAAGTCTCGAATTTACTTTTGAGCTAGCTCAATCTGAGTGATTGAGCTAGCCCAAAAAAACAAAATGTCGGCAGCAACCCTACACGGTGGAATGGTGATTCCAATGGGATTAATTATTTGTTTAAGTGGCGTGGCGTGGCCGACCGCGCCGCGGTGGGTTCGGCCACACATAAAATTCGGCCTTCGTTGTGTAAGTGCGTTTTATTTTAATTTGATTGCACTTCTGTTGCGTCAGTTGAACATTTTAAGTGAAGGTGTAGTGCTATTTTTAATCTGTTAGTGAGTTGCACAAAAACATTTAAAAGTTAATGACACGTTAAATTACTGTCGCTTACTAAAGAAGAAAAAAAGAGGTACATTCAAGAGCAGGTCAACCTTCATGTTTATTGGACTTTGTACCATTCTTATGTTCTATGTAATAAGAGTCAAAACTGTACTGTAAGGTGTCTCCTGACTGTACCATAATGTTTAAAATATTAAAATGTTTCTGCAACCTGGCTCTACATCTTTTAATACTTTTCATTAGTGAAAGCTTGACTCCATTATTGTATTGTGGAGTTTTCAGATATTTACATATCAGGTTATTTTGTACAATTTTATGTAAGTGATGGAAAGTGATATTCGCTGCTCATGGACCACAGAGACACCAGAGAGAGGGGGCGTCAGTGAGCAGAGTTATTCGTCAAGTCGCGCGTATGAAACTCGCGAGTGCGCGCGAGATGACACTCCAGATTTTACCAATTTTCTTTATGTCGTCAGCTCGCTCGTTTGCTTGCGGTACCTAGCTACTTATCTGGGTGATTCGAATCGAAATCAGTGAACGAAAAAAACAACTTTTAATTAAAACACCAAAGAATGCAGGACTTGAAACTGCGAATTACTGTAACCTGGAGATTAGATTTCATTCATAAAAAAAAATAGTGCACATCTGCGCGAGAATGGGTTAGGAGAGACATCTAGTTATTTATTATTGGTACTGAGCAAAATTCACATCATATTAATTCTTCATTTCATTAACAGATGTCACTGCATATACCTTAGTTACTCGACGCTAGATGGCAGGAAAAATCACATCCCTGTTTAATTTTCCTAAACTGAAACTGTTATGAAATAAATTCTCGATTTACATTTTAATTACGATCGATGATTGATAGTGTAATTTTATTTTCTATTATAATTTAAACTACACATTAAATAACATTTAGGTAATGTTACAATGAAATTGGAACGCACCTGGAAGAAAAAGAAACGGTATTAAGAAAAAAAAATGACGTCTGTTGACAAGTGGGCTTTGTTATCGTGCCGATTATTTTCCAATTTTTTATGTAGAAAAAAATTCCAGTGTATCCGTGCAATTAATTTTCATATGGATAATAAACATGAAGTGAAGTCAACCATGGAAGTTATTAACATACCCCCAATTATTTCAACGTACCGGCAGGCAGTCCAAACATTCGATGACAGATTCAAAGAAAACCTTACAAGCAACATAGCCAAATTAAAATCTATGATGGACCGTTTGAAAGCCGAGGATTTGGGCTTCGATAATATGCTCAGTGACCCGGCAACGTGGCGGAAACCAAGTAAAGCACCCTGCACGTACATTGAGGTATTTAAAAGTGATCAAATTAACATGAGTATTTTCGTATTAAAACCTGGTTTTAAGATGCCTTTACATGACCATCCGCATATGCACGGACTTCTAAAAGTCATTATGGGTGCGGTGAAGATCAGAAGTTTTTCAGAACACCCCCTGAAGGAAACTATCAACGCTGTAGCATTTATGAAACAAGCGAAGGATGAGGCTATTCGTATATCCCGAGGTAACCCGAGACGTAGAAAGTTATTCGCGAAGATTAGTCAAAATCGGGTATGCACTGACAACACAGAAACTTGTGTACTTACTCCCACAATATCTAATTACCACGAAATAGAAGCTCTAGATATGCCGGCAGCATTCTTTGATATTCTCTCGCCGCCTTATGACACATTAATGGAGAACATAGGTCCAAGAAGATGTAGTTATTATTATGTATCAAATGAAATAAGCACTAATGTAGTCGAATTACAAGAAATGGATGTGCCAACATGTTTTTATTGTGATCAAGCACCATATTTAGGGCCAATACTTTCTTAGATATTTTTTTTATAGGTAGCATTTCAAATTGTGATTAATATAAGGGGCCATTTCCAGTTTAGTGCTTTGGTAGGCACACTATTAGTCAGGTCAAGCCCAAGCCATCTGAATTTGCCTACCATACTACATAGTTACTACATAAGCCATACCATAGTTACTACGTAAGCCATACCATGTAATTGTAGTTGAAATCGGCAACCTGACACTGCCTAACAAAATTGCACACTTAATCTATTGGTCAGCCTTACCATAGCTAACTTACTTTATACATATTTTTTTGGAGCTCTGGCCATCCGTTTAAAAATTTTGCCATAGATAAATCATGTAACAAGATAAGATTAAAACTTAACCTTGTTGACCCCCTCTTTTTAAATGTGACGTCATTTATTCATGGCTCCTTTTCCGCTAACACTATCTATAATCTATCATTAAATTAATCGTAATGTACTTATTGTTGGAATTGTGATAAACAATAATTGTTATGGATTATCTTTTATAATTAGAAACTTAGATTTTATTGGAAAAATATCTTTTTATCTACACAATGTCTAAATCTTGACAAATTTAACATTTATTTATTTTTATTCACTTGAAACCTGTCAAATATTTCCGGTGTATTACACTAAAAATGACAGTTACTGCATTGTTTTACAGTGCTGACAGTTTTATCTGACAAATAAGCTAACCATAACACTGTGTTTATGGGCTATTTCAACATAATTCTATGACATTTAGGATTGCAAGTCAAGGGCAGACGAAACGGGAAATAGCTAGTAATTAAGGAAACACATCACAAAAAATAGTCTTAGATGTAGGTAGAGTCTAGTAACTTTTTTCTTAAATAAATTTACGTTTTGAATGTCACATATACAAATGCTGTATCCTGTATTAGGGATGAGGCGTATTTACGCGACCAGGTTTTAAGCCCTAGTTTTTGTTTGCAAGTGCGTAAACCAGGTTTCAGCCCGAAATACTTGCAAGACTTTGAAGGTATTTTACTAGGACTCGGGCGCCCTCGGTTGACTCAATCAAAGCGAAAAACTTGCAACGCTTCAAAGTTTTTTTTTGCCAAAACCATTATAATCCTTAGTAACGTAGGCGTTAGGGTTAATTTCCCATAAAATACTTTTTCCCCACAAAATACTTTATTAGTATTAACGCAAGCAATTTTGCACCTTAACGCGATGCAATACAGATCAATTTCCTGTGAAGAAAAAAATACTTGCATTACTTCAAAGTTTTTTTAAGGTGATCCGTTTCGGTCCGCGCGGGAAATTCAAATTTTTTGTTTTTTTTTTTACAAATTGCATCTCAATCATTGATAGAATTTTCGTGAAAATTGATTTGACGACAACAAATACAATATATCTACTGAATAATTATCAAATAAATAACGGGACGAATGGATGAGTCATGTGAGACCAAAGTCTGTATTAAGCAATTTAAAGTTATGAAAGGTTTCTTAAAAAAGTAATATTGGACCTGTACACGGAATTGTCGTTGTTATAGCATCAAGCATAAGGTCAATTTTACTATGAAGTAAGAAAATACTTGCAAGTATTTAAAAACCTGGTTTTGGGCCCTGGTATTTACTCGGCTACGTACCAGGTAGCCCTGGTACTGGATTTTGCAAGTACGACTCATGCCTATCCTGTATCTTTTTTATTTTTTATAATGTGGCCACTGCAGATGCAGTGTCATTTAGATAAGTACTGCATAAATATATTTTTACAAATGTTTTTTTTGTCACATCTAAATGTTGATTGTGTACAGACTTTGGCAGTCAAAAAGTTAGTGGAAATGGCCTCTTAAATAAGTATATAGATTTATTTTAAAAACCTTAAAAGTTTAAGTTGACTTCAAGTGAAAATATTACAGATGGACTGTTGATTACGTAATTGTTTAATCAGAGTTTTGTTAAGAAAATTTGGATGAAAAGCTGTAGTAAAGGTGGATCCTGACTGTTCGCTGATGACTGCTGACTTGGTCACACACATAGTCAAAAGAACGAAATTTAGATTTTCAATACCTGCCACTAACAGAGCGAGTGGATCCACCATAATAATAAAAAAAAATGTATATTTAAACTTTTTAAGTCACAGCGGACTCAATGAATTTAGCATTGAAAAAAATCGATAAAACCAATAAATTAGTAAAAAAAATTGTTAATTCATAAAGATCAGATTGAAATCTTTTACAAGCCGTAGGACTAATTAAACTAACAAATTGAAAGACAGCATTTCAGATCAATTGTATTGATGTGGTCTTGAGACGTATTTGTCGACGAATGGACGTGGAAGGCTGTTGCTATGAGCAGTCGCACAATCAATTTAAGAGAGCCTTCCGTTCCCGCAACTGCCCGTTATACGGCCAGTAATAGTATCTAAAAATTATAGCTGTCACTGTCAAACAAGAAGAAAAAATAAATAACTTGAGTATAGTATAGTAGATTAAAACATCGCAGCAGTCTGCCTACAAATGTCCACTCGCAAAAAAAGAAACCTATAGCCGATGACGTATATAAAAAAGACCATACCCTAAACATAAAATAAATATTAGAGTGTTTTTTTATTTGAGTATTAGATAGAAAAAAGGATAAGTAAAAAAAATTGGTCTCGGAAATTGTGATAATGTGTCATGCATTTAAGATAAAACCATGTCAAACTAACAAGCGAATGGAAATATGGCAAAGTTACTTTGACAAGGTTTGTGTGGTGTATTATATTAATAGTTTCTTAGCGGAATAATGTAACTAAGATTATTTTCTATTATAAAAATAGTATTGTCCCAAAGCACTAACTTTAAATGATAACTATGATAGTGCAAATAATTTGTGCCTTTTACTACAAATGGAAATATGTATTTTACTGTTGACGCTAGCTAGACTTTAATAACACCAAAATATGTTACCATTATAAGGAAAGATAGTTAAGAGTTTTAAGCTAGACACTGACTAAACAGCTACTTACTTTTTAATTAAATTCCGTTCACAGTTACTTTACCTCTGTTGTTTTGTTGACTATAAAGGCAGCGGTACGTGTATGTTTTAAAAAAATATTTCATTAATGTCTCACTCAGGTGATTTAAGTGTACCAAAAATATTAATTTCTTAAAGTAGACCTCTTCATGTTCTTTCTTAACTTATGGCGTTTCTGTTGTATCTTAACGACACAGACAATTTCGCCAATGTCGAGTATTTTAATAGAACACTTTTTAACAAAAAAGTACACTTTAAAAAGGCAACGTGGTACAGTGAGGATCCGAGGTCACCATCTTGACGAACGATCTCGAATCAAAGTAGACTTAATTCACCAACGATTTATATAGCCAGGTGATTTAAGTCTACTACTTGAGTAAACATATCACCTGGGTGATTTGCTCAAGTGATTTAAGTGAAACAATCCACTAGTTGGATTGTTCCACGATTAATGGCTAACTGCTCGAGCAGACCTTCTTTTACATCTGTCGGTAAACTAACTGCGAACGGTGTGTATGTAATATTCAATGTCGGCTTTACATAGAGTGCTGTCTTTATTGTCGTTCTCAAAGGATCGATCGTTAAGCGATAATTGTGCAATGTCTGTCAAACGTCAAATTCGTATTATTTGACGTTATTGATGTTATTGTGCAATCGCGACAGAACTAATGCGTGGGATGTTAGATTTGTTATTTGCTAAGTCTCCTGAGATAATATCTCTCGGGAACCCACAGTTTTATTCTAAATTTCTGACACGACCGTTCGCCTTTATCTACCAACATCTTTATGAACTTGGCCGTAATTGGAACTAGAACTCCCTTTCATATTGTATGTCACTTTTCGACAGTTCGCCTTTGACAAAATGTATGAAAATATGCCACAGTAACGCCCTCCTACCAACGTCACCCACGTTCTTAAAGATGTTTGTAGCACTATACATTAAATTGTGCAACTGTCATACTTCAAAATTTTAAGTGTAAAATCGTCAAAAGACTAGTTGCATTCGCTAAATAAGCTTGCTTGCCTCTGTGTTATGCCGCCATTAAGTTTATGCTTGTTAAGTGGCTAGAGCCGGTATTGATATACAAATAAAGTTTGAATAAGTAATGTTGATAAATTAAAGAAATTTATAATAAAATTGTTATTGAACTTTGGTGTACCCTTTCCATGCGGCGCCACAATTTCCTTATCGCTATCTGTGTACAGATATCTGTTTATATCTTCTTATCTACGGTAAAAGAGTTATGAGAGAGAGAGACAGAGATTTTATGAAGACGTCTTTAAACGCCGATCATATGGGAAAAGGTTTTCATTTAGACGTGATAATACGCCCGCCGCATGGAAACGGTTAAACACGTAGATTTGTCTTTATTCGACAGCGGGCTAATAATAAGATGACCAGTTCGTACGACCTGTTATAACTATCCTTAATTTCATTGAACACACAACATTATGTTACCACAATCAGATTATGAGGAACTAATTCAAACAAAATCATTGAATTTCACTGGAAATCTTGTGTCAAGCATATTGGAATGGAATTATATACCTACTTATTTATGAACAGTACCTATCCATTTTTTTTATTAATGCTAAATTGCCTTTACTATTTAGTTTCTGAATTCTTCGCTCCTTCCTTTCATTTTGTTTCAATTAAACAATGTTAAAGATCACAATTACACTTAGTTATAAAAGCCAAAGTCGCGTATCTGTAAATCTACGTGTTTATAGGTATACCTACAACTATACACTGTAAAAATAGGGATAAATTAGTAACAGAACACGATTTTCATCGTTTAAAAAATACGTATTATTCATACATAATTATTTATTAATAAAAAAAATAAGCATTTTACTATACGAGCCTTTTCAGAATGGTAAACAATTGTGCAATTTATTATAAAAGCTGAAGCAAGAAATAACTGCTGCGGCTTAGGATGCGAAATACGGGTTACCATACTCTTGTGACTGTGTACAAATTTTCCATTTCACGAAGAGCATTCGACTATTAATGTTGTATTGTAACACCCCTTCCACACGGCCCAATCTAATTGGCCAATTTGTATACCTGTCCTTTTCTTTAGATATCACCAAGAACAGGACAATAGATCAAATTGGCCCAAAAATTTGGTGCGTGTGGACGGGGTGTCACGTTCACATGCACACTGTTAATGTGTGCGTAACCTCGGAAACGCTCGTAAAATCGGTCACGCACACATTAACAATGTGCATGTATACGCCTTACAACATTATCGCCAAACGCTCTTCGTGAAATAGAATATCTACCTACCTCACTCTGACGTGTGCTCTCAGTCTGCTGGCGCTACATAGCGTGGTATAGCCACAGTATAACTATCCGCGCCACGAGAGATCAGGAATTCAGGAGGGCTACTACGAAACGTAAATTCGATACTTCGGCCGAAGTATCGGAAGAATTTTAACCGTGAAATACAAGTTATTTCATGATTATAATTCAATGAACGACTAAAATAACCATAAGAGTACAAGGTATTTCATGGATAGAATTCAAGGAATTACTAAAATAACCATGAAATACCTGGCGAACGTGATCGACCCGCGCACTAGACGATATCTATACCATTTTAGTATAATCGTCTACTGCGCAGGTCTTTGGGCTAACATGACAAACGTTCTCGCTCCGCTCTGCCAATAGCGTATCTCGGTTATGTCTACAGTAGACAAAACAGGCTTTGCTATTGGCGAAGAAGCTTTGTCGCGTGCGAGAAACTATCTCGAGTGTAAGCATGTAAGGCCCGCAGGTCGTGTGATAGGTCTTTTAAAACAAATATATCATTTTTCGATACAATTGTCCGTTTAAAAACTATTTAAAGTTCCAATTTCATTTAATACCGTCCCGTAGCTCCTAAAGTATTGATCGGTGGTAAATTGTATTTAAATAAATATTGTTATACCTTGCATGTTTTAATTTGAAAATTTTGCTGTCGTTTACGTTTTAAACACTTTAAATCTTTTTTATGATATTAAATTACGTTTCATGTTGTATTAATCTAATGTGTGATGTTATTAAAACTTTATTTTGAATTTGAGCTTATTTTTTTATTCTATATGCCAATTTTTCCCAACTTTCTGGCCGCATACGGCTAAGCGTGCCCAGCCCATTGCCACTTGTCAGTTTTGCCCCGTGAGTGGCAGCGGGTCTATCTTGGTGGCGGAAAAACTGAGGAGACGATGGCGGGACGATATTGACGCTTTTCTGGATAATTGCCTTCAACCAGCACCAACTATCGGCAAAACTCCTTGTATCGTGCGAGTGGGCGTTTCAATGTAATTGGTGCTCAGCTCGATTGGACCTATTCAACACTAGCTGTGCGTCGCTGAGGCGGCTGTTGACCAGGCAACTTATTATACTTATAGTGTTAAGCGTTAAGTAGTGCAGTTTGCAGACTCTAATCTTGTTTTATCTTTTTACTGACTCGTTTTCAATGTTCACATGTTCACATTTAGTGTATAAAATGTTACTATAAGCGAAAACCTTTAATTGACCTAAAACCTTTTTAATAAGGTACTTGATACAAATAAGGCCTACCTAATTTTAAATGCTCATATTTCAATAAATCTTAAGGTAAGCAAATAAAAACATTGGTAATTAGCATCTTTCATTCGTTAATTATAGGATTCGAAGAAAAAGCGTAACAGTTTATAATAAAATCTGAGCAAAATAATTAAGTTTCGCAGACATAGACTTTGGCCATAATAAATCAAGTACACTTATTAAGGCCTATAAGATACTAAGTACGAAATACCTTTAAATTGAGATCATATGAAACAAAATACAGTATACATAACATTAAACGCATGGTTTCTTTGCGTTTTGAAAAGTTTTACAAAGAAATATATAATAATATCTCATAAATCTCTGGCTAAATCTAGATTTCACTTATTAAGGAATACACATGAAATAACAATAAAATTCAATATTCATTACATCAAACTAAAGATTACAATCATAAATTGTAATTTTTTTTTATCAAAAACAAAAAATAATAACTTTTTGGTAGGCCTTATTTATAATACAGTGCTCGAATAAGGCCACGTGATAAAAACAACTTTTTCTTACTTTAAAAACTTAAATATTAGTATTTATTTCTTATAAACTACATGAAATCTCAATTTTTGTCACAATCAGGGCATACAAAGGCTTCTAAATCATCTTTGGTGTTTAGTTTAAGTGTGTATAGTGTAAGTGGTATCACGAGGATTGCATTGTATTATTCCAATACCACTTAAAACAGTCTTTACAAGATCGCAGATCTGCTACTTTGTCTTCAAGACAGGCATGACAGGTACCAGCTTTCATTCTTCTTTCCTCTAAAACTATCTCCTGCTTTTATTCTTGTCAGTAGTCCTTTAAGTTTTTATATTTTTCGTTTCTTATTTGTTTCTTTTCTTACTGGTTTTATTATTTTATTCGATAATATTTTCTTATTTGTGCTATCTTCCTTATTAAATAAATCTTTTGTCACTCTTTGACCAATGTAAACTACATTGGTCACATGGTGTACATGTAGTTTAATGCTTTTCTTCGTGGTTGAGTTTTAATGTGGCCATAATCAGGTGTTGGCATGAATTTCTGAAGGGGAGATTTTGTACTTATTTGTGCTAAAGGTGTATTATCTTCATCTAATGAATTTTGATCCCGCTATAGATTTTTAAGGCTTGTAGATATACACGCTGATGCTCTGTTCCTGAATTCTGAGGCAAATTCATATTTATGCTTCTATCATTCACCGTGTCAGTTGATAAATGCCGAGGTAGAAGCTCGTTATATGAGCTTTCATTCACAGAGTTTGTTTCTAAATCCGAAGAAGAATATATTCGTAAGCGCCGTTGTGCTGGAATAGATTTTTTAATGAATTTTCTCAAAACTTCGAATTCCAAAGACTCATCATCATTTGTATCGCTATAATCTACAAGAGGGTGCAAGAAGCCTAGTGGCTTTGGCACTTCTTTTGGCTCTTCTTTTTCTTCATCTATACGTCCAGCACTAAATTTTGTTGGCGTGTGGCACGTAGAAGAATATTTTTGCAGCATTTGAATATCTGGTTTAGGTACCAGGTAATGTTGGCAAAAATTCTGTGGAAATCAAATTTCGCAGTTCTTTTAAAGTGACGACGAACAGTGATTGTCGTCGTTTGTGTCTGGATCTGTGTTGGAGTGTGTCATTAAAATAGCTAGATGACGCTGACACGTAGATGTAATGAAATAAAAGTTATATAAGTGGCGAGATTCTCATTAAGGACTACTATCATTAATATGGCCTATCGTGCTGAAATAAGGCCTAAGGCCTTATTCGAGATTACTCTCCAGTTGCCTTAAAAAAACATAATTAATGCACCCATAGCCAATAGTGCAGATTATAGTTAGAAATAGCTAATTATAAATATTAATAAACAATCACTAGTAGAAGCTTATACTAAAACAGTGTTAATTTAGGAGAAAACTTAGCTCGAAATCACAAGATTTTTATAACGCAGCACGAAATCGCCCACCTCGTACGAAGAATGCGTTTTTTTAGACGGGGGGAACGCTTAGCAGGACAATCTAGCTCTCTGTCGGGTTATAGGACGCCTATGAACATATCCCAGGAGTATTTTCGCGGTTGGATTTATTTATTCGGGTTTTCTAACGTATAGGCCCTATTAGAACATAGGCTTTATTTGTATCAAGTACCTTATTATTTTTATTCACTGTATATAGCTGTTGGTTTTCCTAAGAAAATAAAACAAATATCCATAGATAAAAAACGTCGCGCAAATTCGCGCGCATTCCACAGTATTCCCGCGTCTGAGCGCGATCAACGCTGCTTGGTGCACACGCCAAGCCACACTCAGACGTCCCAGACACCTACATGAAGAATTTAACATTACTATTAGGTACCTACTATACTAATAAAATACATACTCTTCGATATTATACTTATCTTATATCAATACGTCATATTTTGATACCGCGTCATCATATCAATGTATCGTTCTAAAAATACGTTTACCAACTCTATTTCACAAAGAGCATTTCGCTACATATGTTGTAATGTAAAGTTCACGTGCCCATTACTGTAGTGTGCGTAACCTCGGAGATACTCGTGAAATCGCTCACGCACACAATGTGCATGTACATACATACACGCCTTACAACATTCATTGCCAAATACGTACATACGTATTTGGCAATGAATGTTGTATTTACATACTATTTACCTACTTACGTATATACATACTAGCTTCTCGACGCGGCTTCACTCGCGGTTAATTTTATAACATAGATCTCGTTTGACAACAAAACAACCCATAGCGCGACTTGCGGCGCCATCTGTCGGCCGATAGCCCATCCCATACAGCGCCCTCTATAGTAGAAAAAATATTTTCCCATTGGAATGACATACTTTCACGGGATAAAAAGTAGCCTATGTTGGGTTCTGTACCCCTGACAATATTAAAAAATTTCATAATGATCGGCTGATTAGTCGAGCCGTGAAGGAATAACAAACAAACAAACTCACTTTCTCATTTATAATATTAGTATGATAGCCATCATATCAATATAATAAACTTGGAAAATTTCGAGAAATCAAAAATTATTCGAATTACGTACAATAATCTCCCTGCCTTTGTTTTTTTTAATAATGTATTTTTTTTATACTACTAAGATGGCAAACAAACTGTTCGCCGCCTGATGGTAAACAGTCACCGTAGCACAAGGACGCTTCCAATACCGGGGGTAACATTTGCGCGTTGCCGACCCTGTAAAAAGTGAGTTCTGGTGACCTTACCGTAGGAATACAACATGGCCGAGACCAATGCTATTTGGCCCCGTATTGGTCGTGGTCCACCTGCGGGGTACAGCTGGGTGGACCACGGGCATTTTTTCTTGCCCGTGGTCCACCTAAATGATTTGTAATAAGAAATTCAAATATTCAATGGGCCATGGTCCAACGACATTGGAATTTAATTGAAATTGGGATTACAATGAGTGAGCGGTGGCGCACATATTAAATTCTTAGGTGTAATAATAGACCAAAATTTGAACTGGGAAAATCATGTGGATAATCTATGCAAGCGAATTAACCGTTTCGTTTATGCACTAAAACGTGTCAAAAGCGTAACAAACAAAAAAACAGCCATAATGTGTTATCACGCGTACATAGAATCCATTTTACGCTACGGCCTAATAATGTGGGGGAATAGTGTAGCTAGGAATCGTATATTTTTGGCACAAAAGAAATGTATTAGAGCAATATGTGGAATCTCACAGCGTCAGTCGTGTCAACCGCTGTTCAAAGAACTTAAATTGCTGCCCCTACCTTCGCTTTATATATTTGAAACGTGTAGCTTTGTACATAAACATATAGAACTGTTTTTAAATGCACAAAAGTCAAGTTCTAGATTGCAAAGGAATCAATATAGGCTTATATTGAATGAGATTCCAAAATCTGAAAAATACGCCAAAAGTAGCATAGCCATGTGCATACATTTGTATAATAAAATACCTAATACATTAAAATCACTTAATACTAGCTTGTTCAAAAAACAATTGTTCAGATGGCTCAACGATAATAATTTCTACGACATTCATGAATTATATAAGAGATTCGGAGGGTAGCTGTGAAACAGTTAGGACTTAAACCACTACTACTCCTTTTAAAAATTAATTAAAAATAGCTTTATTTGTATTTCGCTACATAATTTAATGTATTTCTCATGCTAAGCATATAAGTTACCTGCTAGCTATATTTTCTCCTGTCATTTCTTCATTTTAATTAAAACAATGGAAGCAGCTCAACTTCAACAGTCCATTCACAATACAATGGCGCACTTTAATAACAAGATGGCAGATTTTCAAGATCAACTCCGGCGGGCAACTACTACAACTCCCGCGGCAACACCAACAATCACAGCACTGTCTGCTAGTTTCAGCAGTTTTCAAACGTTCATGATGTCAATGATGACTACTATGCAGCGGCAACTCGAAATGCTTTCGCAACAACAAGACCATTTTGAGATGAGATCAAGGCGTAAGATTCTCCTAATTCATGGAGTTCCCGAGGTGAAAGAGGAGGATACTGTAGGTGTTGTTGTTAGTACCCTGAAAGATAAACTGAAGTGCCCTAATTTATCTACATCAGACATCAAGCGAAGTCACAGGATGGGTCGTGCTTCTGGCAGTAAACCGCGCCCAATCCTTGTCAAATTTCAGGATCTTGCTGTTCGAGGAAAAATATGGTTCGCAAAAACTGCTCTCAAAGGTAGCGGCATTACTCTATCGGAGTTTTTAACCAAACCCCGTCACGACGCATTTTTGCTGGCCCGGCAACACTTCGGAATTTCAAAGTGCTGGACTTCGGATGGGTGTGTCATCGTCGTTTCCTCTGATGGGGAGAGACACCGCATCTTCTCTGTTGCCGAAGTGAACCAACTGCTGGAGGCAGCGTCAACTGGGGCGGCCGTTTTGGAGGCTACCGCCACCATATTGGAGTCCTCCCCCAGTAGTGCGGCCACTATGAAGATCCCTGCAGCGCGTCCCAAACGTACCATCCGGAAATAGCTTGGTGAGTGCAAACATAATTGTTCATGGAGGTAGTTCCACTGAATTTATATTCTTTGATAAAAAATCCCCTTTTTTTATATATTTTTTGCAGGGTATTACTATTATCACTTTTTTTCCCAAATTACCTACCCTAATCTCATTCGTTAGTGTTATATAAAAATAAAAATTGTAAATGTTATGTTCAGGTTATGTTGCTATTGAGTTAGATTGACTGACTGACATTGACTTACTTGACTTTGACATTTGGCAATGACAAGTACTTTTTCGTACTTTCATTTTTGGCAACCTCTCTTCAATTATGTTTGCATTGCATTTATTTCCATACTTCGTGAATTTTTATTAATTGTTTTTATTTTGTTATTTTATTTAATTCTTTATTTTTACTTTTTGTTTCGCTTCCATTATTGAATTTAATTTTAAATTAATTCTTAAATTTTTTGTATGGCTGGCAGGCGACTGTACTGCTTTTTTAGTTTATTTTTTTATTAATTTTTTCATGTCTGAGCTTTCAGACAGTTTCTGTTCTCTTCCTTCTTCCTCCAGTGACGACAGTTTTCACAGTCTTTCGGTACCACTTAACGAATTGCTTGACGATGCCTACGCGAACGTGTCTAAGAATTTTAATGCTGTACATATTAATGCACAAAGTATTCCTGCCCACTTTCCTGATATCCTCACCTCCTTTGATTCCAAACATATCGACGCCATTTTGGTTTCGGAATCCTGGTTGAAACCTTGTCTTCCTTCCACCTCATACTCCCTTCCTGGATTCCAGCTCATTCGTAATGACCGTATCGGTAAGGGCGGAGGTGGTGTCGCGATCTACCTTCGTGCCCATATTCCTTTCAATATAATCTCCTTCTCCAATGTCCTACATCCGTCTAAAGAAGCCGAATACCTTTTTATCGAATTATCCCTTTCCCACACTAAAGTCCTACTTGGCGTCTTTTACAATCCCTCTTCCGCAAATGATTATTTCGCCTCCTTGGAAAGTCTTCTTGAAAACCATACCCCATCTTTTGACCACACCATCATTATGGGTGATTTCAACACATGTCTCCTCAAAAATGATCACCGCTCTAATTCCCTTCAATCCGTTATAGACTCCTGTAATCTTTCCTTTTTACCTCTCCAAGCCACGCATTTTTCCCCCAATTGCAGGCCATCTCTTCTTGACCTTATTGCTGTCTCCTCTCCGGACCTTGTTGCCAAGCACGGCCAATTCACAGCTGATGCTTTTTCCTACCATGACCTCATTTTCCTCTCTTATAAGGTCCGTCCTCCTAAACCCAAGCCCAAAATCCTCTTGCGACGTAATTTTGGTGGGATTAATCTTGATAAATTACGGCACGATGCAGAATGCTGTGACTGGACCACTGTAATTGAGGCTCCCTCTGTTGATGAGCAAGTCGCTCTATTTAATTCTACCCTCATACAGCTCTATGATCGCCACGCGCCCATTCGCCCGGTCCGAGTAAAGCATCTCCCCGCCCCTTGGCTTACCGAGGAGATCAAGGCAGCCATTGCGAAGAAAAACCATCTGAAGTGTAAGTTTAAGCGCGATCCTGCTAATTTTCGTGACCAATACGTGCTTGCTCGCAATCGCTGCAATAGAATGTGTAGGGAAGCCCAGCGCCGACATTTTCACACTTCTGTTGAAAATGGTGATCCAGCCAAGGTCTGGAGATTTCTGAAGTCCGTGGGAGTTGGAAGTAAGCATGACACTAATCCCAGTAACATTAATCTTGACTGTCTTAACAGACATTTCTCTTCCTCCGCTACTTTTGATAGCGGAATTAAAAGCACCACTTTAAAATCTCTTTCTTCTATGCCAACTCCTGACTTTTCTTCCTTTTCTTTTAATCAATTTACCGTCTGTGATGTTAAGAAGAACGTACTGGCCATATCTTCGAATGCAGTGGGTGTGGATGACGTCAGCCGTGCTATGATCCTGCCTATCCTTGATGTTCTTCTCCCAGTTATAACTGAAATTTTCAATAACTCTATTTCGTGCGCCACTTTCCCCACTATTTGGAAAGATGCCAACATCACTCCCTTACCTAAAAAACGTAACCCTTCCTCTTATTCAGACTATCGCCCTATTTCTATTCTTTCTTTTCTATCTAAAGTTCTTGAACGTCTTGTCCAACAGCAATTGAATTCCTTCCTTTCTAAAAACAACCTTTTAAATCCTATGCAATCTGGCTTCCGGCAGGGGCATAGCACTACTACGGCACTTATTAAAATAACCGACGATATTCGTATGGGTATGAACAACTCCCAAGTTACTGTTTTGGCCCTGTTAGATTTCAGTAACGCTTTTAACACAGTGGATATTGATATACTTCTTGGCTTGCTACGTTCTATTAATATATCTCCAGCGGTTGTTGATTGGTTTCGTAGTTACTTGTGTGGACGTCGCCAGCGCATTAAAGTCGAAGATACCATTTCCTCTTCCTGGTGCTCTTTATCGGCTGGTGTCCCGCAGGGGGGCGTTTTGTCTCCTTTACTTTTTGCCTTATTTATTAATTCTATAACTCTGCGCATTAATTCGTCTCATCATCTTTATGCTGACGACCTCCAAATTTACAGACAAGGGCACATAGATGATCTGCCTGCGGTCATCAGCGGAATAAATAACGATCTACACGTTATATCAGACTGGAGCAAAACCCATGGACTAGTAGTTAATCCAGCTAAAACTCAGGCAATTGTAATCGGCAGTCCCTGGTTTATTTCCAAAATCGTCTGGTCCAATCTCGCTCCTATTATTTTTGAAGGCGTTCTTATCCCGTATGGTGACAAAGTTAAAAACTTGGGTATCTACCTGGATAGGACCTTATCTTGGTCTCCTCAGATGGCCGAGGTGAGTAGGAAGATCTTCTCAGTCACGAGCTCCCTTCGACGCTTACGTTACTTTTTGCCTACCGAAACCAATATTTTGCTTGCACAATCCCTTCTTCTCCCTATCCTCGACTATGCAGATTCCTGCTACCTTGACCTCACTGAAGCCCAATTAAACAAACTTGAGCGTCTTCAAAATCTTTGCATTAGATTTATTTTCGGTCTGCGTAAGTTCGACCATGTTTCCCAGTTTCGCTCGCAACTCAAGTGGCTCCCTATCCGTCAGCGCAGAAACCTTCATATTCTTTCCTTACTCTATTCTATCCTTTTCAATCCCTCTACACCTCCTTACTTAAAGGAGCACTTTGTGTATCACAGCACCACAGATGGCCCTACTCTTCGCAGCACTTACAACCTTCGTTTAGTGACTCCTTCGCACTCCACAGTCTTTTATTCAAAGTCTTTTACTGTGCAAGCTGTACGTCTCTGGAACTCCTTACCTGTCCTTATACGTCAAGCTCAATCGTTGAATTCGTTTAAAAAGATGGTTAAGGAACACTATATTATTTCCACTGTTTGATCTTTCTCCTACAGGTTCTCTTTTTTATATTTTATTTTTCATCTCTATCCTTCTATCCTCTTAATATTCCACAAATGTAGTTGTTATACATGTATATATTTTATGTATATTCAATTTCACATTCGCCTATATAATTTTGAGTACTGCTGCGCCACCTACCTATTCTTTATCTTTGTTCTTTTTCGAACTGGTTGCCTGGAAGAAATTGCCTAGCGATAAGGCCGCCTATTGTACTTTTGTTAATGTTTATTTTTCTTTTGTATTTTATGTATATTTTGGTGCAATAAAGAGTATTTATTATTATTATTATTATTATTATATAACAGAATAATTTAATATTCAATTTTCAATTAATTTTTATTTTATATTATTGTAAATACTTTTATTGTTTTATTTTTTCTCATCCGTTTAATTTTGTCACTAAAATTGCATGCTCTAAATATAGCAAAACATTGTGTACTTTAAAAAAATTGTAACAACTTCTTCTTACCATGTTTTATGCAATAATCGTATTATCTTATCTTATCTTATAAAGCCTTTGGAGGAATTCTTAAATAACAACAATTAAATAGTAATCATTAATGATTTATTGATAATATAACAATAGCATAAAATAAAATCACACATTCATAACGATTGCACACTAGAAGCCACAGGCACAGACAGCATAAACAGTGGTTTTGTGGCCAAAATCTTTTTTTTTTGAACTAAGTTCAGTCGAATATTAACTAAAACCTGTTTTTTTTACTTTAGCACTTTTTTTAGGAGCACACTTGAAATGAGTTGCTTGAACCCGTGCCGCGCCCTCTGGTGTCGAAAGTAGGATCACTACTAAACAAACCACCATGCTGTTTTGTCATTTTACATGTTTGTCGTACGGTGGCCTCGAAGATGGGAGGACCATTTTAGAAAAAAATCGCTTGCACATCTTGTAAGCGGATTTTTTGTCAGCTCCGTCCTCTTCTTTGTTACCATACAGGGTTTTTGTTTATTAGAGCCACATGTGTCCACTAGAATGTTGGATGTTGCAACCAAAAATCATCCTAAAGATGGTCCTGCTATCCTCGAGGCGACTGGCTAATCCAATATTTATGATATTTTGTATGAAGGTAGCTGATCCCTTGGATTAACACATCGCGCGATTCCCGTAGGATTTTATCAAAAGTCTGATATAGATGGCACCACTGTGCATAATAAATAAAATACACGCAAACGAAGTTGCGCGGGTTTCATAGTTTAAGCGTTATACAGGTTTTAGTTAATCTTTGGCTCGTGGTTTACTAATAAGCCCCAAACAGTTTTAATACAAAAATATTTCGTGAAATGCAAAAATAATTTTCACAGCTTCGCACAATCCAGTACATAATATTCTTATCAGCACCTTTATGACCCATTCTGATATCTTTCTAGCAATTCAAGTGTTACAAACACACAAACAAACCGACTAATCTGCCCTCATAAGCAAAAAAGAGGTAACTCAAAAATGAAATATTAAAATTTTTTTTGTTATTAGATAATTATATTTCACGACGAGAGTTCGTCTATGAATGTTTTAACGTTCACATACACATTGTTTTAGTGGGCGCAACCTCAGAAACGCTAGTAAAATCGGTCACGCACACTAAATAGTGTGCATGTACAGTCAAGAGCACGTCGACCTTTACATAATGGACTTTGTACTATTCTTAAGTTCTATGTCATAAGAGCCAAAATTTTACTGCAAGTGTAAAGCTCGACGTGCTCCTGACTGTACGTACACGCCTTACAATATTAATAGCCGAACACTCTTCGTGCAATAAAATAGGTATCTTTAACCTAATTAATTCTACGACGGATCCTTTTTCACTTTCCTTCCCCCGCTCTTCCATTTTTATTCCTTCATAATCGAGCAACGCATCCAAGATCTTGTGGTCGTGGATGTCCATGGGCAGCGGTGACTGTTTACCATCAGGTGACCCGCTAACTCGTTTGTCATAAAAAAAAATTTTTTTGGACGAATCACACAACGCCATCTAGTCCCAAATTAAGCAACTAAGCTTGTACTATGGGTACTAGACTGCTGATAAATATACTTAAATACTTTTTTTTAAAATAAATACTTATTATACATAGAAAACACCCAGAGCAAGGCGAACAGACATGTTCATGCACACAAATTTTAATGTACCCTGTGATAAAGTGACCATTGCTAGCCAAAAAAAAAAAAAAACAATCGTAACTACTTTTTTGAGTTACCAATTTTTCCTTTATGAGGACAGTAACTCTTTGTCTTTTTTCCTTACTTACGCGTATAAAAAAATATTTGTAAGCCATTTAACAAAGTTGCACTTGTCATGGAATTCAATCCATCATATCTATAATCCGTTCCAATCTATACTTAACACGAAAGCTACAAACAATAGTCCGATTTAAAAATATATGGAATACTATCACCCCGACCCCGGCTTCGTAGGGTCCCTAATTAAAAAAAATATATATAGCCTATGTTACTTAGGGACAGCGTAGCTTGCCGACGGTGAAAGAATTTTTGAAATCCAATAGTTTGAGTTTATTTATTACAAACATACATAACACAAAACTACAAATCTTTCCTCTTTATAATCTATATATATAAAAATGAAACCCGTTTTCCGTTGTCACGACATAACATGAAAACGGCTTGACCGATTTGGCAGATTTTTTTTTTGTAGTTTTCTAATACTCTGTACAAGGTTCTTACGGAAAAAAATATTAAGAAAATCTCTCAGAAAGATTGAAAAAAAACGAAACAGTACCCGGGCGAAGCCGGGCAGGGCAGCTAGTAAATAAATAAATATATAGGGACAATTCATACAGATTGAGCTAGCCCCAAAGTAAGTTAGAAACTTGTGATATGGGATACTAACTCAACGATATTATATTTTATAACAAATACATTATATAGATAAACATCCAAGACCCGAGGCCAATCAGAAAAAGTTCGTTTTTTCATCATGACCCGACCGGGGATCGAACCCGGGACCTCCTGGGTGGCGGTCTGGCGTGGTAACCATTACGCCACGGAGGTTGCCATAATATTATTGTAGATACTTGAATCGATCACAAAACAATTGAATGCGATAAACACATATTATGTTACCACAATAAGGTCTGGCAAGCTAATTCAAACACAATCGTTGAATTTCACTGGAAACCTCGCATCAACTGGCCAAGATATCGCACACTTACAGCCAAATTTAATATTCTATCGGTGAATTCAATCTCGGATATTTACGTATAAAAAATGTCACTTTAGTCAAAAAATGTATTGAATTTTTTATATTTTAGATAGCTCAATGTGGCCCAGCTGAGTGTACTCGGGAGGATCTTCTCATGGCAAACCATAAGGGTGTAGCCATTGCCAGGTATTGGGCAAATCTAATTTGAGCTGTGTGTAGTCATTGACTCGAAAAGATGAAGACTGGAAACTTTGTGCCAAGTATATTCGAACGGAATATAGATACAAATTACATTTCTTTCTAAATGCTGTACGGAATAACTTACTTCTATCACAATGGATGACATAACTATCACACTTCTTTAAGCGTTCCACACAAGGCTGATTTCAGAGTGCGTTTGAACCGCGCCGTTCAGACGCGCGCGCTTGTAATTCCACTAGATAGTAGCCGCGTTTCATAGTCAGTTCAAACGCGCCGTTCGTGAAACGCGCGTCGTCGGTCATCGCTGCCGAAGCGCGCACGCACATTGCAACGAAACTCACGCGCTGCCACCCCCCCCCCCCACCTAGGACTCTGGAGACTTTACTCACCGTAGGAACACAACATGGCCGAGACCAATGCTATTTGGCTACGATCTATTTATTTGATCTAGTTACGCGATGCTAAAACTCGTCTCACAGCGGTCAAGGTCAAGTGCGTGCTTTAAAAGTTACTGGGCGCACTCTACAACCAGCCTTAGTACGAATCGGGATGAGTTTGGCTTATCGCGCCCGAACCACTCCCGTTTTATGTATATCACGCATTACCAATTCCTCTGTCATGACAATTTATATAACAATCAGATTCATACATAACACTTCTTAAGTCTATACAATTTCCATTATACATGTTGACACTACGCTCTTAATAAAAATAAGAAAAAAGTTATCTTAAGTATAAATTACACGGTTTTATAACGGGGCAACCATGTAAGTCTCCATGAAACAACGAAACACGTAGACCTGTCAAAAAGACATTACTAGTCAGAAAAAGGTACAAAACGGGTGAGAATTTAAATTCGTTAACGAAACGCCAGTCCGTATTTTCGGAATTTCGTTTCATGGTTGCCCCGCTGTTTGAAACAAAGATCACAAGCAAGACGCCAGCTACACGATTTAAATAAGCTCTAAACTGAAGTTTGAATAACGTTCACGGTTATATTACTTCTGACAGATGTAAAAACAGATTTAAAACACTCAAAATAAGAACCATCCGTGTATGTTGATCCATGGCTATTCCTGTGACACTTATTTTGTATGTTTTCACGTCTGTCAGAGGTAAAAATAACTGTGAACGATAACGATCTATATGAATAGACGCTGCGTCAAACATGATTTTTTTTCTTAAGTGTGGCTTCTTCATTCTCTTTTTTCTTAAGTGTGGCTCGTTGCAATTTAGAACAAGGATATTTGTAGGTTAAGCGTAATGAGGGTTTTCTGAAATGACACCCACTAAGCGGCAGCACTGAGACTACAGGTCCAGAAACCAGTCAAAAGTGTCATAGCGCCTATAAATGCGTGTCAGATTTTTGTGACGTGTCAGATTTTTTTGACGTTGACACTTCTGACAGCGCGCATTATTGGGATGGGACCTCTTGCCAAAGTGGCGCCAACTGGCGTAAATTTTCGTGAAAGCCCTCATTGGTATGAATCATCTTTACACTGTTTATAACCTCGTTTTCAAATGTTTTGAACCGTAGCGCCTTACTGTGTAATAAATAGTTTGTACGTAAAACTGATTACTTTTAACGTGCACCGTGACATAAAAGCAGGCAAACAGGTAATTGGTCGTTTAAAATTAACCCTATAGCGGGTATTGGCCAAATAGTTGCCACCATAATCTGAACTTTATGCTGCAGAGATAAGGTTCAAAAACAATGAAAAAAAATTGTCTTGTACCCGTTAAAGGGTCAGCAAGAGGCGACATCCACGGACCGCTCTTGTGATAGTCAATAGCTTAGCTTTGACCGCACTACCGCTCAAAGCAGTTGCAACTCGAGCAGTCAGAGTATCTGCGTATGAAAATAAATAAATACAAAATAAAATAAATAAATATATAGGGACAATTCATACAGATTGAGCTAGCCCCAAAGTAAGTTTGAAACTTGTGTTATGGGATACTAACTCAACGATATTATATTTTATAACAAATACATATATAGATAAACATCCAAGACCCGAGGCCAATCAGAAAAAGTTCGTTTTTCATCATGACCCGACCGGGGATCGAACCCGGGACCTCCTGAGTGGCGGTCTGTTTACTATGCAGTTGCAGCTTGAAGCAGTTCATGACTGCTTCAAGCAGTCCGTGTATGTCGGCCTTCATCGAGACTAATTGGACTTACTGAATATGGAACACTATATAGCAGTTTTAGAAAATAATGTTTTGAACTCTATTTACTACGCTACAGGGATCAAATTCCTGTCAATCAATTATATTATTAGATTTAATTATAGTCTATGTATCCGATATTATTCAATGAATCTATATATTTATTTTTAAATTCTTTTTTCAAACATCCATGGACCATAATATTTTTATGAAATATAAATTTATTGACTATAAAAACGCCTCTACTACTAGTAGGCAGTGACAAGGTACAATCATTATACTATGATAAAAAATAAACTTTATTTCTAATTTAATTAATGTCAATTTAAAAATAAAAATGTGACTAATTTCAGTCATAATTTGATAAAGTGTGAGAAATGATTTTAATTAAATTTTAAATGTTAATATTTCTTTATTAAATAGTAAAAAAAATAATAAAATTCGATACATTTTGTTATAACACACGGATGTATAGGTAAAACAGAATATAACACCTACTTGAAATCAGAAATTATGACCTTGAAAAAACTAGTTTGCCTTCTGTCTCTTTCTAAACCAATAAGTTAGAATGGGATAGAAGGTAAAACAGTAACTTCTCTCTTGTGCAGTAACAGTGACATACACGTCCTGGGGCAGTACCATGACCGCTTAAAACAAAACAAGAACGGCCGAGTAAGAGTGCGTCCACACGGCGCGTTGCGTTGCGCCGCGTCGACGCAACGCAAATATTTTGACGCATAGCCGGTCACACGGGCGCTGCGTCACCCCAGGATAACTACGAACCAATTGAGCGCTGCCGCTCCGTCGTAACCTCCGCCCGCTTCGTCTCGGGGGCTGCAGTTCCGTCGTGTGAACACTATGATTATTAGTATGTAAAACGACGCAACGACAGCGCTGCGTCGACGCAAACGCGCCGTGTGGACGGGCTCTTAGGGAGACAGCGCAATACATGATGTAAGGCGACGACATCTTATTTACACGTTCGTTTAAGGATAGTTTATAAAAGGTCGTGGTACGGCCCCTGTAAACGTAAATGAGGGTGCTTACACAGAGCAGGAAGTTTCCAGCGCCGACAAGTTGGCACGAGTATGTATCGGTATCATCTTTATGTCTCTTAATGCTATGACTCATAAAGAAACAGGTTATCGACGCCGACAAACTTTTTGCAAGTGAACCCAGCGCCAGACCCAACTTAGCCTGCCGTTCTATGTAAGTATCTTAATATAAAATCTCTGTGCTGCGAATCGATGACACTTTTATTGAGTTGTCTGTTGACGACACTCACGAGACTATTACGATCCGTGTGCGAAGTGCCTTATTTATTTTTATTAGAAATACAGTTAGAAGCATAGATTTATTATAACTTACTAGCGTAAGAAGATTGGCAGTGCAAAAGAGATAGATCATAGCATACGCGTTTGTTAGAGCGAGATAGATAGACGAGACCATTTTTCCTATACACGCTATGGGCTTGTATCGCCCTAACGTCAGTCATGTTAAAACAAATCCCACTTATATTTACAAAATTTATGATTTTTAAGTGTAGTTTTGGTGTTAATTAGACGTGATTGGTTGGTTACCCGTGCAGTGCCTGGACGTAACTCAAACTAAAAGGAAAATCCACAAAATTATATATCTTGCTTGCACGCATGTACATTCCACGCACACTAGTGTTTGTTTTTGGTCTCGCCAATCAAACAAAGCCGATCTATAGGTACGCTAGTATATACTAAATCTATGGTTAGAAGTCTTAACCTGCACCATACTTATTCCATAAGAAATAAGATTACTGTATGACTTTTAACTGTATATGTTTACTTATGATATAAAGTGATTCGTATTTATTTAGTGCGATAAGAAATAAAGACTAGGCAAACCGTTGTACTGATTACGTATATTTGTAGGTATTAAATACAATTCTAATAAAACACGCTTCACACTAGCGTTTTTCAGTAAATTTTCGTACGTATGCATAGTTACGACGTAGTTGATCTGTTTCCTAAATTGAAAATGATTAACATTTCTAACTGGATTCGCTAGTCTTAAAATATATATGATGTTACAATATTACGACGATAAGTATTATCAAGTTCCTGAAAGAGTTCGTCACGTTACCGTCACGTCTACGTTCCGTCCGAGTTGTGAATACATTGAATAAACGCTAAGAGCGGTTTCAGACTAGCGTTATTATACGCGCGTATACGATCGTTTCGGCATACGCCCTTACACGCGCGCTACATTACGCGCTTCAAAAAACCGGACGCGCGTATACGGGCATATTTCGGCGTGTTCACGTACCGGTATAGTGGTGTCGTGTCAATATTAACATCGACTCGACATCGAGCTTGTAAGCGCGTCAACGCTCGTACGAATGACGCATGTGGCAAAAGGCGCGCCTATATGCGCCTACATGCGCTTCCAATAACGAGCTTATACGCGCGTACAAAACGCTAGTCTGGAACCGCTCTAATGTGAAGAGTGCAATCAACCTGTTTTTTTATTTACTTTGTCAAGTTGACTATAACAAACAAACATAATTTTTTGTATATTATCTCAAAATAACATGCCAAATTAATAACTTTTTATATAAACAAATATTTCGATAAACAATTTATTTTTTTAATTTTCTAATCTTAATTTTAAAAATGAAGATACAATTTACAATTTAAAATTTTCTAGTCTGGCAGTATTTTATATTAATTGCCAGTTACAATGGCAACACTAAAATTAAAAACGAATTGATTTCTGACGTTTACGCCGACTTACTTATAATTTAAACGAATTTGTGGATGAAAGGTGAAATTCAGATACAATTTCTAATCGTGGAAAAAATGTTCTACAGGCAAGGAATGTCCAATTAGAACTTGTTAGTTATATTCATATAAATCATAGAAGTTTTTTAAATTTTAGACTGGCAACATTACGTTTCCTTACGCTGGCAACTCCGGCCTTGTGCCTTCTCCGCCTGCAAGGTCGAACACAGCTTGCGCTACCTCTGCCGCCAAATTATCTGCTGCCTGTGACAATAATATAATAATTAAAAAAATTTAACTTTTTATGGTAGCTATGAGTGTCGTTCGTTGCTTTTTTATTAATTATTTTTTTTATCGTATGCGTGTCATTCATTGGTTTTTTAATTATTTGAAGGTAATTTTTTTTTTGTAAAATTGATTCAAAATAATGAACCCGAATTTTTGTTTTTTTAAGACACAAAATAATGGCATATCTTTTGATTTTACTACGACGCGCGACGGGACAACCCCATCACACATTCCCACCGATGTGCCTCCTGTGTGGCCAGGATCAACAACGGCGACCTCAGATAGACAATAAGCAATGAAGCTTATTGACGTCCCGGGGGAGAAAACTACAGCTGTCTTGGAACTCACAACGAATTTAATCAGAAAGAAGATAGTCGGAGTAAGTTTTGTTGTTTTGACTAGTATATAACGTTTTTCCACTTGCCTGTTGCGTGTCTGCCTCAGCGTACACCCGTACTACGTCTTCTGTTCCCGACGGCCTGACGAACGACCTGCCGCTAGTGTAGTTCGACACTAACTCGTCGATTTTGAGCTGCAACCCCTCTGGAGCAGTGCATTGACGTTCCGCATCTGCCGTCGAGATGGCGTTGCGATCCTGCACAAAATAATCTTTTAAATCTTCTTGCACACATTGTGCGTAGGGGATAGTAGAAAGAAATTTTTGGCGAGCTTGTTTTTAACTAATTATACTTTTGGCGAAATAATTTATTTTTCCAAATCCGATGGTTACTGTAGGCACCTGTAGCAGCCCGTCTGGGGAAGGACCTACACCTTACAGGAGATCGTAGCAAAATAGCATTGGTCTCGGCCATGCTGTGTTCCTAAGGTGAGTAAGGTCTCCAAAGCTCCACTTGGGAGGATACCCCCCGTATTGCAAGCGTCTATAGACTACGGTGATGCTTACCAACAGGCCGTATGCTTGTTTGCCACGTCTGTGGTATATAAAAAACTAGTTTTGAACAATATTCTAGAGGGCGTTGTTCACAACAAACGAACAGAAAATGATTTTATTTCGTAAAATGTTACTCCTCTTTTTACTAAGTCGACAACGCGCAAATGATACCCCCGATGTTGCAAGCGTCCATAGGCTACGGTGATTGCTTATCAGGCGGGCCGTATGCTTGTTTGCCACCTTAGTCGTATAAAAAAAGCTGTAGGAAGTATCGAAAGGTACCAACCAGTACGGTAACTTTGAGCTGTCGACAAGGCAGATCGGTGTATGTCGACATCCATTGCCTCACTCCGTGTCCACGAGCACACAACACAGTTTCCACCAGGAACAAATCGGATATGGCATCGCCTACAGTCTCGTTCGTCATGTCTATGAAATTTAGTAGTAATTGGGCTGCTTTACGTTGTTCTGGTTCACTGAAAATATTTAAAATTGTCCATAAAATTTTCGAAATAGATTTACCTTTTTGAAATCCAATTTAATTCTAATAAATAAAATACAAAAATAACCTATATATGTTTCCACGGTAGAATGTTGGTGAAAAGCTTTGTATGCCTATAAATAATAGCCTTTTTGATGCCAGCTTGATGAATTTATAATTAATATAGGTTAAAAAGTCGTCTTAAACGATGTGGTCGTGTAAGAAAATAGATTGAACTAGGACTAAATAAAATACTCTCGAACTAATGGACTGTAATAATGATTATTTTGAACTATATTAATATAACATTGTAATAATAAAATGACATATAAAAAGACATCAAAAAATAGATAAAATTATAAAGAAATAAGAAGTGAAAACTATTATAACAAAAAGGGATCTTGAACAGGTTGGTAATGACTGCAAAATGTGGTTCATTATATCAAAATCATGTCAACCCATAATCATCCCACTGCAGGAATAAGGTCTCCATCGAAGGAGATTAGAGCATATTATTATTCTGACACGCCTCTCCAATGCAAATTGAAAGAGGCCAGTGTTTCAAGCCACTGAAAGCCACCGACTTAGCTTACGACTGCCATCCATCGAAACAGCCGGGACCGACGCCTTAATGTGGGCACGAAGAACCTCGAGATAACGAAATCCTTCAAACAGTGGGTAGGGTCGGCGTTGCGTATCGACCCATCGAACTCTTTGTCCGTGTGAATTCCACTATTTATTCTTTGATTTTTTTAATTTATTAAGAATAGGATGGCTAAATCTCATTTGACTCCGTGGCGTAATGGTTACCACGCCAGACAGCCACCCAGGAGGTCCCGGGTTCGATCCCCGGTCGGGTCATGATGAAAAACGAACTTTTTCTGATTGGCCTCGGGTCTTGGATGTTTATCTATATATGTATTTGTTATAAAAATATAATATCGTTGAGCTAGTATCCCATAACACAAGTTTCGAAGTTACTTTGGGGCTAGCTCAATCTGTATGAATTGTCCCTATATATGTATATACATATGTATGTATACATTATGTATTGTACGAAACTCTCTCTTACCCCTCAACAGCAATCTTCCTAATAGTCTTCTTGGCGTTGTCGCTGTAGACGACAGTGCCGTGTCCGTTCGCTTCGAAGTACACGCCGATGTCGTAGGCGAGCGCAGCATGGTGCAAATGCTTGACGCCCGTCTTTACGCATGTCACTGGAACTTTCTGGAATAAGGTTTTTTTTCTCATTCACATTCATTTTTTTGATTCACGCTATGAGGATCATAAATTAGAAATAGTAGATTTTACAAAAAGTGCACAAAACGAATCATTTCTATCCGAGACTTTTAGCAGCCCGAGCCGAAGGCGAGGGCTGATAGTAATGTCGAGGATAGAAATGGTTTTGTGGACGAGTTATAAACTCTGCTTTTCACGTCGATTGCGAGGAAATAAATAAATAAACGCACGAAAAACAATCACTGTTTCCCATTTCCCACCGCTTATTTTTTTAAATCTTACGACATTGAAATTAGGCTTGGGCTGCAGACCTATACATCCTACTATTAAATTAATTTTGTAATAAAGTAATTTTCTTAAATTAATTGAATAACCTACCGTACTTTAATTTAAATTTTAATATCTTTTATGACTTAAAAAACACATAAGGCAAATAAATTAAAGTAAATATTATAAAATAACAAATTCTATCTCTGAACTTTTTGTTGTGTTTGGCTGTATGGCTTATTTCCTTTGCCTTAATATAGATACATTTATGAGTAGATACGTTTCTGCCCTTGTGCACAAAATTCGATTTTGTGCAGCCTATATCCTGCGCAAATAAGCATTTTCTGAGCATGAGAAGTGAAAAGTATTTTTTTCTCTCTGATGGTCACTTTCCATCAGGTGGCCCGCTTCGTTGTACAAACATGTATGCTGCAAACTTTGTTCCGCCTTAGAGGCAATACCCTAACCCTACCTCACCCTACTCTACTCTACCCAAAGCACATGAGTAAATAAACTGACGGACAGAGGCTGCACTTCCATACAACGTCGCGCGCCGAGGACACGCACACAAGCATGAGGCGTGTATTGCGTGTCCTCAAAGCGCTCGTCACGTACACATGCTTGTGTGCGTGTCCTCGGCGCGCGCTATTGTATGGAGTGAAGTCTCTGTTCCGTCAGTTTATTTACTCATGTGCCCAAAGCCCTTCTCATGGTTCTAATGGTTCTAAACTATTTCTCCACTAATTTTCAGCCAAATCGTTTCAGTCGTTATATAGTTATAAATAGTGTAAGTAACACCACTTTCTTTTATATTTAGATTTTAGCATAAGGTTTACTTTATAAAGACAATAGCTAAATCTTACCAACTCCTGCGCAATATATCTAGTGGATGCGCCATTGGCATAAGCGGTCTGCACGAGTCCCAAACGGAGCTGCGTCGCTTCGCAGCTGCGCAGCAGTTCAGTTACGTAGCTCGCCAGGAGGGTCGCGATACGATCTCCGTCGAGTAGATGCATTTTGTTGCTAGAAAAGAAAAAGAAATGTGTAAAGGCACGTCCAGATCTGTCTCGGCGTAAAACCAGTGCACGCTGCTCTCCTCGAATGGATATGGACACGTCATATTACTAGTATGTAAGTTTTTAATTAATAGAATTACCATGCCCTTGCCCACGTGCTTTCCGCACGCGATGTGTTCGCGAACAAATGTTTTTAGTGTTTTCAAGCGAGTTTCAGCTCACGAACACGCCCAAGTCCGGCTGTTGTCGATGGGATGATAATGAGTTCAGATGCGTATAGAGCACGTTCCAAAGCGGTATGGACAAAATAAGTCCCCTCTCTCCCCTTTCCAGAAAATTACAAAAAAATATAACTTTTCACCCCTTTATGGGGGGGGGGGGGGGGGTTTGGGATAAAAACTATCTTATGTTCATTCCATCTCAATCGGTTCAGTAGTTTTAATTTGAAGAGATAATAGTTACTTTCTCATTTATAATATTAAGTAAGATTAAATTCGTTGTGAGTGCCAATACATCATTGTCAATCTGAGGTCGCCGCTGTTGATCCTGGCTACACAGGAGACAGTCCAGATTTATAATATTAATAAGGATTAACAAATACCTATCGTCAACATAATAATAGACTATGCGATCGCCATCTCCGTCGAGTGAGGCCACGCGCTGAAAAGGCACGTGTTCAACTCCAACTGGAACCGTTTGGGACACCTTTACGAAGTCAGCGCCGCACTGAAACCATATAAATAAATATATAGGGACAATTCATACAGATTGAGCTAGCCCCAAAGTAAGTTCGAAACTTGTGTTATGGGATACTAACTGGACGATATTATATTTTATAACAAATACATATATATAGATAAACATCCAAGACCCGAGGCCAATCAGAAAAAGTTTGTTTTTCATCATGACCCGACCGCGGATCGAACCCGGGACCTCCTGGGTGGCGGTCTGGCGTGGTAACCATTACGCCACGGAGGTCGTCAAACATACATTTATAATTAGCAAAGCGAAGTCTCATTAGTTTTGTTTTAATGAGATTTAGAGAATAGATGCCTTTACGGATAATATCTAGTGTAAACAATATCAAAACCACTGTAAAAAAATATACTCTGAATAAATCATCATTCATTCATTCAAAAATTTTTGGATACATTTAAATCGTTACTCTGCGAAAAGTTTTTTTAAAAATAAAAACTATTTACTACGCTTTCGTAAAAGCATGATCATCAATTAGTTATTCGATAAAATAAATTCCACGGTCGAACAAATGAGAAAAAAAGAAAAAAAAAACATGACGACGTTCGAATTAACGAAAAAAACAATATAAAAAGAAACCTCACTGTTTGGACTGTCGGACAAATGAGATTTTTTTTAAAATTACAGTAGTTCGATGTTCGAACTGATAAGAACAGTCGGGACAAGCCCACCACACATTCCCACCGATGTGTCTCCTGTGTAGCCAGGATCAACAACGGCGACCTCAGATTGACAATAAAGCGACGAAGCTTATTGAGACGTCGCGGGGGAGAAAACTACAGCTGTCTTGGAACTCACAACGAATTTAATCAGAAAGAAGATAGTCGGAGTAGGTATAATTGATAAGGACTTCCCTCCTTAACAACTACGTGAGAGACAGCAATTTGAAGCAAAAGGCACTATACCCTAGAGAGATGGCAAATCAAATGAGGCTGGATTGCCGAGCACGGTCTATTGTTACATTACTATTGGGACCTAATGCTATGAGCTGTCAGCTGATAAGAACAAAAACGATCAATAGTTTAACAATCGAATTAGTAACTTTTAAACTTTCGCGTTGCATTATTATAAATTAATAATATACCGGGAATTAACGCGATCATACCTTGATATTGCCTGACGTTTCGACCAGGTTGCACCGGCCGTGGTCACAGGCGAGAGTTCGCCTGTGACGCGTTAATTCCCGGTATATTATTAATTTATAATCGAATTAGTGAAAATAAGGGATCTGCGAAATACTTACATTCAAGTTTAGCTTGCCACCATTCCCGCCCAAATTGAACAGGTTCAAATCCAGTTCGCCATCTAGGCTCTTCTTGATTATATTCAGTTTCTTCCCACCAACTCCGTTCGCGCCGTCCACATACAACGTCGTATTGTAGTCACCGTAGATCGGTAGTTTCTGACGTATGGTCTTGAACGCGCCCACAATTTTGTCATAGTAACCTAACAGTAAAAAGTAAAATAAATACATAAATGATAGTGCCGTTTGGTCTCCAGTGAAAGGCTTAGCAACCTGCTTGCTGCTAAACAAAAAAGGCCGTAACTGGTTTTCGTTCGCCATTTCTTTTACCAGTGGTCATTTTGCATTTCTTTCCAAAATAGCTAATAGAATATATTAATTTACACAAATAATTTATTATTGTAATCTTAGACGAGAGAAAGTCAAAGTCTATGAGAGAGAGTAATCTGTCTGTAAGGATCAAGTCTCTGAATAAATATCTGGGGGCACGGCAGTGCCCCCGCCAAGACGAGCCAAGCGGAGCGCAAGGGCACTACCTACCTTTTCTCGAAACGTATCGTCGTTTTTTTGAACTCTCATAACTTTGATTTGGATGATGCTAAATAATTAAAAATGTCAAGATATAATGACACCAGTACAATCATTGAACATTTAAAATTTGAATGTCGTAGCTATTATACTTTAGATTTTATTAACGTCTAAAAAAACCCCATTTCGTCACTGATTCACTGACTCACTAATTATCAAAATTCTTGCGTTCTTCAGTGCGAGTCATATGGTCTCGTCTTGGCAACATTTTACATGAAAATGTTTATGGTGGGATTTTGTTTTCTATTTCATTAATAAAATTAGTAAGATATACTCTTAATACAATAAGTAGTATATATATGATATATATGTGTATGTATATATAATATAAGAATGTAAATGTAAAACTTACTTATGTATGCATAATATTGTTTTGTATCACGTCTTACACAAATGGTTAAATAAGGGAAACCTGTAATTAGCTTTAGCCATAGTAATAAGTACTAGATAAGAATATTTGTTTATTACGCAGTTGGTTTCCTTAATTAAATAAAATATAGAATATGCTATTTAATACCTTCTTCAGTAGGTATTCCATATGTGTTATCATTTCGGCATTTCACACAGTAATGCAGCATCGGTGTGGTGACTATGCCGAACTCTTTGGGAGTCCCTTTTAATGCGATCACTCCATTCATTGCCGCGACAGCTAAACGCGGGCTGGTGTACCTGTGTAAACAGTTTGATGTTATGTAATTTCATATTTTTTAATTTAGATATTCACTATATTTTTACTTATGTATGCACTTTGTTTAACGACCTCCGTGGCGTAATGGTTACCACGCCAGACCGCCACCCAGGAGGTCCCGGGTTCGATCCCCGGTCGGGTCATGATGAAAAACGAACTTTTTCTGATTGGCCTCGGGTCTTGGATGTTTATCTATATATGTATTTGTTATAAAATATAATATCGTTGAGTTAGTATCCCATAACACAAGTTTCGAACTTACTTTGGGGCTATCTCAATCTGTGTGAATTGTCCCTATATATTTATTTATTTAATTACTAACTGACCCGGAAAACTTTACCCCATACCCTTACCCTACCCTACCCTAACAGGATAAAATCCTATGCCCATCTCCTGGTTCTAAGCTACCTCTCCACCAATTTTCAGCCAAATCGCTTCAGCCGTTCTTGAGTTACGAATGGTGTAACTAACACGACTTTCTTTTATATACATAGATTTGATAATATAGGTGAAAATAACTTGAAATATTTTTTTTTTTCTATCTTGTTAATATAATAAATAAATACCCCCCCCCCCCCCCCCCCAAAACGAATAAGATAAGTAGCATAGTATGTGAAATTATGACGGAACAATATGATGACGCATCCCCGTATCTCGATAAGACAGGCGAATGAAAAAATATCTCTGATAATGAGCAGTGAAGCACTGCGTGTCGGAAAGTAACTCAACACTCAGGTGGGGTGGAGTCAACTTGTTTTGGCTAAATAAAAAAAGGTTGTACCTACCTGGTGTCCATTCCGATGAAGACACTCGCCTTCAGGGACATATCTGCGTTGACCTCCTTGATCACTTGCCCCGTGGTCGATTCCAAGTCATTGTCACTGTAAAAAATATATACAAAATTGACTTTATACATCTAGTATGTTACTACTATATACTTTTTATCGCGAATATAACTAATTGAGTAAAAACAGTAACAAAATTGTTAGTTAACAAATTGTAACAAAATAAAACATTTGTTAGCTTCATTTATACAGATGACACGTTGATGACAGCGAGGTATGTGTTCCGTGAGTGTTTTAGCGTACGCCGCGCCGAAGTCATGTTTTCAAATGTTTGTAAACATTTTCCATCAGTATAGGATCCATTACCATCAGGTAGTATACTCGTAACATCTAACAGTTCCTAACATAATGTAACAATTGCTAACAATCGTTAGTAAATGTTTTAGTGTTAGAAGATGTTTGTAAACTAACAGCAGTGTGGGTACATAATACTGCACGCTGAATGTCGGCGCTGACCGCAAAATGTAAGAACCGTCAGCTCCTATAAGTTCATACATTTTCGGCTGTCAGCGCCGACGGTCAGCGCGGCTCTGCAGCCTAAGATAGCATTGATAATGTGAGAAAACGTCACCTATGCGAGCGAAGCCGCAGCAAACAAATATTTACCTATAAAGTTGACATTCAAAGTGTAATTTTCACCAAAATAAATTCTTCACAAATAACATTAAAGTCAACATAAAATGTTGGTCGATCACGCTTTCTGTCAGTATGACTGTACAGTTTTGTTATGTAGGCACCAACGAAATGCTGAGCTCAAAATAGACTTATGACCCTATTGACACGAATAGTAAAGTGTTAAACCTATACGATTCAAATCTTCTGCCTGCGAAAGATTTTTGAAATAGACTATATTTTTACTTTTTTTTTATAATTCACACAGCCCGGTGGTACGTTGGTAGTTATCCTACCTTCGGCACCAGAGGGCGCGGATTCGATTCCCGCTCGAGGCAAGTAATTCCATTTGTGTTTGTTCTCGACTCTGGCGGTTTTATAAGTTTATAATATATATAAGTGTATATATATATATATAGGCTAAGTCTAACTTATTAAATATTTGTTTTATTTTTCACATTTTTTTGACATAAATAAAAAAAATCTGTTCAGTATTATAATATCGTTTACCTTTCTCTATTTACAAAGACTTAAATTTTTGTAAAGAGGGAAAGGTAAAGGATTTAAAAAAAACCTAATGCGTGTTGCAGATCAAGAGCAAAGCTAAGTTATTGCTTACTTAGTTTAGCTTAGCTGGTATGCATAGCTAATATGATTTTTCATACTTGGGCGCAGAACACAACGCGTAATGTTTGTGAATAATAGGGTTGAGTATGTCATGCTCGCTTAAATGTCCAAACTGGTGGTGGCGTCGGGAGTCGGGTCGCTGAGTTCCCTCTAATATGGTTGAGCACAGCGATGGCTGACTCTCGCGTCAACTCGTGAACGGGTGCTGCCTGGGGGGACTGGTCTGCTCACTCTTGTCAGTACTGACTTTTTTATTTTATTGTAGATTTAAGACTTGTTCATTCCACACCATTGTGTATAACATTCCGCGTATTCTTCTTATAAATTTTAATGTACTTATACCTACATTGTAACTAATGAGTGGAAAAAAAAAAGGAGAAAAAAAAAAGAAAAAGTACAAAATGACAAAAAAGGCCGTAACCGGTTTTCTTTCGCCATTTCTTTTTACCGGTTGTCATTTTGCTTGTGTCTGAAATGGTGGTAGTATATAACGTAGTTTATTTTCTTTATTTAAACAAGTTGTTAATGACAAGAAAAAGTGCCTGTGAAGGTCTAATTTCTGAAATAAACGATTTCATTTCATTTCATAAACTAATTGGAAACTAACTTAGCTTAGCTCTTGATCTGCAACCCGCATACATAGTAAGTTTTAGACGTTGCCGTCAATCTTACCTGACATTAGCAAGCCTCGTGGCGATCTCCTCCCAACTCTGCTCCAGCATCTCACCATCAGGGTCCACCAGTTTCACCCCGTTATCCGGCTCCAAGTTGTGCGACGCTGTGATCATTATTCCTATTGTGCGACCTGGAACAAAAATAATGTAACGACATTATATTCTCTCGTTCAAAGAATTATACTGTTCCTCCATACATTATTCCTACCATTTCATCCACGTACATTATTTTCTCTCATTCAGAGAATGAGACGCATAAGAAAATTTAATTGTAATAAAGGTTATTTTTCTTACGAAAGAACTCGAGGAAGTTTTTACAATTTCGTTTACTTCCTACTAATATTATAAAGGCGAAAGTTACTGTGTATGTTTGTTACTTCTTCACGCTCAAATAGCTGGGTCAATATTTATGATATTTGGTATGTAGGTAGTAGTAGCTTGGATTAACACATAGGGTACTTTTTATTCCGAAAAGTACGCGATTCCCATAGGATTTGATCCAAAGTCTGATATAGGTGGCGCTGCTGTGCATAAATAAACATACGCAAACGAAGTTGCGCCAGTTTCACTAGTCTACTCTATATATAAAATGGTTTGTCCTGAATGACTGACTGATCTACGTACAGCCTAAAGTGCGAATCGTAGAGACCTAAAACATGGAAGGTGTGTTCTTACTATGACGTAGGCATCCAATAAGGATTTTAAGAGAGGTAGGGCACAGCGGATAATCCGCTCAAATCGGAGCAGCCAATCACTATTTATTTTGAAAATATAATATAGCCTGATGTTACCCGAGGGTAATGTACCTTATTAGCGGTGAAAGAATTTTTGAAATCGGTCTAGTAGTTTTTAAATTAATTCGTTACAAACACTTTATAATATTTTCAATAATTACCATTTTTGACTCGCGACCGCAGCACGGCCAGTAATCCCATACGATACACCACATGCTCCAGCAAATTGGCTCTGAGGACAAACGGTAATCATATTAACACATGGACCAAGATAATACTCAATGTTATATAAATAAAGTCTAATAATAGAATACCCCCTAGGAATTCTAACTTATGACGTGACATGGGTACAGATGAATAGGACGGATGTATCGATGTATGAATACGTATGTATCTATAATTTGTTAAACTATTCAATTGTACTTGGCAGTCCCCGCTTATCGTGTGGGGTTTGGAGAAAAGTTTACCGTGAATTTATCTGGCAGTTAAGCTGTAACTTGTCAGAAACTCTGAAACACTCCCTCATAGACCTACTTATGCGTTTAAAATCTATGATTGCTAGATTTGCAAGCTATTCAGCAAGCGTCCATAGGCGGTGAATGCCTTGGGGTGAATGCTTACCATCAGGCGGGCCGTATGCTTGTTGCTTCCTTAGTGGTTTTTTTTTTTTAATAATACTGAGTTCAACCTATTACTAAAATCAACGCTTTTCAATAAATAGGTTACGGTTCTTATTACTTTTGTTATGAGAGGAGGATACCCAAGCAGGTCATCTGATGGTGGAAGGAAGGAAAAAGAATATGAGTATTAAGCTTACTGTGAACATACATAACATCGTATGAAACATAACGACATAATTTTATCGCTATTTCTCCTCGATATTCTGAGAGAGAAAATACTTCTTTCTCACCAAAGTTGACGCCATGAAAATCAGGAATCCATCGTAAAAAATAATCTCAGGTATTTATGACACCGTGACATTTTAAATAAATGATGTGTGCGGTACTTTAAAATAGATAAAATTGGGTCGACTGCTGGAAGTTATTTAGTTCTCGATGTATTTTCATAGTAAATGTGAAATATTTATTATTTTATTTTATTTAGACAAACTCATAGACCGTCTTTCAATCACCATTTTTCGTACCAATTCTGTCATCTTATGAATCTAGCATTTGCTTTCTTCAAGCAGGAAGCTAGTTTAATCAAAATATCAATCAATGATCAATATTAAAATTAATTATTTTTTTCTTAGTACAGCCAAATAATGAAAGAGATAACCAGGGCCGCAACTTGAAGGTTTCTAAATTCTGTCAATTCTAAGCAATCAGAGTTTTAACTCTAGTAAGTAGTACAAGTTCGTAGCGACCGCTTCCGCTTATAGGACATACCCGAACAAAATACGAATAATAATGTCTTTGCCGAAAAAGAGGTGATCTCCAAGCTCCGGCGCAAATATTTTGTCTTCCAGATTTTAGATGATATTTAATAAATATCAGTTATCACAATCTCGTTAGGCGTTCATATTAAAATCTTTTTTATACGAGATCACCTCCTTTACGATTGGTATGAAAAATGAGGTATGAACGACGGTTTATAAAGGAACTCAGCTTCGTTTCGCATCACTCCCTGTGTGGTATTCACTTATTAAAATAATCTAAGATACGTATTGGAAGGAAACGATTTGTACAGCGCAGCGCGAGTTAAGAAGTTTCATAACAGCACGCGCGTAAAAGTGAATCTACTAAGATTTTTTATACTTTTTAAGTTTTTTTTAAAAATTACTTTGACACATCTACGAAAAAAAAAATTGTTCTACTTATAAGATTTTTTATACTTTTTTTTTTTAAAATTATTTTATAACACATCTACGAAAAAAAAAGTATTTTTATTTAATATTTCCTTGACAGTATTTTATTGATGAGCCCATTATTTTTAGTGCCGGTTTCACGACTTGCTATTAAAGTCCGAATAGGTCCTATAATTACCAATTAAGAAATGTCAAACCCATACTAGAACTGTTAAAATAGTCAGTTTATTTGACGAATAAGCTAGTCGAGAGTGTTGAAACCGGCTCTTAGTTTCATAACTCACTCGGATTTTTTTTTTCAAATCTTTTCCTATACTATACTACCCATAATACATGTGCTATAAGGATTATACTACTCATATAAAGTTATCGCGTATTGATCAAGCGCGCTAATTAAATATTAGATACTGAAGATAATATTATCATAGCGCAATACATAAACAAGTTATCTAATAAAATTTTGTATGTTTGAAACAGCTTGTTTATAGACCTATTTTTCAAGCCGCCTTAAGGCCTTCTTGGTTTAACAACACCCTAGTCACCTATCGACAACAGCCAGCCAGGGGCCTGCTATTTTAAATTAGGGGACTAATAAAGACTTGCCTCATTTTTGACGACTTACTCTTCTCTTTTTTTTTTTTTTTTTTTACGTCTTTTGTCAAAAGACTAGTCTTTCTAGTCGAAGTCGTTTAACGTAAAAGACTGAGCGTTACTTAAACAGCTTAAAGGACTCGCCAGTATTATAATCGCCTGGGAAGTCGAGAGAATTGAGACGAAAAATGTAAATTATTCCGAAACGGATCGTTGTATCGAAAAGTGATCTTCCCACATCCTATACCTATCTAACGACACCCAACATGTTAGAGTGAAAAAAAAATTCATTCTCATTTTACATATACACACTATTGACACTCTATTGGTGCATTTGTATTTAGCAGACTTGAGCCCCTGGAACGACGGTTTATGCCCTCCGAAGCACGGAGAAGCTCGAGATAACGAAAACCAACCAAACAGTTATGGTTGTCATCTTGGGGGGCTGGTCTGCTCGTTTCAACAACACCTACCTATTCTACATATTTAGGATTTGACTATAGCGCTATTTGGATTGACATCCCGCGTTTAGTACTTAAATTCTGTATGTAGGTACCGAGATCTGTAATTTATTGAAAAAAAAAAAATTTTACAATATGAAATGTTATGACAAAAAAAAAGTTGGAACTGGTTTTCTTTCGCCATTTCTTTTACCAGCGGTCATTTTGCTTTTCTTTCCGAAATGTTGGTAGTTTATAGAGTAGATTAATTACTGTAATGTAATCTTTGACGAGAGAAAGTCTCTGTGAGGACCTACTTACTGTCTGAATAAATAGATTTAACACTGGCTAGGGTCAACGTTGCTTGCGTGTTTGTTTTATGGCGTACTCACACGCTCGGCAAACAACTGCGAACAGCGAATACAAACAGCAAACACGAACGTGTGAACTGTTTGTATGTTTTTGTTTGTGTTTGCCAGTGTTCGGCGTCAGTGTCGGTTTTTGTGCACAAATCAAAGGGTGTTCGACGAACATGTTTGCGATGTATCCACACGCTTGTGAAGCAGTCAGTAATAAATTGCCAAACGAACGCTTTGTTTCCTTCTTTTTTTGATTATTATATAGTATGTAGTTGTCAAATTATTTTTTCAATAAATAATTATCTAGGTACTATTTTTTATTCATTTAATTTTATATATTAGGGTATCAAATAAAATTATTCGTAATTTAATAAAAAACTAGGAAGTATTTTATTAAATTAGGAATAATTTTATTTATTGTTTCAGAACTTTTTTTCTTTTTATCTTTTTTTGGAGCTTTTTTCCACAGAAGTTTTTAGGCAACTAGCCGTTCATATTTTGAAATTTATTTTTTGAAAGAAAAATTTCACCCCCCAGGTGGGATTCGAACTCACGACCCCTCGATATCCGGCCGAGTGCTTCAAATTTCACTTTCCTTTTTTTTATAAAAATAAGTCATGCCAAAAGTGATCGCTGCCACCACAAGTTCGTCGTCCGCCGCCATGTTTGCTAAACCGGCATAGACTGGCACATTCGCCAAGCGTGTGGATACCGCGTTTGTGTTCGGTGATTGTGATCGGTGTTTGGCATATGGTGTTAGGTGTTTGGTGTTTGTGGCGAACAGCAAGCGTGTGGAGGCCCCATTATAGTACGACGGCATCGCGCTCCTCCTGTTGTAATGTGAGATACTAATTATCCTACAAACACGCAATTTTTAATATTTCAACAAGCGTGAAGTTGAGCAATTTCATAAATGATAATTATGTATGTTGCCATTTTTAGCTAATTAAAATTGTTAGCAGATTAGTCAAAAAAAATCTAGTATAAGTATATCATAAAATATTGAAACCTGTTTTGGTTTGTTTCATTCGACACTGAATTCCGCAATATCTGGCTAGATATTTAGTTAGAAACTGAATTTAGCCAAGTGTAAAGGCCGTTTTAATCTTTTGCATCGTAGTAATTTAGGGAGAATCAGTTCAGTGCAGTGCAGTGGTGATTAGTAACTCAGGGTGAATCACCCTCAGTTACTAATCACCTACACTCGCTAATTAAAGTGAATTCAGGCCTTATGGCTATGTCCATGCTCTGCGAAAAATATCGCAGCGCGAATACTTCATCTGTGTTACAAAAAAAATATTATTGCAAAAAAATTCGCGTGGTAAACTTCGCAGTGCAGACAAGTCCTTAGGCTGAGGCAACACAAAGCAACCGTTTTGTGTTGCGCGCGGTCCTAGGTACCGTGTATATATGTATGTATATCATGGATATTATACATGATAATAGCATGTATTATGCCTCTGCGGCAATGCTCAGGCGCCGTGTGCGACGTACCACACATGTGGCCTCACCCTTATTTCTTGTCTACATTATAAAGAGGACTATAAAATAAAATCTAAGTTTTCTAGCGTTAAGACCAGGCATTGATGAATCAGCCAGTAAGAGCTTTTATTTTAATATTTCAGATAAATTAATTAATATAAAAAAAAAGTATCTGATTAATTATTTTTTCTTTCAGTCTCGATGCATTTTTAGCAAATGACATAATCTTTATATATTGTTTTAACAATCTAATAATAAATAAATGGGTTAGTAACACATTACAGTACAGTGTCTGAATGAGCGACGGCAAAGGAATTGATCCCAAACTGTCTGGCATCTGGCAGGATGCCAAAATCCATAAATTTTCATAGACACTCTATGATCAAAGAATATGTTTATTTGGCACATTTATTTACTTTCCTGTTATTTATTTTAGTGTAATATAGGCTATGTTATCCTACTATCATTATAAACTCAGTATGGATGAATGTGTAGATGTTTGTTACTCTATCAAGTAAAAACGAGTCGATAGATTTGCTTGAAATTTGGTAAATATATAGGTATAGTTTTAATCCTAGGTATATAGCTATCCAGTGTTTTAATTGACATTACGGATATGGTATAAAAATTTTGTTATTTAATAGCCGTAACCGTAAATGCAGACGAGACGGTTTCAAACCGGGTCTATGTCCGGTCGTCAGTCTTGTATGGGTCACTATGAAGCCATGCACACATCGCAACCGGGCACAACGCTTGTTTGACGCCGGGCTTAGCTCCGGCGAGAAACCGTCTCGTCTGCATGAGCATGAGTGCTAAGAGTATATTTATAACACATATAATTTATTATTTTATGTATGGTGGCCTCGAAGATAGGAGGTCCATTATAAAACAAAATCACTTGTACATCTTGTAAGTGGAATTTTTGTCAGCTCCACCCTTTTCTTTGTTACCGAACAGGGTTTTTGTTTATAAAGAAACATGTTGCAACCAAAAGTCATCTTATCGATGGTTCTGCTATCCTCAAGCCGACAGTACTCTTTGACTAGACAAAATGCCTGGAAAGTATTCTCTGAATAAACATTTTGAATTTTGATATCAGAGAATAAAACATGAGATTTCACTGGTAAAAATGGTGTCCCCATTTTTACCAGTGAAATACCATTGTTATCAGTCACCTAGTATTTGATAAAAGTCATTTGTGATTGATTTGTTTGTTTTATATCGAATTTTAATTTAAATCAGACTTTGTATGGACTTTTTGTGCTGAGTTTATTAGAATGGCAAATAAATAATTGAAAAACAAATACTCTTTCTGCAGTAGCTACTCGCTTTATCAATATTACCTCTACACAATTTATTTCAAAGTCAAAAACAGAGTATTCCATTAATTACTTCACTAATTTCAAGGTCTTAATAAATTCATGCCAGCCACTCCTAACATATAAATGTCTAATAAACTTGGCAAAAATATTGACCCAAAATAATCAGAGTATGAGTAACCTCATTGTTTTGCTTTGAAGATTATGATTGGAAGTCAATGACCATATTTGTGACGGTCACTTCCCGTTATAAAGCATTCTATCTTTATATGACTCATATTGCAAGTAATTGAAAAATTATATATGAAGTGGCTACGTGACATACATTTATAAGAGAAAGGGCATAGAAATATGCGTTTATTCAACAAAACAAGCAAGTTATGTCATTTTTTAATGTTATTCAATAATATTTTAATGATTACTCACTTTGTGCGGAATCCTGCGGTCCCGTATTGTATGAACACATCACTAGTTTTCGGGTGCATTTCTCTGGCGAACGCGTACACTACCCGTAAGCTACTTGGCGGCATTGTGAACGGTTAATTATATTTATAAGGCCGCAATATTTCTCAGGTACAATCACTTTGAATCAAACTAGATTTCAGCATTCCCGCTGCGATACGGGTTTGTCGATGAATGACGTCGAAATGTCATGTCAAGTCAATCGACCTATAAATTATACGGCTAAATTAAAAATCACATTAAATATTTACTACGGCGCTAATTTACTTGGATGATTACGAAAACTACGCGTGCTACACAATTTTGTCGTATTATAAAAAGGCGTGACAGCTGTCATTAGGTGAAAGAGTGCTTTGAGAACGAGTAAACTTACATAAAACTTCAGCTACTTGACACTAGATGGCAGTAAACAAATAGTTTTCACTTGTTTAATATTATTTTATAGCTTTTCGACGATAGATGGCGTAACATGATTTTTTAAGTGAACGGAAGTTTATTGTTTTTATAATATTTTATTCAAATATAGTTATAATAAGTAATGTAGATAGATTACCGCCACAGGTTAAAAAATATCACAAACTTTTCAGTTTCCAGTTTCTTTACTGCCGTTATTTTATTTTTAATTTTTTATGACCAACGAACAGTTTTCGTGAAGGTTAGCGTATCGCCGTAATGAAGTGGGTAACTACGGAGGCATAGACAATTAATTGGCGTTTGGAATCTAGCCAATTTGGATGCATGCTCCGGCCATCTGCCAAACAAGATGGGCGCACAATTAAAGGGATTAACGTTGTTTATAATTTATATAATTAGATAATTATCATCATTCACTATCTCCAACGTATTTTATTTGAGAAATTGAGATATAAATTCGTTTGCGAAGCGTGCCAACTAGCCATCGAAATAATATTACTACGTATAGAAATGACAGCGCCTTCAAATTTTGGCGCCGCGTTCGGCCGTGAGGGGCGTGCCCCTCCCTGGCCCCGCCCCCAACCGAGTCATAGAATATGACATTACTACGCAGGGGCGACACTTTGTTTATATTCTGCCTATTGGACATCTAATTGATTATTTTATTTTATTACAATATTTTATTTTACTTAATAGAATAAACTTAATAGAAAATAGGTACAATATTAGCTTTATAGGTAGGAAGCTACATTAAATTTTTGTTCTTAACTAAATATTAGTCAAAAATAAACTGAGATTAAATCAAAACTAACTTTATAATGAAATTTTATTTGTTCGAAAACGGTTGGTCGAAATTTAAAATGCTGTTTCGTTTTCCTTCTTTTTATTTTCTAGAAACTATTTTTTTTACTTAGTTAGTAACTTTATCCACATTTACATATTTTATACCTACTATATAAAAATATTTTGTAAATATAGTTGAAAAAATCTAATTATAATAATTACGACAACAAAGTAACGCGTTATACGTGCGTGCCCATGAAATTTGAGGGTTGCCCTCGATTTTCCTGGAATTCCCATCATCAGATCCTGAATTGGTGACAACTTGGGAGTATGCACTTATGAATAAAAAAAGAATTTTTAAAATCGGTCCACAATTGGAGTAATCGGCGGACCTCCAAAAAAAAACAATGAAACATAGAACCTCCTTTTTTGAAGTCGGTTAAAAAAAAGGAAAAAATTTTTCAAAAATAAGTACCTAAATTATATTATAAAATTGACTCACGCTTAGTACCTACGTATCCCATCTGTACGATTACTTTTTGATAATCTATGATTTTCACATAGAAATGGCGGATGCAATCATGATGCAATAGAAAATAATGAAAAAAAATTGTTTTGGTTGGTTTTACTTAATTTTTTGTATACTTACCGATGATAAGTGACGCCGCTATCTTTCTTTCTTACTGTTGAACGGTTTTTCCAAGATTTTATTGAACATGACGGCATTTTTTAATTATTTTTTTTAACATAAATCAGAGGACCAATCACGATGAGCGTCGGCAAGTTTCTAAACGAGTCATAAACGAGTTGATGTCTATTGGCCTCAACGTATGGGGACAAAAATTTTGTTCGCGGTGTCATTTCTATACGTAGTAATATTATTTCGATGCAACTAGCATATTATGTACCTAGTTTATTTAACTGGTATCTACAGCGAAAATTGGCGGCAATTTATCAATGTTTTTTCGCTTGTGCTATCTATCTAGTGCGCCCTTTTGTACTTAATATCATTGAGTGCGGCGCAGTAAGATGATTGGGGTGAAGAAATAACTGGATGTAGCGACAATAATGTTATAATTAAAAGAGAAGGAAAAAAATAAAGAGAAAGAAAACAGCGCGATTCAAATTGTTTTAGACTGCGCCTTCCGTTTACCATAGAGGTGCGGAGTGCAGAGGTTTTATTCCTCCGCGCCGCAGTCCTCCTTGGAAGGGAAGGTACGGGGTTTCAATCCCACAGTCTGTTGTTCAAAGAACTCTACCCCTATTCAGGAATCCCTCTTTAAGGCCTCCTGTCAGTACTCCGAAAAGGTCAGCACATTATCTTTAATTCTTTATCGAATTTCATAGACCTCACTGTTGACCGCGAAAGTTTGTATAAAAGTATTTATAGATGTATGAAAGTATTTATGGATGTAAGTATAGATGTTTGTTACTCTTTCACATTGTCAAAAACTTCTCAATAGATTTTCTTGAAATTTTAAATAACTCCTGTATTAAACAGCATGGGGTATGAGTTTAACAAGTGTATTATACAACACAACATAATGTAATTTACGACATTACAGACTATGCGTTAATTAGGCAGGCGATGAAGCCCGTGTCTTTATTTAGCCAAATTAAACTCGGCTTATATGCTATCTTGTTTTTGCCGAGTCGTCACGGCATGTTGTCATGAAAACGATAATGGATCTCTTACAGGGATTCAGTATGTAATTAATCGTGCGGTTACAAGTAATGGCATGTCGTTTCGTTAGGCTAACGTTACACTTGACAAGTGACTGAAATTCTACACTCGTATGACCTTTTCAGCGAGTTTCTAAAACACATTTTAATTTTAATTACAAAATAAGTCGTCGTCCATCAGACTGATTTTTTTAATACTAATCGCATGATAAAACAATGTGACGTAATCGCAGATATTATGTGACGTGGTGGTACTCCCAATGGAGCCAGTCCTTGAATTTAAGGAGTCACTCTGTTTGACTGGTTGCATGTTGTCTTCATTAAATACTTATGTCACATGGCTTTAGACGATGTATGGTTTTTTGGATGGTGTGACAAGCTGAACTGTACATCTCTATTTTTTATTTTTGCAATTAAATCGTCGCCTTTTTTCCTATCACCAGTTCGGACGGCAGAATCGTACTAAGAAGAACTGGCAAGAAACTTAGCAATAAGCAGTTGATACGGCGCCGGATAATTCCTTCCAGTCTTCCAGAGGTTCATGTTCTGCGCGTGCACAGGTTGCGTCCATCTTTTATGCTTATATCTACAAGTATTTTTTTTAGATGTTCTTGGCATAATGTGTAATTTTAATTTTTGCAACTGAATGTATGGACTTATGTCTGATAATAAATGATTTTTATTTATTTTATGCACTTGTTTCTAGTGTAGTGGACTACCAGCCTTTGCAGAACGCTCGACTGACTCGAGTCGAACTAATTAGGTACTCAGTTGTACAAAATGTCGCATGGGCACAAATTGCGGCTTGATACACTAATTGCTCTTATTACAGCATGAATTGGAGTAATCTTGTTGTGCCAAGATATTCTAATAGCGATTATTTGATAAATGCAGTGTCTAGCAATGAACATGGGTCGTTTTTATAGCTAAATTCCATTCCAATCTAAAATTATTTGTCCTGAATGACAGTGTCTCACTGAGAATCAACGCACAGCCTAAACCACTAATCGTAGAGTTTTGAAACGTGGAGGGCGGGTTCTTTGTATGACGTAGGCATCCCATAAGAAAGGATTTTTCGAAATTCCGATGCGAAAGCGCACACGAGTTGCGCGGGTTTTTCTAGTCTTGGTATAAAATTTCCAATGAAATTCAACGAACATTTGAATTAGGTAGATTGTCATATTTTTTTTTTGAAACATAATGTAGTGTGCTTTATCTTAATAAAGTTATTTATAAACGATTCATGTTTATTTCATACTAGCTGTGCCCGCGACTTCGTTCGTGTGATTGTCAAAAACACTATCGCGATATGAATAATTTTCCCCGTTTTTGCAACATTTTTCACTGATGCTTCGCTCCTATTGGTCGCAGCGTGTAATGTTATAGTTATAACAAATGGACTATCCAACACAAAAATAATTCTTTAATTCGAACAAGAAGTTAGTGAGATTAGCGCGTTCAAATAAACAAACAAACAAACTCTTCAGCTTTATATTTTAGTGGTATAGTTATATACTTAAAAGTATAGATGTATATAGATTGATTTATATTTTAAATCAGAAGATTGTTTGGAAATTTGTGCCAAGTATTAAAACGGAATATGGTTTATTATAGCATATTTTTTTCACAGTATTAAATAAAAAATTAAACTTTGTTTCTCGAACTCACTAAATAAGGGGTTTATCTAGAAATTATATTTTTATTTCATCGACTTTTTTTGTCCGTTTGTACAGTCAGGTGCACGTCGAGCTTAACACTTGCAGTAGGTACAATTTTTTTATGACATAGAACTTAAAATTTGATTAGTTTGTAGGTTGACAGTAAATCTTGTTCTTTACAATGATAGTATGAGCCTAGCCCGGTGATCACCGTAGGGCATTATACACTATCTTTCATAGTTACTGCGATGACCGTACTGTCAAACTTCTGTTTTTTTAGAGTACTGGTAGGTCCGTACTGTCCTGTAAAGGGTTAAGAATGGTACCAAGTCCAATACTTATTATGTAAAGGTCGACCTGCTCTCGACTGTACTTATTTGAGTACCTACTTGATAGCCCATTTATTGGGAAACCCTTGTTTTACAATTTTCATTCCATTTGTATTATAAGGGTTTCCCAATAAATTGGCTAGCCAACACTAATAATATTATTTTTCATATAATGGACAACAAGACAAAAAACCGAAATTAAAAAATACCATTTTCTAGATTCCCAAACGAGTCTGTGGAAAATAGTTTCCGATTTTTAAAATCAGTATTTATTGAGAAAAAATTAAATACCTACAACATCACGGTAGGTGCCGATGTTGCGCTGGTCAGCTAGTTTCCTAAATATAATTTTGTTGTGAATGCTAACTGCAACCTGCGACTGCATAAATCACGGCACAAGCTTCACTCATGACTGGTATGGTTCGCAAAAATACACTTAGAATTTACCGGGTGCCAGACGCAGAATTCAATTATTAACAAATAAATATACAGGGACAAATCACACAATATAAAATATATTATTTGAAATAGTGTATGACGTATGTACGTACTTATATGAAAACGCTTGTTAAAATTTTGAAAAACGCACGAAATCATATTTCAAAAGTGTACGATATCATAGGTATTTATATTTTCCACTCCGCGCTCTTACCCCTACCCCCTCGCCATCAATCTCTACACAATAGATAAAGGCGAAAGTATGTGAGTAAGGAAGTATGTTTGTTACTTCTTCACGCTCAAATGGGTGGGCCAATTTTTATGATATTTGGTATGTAGGTACGGTGGACTCGAAGATAGGAGGACCATTTTAGAAAAAAATCGCTTGCACATCTTGTAAGCGGATTTTTTGTCAGCTCCGTCCTTTTCTTTGTTACCAAACAGGGTTTTTGTTTATTAGAGCCACGTGTGTCCACTAGGATGTTGGATGTTGCAACCAAAAATCATTCTAAAGATGGTCCTGCTATCCTCGAGGCGACGTAGCTAATACCTTGGATAGCTAGGTAGTGAAAAGTACCCTATATTAACAACACGTAGGTACGTGTTGTTAATTAATATAGGGTACTTTTTATCCAAAAAAGTACGCGATTCCCATGGGATTTGGTCAAAAGTCTGATAGTAAATGGCGCTTTAGAAAGTAGGTGGCGCTGCTGTGCATAAATAAACGAAATCCACAATCTCATATTCCTCTAGGTTACACTACTAGCGAAGTGCACCGGTAGGAAGATGGCTTTGACTAAAGGAATCTTTTATTTTTTGACCGAGACCAATGTTATTTGGCTACGATCTTCTATAAGGTGGAGGTCCTTCCCCAGACGGGCTGCTCCGATTTGAGCGGATTATCCGCTGTGCCCTACCTCTTATGCTACTTATATCCTGTGAATCTACTTCTTATTATCCTGTTTGTTTAGCCAAAGCCACCCAAAAGATATCTACTTCTTTATCCTGTATTTTTTGCAGACCGTACATTACACGGTAGTTGGCACGCCAGCTCAAGACAGAAAGAGGACGATGAAGTATCGCTCCATCGTTATCGCAAAGCTAATAGCGGACGCAGTAATTATAGTAAGGTCATTATTAAATGAAGATAATACTAACACGATTTAATAAATAACCCGGTAAATGCCAAGAGATTAATTCCCATGGGAATTTCGAAAAATCATTTTGACATAAGTAAGTACTCTTATTACTGAAATTCTCAACGAGTCATAAAATTTTTTTTTGTTTGTAAATTCATGTCAAACTTATGAAAATTCAGGCTTCTAGTTTTATCCACAACGAAGTTATAGGGGGTCGAAAATGGCCTGCTTCGAGAAAAAGAGCCGTGCCGCTTTTTGCTCGACTTTATCGCCCCCAGATAATGAATTCTATACAATTTACACAGTGCCTCTTGCTGGGTTACTCTACAACGAAATCGCGAATTTTTTGATTCAGTATATTTGAAATTTACAGCAAATAAATCCTAATTAGTTTTCATGAAATTTTATACTCTACTCTACTGACTAATTTGTTAGTGTACGATCCGATTTTATTTAGTATTTAGTTAAAGCTAGTATGGTCTCTCAAGCAATAGGTACAGCCAAGAGCACGTCGACTTTTACATGTCGGACTTTAAACCATTCTTAAGTTTATGTCATAAGAGCCAAAATTGTACTGCAAGTGTATCAACTCAAATCAAATTGCTCAACGTGCTCCTGATTGTACCTAAATGTCCAATACCCAATACCGATCGCTCAGGATTGGTTTCAATGGTAGCCGAGCTGGTCTCAAAGTAAGGTCAAACTGGCCAGTTATTTGTGATAATATCTGGAAAAAGATGTGATAAGATCTATCTATAAGAGAGGTAGGGCACAGCGGATAATCCGCTCAAATCGGAGCAGCCCGTCTGGGGAAGGACCTTACAGAAGATCGTAGCCAAATAGCATTGGTCTCGGCCATGTTGTGTTCCTACGGTGAGTAAGGTCTCCAGAGCTCCATTTGGGGGGGGGGGGGGGGGGGGGGGGGGGGGGGTTGGGAGGGTTGGCAACGCGTGAGTGATACCCCCGGTATAGCAAACGTCTATAGGCTACGGTGAAAAAAAAAAGATAATTGCTAGAGAATGGATACAATATTCGACTATTTTCATAACACCGTGTGTTATTAATAATTAGAGAAAAAAGCAAATAGACCATGACGTGGCATGGAATTGATATTTCAAAACGACAAATACTTAATTGCTGGATTACCAGCGTACACTAAATAACTTAATGTATCTCTATAACCAATTTAATTTGACCTCTGATGTTACGCTAGGAAACCCCTCTGAAATAGTTTACAATAAAATTATGAAGTTTTGTTAAATAATTTTAGTCTTTATGCCATTGTTATAAAAGTCGTGATGTATGTACTAATATTTGGTGTTCAAAGTAATGGTATACATAAAATGTATAGATAGGTTATGAATCATTCATCATTCATTTATTATCAGCCTGTATCTACCCACTGCAGATTAAGGTCTTTCCCAATGACCTCCACCAAATGCAATCCTCCGTTTTCCGCATCCATCCGCCTCCAGCCGCTTCTTGAAGTCGGCAAGCCTACCTCCATCTGGAGGTAGGGCGCCCTACACTTCGTTTCCTCATGCGCGGCCTCTACTCCAAGACTTTCCTCCCTCATCTGCCATCGCTAGTACGGCAGAGGTGGCCGGCCCATTGCCACTTCAGCTTGCTGACTTTGAGAGCTATATCGAAGACTTTCGTTCTCCGTCGAATTTTTTTGTTTCGGATCTTGCGACCTTAGAGAAAACCCGAGCATAGATCTCTCCATTGCCCGCTGTGTGACTTGCAATCTATGGACCAGCCCGACGGTCAGAGTCCACGTCTCTGAGCCGTAGGTCATAGCGGAGAGGACGCACAGTCTTCAGGCATTGCGGTATTTGCGAGACAAGGATATGACGAAGTTTCCCGAACGCTGCCCAGCCCAATCGAATGTGCCTTTCGATCTCTTTATTGAACTTACCCCGGCCAAGTTGTATCACTTGTTCGAGGTAGACAAAGTAAGTTCGAAACTTGTGTTATGGGATACTAACTCAACGATACTATATTTTAAAATTCGCAATATTATTTATTTGTCAGTCATACCGGCCAGAGACAAGTATGTAATATTTTTATCACGGAACTACAGAAATTAACTAGCCTACTTTAATAAAATAATAAAATAAAACTTGCTTTTGACAACAATAATTTTATACTTCCTACTCCGACTATCTTCTTTCTGATTAAATTCGTTGTAAATTCCAAGACAGCTGTAGTTTTCTCCCCCGGGACGTCAATAAGCTTCATTGCTTACTGTCAATCTGAGGTCGCCGTTGTTGATCCTGGCAACACAGGAGACACATCGGTGGGAATGGGTGGTGGGCTTGTCCCATTTTTTGATAACAAATCTGACTTCATAATATCAATGGTTTTATTATAGTTGGAATATGAGAATTCTATAGTGGTTAATAAATATTTCCCATTAAGGTGGGCTATTGCTACAATGATATACCCACAATTTCATATCATATCAGTAATAATAGATTTAATGCGTTATACTGTCATTATTTCGTGGCTTCGGCATTATGTGCGTTACCGGAACGTAATGGTTTATTAGCTTAAGTTTCAATTTGTTCCATTTCAGACCGCCAGGTGGCGCGTATGTAGCTACCCTTCGACAACAGTCGCAGGTTCGATCCCATGATTCATACATTTTATGTGATGGATTGAGTTTGTCTGGGTGTTTTTCTTTTTATTTATTTAACTTTAATGACCATAATACAAGTACTGACTGATACAATAGGCGGACTTAATAAAGTTGCATTCTCTACCAGTCAACTATTGGGAAGTGCAGAATATCACGAATGTGGTTTTGTGATAAATATATATAGGTACATACATACTATTGTATAAACGTACATAAATACATATAATTATAAACATTTTCCCTTACTAATAAACGTTGTGTAATGCGTGTATGCAGTTATACAATGTTTTGTCACTTTCACACTTCATTTAATTCTCATCATGAAAGACAGTGACACAAGAGTGAATAACTATATACTCGTTATACAACGTTTATTAGTAAGGGGGTATATATATTAGTATACATGTAAATGGTAAATAAACTTCAAAAGAAGAACAATAATATAATTGAAATTATAACACTACTAGTTTTTCCCCGCGGCTTCGCTCGCGTTAATTTTATGACATAGATCTCGTTTGGCAACAAAACAACACACAGCGCGACTTGTGGCGCCATCTGTTGGCCGATACAGCGCCATCTATAGTAGAAAAAATATTTTCCCATTGGAACGACATACTTTCACGGGATAAAAAGTAGCCTATGTTGGCCTCTGTACCCCTAACAATATGTATGCTTTTCATAATGATCGGCTGCTTAGTCAAGCCGTGAAGGAATAACAAACAAACAAACAAACTCACTTTCTCATTTATAATATTAGTAAGGATTATGATGATGATTTACTTTCTAACAAATGCGCACGCACTCTCTTTCTATGTACCTATTTGTTTAAAATGTTTAGGGTAGCTTCACATTTTGCGTTCCTTGATTTTTCTTTAGCTAAATCAAAATCCACAAATCCTTCTTGATATTATAAAGGCGAAAGTTATGTGTATGTTTGTTACTTCTTCATGCTCAAATGGCTGCGCCAATTTTTATGATATTTGGTATGTAGGTAACTGATACCTTGGATTAACACATAGGGTACTTTTTATCCCGTAAAGTACGTGATTCCCGTAGGATTTCATCAAAAGTAGATGTCGCTGCTGTGCATGAATAAATACACGCAAACGAAGTTGCGCGGGTTTCACTAGTATTAATATATATGATGATTTATAAACTACAAAAAAGAAACAATGTAAATAATTGCAATTTAATGCTAGCTGAATCAAAATCCACAAATTACTCATTATAAAACATCTAATATTAATTAAAACCATAAAATATTAAATCCGTACGTTCTTCATTAAATTAGTACGCTTTCGTTGTCTGTATTTTGGCGTTAATGGAATAAAGCTGCATTCATATTTTACAACTTCGGTGATTGCACGAGAACATTGATAGACCAGTGGATAAGGAACCAGATTATTTATCGACTATTCTTTGGTTCAAATCTCTGTATGTATGTACAACAAAGGAAATGGTTGACATGGGCCATTTAAAAAAAAAAAACAAACAAGCATACGGCCGACCTGATAGTAAGCCGTCGCCGTAGCTTATAGACGCTTGCAATACCTGAGGTAGATCCACCTATACCAAGCAAGCAAACGGCCGCTGCCGCCGGCCTGATGGTAAGCCGTCGTCGTCGCCGTAGCCGTAAAATCTTTAATCATATTTATGATGAAAGATCTACCTTATAAAAGATCGTAGCCAAATAGCATTAGTCTCGGCACTCTCGGCCATGTTGTGTTCCTACGGTGAGTAAAGTCTCCAGAGCTTTACTTGTGGGGTTGGGATAGGGTTGGTAACGCGTGAGTGATACTCCCGGTATTGCATGCGTCTATAGGCTACGGTGATGCTTACTAACAGGCGGGCCGTATGCTTGTTTGCCAACTTTGTGTCATAAAAAGAAATGTTCGTAATTCAGAGAAACACCCAGTATGAATAGTTCCTAAAATATTATATTGTGTTGTGTTAGTGTGTGGTCCATTCATAGAATTAGTGGCCACCGCCTTCCGAGCCTTATGGGAAAGCATAGTATGGGCGGTAATCCATGGCATTTCACACTCCATGAAGATGCCTTGAGAGAACTTTGTTTATTTTCAAAGGTTAATAAAAAGCATTCAGCTCCCACAAACATTAATCTTCAATTAGTACAATTACTGTAACTTAGTCTCTAATTTACAGTCCACCAATGAAACAGGTGAGCAGGGTAGAGTACTATAGAGTCATTTGGAAGATAGAATGTTTAATGACAAACCGTTGCCTAGCAACCAGTGACAGACAGATATTACCAACATTTTCTTGAGTGTGCATTTTTATCCGTTTTCCTAATGGACCTACTGGTATGCACAACTAGTTTGTATGACTTAAAACAACTATAATAATATATTTATTTACTTATTTATTTATCAAAAACAACATTGTACTACAAATAAAAGTTATTATAGGTACAGTCAAGAGCATGTCAGTCAACGTTTACATATCGGACTTTGTACTGCAAGTGTAAAGCTCGACGTGCACTTGACTGTACTAAGATTATTATGATAATAATATATGTCGTCAATGAAATTTTGTAATTATATAGTACAATATGAATACTAATTGACAAATAACAATTCGAGTAAATTCCCTTAAAACTTTAATTATATTTACGACTCTGCTCACCTCTGGATGTATAATTGTTTGTAGAGAAATATTTTTATTTTATTTTTTACTAGCTTTTTTGCCCGCGACGTCCGCGTGAAGTTCCGGACCCGATCCCGTGTGAACCACATTGAATTTCGGGAAAAGCTATAGTCTATGTCACTCCCTGAAAATGTTGCTTTATACTGATGAAAGAATTCTTGAAATCGGTCCAGTAGTTTCGGAGCCTATTCAATGCAAACAAACAATCAAATCTTTTCTCCTTATGATATTAGTATAGATAATTAAAAACTACTCATCTTTTACCTAACTACTCACGTTTTGAATTGGTTCCGTTTAGGTACCTAAACGTAATCGCATTATTTCGTACCACCATCTCTCATAAACAGGATCTCATTTCGTCGGATGAGCAAATGAAAATTGTCGCTGATTAGTTGCCGCGGTACGTTCAAAACAAACCATTGATTCTTTTTGGTCATTACCGGTTTTTTAAAACGACTTACTTTTATTATTTATCTATTTTAAAATTGTTTAAGATGTAAATTGATCTATATTCAAACGAAAAACACACATTTTTTATGGATTATAGATAGACAGATTTAACGGGGTATACTTTCTTTACTTTCGTAAAAAAATAATTTAACGAAAATTAAATATTACACGTTCAAAACGCACCCTGTCGGATCGGACTGACACAACACAAGTGTCAAGTCAATCTTGTGAAGTGAAATCGTGTTTTACGAATTTAAATAAATTTACGCCTCATCATTTTCCATCTGCGACCGTAGCAGCTACGCCTCAGCATCTAACTCCAAGACGCAGAACAACGCGTGACAGACGGAGACGTGGTGGTGTGGTGATATGAATTCAGTGGTGAATAGTGGTGATGGTGAACCGGCGTTGAAATAAGATGCAGCACGCAGGGCGTTGTGTGCTGACTCAATAGAAAAAGCCAATTTATCGAGGGAGAAATTGGTCTTTTTTAGGAATTTAGTAGAGGAGATTAAGAGATATAAAAAATATATTAATTTCTATAATTTAATATTTACTACTATTGTTAGGTAGCATAACATTATGGATGAATATCATATCACATCATATTTTTTTTAATAACAATAAATGTAATTTATATAAATGTTACAACAATACATTTTGTGTGGTCTTTTTCTTTACTTTCTTATTTATTTATTAGTTTCTTATAATTATTAAATTATATAAAACAATTCGCACCAAGTAGCCATATTTAGATAGTTTGATAGATATTACCGTTAATTTTCATAGGCAACAGCGACATTTGGCGGCTGGCGGGTGAACTAAAATAAAAAAAAAAGCGGTGGCCATTTTCCAACTTCACATGGCGTCTGATGGACCACGGACCATTTGATACCATTGACGTTATTTATTTTATTAGTTATTTGTTTACTTAAAATGTAAATAAAATACAAATTGGATACTTCAATACTCAAAATTTTATATATTCCGTCGGTTGAGGGATGTCTTTGGGGCGCTAACAAAGAAATATATTCAGAAAATAAAGGGTAGCGTATACATACTATGTATAAAGGTATACAGGGTGCCCTGAGAGCGACCGACACTCCCGAAATATCTTAAGAGGTTTATACATCTACTTTATGCTCGTGAAAGATTTTTTCTCTAAGTGTAATAGTTTCGGAGTAATTGACTAACAAACATTCCTTGAATAACTGTGTGTTTTCATCCCTAAATCAGCTGTTCCTTACGTACAGGCAAGAGCAGGTCGACCTTTACATATTGGACTTTGTACCGTTCTTAAGTTCTATGACATAGGAGCCAAAATTGTATAAAGCTCGACGTGCACCTGCTATGCATAGTAATTGTCACGGTTACCATAGTGACAAATAAATAAACTTCTGCCAATAGGTAAAATACTAAAACTAAATTATGAAAATTTCTAGTTTTATTTGTTATTTGTTAAATGGATTAGGCGTTTTGAATGGTGTTTAGTGTTTTACGAGTTCTTTAGTGGTTTTGAGTGTTGTGTGGCATAAGAGGCGCTCGTACACATCGAGCATTGTGTGTAGTAGATACTTTCCGGTACGTACTTCGGTTTTTAATGTAAAAACTTTGATTTTTTAAGTGATAATAAGAATTTCAATGAATAGGTAGGCAGGTATGTGTGTGTCGTGGCCTACGGACTGTCCGTAGCGTAGTAGTTTCTGTCCGTGTAGGTATTTTTGCCGTATGCACTGTTGTTGTGTAGTATTAGGGATACCTACACGTAGAAAATTAGCAGGTCAGTGCCTTTTTTTTCAATAAACTATTTTTAAATTAAACTTGCACAAAACGCATGTATGTAAGGTACATATCATCAAACTTTCGGCTGTGTTCGTCGTTTTTTTCCTCCCTGTATAGTAGAAATTTTAGTTCATATCTCAGCCAGTGCATGGCAGCACCTTCCATACATGACGATTTCACCCCGGAGTTGCCATTCCATCCTCCTTGACAGTCCTTGAGTCAGTTTAGGTTGACAGCTCTTTTGACAGATAAATCCTTTCAATTTAGGTCGTGGAAAGACATGGTGGTACGAAAGTTCTTACAAAATGAATGAATAATATCTGCTGAATCGCTGTCACCTAAACCGAGTCGTTTAGAATACATGGTGGTACGAAATAACGATTCTATTCTGTTTAGGTCCTGAATTGAATGGGAATAAGAGATGGTGGTAACCCTGCTGATTACTTACTCATAAAAAATATTTCATCAAAAATCATGGAATATCGTTCGATATCGTAAAATACTGTAATATATGTAAATATTATCTTATTTTAGCCGTTTGTATCTTGAGATACAACACAATTTTGGTCATTTGTTAAACTGTGAATTATCGCACCCCTCTATAATTGTTAAACTATGAACGAACGAACATATACATATATTAACGAACTAACTAAACTTTTGACAACATTAACTCTGCCTACCCCCTAAAACACGTGATATATGGAACATAGGACATAGGACATAACAACAAACACTGTTTAGTAACCGCGGCGGAAATGCTCTGAGAGGCCTTTCTCAGCAGTCGGGAGGCTGCGCGCGATTAGTGGTGGCTCTGTCGCTTCTCTCATTACAGCGATCCCTAATTGCGGCGCATTGCGCTCCACAAACGCACCGCCCGCTTTCATCTTGCCGACATAGTGTTGAGGGTTTGTTGGTTGAGCGAGCGATTAAAGAAGTATAAGCGGTAGCGAGTTATCGAGCGTTTAATCTGTCATACTGGTCTTTCTAGTACAGATACTAGTCTCCTACATAGAATATGTCGATTAAGTTGATTGTAATACAAACTACAATAATGTAAACTAGTATTTTTCTGTGTGAGAGAACAAATAAAATAAAGTACTTAAGACAAATAAGAATATTTGTGACAAATACATTTTTTCTCCTATAAACTTCTATTTAACGCAAATACAACGAGAAGCCCTACTATTCATAACTTATGATGATTATTCAGTAGATATAATCGTGTTTATAGTCGCGAATTGCATTCGGATGTGCAATGAAAGATTGAGCTGCCAATAGTTAAAAACATAAAATGAATTTCGGGAGAGCGAGAGGCGTAACAATTCTTCTGGTAACTCCACATTACAATTTTTTTTATATTTTATTTGAGGTTCATAAAACTGACGTAACACTTAACATCTACTTACAATAAAAGCAAGCTTATACAGGCCATACGAAAATGTAAAGTCTTGAAGTGAATACAACATGCAATCTAAACATAAATGCGGCAAAAATTGTACACAAACAGCTCCTTTACCATCACGTATTTTATAAACGCTATCGCTTATACAACAACACACAACCCATCAACCCACCCACTTTATTTGATATTGTATTGTTATGCCATTCGATTATAATTTAAAATACAAGTCTCACTCAAAATGAAACCTTACTACCATAGTTATAAGCACATAGTTGTCCGTGAGAGAATAAAATCAACCGCAAATGTTTATTTGGCTCGCAATAATTGTTTTTATTCATTTATTACTGACCATAGAGGCAGAAAGGTGCTCTTAATGGGTTCTCTATTAGCATTCGAGGATCATCCTGTTATATGGGGGATTTGTACAATATTTTATTATCTTAAACTTTATTGGAGTGATCGACAGCGATATCAAATGAATGTAATAACTTAGGTTTAAATGGTACGGTATAATTAACTAGAAGAGATTTTTAGTGCACGCAGTGATTTTTTGATTGGAAACTGTTTTATATCTTTCCCTATATGTATTACGAGCTGTTACCCGCGACTTCATCCGCGTGAAATGTTCAAATAAGGATAACTCCTTTTCTTGTCATGCGATTTAAATGAAACAAAACCTATATTCTGCTCCAAGCCAAGCTCTATCTCCCTGTGAAAACAGGATTAAAATCCGTTCAGTAACTTAGAAGATGTGCGCGTTCAAACAGACAAACAATAAATTTAAAAAAAAAAAAATTTTTGCTTTTAATACCTTTCTCTAACTGTTCCCTCTCCATTTTTGCCAAATATGTTCAAAGTAAAGACATATCGGGGTCTACTGTTTTATTATATGTATAGATTATATCTTTTAGGAAAGAAGATTATAATAATTTAGTACAAATTACTTCAGGGTTTAAGCGTGAAAAGTTTAGAGATAAATAGACGGCTTTTTTTAGTATCAATAATATTAGATGGCTATTAGCTCGCGTGTTTATTTACTACTGAATTCGTATTTTTTTTTTGTATTTGAGTGTTTTCCGTGTTTACAAAAATGATTGACAGTAGTAGCTAGGCTCCATGAGCGGTAGAGACGAGCCTAGCTACTACAATGAACTGGTAAGTGGCTGGTAATAAGCTGGCAGTCGAGCCAGCCCGTTCGTCTTCTCTTATAAAACTTTTTAAGAAAAGTTAATGAGCTTGATGGCGTCGCTGTGTGGTGTGTCGCACTCTAATATGAACACGCAAGTTAAGCGACGTAGACCCTAGCCAGCGTTTGGATGGGTTTCGTTGTTTCGAGCTTCTCCGTGCTTCGGTCGGAGGGCACGTTAAGCCGTCGGTCCCGGCTGTTGTCGAAGAATGAAGCCAAGTCGGTGGCCTTAGGGCGGTTTGAAAACACCTGCCTCTGCCAATCAGCATTGGAGCATGGCAGAGAGCTCTAATCACCTGCGATTGAAGGGAGACTTGTATCCCAGCAGTGGGATGATTATAGGTTGATATGATTAATATCTGAAAAGGCAGTACCTATTGAAATAAATAATTTTATTTTTTCAAAACATTGTGAATATTATTATTGATGCATATTTCAAAACCTGTATTGACTTTAGAAAGGTAACCGACCCTTTTGTGTACCATAAAAGACCATAATATGACATCCTTGATGACATACGACCACCTTCGTATTACCACGATCAATATATACCTAGATATTATTAAAATGTTGAATGTTAAGACTTATTTGGATGGTTACAAGAGCCATATTATATTTTCTAAGTGTCGAAATAAGTTGGTGAAAACTAAGGACGAAATCCAGAGGCGCTAAAACTTCTAAAAAGTTGTCCAAGTTAATAAAATATTCGGATACTTTGTTGACTTTAAGATAAATACGTTTACAAAAACGTTTTAAACCTCCTACTGTGAAAATTAGCATGTATTTTTTTGGAAAATTTAATATATTTGAGGTATACGTCAAAATTTGGTTGGACAAACAGAAAAGGTAAGATGGGATATTTTTTTATGACATGTCGCAAGCAAACAAGGTAGGGACACCTGGAAATTGATGGAATGGAAAGTGTCACTACGCCGCCTACAAATTACAGTTAAACCAGATGACCAGAGGCGCTACCATTGAAAAGAGAAGAACATGGTAACGAGTTGGGAAGTAGATAGATAGATTAGAATACGCTTTATTTGCAATACACAAATAAGTGATACAGTAAAAAGTAAAAAGGTACAGACAGTGTTTATTAAGGATGGAGAGGTTAGAAAAAGAGGAAGAAGGGATAAAGAAAACTTATATTGAGAAAATATGATTTGATGGGCGAACGTGAAAAAGTGAAGAGAAGGTGAGTGACAGAAAGAATATAAAAACACCATAAAGAAAAAGGAAACAATAACTATTTACAAAAAGGTTTATAAAAAGAGTTCGGTTTGCCACAGTGTTTATACAACAAGGCGGCCTTATTGCTGAAAGCAATCTTTTCAAGGCAACCTTAGGGTAACGAATTTTAGCGTGGAGTGGGCAGGACCAGCAGGACACAATAATCAGCAGGACATATCGATATTATTTCGGACCAAACGATACGCATTACTATTTACTGCTATAAATATTCCGCTATACTATTTTAAAAGTGCAAGTTCTTCTCAGTTCTTCTTGTAAAATTAATTATTCTTGTATTTTAAGAGAGGTAGGGCACAGCGGATAATCCGCTCAAATCGGAGCAACCCGTCTGGGGAAGGACCTCCACCTTACAGAAGATCGTAGCCAAATAGCATTGGTCTCGGCCATGTTATGTTCCTACGGTGAGTAAGGTCTCCAGAGCTCCACTTGGGGGGGTTGGGAGGGTTGGCAACGCGTGAGTGATACCCCCGGTATTGCTTACGTCTATAGGCTACGGTGACGGCTTACCATCAGGCCGACCGTATGCTTGTTTGCCACCTGTGTGGTATAAAAAAATAAAAAAAATATTATCAAAACTTTTGGTAGGAAAAAATTGTGACGATTCGAAAGAGCTTGTTTATGCTCATTTGAATAAAAATATTTGAATTTGGAAATGACTTACAAAAATTTTACACAAAGATTTCTTTTGTGACGTAATGGTGCTCCCACATGGGTGTCATATAACGTTATTGAACAAATTGTTATAGGTAATATTTTAAAACATATGATCTTTGTCTGTCACGCTGAATTTGTTCAATAAAGTTCAGATAAGTAAGCCGGCAAAAAGTAACATGGCCAGTGCTAGTGTAGTAGGTTCTACTCCTTATTAAAAGTATCCAAACTAACATATCCTTAAGTTAAATGAAACGTAGTCAAAGTGAACACCGAGTTCGGAAGTCATCTATCATTTGTTACAAAATATCGAAAATCACGACATTTTGTCGACGCGACATAGACATGTCGCCGGCACACGATAGACTCGTCAGTGGTCGTCGCTAATCACGCATATTGTTGTCGCACAGATGTTGTGGTGTGACAACAATATCGCACAGTCCGGGACATTATCGCATTATGAGAAATAAAACAGACGTAGCTAAACAAGTTAATACATTGAACTTACTCGACTAAATGTCTGTACTATTGAATATTTTTTCTTTTTTTAGGGTTCCGTAGTAAACTAACCAAGAATTATAATTTTGCTATGCCCGTCGAGACGCTCAATACTTAAAAGCGTAAAATCAAAGCATCTCTTTTATAAAATAAAAATAATAATCTGTTCATTATGAATTTTACCGTAATAACCTATTTCTATTTTCATTTTTGTACAAGAATATTCAATGAGTGTTACCTTATAATAAATCTATACGACTTTTAAAATACACAAACATTTCGCTCGCTTATGTCAGTTGCCAGTCTCTTTTTTATCCTTAAACTTTGCCACACTACACACGACAATGTAGACCCTCTTAATTAAGTGTGACCGATGTACTTCATGTTATTTAGTGTCACTATTCACAAATGATAGATAACACCATGACATTCTGATGACACCTTGTCAATTGTCATTTCATTACATTTGGATCACAATGACATTAAATACGCGTAATGGGAAGTATATTCATAGTTATATGGAGTACAGCCCAATTATGATAAATATTGTTGGTAGATGACAACCGTTGAGTTAAATGAGAGCTTTTAATAATGTCTATGATACTAGTAATATAATCTCACATTTTGAAAAGCCGCGACAAGAGAAAGAAATAGTTGAAGAAAAGAAAAAAATGTTAAAAATTCAATGTGATTCTAGTCAATGGTAATTTTGAAAAATAAATTAAAGATCTGTTTTAGGGTGAGGCCAAACGAGCGAAATTTTGTGAGCAGAATTTCGGTAGCAGAAATTCAGCTGCATTCGGTTTCATTACAAAAAGACAGTTGGTGCCACACTACGACGCAAAATGAGTTGTAAATTCAGTTGAACGTTAAATAAGTGACCGATAATACGCGACTCACAACTCACATAATTACGCTCGTTTGGCCTCACCCTTATTCTGATAAGTCTCCGTGACTGTCGGACAAATTGACAGCTATAGTAGAATTTTGACAGTTTTAATTTACGTCACTTTAGTTTTTAGTTATATAAACTATACTATACTTACTATACCATAAGTTACATAGTAGCTCCATGAATAGTGCAGCTATCCTCATGTATGTAGTACGTTATCCAATTGCATCATCAGTGGTAATAATCCCAATGCATATTATAGGAATCAATTCCAGGAGCAACTACTGGTAATACAATGCAATTTCGTGTAATTCACTTTGCATTGCGCGCCGTTCAAATATCAATACTAATGTACGTTTCATATCGATAATTTTGATATTAACTTCAGTTTATTTCTACGATATACTAGTTGTTTCCCACGACTTCACTGATAATAGATTTTTTTAATAATTGTTTGGCAAACAATCAAGCGGTCTGCTTGACGGAAAGCTGTTAAACACCAGAAAAGCGGTTATACACAAGGAAATATATACATAGAGAGAAAAGAAGGCGTTTCGTTCGTGAGAAACTACTAACGAAACGCCTTTTGCTTCAAATTGCTACCTCTCACGTAGATGTTAAGGAGGGAAGTCCTTTCAATGCTTCCTACTCCGACCAAATACTATAGACGAGTAATACGCACAGCTCTTGACGTTTCTCATACAATTACTTGGCAACCTCCGTTCACCTCATGCCGCTAGGGGCGCTATAACATTTTGCATACAAAACGCACAGTTCATCTCATGCCGCTAGGGGCGCTATAACATTTTGCATACAAAAGTTTTGAAATCGTACACCTCATGCCGCCCTCATGCCGTAGGGGCGCTAGTGTCGCGTCTTGTCCGAATTCCTCCGAAGCTGTGCGTATTACTCGTCTATAGTATTTGCTAAGACTATCTTCTTTCTGATTAAACTCGTTGTGAGTTCCAAGACAGCTGTAGTTTTTCCCCCCGGGACGTCAGTAAGCTTCATCGCTTATTGTCAATCTGCGGTCGCCGTTGTTGAACCTGGCTACACACAGGAGACAAATCGTTGGGAATGTGTGGTGGGCTTGTCCCCAACGAAACGTATTGCTACTTTACGCCGATATTTTATGAAAGAATAATCCATCCCCGGTCGTGCTAGACCATTTCAAAGGTGCTCTACCATTCCAAAAAAACATTGTACCAATCAATACGATGTATTAGGTATGTCGGTAGTTTGATTATTCGTATGACTCACATTAATAAAAGATTAAGATTCGTAAAGAAATAGTTCCTTTCCATATTTGCTTTCTTCATAAAAGAAACCTTTGCGATTTTATCCTCCTAGGTTCAGTGGTTTCGTTTTGCTGCCTTTATGACAGAGGAGGACAAACGAGCTTGCGGATCACCTGATGGTAAGCATTAAGCAATCACCTCTGCCCATGGATATCCACGACCACAAGATCTTGTATGGTTGCTCTTGGCGTTGAGAGCCCTACGCTCTCGCAACAGTCCGGTGTCTCAGTAAAGGGTGTCAGTACACCCAAGCTGATTAGACCATTCAAAAAATAAAAAATAATAATAATAAAAATAATAAAAATATGGTTGCTTACCTATGAAAGAATGAAATAGGAAGGAAGGAGGAATGAAAGTGAAAAAGAGGTTTTGGAACCCTTAAAAGAGGTTTTTTTATACTACTAAGGTGGCAAACAAGCATACGGCCCGCCTGATGGTAAGCATCACCGTAGCCTATAGACGCTTGCAATACCGTGGGTAGCACTCGCGCGTTGCCAACCCCACCCAACCCCCTCAAGTGGAGCTCTGGAGACCATACTCACCGTAGGAACACAACATGGCCGAGACCAATGCTATTTGGCTACGATCTTCTGTAAGGTGGAGGTCCTTCCCCAGACGAGCTACTCCGATTTGAGCGGATTATCCGCTGTGTCCTCTCTTACTTTCTTGATTGAGTTATAACCAAACCCTTAAGAATTTTGGATTTAAGTGGAAAAAAAGTCGCCTAGGATCCGTTGAGATCAAATAATGGATCCAAGTGGAATGAGGGGAGTAAGAGGATGGAGAGGTATCAGATTGTCTGATGTTCAGTTAATACAGACTTCAAAGACAAATATTTTGTGACCAACCACAAATAGTTTCCTGTGACATTACCGAACTATGACATTAAACAATTTGGTACGATTACGACCACACACGTCCAGAAATAGAGATGTGTCGTAATGACATGTTGAGGTGACAAGGGAAATTATATGTAATAACCGCCCATTATGTACGCCCTTTATTTCCGTTGCAAAGATTTCTAATAGGTAAGCATGTAATATTTAACGCATAGGTTTTAAAACCTTTTCAAACATATAAAGAATGCTCTGTATGTACAAATAATAACATTAGTGACTTATAAAAGTAGTTTCACGACTTTGCTCTTGAAACTCTAGGATAGATAATAAGATTTTTTTTATCCTTCTTTTCACATATTATGTATGTCTCGCTTGCTATCTTTTTTTGATTTTAACAAAGATTTTATACAAGGAAGATAAGGGTCAGCTCGGAAATAACCTTAGTGCATTGACATGATGAAAAAAATTAACTATCTTTACATTCAACTATCCAGGAGCTCGATGGCGTCGCTGTGTGTCGCACTCTAATATGAACACGCAAGTGAAACGACGTCGACCCTAGCTAGTGTTTGGATGGGTTTCGTTATCTCGAGCTTCTCCGTGCTTCGGAGGGCACGTTAAGCCTTCGGTCCCGGCTGTTGTCGATGGATGACAGTCGTTAAGCCAAGACGGTGGCTTTAGGGCGGTTTTGAAAACACCGGCCTCTGCCAATCCGCATTGGAGCAGCGTGGCAAAGTACGCTCTAATCACCTTCGATTGAAGGGACACCCGTATCTCAGCAGTGGGATGATTATGGGTGGATATGATGATAATGAGACTATACCATTGAGTACGTACACTTGCTATCTTTTTTTGATTTTAACAAAGATTTTATACAAGGAAGATAAGGGTCAGCTCGGAAATAACCTTAGTGCATTGACATGATGAAAAAAATTAACTATCTTTACATTCAACTATCCAGGAGCTCGATGGCGTCGCTGTGTGTCGCACTCTAATATGAACACGCAAGTGAAACGACGTCGACCCTAGCTAGTGTTTGGATGGGTTTCGTTATCTCGAGCTTCTCCGTGCTTCGGAGGGCACGTTAAGCCTTCGGTCCCGGCTGTTGTCGATGGATGACAGTCGTTAAGCCAAGACGGTGGCTTTAGGGCGGTTTTGAAAACACCGGCCTCTGCCAATCCGCATTGGAGCAGCGTGGCAAAGTATGCTCTAATCACCTTCGATTGAAGGGACACCCGTATCTCAGCAGTGGGATGATTATGGGTGGATATGATGATGATGAGACTATACCATCGAGTACGTACCTATTCCTCATTATATCTACTAAGAAGACGCTGTTAGTCAGAAATCATACATAAATTAAAGTCAGAATCCCACGCTAGCATTTAATGTTGGACCTACTTACAATATAATATTCATCGACAAAAACGTTCAATAAATCTAATCTAGAATGAAGTCCATTGAAGTGGGCAATTAAAAAAACCTCCCGGACCCCACGTGCCTAATGCATAAGGTGGCCCACCCGCATGCCTACCTACTTATTACAATTTATGTGTTGAAACTAAATTGAGATGTGTTATAATGACCGCTCCCGAAATTACAGCTATGAGCGTGAGCCCACTCGCGTTATGGTAAACGCTTTAAAACGTTTATTAAACACGCAACGTTTTGGTATCAAATTAAGATGTTACAATTAGCATTTGCATTAAGACTTTGTTGCTAATATGTTGCCAATAAATGTATTTTTAAGGTTCCGTAATAAACTAACAAGGAACCCTATAGCTTTGACATGTCCGTCTGTCCATTTGTCTTCGGTCTAACGCTGAGACGCATAATAGCGTACAAATCTCATGGAAAATGACATTATACTCATCTGGAATTCAGAAAAGCGTATAGCAAATATATCTCTACACTGTGCGTGGCTCGACACGCACTTGCCCGCTTTTTTGTTACGACCAAAAAAATTATTTGACGGACAGTGTTGAATATCAAAAAATAATATTCTGCAATGGAATTTAATGTCACCCCTGTCTGAGTAACTTTTACCTTTAATACCTTGATTTAAAAAGTAACATTGCATTTTTCTCGTTTAAATTTTATAGACACAGAAACATGCAATTTTATAGATATTACCAGATATGTTAAATCAGTATAAAAATCATTGAATTTCACTGGAAATCTTGTGCCAAGTATAGAACGGAATATACGTTTCTATTCACAGTATCGAATGCAGTCACAATAAAAAGAGGGCTCTATCAACTGCCGCGGGTGCTAGAAACCCCTAATGACACACGAAATAGCCTACCATAACGCGGCTGGGTGTAGGTTCGCTTCCGTTATCAATTTGTACCGAAATAGTTCGCCACCTCAAAAATATAGGGTAGTTGATAATGGAAAACGTGGATGTTTAAGTTATCTTTTTTAGATAGATGATATTTTGTTTCCGCTAAAACAGATGAGTTATTTTTATTGGATTGAGATATCAATTTTTTTGCTTGCGTTGCAAAATGATCATCTTTGTTTTACAAAAAAAAAACTACACTATATTTTCTGGCTTCCACACTAGCTGTCTTGTGAAGGCTCCCAGTTTCCAGACACTTGGGTGTTATGATGATGAAGATGTGTGTTCGTTTTTATGTCTTCATTATAACTCTAAACCTAAAATCTAAACTTTACCCTAACATATTGCTACTTTAGAATAACAAAACCCCACGTGTCTCCATCTACTTATGATTCAGGGTTTTTCAAACGGAGCGTGAAAAAGTTTTTCAAGCCAGCAAGGTGATACTGATCGGTGACTGCTCATCCTGTCCGCAGACTGTCCAGACTCCACCATGACCTCACCTGATGTTGAGCAGTAGTGGAGTTCAGAAGTAAGACCCATGCGCACTACGGACAGGAAGCGCAGTCACCGATCATTCTCATCTTGTCATTTTTAAGAGAGGTGGGCACAGCGGGTATTCCTCTCAAATCGGAGCAGCCCGTCTGGGGAAGGACCTCCACCTTACAGTACAGAAGATCGTAGCCAAATAGCATTGGTCTCGGCCATGCTGTGTTCCTACGGTGAGTAAGGTCTCCAGAGCTCCACTTTGGCAACGCGTGAGTGATACCCCCGGTATTGCAAGCGTCCATAGGCCACAGTGATGCTTACCATCCGGCGGGCGGTATGCTTGTTTGACAACTTAGTGGCCAAGTTAGTGGTATAAAAAAAGGCTCTGTTTGAAAAATTCGTTTGAATATATGTTTGCTATTTATCTCCACAAATTATATGTTAAATCAACAATTAGTACCTACCATTGTATGCATAAACAAACACACAAAACGTTAAAAGCCACACAAATAGAAAGGAGGACTTGTAACACTGTAATTACAGTTTCCTTTGTAATTATAACAATGTACACAAACTTCTGGAAGGAAGTGCTGTGCAATTATACGCTTATTCAGGAATGTACAAAGTTTCTATGCGTTTCCTTAAAGGCGTTTCTGTGTTTCCTTTGTGTTATAAGTTTTATAATTAACACTAGCGAAACCCGCGCAACTTCGTTTGCGTGTATCCCGCTTTCCCGTGGGAATTTTGGAATGTATGATACTTTAAAACCTTCCCCTTGAACCACTCTATCAATTAAAAAAAAACCGCATCAAAATCCGTTGCGTAGTTTTAAAGATTTAAGCATACAAAGGGACATAGGGACATAGGGACATAGGGACAGAAAAAGCGACTTTGTTTTATACTATGTAGTGATGATACACACCATATCATTTAGTAGATACACATAATACTATTACATATACTAATACATACACATAACACATAATACTTGGAAGAAAAAGAAAGAAGAATCTCTTTCGGTGAATACTTCATGAACTGAATATGGCAAAAAAAAAAATATGTTGACACATAAAATTATTTGTCCTGAATGACTGACACATCAATACACAGATTATACTGCTGATCTTAGAGTCCTGAAACTTGTTCTTTGTAGGCATCCGATGAGAAACGATTTTCCGATGTTCCCTGAAGAAAGCGAGATACACGCGCACGCAGGTTTTGCTATTGAACAATGAGTTGAAAACAGAAAATTGAATTTTGTTTGAACTTTAGTTCTTTAGTCAATATTTCTGCTTTCAACTTTTCGGGAAAGACAAACAATAATGCAATGTAAACTAATTAATGTGCCTTTCTAAAAAAATATATAACTTTTCTCTTTATCTTCAAAGAAGTAGGTACTGAATCAAATATTTGAACTATATCCCTCGTTTAATGAAAATGGAAATTTTAAAAAGTTTGATCAAAATTTTAAAGGTTTCTACCGTCTCTAAGAACAAAACTAACGGACCGTAAAAAGCAATCAATGTTATCAATTATGTTTTAAATTACTAATGTCATAGTACCTATTCACTCGGCGGAAATCGACATGATTGGCAAATAATGGCGGGAAAGCGGGCAATATGGCGTCCATTCCGGAATCCATTTTTATGGGAATCAACATCGTGCTAATGATATGGAGGATTAAATTGGCCATGGTTATTATTTTAATATAACGTCAAGTGACACGAAACGATTAAATAGGTTTCGTAGTTTAAATTAATTTTTGAATTATTTATTACTAGCGGCCCGGCCCGGCTTCGCACGCGTTTTATTTTTCCCCTTAGATTAATAACTTTCTAGATGGAGTGCGGTCATACAAGCGCTTTGTCAAAAGTGAATCGCTAAACGCTCGATGACATGTCGGTGACATGCACTTGACACTTGCGGAATGTTGCCAATGGAGGTGTAGTTTCCAAAAAGCGTGGAAATAAATAGAGTTTGTTAAAATTTCTCAACTTTCAAGGAACAACATTTTAGGTATATCGTAAATTCACAAGGACTCCATTAGAGAATGTGTCACATACCTACGTAAATATCAGTAGCAGCAGCAACTGTTTTAAAAATAATTAGGGGAAGCAACAAAAATTGTTAAAATGGGAAACTATTTTCACGATAGGGCAACACCGAGCATTAAAATAATTCGCTAAAATCGTATTAATTCTTTTTCATTTTTAACTACAAAATACTATGAAATATTTAAAACTATCCTGTGAAAAGTGATATCATTACATTTCTTTTGTTTTTCAGACCTGTTGTGACACAATTTAATAGCACAAACCGCCATTTTAATTTTTTTCCGGGAGACACGTTTGGCGCGCTTTGATAACGACAACTACGAAGCGGTTCGGCAAAGTTCGGCGTTTGGTACCAGACTGGCACCAGTTGAGGTGTATCAAAATGGGTGCAGGGACACTCCCTCTCTAAATTGTTATTACTCAAAGTTTTTCCCCTTTCGAATAAGATGTTTTCCCGGGACAAAAAGTTGCATAAGTCACTCTATCCACAAAAAAAACATGTTAATGCGATTGTTACTTTTGACGTGAAAGAAGGACAAACAAACAAATAAACACACTTTCGCATTTTCAATATATGTAGAGTACTTAAGGAGTATGGATTTCTATTTTTACCTACTAATTTAAACTTAAGCGTAATACACAATACAATTTTATTTTTTTGTCACAATTTATATATATTTATATTATATATTATTAAAAACCAGAAGTGGAATCAATTTTTTAAAAAGAAAATGCAAAGTAACCTAACAAGATACAATTTTTAATCAACAAAACAATTAATTTGAAATGAACATTAACAAAACTAATAATCTCAAAAAGACGTCCAGCACGTTCCGAAGCCCGGGAGCAAGTGAGTGCGTTCGCCCGGCCGCGGCTCGCTCCCACCATGTTCCTCACGCCACCCGAAGTCACCGATGCATGCAGTCACGTGGTGTTAGGCTCCGCCTTCTAACCGGTTATATTTTGTAACACGGCCTCTCCTGACTGCAAGGCGTCCTCGACTGCTTGACTTGGGTCTTCAACGGAAGAACTCCCACAACTCTGTGGATTCTCAGAGTGTTCATCATCTGAAACACAACATCATATCAACGTTTGTCCTATTGTCAACGGTCCCAAAGTACATAACAATTAACATCATTCGTCTCAACTATAAGCGTGCACTCAAATAGCTGCAACTAAATACATGAAAATCGTTATTAGTTTGGTATGAAATTATAAGAAAATAAAACGCATATAATGGGATCCCAAAATAACATAAAAATTAAATTATAACTATACGCCATAGGTAGCGGCCAACGGCACGCGCACGTATATATCGAGGTAAAACCTCCCTTGAAAAATACTGCACACGCCATAGGTAGCGGCCATAGGCCCGCGCACGTGGCTTCTCAAGAATACACACAGCACACGCCATAGGTAGCGGCCAAAGGCCCGCGCACGTGGCTAACGAGGACAACCTCCCTTGAGATATACCGGACACGCCATAGGTAGCGACCAAAGGCCCGCGCACGTGTCCACTTAAGAACCAAACAAACAGCACGCGCCATAGGTAGCGGCCAAAGGCCCGCGCACGCGGCTGTTAACTACTCACCGCCATTGAAAAAGGCAGCACATACATCAGGTGTCCATTCACCACGCCACAAAGTCATACGCTCCGCAGCTGCCTGCGTCCTTTTACCATACGAGCCGGCAAGAAGCTCCAACTCGTACCGGTGATGTGGAAGCTGTTGGACAACCTTGTACGGACCTCTCATGCCCGAATCCAGTTTACCGGAACTCTGTGAACATTTTCCAACGAAAACAAAATCACCAATATTAAAGATATGCGGTGGCTTACGCTTTTCATTTACATGACGGTCTTGACGCTGCTGGTTCTCATTAAGTAATTCCGAGGCACGTTGTCTTCTTAAAGTGACCATCGCCTCACGATTAGCATGAGAGTTATCCAGTGCTACATCCCTTACCAATGCCCTCAAAACAGGAGTCGTGGCTTCAACTCCAATCAACAGTTGTAACGGGGAAGTTTGAGTTGTGGCTTGTCGAGTAATATTAAGAGTCAACTGAATTTTCCAAAGCGTGTCAGACCAACTGGAACCTTTATTGTTCACCACAACTCTTAGCATATTAAGGACAGTACGACAGTAACGCTCCGCCTGCCCGTTTTCTTGGTGCATTTCGGGAGTAATTAAATGTGTAGCACATCCCAACTCAGAGACCCAATTTTGAAAAGCGGAACTTTCAAACATTCTACCCCGATCTGTTACTATTAATGATGGGGTTCCGAATAACGAAATCGCATTTGTAAATACGCGTTTTAAATCATCCGTATCTTGCCTGTACAGCGAGTACAAAAGACAAAATTTGGAAAATGCATCTACTAAAATCAAAACATACCTAAACCCGTTCGATTCCGGTAATGGACCAAGAACGTCCATATGGACAGTAGAAAACGGGCTATCGGGTTTGGTCCAGGATTCTATAGGCTGGTGGGGAGCCCGAGGAATCTTTTTATGTGCAAGACAAACTACACAATGGGTAATATATTTCCTGACAAATTGTCTAAGTCCAGGGAACCAGAAGTGACGGAGAATAAGATCAGCAGTTTTATCCATACCGATATGTTCGTGATCGTCGTGAAAGACGCGCAAAAGACTAAGCCTATGTCCCTTTGGAATAAAACAAAGGAGACGTGACTCATCTCCCGTTGGACTATATTTGTAGTACAACAAATTATTTTTAACGACATATCGAGATAAATCCAACCGCCCGTCTCTTAATTTCTCCATCAATTCCTGTGTTTCAGAGTCAGCGGTTTGGGCAATTTGTGCCCAGTTATTTGGTCGACGAATGTGTGAAACGTTTACCGGGTTACGACTTAAAAAATCAGCGTGTTGCATTAAAACACCCTTTCGATACTCAATGGTAAAACGAAAGTCCTGCATGTAGACCCACCAACGTGCTACTCGTGGGACGAGATCTTTTTTCCTCTCGGTTAATTTCAGTGAGTTGCAATCTGTCACTATCTTGAAGTCAATGCCTACAAGATAGTGGCGAAAATGCTGTAATGCTTTCACAATGGCCAAAGTCTCGAGCTCGTAACTATGATATCGAGACTCCGCTCCATGTGTAGCTCGACTGAAATAACCGATGACACGCTTTCGCCTACCCTCGTGCTCTTGTAAAAGGACCGCACCGTAACCGATCGAGCTCGCGTCAGTATGAAGCTCAGTGGGCAATTTTGGGTCAAAAATCGCGAGTATGGGTTCTTCCGTTAACGTATTAATAAGGAAATCGCGAGCAGCGTCTTGTTCTACGCCCCAGTTAAACGGTTCCCCTTTTTTGAGAAGTTTCGCAACACAGGCCGTTTTAGCTGCGTAACCGGCAATGTACCGCCTGAAGTAACCCGCTAGACCCAAGAATTGCCGCACTTGTTTGACACTCGAAGGCTTTGGGGATTTCACTAAAGCATCCACCTTCCTAGGACTCGGCCGTACCTGACCTTGGCTAATTAATCTGCCCAAATACTCAACTTCGGTCACTAGGAAAGTGCACTTTTTTAGGTTTATAGAAAACCCAGCATTTGTAAGGCAAACAATTACTTTTCGTAATAAGTTCAGGCCTTCATCAACGGAATCGGACATAATTAAAACGTCATCGATGTAATTTAGTACCTTCCCAGTATCTGTCAACAGTTTAAGAGTCTTTGAGATGATCCTTTGATATACTACAGGGGCATTTGTCAATCCGTATGGCATTTTTAGATATTCAAAATGACCCTCCGGTGTGACAAATGCTGTTCTGCTAATGGATTTGTCGTCCTTTAAGGGAACTTGGTGAAATCCTGTGGCCATGTCAAGACTCGTAAAAAATTTGCTACTACCTAGTCTGTCGATATGGTCATCTATCAAGGGTAAGGGAAATCTGTCCTTAACTGTGATTGCATTTAAGGCGCGATAATCAACGCACATCCTATCAGACCCGTCTTTCTTTTTGACGAGTATGATAGGACTCGCGTACTCCGAATGCGACTCACGGATAATCCCCTTCCCCATGAGATCGTTAACTATTTCGCGAACACGTAATTTTTCATCGGTTGAGAGCTTGTAGGGACGATAGTGGACAGGTGCATCACTATTTAACTTTATTTCCATACTGCCGGTATTGACAGTGGATGTCGCGGTTCCGGAAATAAAGGATTCGGAAAATTCATTAATTATTGACAGTAACCTATTTTTGACATCGCCAACTAAGGGCGTATTTATGTGTTCTATATTTAATGTATTCACATGATGCACCCGTGATACGTCTAACCTAGTGAGCCTTTGTATATCTCCCGATCGTATATAGGTTACACCTTCTCTGTTCAGAACGTCTGTACCTAACAGTATTGGCGAGGAAATACAATCGGGAGACACAACGTATAGATCAACCTCTATGGATATTTCAGGGAATTCAATAACCGACGTTATAAAACAAGTACATTCTATTTCCTGGCTACCTATTCCACGCATTAAACGATAGGTCGGAGTCCTCTTACAGCCAAGATGTTTAACAACAGAGCTAGAAATTAAAGAAATGTCCGACCCACTGTCAATCAAAACATCTATAGGTAATTTTTCAATCACCGCAGTCATAACGTTCCTGTTTCCGGCAACGCCTGACAAAAATTTACATTATCGGCATTGCTGCCCTTCGTCTGTATGCGTTGTTTCGCAAAACATCTATCAACGGTATGCCCTACTTTGCTACAGTATGTACACACCAAAGACGGTTTATTAAAAGTTTTGGTCTGCGCCCCAGGAGGTACAGCCGATTTGCGTGGCTCAATTTTCTGCCGTTTAGGACAATGCGACCTCATGTGACCTGCATCGCCACAATTAAAGCACTTCGAGTTTGACTCGAATGCTTTGCGTTTACGGGGCTCGAAACGATCAGAATTGTGAGTATTTCGCGGATCAATCTTAGGCTTTAAATATACTGATAAAAATTCTACTAAATTATTTGGTTTTAATTTTGCATTAGAGGCGGCGGCCTTTACCTGCGGGTCCACTATGCCCCGTATGACAATAGCGAGTTTTAAGTCGTCCGACAAACCTGTCACTATATTTAAGCGTAACAACGACTTTCGCGCGTAATCAGCATACGTAGCAAAACCGTTTGAGTTCGTACTCATTACATCAAACAGGATACTAGCCATGTCTACATTCCGCGGGCAGAGTGACCGGAATTCCGCCTTGAAATTCGTCCACGAGCGGTCGTTGGTAACCCAATCGTTCAGCCAGGTACGCGCATCACCTCTAAGGCAATTACCGATACGCGCCAAGCACTCACGATCGTCCCAACGATTCAACTCGCGACCCCGATCGACTTCCCCGCACCAAACGTCGAAATCGCCCACGCTTGGGTCGAAGTTGGAGATATAATAATGAACCGGCTTTGCTTGTATCAGCGATGACAACGCGCTCACAATTTTGTCCGTTTCATTATCGGATCGCTCTCTCGATACGACATCGTGACCTGAGTTGACCGGCATAGTTGGCGTATGGCACTCGCGTGCTGGACGTATCGGTTCCGAAACTGACGTCGATGTAGTGGACAGTCTATCCTCGATTGCATGTAATCTACCAAGAATTGTATCTAGCGCCTGGTTATGAGCGCTGTCGTGACGGCCTCGTGAGTCGTCACGACGACGCCTGCGTGAACTACGGTGTGAATGTTTGTGACCTTTGCGCGATCTATTCCGATGTTTACGCGGACTAACACTTTTTTCTCTAGAGCGAGAGTCACGCCCTGACATGCTTAAAACAGAATGTACTTACAGTTTACCGCTGACAACACACACCAAAGTTCACACGCTACTGTAAATGAAATGATTATTATTAAAAGAAATTGAATTGTAAAGAAATATTTTTTTTTTTTTTAGCTGAGAAAACTAATAGTTAATGGCGAGCTGGGCCTCAGGTTGAATCCCACTTCTGATATTAAAAACCAGAAGTGGAATCAATTTTTTAAAAAGAAAATGCAAAGTAACCTAACAAGATACAATTTTTAATCAACAAAACAATTAATTTGAAATGAACATTAACAAAACTAATAATCTCAAAAAGACGTCCAGCACGTTCCGAAGCCCGGGAGCAAGTGAGTGCGTTCGCCCGGCCGCGGCTCGCTCCCACCATGTTCCTCACGCCACCCGAAGTCACCGATGCATGCAGTCACGTGGTGTTAGGCTCCGCCTTCTAACCGGTTATATTTTGTAACAATATATAATACTGTAGATAGGTGGTATTTATTCAGTTGTTGTTAGCAATTTCATTCCATTATTTATTTATCCCTAAATTAAAGTTACTTTATCATTCTACCCCATTATAAACACAATGGGTGTAGGCAGTGGTCCCTAAAAAGCTCAATGTCAAATTTAATTACATTTTCCACACCGTCAACTTTTGAACCACTGTGCGTGACGATTAAACAAACATGGCGACCAAATTTTGTCATGTTCCCTAAACATTTTTTTTTATTTTGGCCAAGAGTAGGGTACATTAATACCTACACTCTGAACTTCTTCAGTAATAATAGAAGTTAGTAGTTTATTTATGAATTAGAACTGCTTGGCGCTTGTTTGGATGATTGGTATTATAGGACGCAAAAGTTGGGGGGAGGCCTTTGCCCTGCAGAGCGCAGTGGGACACGAATAGAAGTTGCTAAAAAAGAACTACCTACTCGCGACGGGACAGCGTCCGCGTGAATTTTTATTAAATTATAAAGAAAAATTGAGAGTTAATTAATTTATCATACCATTTATTTTATTAATCAAAATCATGCGGACATGTTAATTGGGTGTTCTTAACAAGAAATTATGCACGATCATGTTATATTTAATAAAAATGTAGACATGTCATAATAATATTTGAAATTGGCACGCTAAAATCAGTAGAACAGCGCGTCGGTGAACGCTTAAAGAGTGGGATAAAAAATAAATTATACACAATTCAAACAGCACCCGGTCCCAAAGTAAGCTTCATTTAAATTAAATTCTTATTCTATTTCCTTACATTCTGCTTGTGTTATAGATAAGAGACTTACCAGAAATCGGATGATTTTTGTAAAAATATATCTATCCATATGATTAAGATTCATGAAAGAGATAATTAGGAAATAACTATTTAGTAAAATTCAAAACAAATAAAAGCACAGGTAATGTTTTTTCTTTCCTGAAATCGAACCTGCGGCCACTGGGATTGTTGTACATTCGTCACAAAGTAAATTCATCATTTTTCGGGAAAAAAAAATCGACATTATTGTACAGTCCATTTATTAAAATTAAATACGTCACTATGTTTTCATTTGTTTATTCTGTGACGAATTTACAACAACCCGGCCACTGTGGCCAAAGATATAGACCAACCGATTCACCACCACCTACGTTTTCGTAGGATCACAGCGTTTAATGAACTAATCTATACTTTGTTATATCATTATACACACGATACTTGGCAAGCAGACAGGTTCGTCGACCGGTTTTTACTAAATCCATGTTTTATACACTTTACTTGGTTTAATTATTAATGCTTCCATATATTTCTACGATTATAAACCTTACAGCTTTTTATATAAAAACTAAAATAATTTAAACTTTTAGTATTTTATAATTAAGTGTTTATGTAAGAATGATTAATATCGTTTTATGTCAAGTTGTTATATCGTAATGATAATTTGTTTAAATGTCTTAATATTAATTGAGAGGTAGGTATATAGGTACATATGTACCTAATTCTATTTTCTTTAATTACTCTTTGCTATAGAAAGTTTAGTTGAGTTTACAATAAATTATACTTAGTTAAAAAAAACACGCATTTATAGAAAACTAATTTAAAGGTTTTATAACCTTTTCATTTGTTGAAAATTGCGAATAATAATACAGGTGAATGAGCAAAGTGTTAACACTAAATTTTGTATAAGTTTTATGATTTTAGGAAGGTAAAGCATATAAGAAATGAACTAGCTCTACCGAAGTAATACTCCCATAATAAATATTGGTGGCGGCAAAATACTATATTATTTATTTATTTAATTTTATTGAGCACAATACAAAAGTACTGATACAATAGGCGGACTTAATGCTAAATAGCATAAGTTATGAGAAAAATAAATTGAAATTGGTAAAAAAATACAACTGTTTATAAGTAGGTACACTGTTTTCTTTTCTTTTTGATTATGTGAAAGGACTAAACACTAGCTAACTACTGAGACTAAATGCAGGTACCTATATTAAAATACTTAAAACATTTATAAGGTTAGATACCTAAGTGTAAATTATAAGTAGGTATACCAATGGTAATACAAAGAAAATTTTAATGTCAAAGGTGTAAATCATTTTTAAATAGATAAACCAATAATAACACTAAACTTATTATTAAAAAAATAAAAAAAAATAACGTGGAAAACAAATCCGTTAATTGATAACTTTCATTTTATTAATAACCTTCTTATTAATCGAGAACCTTGCTGTTATAAATAAAGTGAAACACTTAAATAAGCAATATATTTAAAGATTGTGACTACCGCTATTCTGAGCGACAATTAACTGATAAACTATAAATGAAGGAAAGTGGCAATTTCTCCAGTGACAAACGTCGGCCTTATCGACGCTAAATAATGGAGCAAGTAGTTAGACTCGCGTCTTCATCCCGGTAATTAACCGACCACCCTACGCCCCCCTCACCCCGCGGCGGGCTAAATTAATCACACCACGAATCTCGCCCCCCAATCCAGGGCCGGATTAAAAAGTTTTATTGGAGCGCCGACTGTGACAACCCGGCGCGCCTAGTCATCCGCCACCGACCAATCGCAACACCGCAACAATATTACAACGCTCTACCATTGGCTAGAGCTTAATAGTCCCCGCCCACTCTCACCGCCCGCACCAGGGCTGTCACACGCCACGTCAGTTGACCGAGGCTCGTCGACCCGTCAGCCGTATCCCGTGTTAACTTGGTGTTGTGAGATAAACGATCAACGGAACATTCCGATATTTTTTGTGACTGTTGTGTGATGGATCTGTGAACTGAACGATGGAGGAGGAGTCGATGTCTGGACACAGCTGTTCTGAGGACGATATTAGTGTTGGGCGGCCTTCGCCAGCGCCGTCGCGGTCTCCTTCTCCGCATGATTATTTTAGACCTCTGAAGAGATTGAAGATGGCTTCTGAACCGGCTGAGGAGAGACGAGGTGATGGAGTGAAAAGTTTTTCAATATTGGACATTTTATCGCACAGTCCGCGTACACCGCCGCGTATAGTTCGACCCTGGGACGCGTCAGGTTTCGAGAGATTGCAAAGACTGCAGCGCTTGGCTGGTGCAGCACTGCTGGACGGGGAGAGATGGAGGCTCGCAGCTTTAGGACTTTTGAGGCCGAGAGATATGGCGCAAGCGGAGTGTTGCGATTCGGCTTCGGAGAGGTCGTCTTCGGCTTCTGACTGCTGCTCGGAGCCGAGAAGGGCCCCTCAGCAAGGCTCCACAGCCCCCCACACGCCCCTGGATGCTCTTTTCCACATGACGAGCAAAACCTTTGAGGCGAATAATGCTGACAATGGAGGTAAGTGAGAATATTATAAGTTTTATTTAATTTTTTGTCTTAGGATTCTAGTTTCATTTTTCTTCCTTCTATCTCGAAGATAGCCTTAACCTTTAGGCTATCATCAGACCAATAAAAGTATCCAATTAAAGGCTATTGCCGTTCAAAATGAAGATACAAAGAGCATCGGTAATTTCTATAGTAATTAGTTACTACAAGCAATTATCGTTAACTGACGTTATGGATGTTTTACGGCTTGTTTTATATCAAGAAAATGATAATAATAAAATACAGTGGATAATATAACCTTTAACAATTTTTTTTTACAAGTTAGGTACCTACCTTTAAGATAATGTTACCTACAGATGAAACCAAACTTAGTACTTTTAAGACATATTATAGTCCTATTATATTGACAAAATCATCTTTGTGCTCTAAACTTCTTAGTTCCTTTCCTTCTAGAAACTTCTAGATAGGCCATTTAAAATCGTAAAATAATAATGAAATATCATAGGTAAGGTATGCAATTTGCAGAAATAATTCAAAAATTACGCATACGAAAGAAAAAAAACTATTTTTGTTTTCTTCTATTTTTTTACACAAATATGATCATTTCTAATTCTACTTTTTTTTTAAATAAACCTTTAGGTACATTACATACATCTCTTTGTTGTTTACACTCCACACATTAAAAGTAAATTTGTCACAAATTCTCTTAGGTGTTTACTCCGTGACGAATTTACTTTGTGACGAATGTACAACAAACCCTGATTTTGATGGAGAAAATCGGTGACTTCTAACAATGTATCTTCTGTACCCTTAAACAGCACCACAGTAATCCTACAAGAATAGGAATCTCATTCATATCTATAGGCAAAAAAAAAAAAAAAAACTCGAAATCAAGATATAAAAATAAAAAAAACTACTAATTTCGTTGTGATTAGGTTAGACAGGTCTTATTTAGCTTGTTTCCATACCGCTGTTGATCATCAACAAGCGAAGTAAGCAGTAGTAATATTTTCTTATAAGTTAATATCTGAAAAAAACAATTGCCTCCCACGATACACCCGCACGCTTAGTGTGGGAATAATTGAGCATTAAATATAATAAGCCTACTAGACTTAACTATCTTTAAAGTAACTTTTGTTAGTAGAAATACTTTAAAAATTACTATCTCATTTATAATGCATAAGAATTATGATAATACCAGTTTAATTTATAAATATTCCTTCGTTTTTTTGTTAATTTTAAACTTTCTAATTTAGAAAATTAATTAGGTTTTGAATTAAAAAGTTAAATACATGGCTAATTATTTCGTAAATTACAGTGGAATATTTTGTATAGTTAACCAATGTGTAGTAGTGTAACGTGGCGGAGTATACTCTTACCTCTTTATTAATAGAAACAGATAGTTAAATACACCAAGGATTAACTGAAATATGTCTTTTCAGTGTTATAATGTATGGTAGAGCATTATAAAAATGGGCTAGAACTACACTCTCACAGAATATCGCCGTGAAACAGAAAGTTCGGTGAGTGAGAGATCCAGAAGCCCAACTCCTTTCCTATACCTTTCTCAATATTTGCTTTCTCGTAGAAATCAACGCATTGGTAGCGCGTCTCTTGGTAACTACTTTTCATCAGGTCAACCATTTGCTTGCTTGGTCGCTGTATATCATCAAAACTTTCCGCAATTCCCACGGGAAAGCGTGTACGCAAAGAGTTTTTCGCTAGTTGGTTATGAGTAAAAACAGAACAATTTAATTTGCTCAAACGCAGAAAGTTCAAAACAATATAACCATTAACATTTTGAAGTTTTAAAACAAACGTCACGTTAAAAAGTCTGGAAACCCATTAACTAATTACTTAATTTATTCAAAAAGATAAATGTATGCCAAGGTAGTAATTATACAAAATATTTATCATGGTATTCGCAACAAACAATGCTTTTTATAAAAACGTTTTTTGAAACATTAATTAAGACACCTTTTTAATAATGGATAGCGAAAGTAAGTATGTTGTCAAATTATGCATTTTAAACATGGCGGTTTTCCCATGGGAAAAGTGTTGTCATTAATTACATTGGGCGGTGTGTAGTCATGTTATAGTCATGTTTCGTTTACACGCTATTATTACAATTCTGTGCCATTATCATGGGTAAAAAAAATATACTTGACATTAATTTGTGACACATAATAATACCGAACTAAATACATTGTGTTTTACAGCGATATTAATAATAATTAATCAATTCACACGAATTCAAACGAAACTCTACCAATGTGTTCTTAAATAACTTTACGGACAGTCACGTCTACTCTGCGCAGGCGCTGGCAAGGCGGCGAAGCTCCAGTGAACCAGAACCCACCAGTGTTATGATATCGAATTTATTAGATACCTAACATTATCAAACGGATGAGTAAAATGATATATTTATCTATATATGGTTTTAAATATTCTTTTGCGACAACATAACCCCTTAATTACAAATTTTAAACTCATCAACCATAATTCAGTATTAAAATCAATTTTGCAAACACGCCATCACAAATTGAATACCAATGAAGATATTATTGGTTCGGGCCTGTCCGAAATAGATGATTATTTTATGATTACAGTGCGGCATCGGTAATTGAAAGATACAGCGCGCGCGGCCTTCGCCTTAAGAACGAATGAAATGTCAGTTTTTATTGACATCGCTTTTTGAACGTAACGTGACAATATTCGTGAAAGCGTAAAATGAAAGTTTTGTTTGTCTACGAAATGAATTATGAAACATAAACTCGTTTTTTTAAAGATGACTGAAAACTGCAGAAAAGTTTGCTTTCTTTTAACTAAAAAAATAAATAAAAAAATACTAAATACTTTATTAACAACTGTTTTTTGTATTTATGTTAACAAAGTGTTATTATAATGTGTTCAAAACGTGATAGTTTAAAACTCTAAAATATACTTACAAAAAAAAAATACTTAAAATTAATTCCAAAACTAATTCGTAATAAATTAGGTTACTATTGTAAGATAACATAATCATTTATAAAAATTAACCATTTAATAGAAACTAATCAATGAGCTTTTAAATACCCCTAAGTTACACGGAGTCATTCAAGAGATCCTTTGTAAAAAAAGAAATAAAATTGACTCTATGAGCATAATTTTACACGGAGATTGCAAAAAATCTATTGTTGCTGACACAAAAGAAGACATCACGCGGCTAACAAAGGGGATTCCAAATTCGAACGTCAGATAGGCGGGAATAGTCTATGCTCCATATGCTACAGATTAAAATGTAAGCGTCAAACAGTCATTTGTCATTGCACCTATGGCCATAGACTTGATTGAGGAAGTCGTTTCTTGTTTATGAACGGAAATAATACTTTTTTTTCAACATCCCCGGTCACCGCGGGATATTAGTATTATTGTGAGATTCCGTGATAAAATGAGAGTTATAATTTTTGATAATAATAAAAAAAATACTTCGATTTTAGTAAAAGATTTGAAAAGAAAAAAATATATTTTTGGCATTTTTTTAGTAGTCAGTAAATAAAGAAGAAAAATATTTCTTAGTTTATTAAAATAAATTAGATTATAGATATTACCCAATTGAATGATGTGGTTTATTATTATAAGACTAAAATCCTCCTTTCCTTTTTAAAATAAATACATAAATAAAATCTTATGTATTAAATTCTAGTATTATTTATTTTATATTTAGTATTGCATATAAGTAGAGCGCTAAATACATACATTAGTATGTATTTAGCGCTCTACTTTTATGCAAGTTATACTACTATTAATTTACTATTATTTATGAAACAAGTATGAGTTATGTACCTATTATACCTATTGTACGATTACACAAATCAGCAACAAATTATATACAAATTCTATGCAAATATTCCTGTCGCTTAAATTACATAATAATTTTAGTCTAGTTGACATTTAGAGTTGTGGAACGAGGCCACGTGCTTATGTTAATCTATACCTAATTAACTTATATAAACGTAGGTACGATATTTATATATTTCCATACATTATATTGGTCTCGGCCATGTTGTGTTCCTACGGTGAGTAAGGTCTCCAGAGCTCCACTTTTCACAGGTTCGGCGACGCGCGTGGATGGCATTTTAGCCGTCGGGCTCGGCTGTTGTCGATGTATGACAGTCGTTAAGCCTAGTCGGTGGCTTTGAGGCTTGAAAACACTGACATTTGTTAATCCGCATTGAAGCAGCGTGGCAGAACACAAACTAATCCCCTTCGATTGAAGGGAGACCCATATCTTCGCAGTGGGTTGATTTATCTATCTAATATTATAAAGCTGAAGAGTTTGTTTGTTTGAACGCGTTAAGCGCGAATTGAAAAAATATTTTTGTGTTGGATAATCCATTTGTCATTACGCTGCGACCAATGGGAGTCAAGCATCAGTGAAAAATGTTGCAAAAACGGGGAAAATTATTCATATTTGTGGGTTTCCGTTGCGTGCGCTGCGTAAACGGATAGTGTTTTCGTTTTTCACGCGAACGAAGTCGCGGGCACAGCTAGTGAGTCTATATGATGATTTCTGTTTTATTTATGTAATGCCCGCTCTAAAAATTCCATACGATTATGTTTTAGTTATGGTTTAATAATACATAAATATGTCATTACAGTACGCTATGATGATATCTGTCTAATTTGAACGATAAATATCCTGGTTTCCGCAGTAACTCCATTAAATCATATAATTTTAATGGACGATAGGTAGTCAATTACCATTAGATGAACTGTTTGCTTTGTTGCCAACAATAAAAAAGTAAAACATATTTTTTTCTGTTACGTTTGTATAAAATTTATTCATTCACATAATAATAATTACAGCACTTTATAAATTAAACGAAATCTAATAATATTAAAAATTAAAAAGATATGGCCATGTGGCAGGGTTTACTATTATAATAGGTATAAAAATTAATTAATACCTTAAATTAATTAGTCGAGGCAACTATTTAACCTGTTCAATGCTAGATACTTTTTAAACACACTCCTGCGAAATCGCATATTTTTTTATATTTTTTATTCTAAATTTATTTATGGGCTTTGATTTTTTATTATTATACACTATAATTTGCACTTATACTACTAATAAAAAATATAAAAACTATACCTACTTAACATAACCCAAGCATTTTAATACAAAATTTTAGAATTTAAAAAAACTCAAAGAAAAAAAAATCTATTTAAAGACCTAGCTGGCTGGATTTCTTCATTACGTCAATTTATAACATAATTTTAGAATATCAACAACATTTTATTTAAAAAATTTAAGTACCTACTGGCTGGAATATCACTTACATTTTACATGACTGTGTGACTTGACTTGATGCGTCAATTTACAACAGAACTTTAGAATAAAAAAAAAATTCAAAGGCTTAGTACTGGCTGGAATATCGTCAGCTTATTATATTTTATTATACCGCAAATGACTGCTCCTATACAACCTGTGGGGTCTGCAAAGGTGTCAGAACCGGCAAGTTTACCTTGCCCCTATTATGAAAAAAAAGAAGAAAAAACGAAGCAAAGGCACCCGCCACTACAGGGCGCTCGCACACGGCTCAATAATGCCAGTTTTAGAAATAGCTGACTAATTGATTGTGAATGGTCTATTAAAGTCAGAATTAAAGTAATCAATTGACTGATTTTGGAATTTTTGTAAATTGAATATATTTGTTTTTAAAATGTTTTTGATGTTTCAACAAAACTTAGGCGAAAACTCAAGTATGTCTAGGTAAAATTATTTCTGTAGATTTTTTGCCGTATCGGTGGTCGATCCCATGGGAAATCCGAAAAAGCCTTCCATGATTTTTGTCGACAAGAAGATCATACTTTCTTGATCCAAAAATTTACAAAAATAATATTCAGCTGAGTATATGATAAGTCAGTAATAATATAATAAAGTATTTTTATTACAGCATAAAATACGTATTTCAGTGCAAAATAATGTTATAGCTAACTATTTGTAATTGTCGGGAAAAATGTATACAACTTACACATAAATAAAAAATGCAATAAAAAAATATGTGGGTTTGTCTCGTCTTTACATCTATTATAATAGCTAGAACATATTAATTATATTAATACCCCCAAACAAAAGCCATCAAAGACGCAAGGTGCATATTGGCCTCTCTTTCTTTACCCTGCTAATAGAGCGAGGCAGGTGATTTTGACCCCTCTTAATTTAATTATATTATTCAGACACATCTACGGTCCGATCTTATGTCCATCTGTGTTGTGATCTTTTGAGGATACATTAAACATTCGACGAAATATGGTGCGTGGTTTCTTTTGGCTAAAAAAAGATTTCTGTAGAGTTTTGTCCACTGCTGGACATAGGCCTCCCCTAAGTGAAACATCAATTAATAGAAAAATTATCTATATATATAATAAATAACTGAGTAAGCTTTTAGAATGTTATAAAATTTTAATTTCTAACATTCAACTGGAACAATGTTAGGAAAAATAATTCATTGTTTTCGTAGTAAAAAAATATAAAAAATAATAATTTACATTTTGATTTATTTTTATTTTAACAAACTGTCTCAAAAACATAAGAATTATTTTTTTTAAATAAAAAAAAAACAATGACGAAATGCATTTTCATATAAAAGGTGCAACGTTACCTATCGCACAAGTCATCGCATATGAACATTGGGCTCTTGACTGCATCGGGAGCGGTCATTACTTAATAACCCTTGGACACCCAGATTCCGAATTATAGGCCTGTTTTTGTAAATAAGCCTTGATGGTCTGACATCCAATTTAGGGACATTTTTGAATAACGACGGCAAGGGAAACATTTGTTTTCTTAATAAAAAAATAAATGTTGAAATGCAAAATATTTAAACATTAATTACACAAAAAAATTTTTTTACTTTAATAATATATCTCAAAACATACAAGTCTTGTAGGTACTTATAGTTTAAAAAAAAAAAAAATCTATGACAAAATTCATTAGAATCTACTTTTAAATAACTGAAAAAAGATTTAATTAAAAATGCATTTCTCATAGAGATTTTTTAATTTCTAAAAATCATTCTTGTATTTTTTGAGATAGTTTATTACAAAAAAAATCGTAAAAAAAATATTTAAAAAAATAAATAGATGAAAAAAGGGTCAATCTAATATATCGCTCAAGTTTAGTCATCGCACATATACCGCATTCAGCTCATGAACACACCGGGAGCGGCCATTACCTAATAACCCTTGGACACCCCGGTGCCGAATTATAGGCCTGTTTTTGTAAATAAGCCGCCGGCTCTTGTAGGGTTATTTTGCCCAAATTAATGCCTGTGTTAGGTTAATATTTTTTGCGTGCAGTTAGTTTCGGTATTTTTGCTTAGTTTAATTAAATAAAATTAGGTTTAATTAAACCCTAAATATTGCATTTATTTGTATGTTTTTTTTGGTACCTTTACAAATCTATAGTATGTATATAGATATATTCTTTAAAAGGTGTTTTTACTTTTAAATTTAGGAAAAGAATCATCAAAAAATTTGACAGATGACAGAGAATTAAAGCCGGATTTCCCAAAGAGCAAATCCTGAACGAAGAGTCAGAGAAACCCTTCGAAAAAAGTAATCATTCCTAGCCACTAGACCACCGGGGTTTAAAGGTATAAACTTAGTTCATATTTTATTTTTATTTAGAAACGATATTTTTTACAAAATTATGTTTTAATAAAAGATATTGATTTAGATAACATAATCGATTTCTAACACAATCGATTGATTTTTTATCCCTCCTTTTATATTTGCCGCCCTAAATTAGAGGAGGCCTTAAGGGGAGGGGGGTTTGTGAGTTTTTAAGATCAGGTGTGTTTAAACTTTAATTGGTTATATCGATAAAATCGTAAAGGGAACGGGAAATATTTTTTTCTGTGTCATGGGTGGGGCTAAATTCCCCTAGAACCTGTACACATGTACGTGCGTTTGCATCGCGTTTTATATTTATTATATTTTTTTATGTCATACAGTAGACAAACATGTAAGCGGGCCCCCTGATGGAAAGGGGTCACCGCCGCCTATGGACATCAGTAACACCAGTGGCGCTACCAATGCGTTGTCCACCAAGGAAGTTGGAGGAAAGGAAGGAGGACGGCAAGGGATAGACGGGATTGGGAAGTAGTTGGGCTTCCGGATCTCTCACTCACCGAACGAAACGCATTGCTGCTTCACGTCGATATTCTGTGAGAGGGTGGTACTTCCCCGGTCGAGCTAGCCCATTTCATAATAATTGCTCTACCACTCACACATGTTAGACCTCACGATGAAATGATTGCAACTCCGCGATGTATAATGGACATGAATGTCATAACCGTTATTTCGTTTGTGGCATTTAAAACATAATTCTTTATAGGTACATAGGATGTCCTCTCTTTAATTCAAAGATGTGATACGTATGTTACATACTTCGAATTTCTTATTGGAGATAAACTGACAGTGTTCTGACATTTAGTAGAAATTAAAAAGGTATTCTGAAAAAAATACCGCATAATTCACTCATCATCGTCATCATATCAACCCATAATCATCTCACTGCTGAAAAACGGGGCTCCCTTCAACTGAAGAGGATTAGAGCGTACTCTGCCACGTTGCTCCAATGCGAATTGCCAGAGGCATAATTCACTACAAATTTTAATTTGTGAAAATATTTGTTTTTATATTAAAATACACACACTAACACATTGTGAAATATAAACAATAACCTATTTACATCTTTATAAACCCGTGTTTTGTTTTGACACACATTATGACGTAGTAAATTTAATTTTATTGTGTATAAAGAATGTTGTGCTGACAGGAAAACTATATTATAAGTTGTATGAACATTAAATCAAAATATTATCTTATATTAACGACCTCGGTAGCCTAGTGGGTAATTGATCTCACTGTAGTATGTTTCCGGATTGACTCTCACATGAGGAAAAAAATAACGCACTTGGCACTGAAATGAAATGAAATCGTTTATTTCAGAAATTAGACCTTCACAGGCACTTTTTCTTGTCATTTACAACTTGTTTAAATAAAGAAAATAAACTACGTTATATACTACCACCATTTCGGACACAAGCAAAATGGCAACCGGTAAAAAGAAATGGCGAAAGAAAACCGGTTACGGCTGTTTGTCATTTTGTACTTTTTTTTTTCTCTCCTTCTTTTCCCACTCATTAGTTACAATGTAGGTGTAAGTACATTAAAATTTATAAGAAGAATACGCGGAATGTTATACACAATGGTGTGGAATGAACAAGTCTTAAATCAACAATAAAATAAAAAAAGTCAGTACTGACAAGAGTGAGCAGACCAGTCCCCCCAGGCAGTACCCCTGAAGGAAGAGAGTTACTAAAAAGTTGTATGTGCGTTAATTTTGTCCTCATGTGAGAGTCAATCTGAAGTCAAATATTTAGTAACTCTTCCTACAGTGCCAAAAGGGAGTTCGATCCTCATAAGATAAATATTCATTATCATCATCATATCAACCCATAATCATGCCACTACAGGGATACGGTTCTCCCATAAACCGAATTTTTATTTCATCACCTAGCTAATAATTTTTTTCGTTCAAGGCTTGCTTGACTTGAGCGTTGTGTTTGAATTAGTTATAATTAATTTTTACTCGATGTAATTGCTGGAAGAACCAGTACAATAATATAGGACAATAAGCCAAATAACTACGTTATTCGATTGTTACATTTTTTTCATAATTTTATTTGGTTGATAAATATTAAAAATAATAAAAAGTATTTTTCAATAACCGCATTGCAAAATTAATAAGCACACTTTCACTTTTCATCCGAAACACCCTGTTGTTAAGGAACATGAAACACGCATCAAGAACAATAATTCAAATTATTTTCATCCGTAAATTACTCACTAGTGTGTTTCCATTGCGGCTTTTATTGTTAATATTGTACAATGTTTTCAACAACAGTTGTCAGTGTATAACAATTTGTGATATTGTATCGACTTGAATATATTGATAAAAAATGCATTGAACAAAGTATGTTTCAATTCAATATCGCTTATTAAGGCATCGCTCTCTGGATTTCGAAGAAAATATAATGCCTTTGCAACAATGCTTTTGCATCCCATATTAATATAAGTCACGACTCAAAATTTATCATTTACACTCGATTGAATTACTTTATTGTGTATTGAAATGTTGAATTTTGTTTTTCTTATGTAAAAATATGCGTAATAGAATATAAATAATGCAATATAAACAATCTACCTAGAATCTACCTAAGTTAAAGAAAGATTTGAAAGTTGCAGCTTAGGATAAAGAGAATATGTGATGATTGGAAGAGGGAGACGGCATCCTTTTCACTTCCAATGGAACACAATTTTTCATTGCTTTTTATATCGTTAAGAAAAATATAGAATAAAGTTGAAGGAGCACTCGGTCGGATTTCTAAAGGACGTGAGTTCGAATCCGAACTGGATTAAGGTAAAAATTTTCTTTCCTAAATATTTTCATTATGGCACACAAATATCTTTTTTTTTAAAAAGGTATACGTGCACGTGAACATCTATATTAATTTATATTAGGTACTTTGGGTGCATGGATGAATATTATGTAAACTTTATTTGAATTTTATCTGGTTTGAGACTATTCAACGTTGTGTTATTCGATCAGGAATATTTATTACGTCTAGAATAAAATTTAAATTTGTTTAATGTTACAAAATATACTTAAAATATTTCTATAAATGTAAATTTATTAAATGTCACTTTGAAGTCTAATAATATTAAGTCTAAACATTCGCCTTAATAAAACCACTAAAACATTAGTGATGTTTGTAGAACAATGAGATTTTGATACGATCAAATGTTCCAATATTGTTATTATATATTGTAAATATTATGTTATATTGTGAAAAGAATAGATTTTCACTTTATTACTTTGTTAGCAGTAAAAATTTGACGTTTAATCGTCAATCCTGAATAAGGTTTATTTTTCTCTTTCTTTTTGCTAATTGATTTTTTTCCTAGTTTCATTCACATTCTATGTGCGTTTTCAAGGAGGACATGTAAATAGCCCATCTAATTATATAGATTATTGCTTGACATCGTAGTGAATTATTATTTTTATAATACATAATAACATAATGTTCGTCGATTATTCGATATTCCATAATCGATATTTATGTTCAATTCGTTACGGTCAGATTGTACATTGTTTAGTCGATAAAGTATATTGGTATTAATTTTTCACACGCGATAATGCATGATAAGCGAATGGTAAACAGTTTGCAATCTCTTTAATTGAATTATGTTTACACGTCATGGTTGGCGGTTAGATTTGCGCGCGCTTCACTCTGATTGGTCGAATGACAACAATGGCGGCGTTGACATTTTATACTATTAGCAAATGTTAACAGTATCGTAAAATATTAGGCCGGCAGCGGCTCAGGGACTCCCCCGGTGTCCCTGTGCTCCATGGGTGGCGGTGATCACTTAACATCAGGTGACCCGCATGCTCGTCTGCCAACCTCTTACATAAAAAAAAAAAAAAATATTATTATGCTAATTAATTATTTATTTCATTATATTTGAGTTCGTTGTTGTATAAAGTTTAATTAAATGTTTATTTGGTTAAATTGTGATGGATGAATCGATTGAACATTTTAGGTATTGAACTACTGAAAATAATTTCCCAAAAATCACGACACAATCTCAGACCAACAAGACTTTTATAAAATTGTAGTACTTATGTCGAAAACTGAATTAGTTTAACGAATTTACAGTTTTACACTAAAGAACAAAAACATTGAGATTTAGACGCTATGTTAACACCCGCGATATAACAAAAAGTCTAAAACTCGTTTACCGAGTGTACTTATAGATAGACTTTACTTGCATTTGATTATAATAGGCCTAATGTCGATATATTGACTATATTCTATGTAGGTCACGTTTACATTCTTAGTCTAAATATCTTCTTTTATAAAGCCCTGGTGCTGGACTGAGAAAGTCTAAAGACGCGTAGTTAGTCCATTTCATCATTCATCTACTCAAAAACTATACTAACGCAACTATAAAACCGCAGTGTTGCGTTGCACTTTATATTGCAAACCGCATTCAATCTAAGACGAGGAAGCGAGAGGGCAATTTAAATATTTGACAGATTTGCGAATTAGTCAAATTGAAATTACGTTTATTTCGTTGAAAACTACTGGGTTACTAGTATTTTGATTGGCATGATATATTAAATCCATAAATATTTATTATCTGACTGGTATTAGACTGCTAAATGTCGTACGTAATATAGGTGGATACAATTAAATAACACACACACACACACACACACACACACTAACACACACACACACACAGGTTTTATATATCTTCCCTAGGACCATATTGCTGAAAGCTACCTTTCAATTAGCAAGATCCCTGAAGTGAAGTCAGCTTATTTTGGCTAAATAAAAATAACCTATCTAATCTTGAGTACCTGTATAATATACAATTTTACAACTTATAGTATAGTTTGCCGCAAAATTTAGATTTAAAAACTTTTACTCATGAAAGCCAAAACATACCGACAAGGTTTTTATCATTACGTTACTTACCGCGCTACTATGATTAATCATAATAAAATCTAAATTTATTTTGTGTCATTTACTTAATATATGACAAAATAAAGTAGGATATTACATGTTGTATATAACATCAAGTCAAACAACAGGATTATATTTCGCAATAATACAATCACATAAATTCTCAATCAAAACCATATAGCGTCAAGCAAGACCGACTTGCAGAGCCATTGCTTATAAATACACACATAAATACAGTATGGCCGTGCTGGTACAATAAATAGTCGATTTGCTTGTACCTACAACTCGGTGGCTAACTATAAATAGGCCATTGTTGTTCTAATCCCGAGTTGACTAATCGACTAACGAGTGAGGTATTGATTCTATGTATTTCGATATCGAGTTTTGGCAGCACTATTAGTTTATTTTTAATAGTTTTAATATGATGTTTATTATTTATATAGAGTTACATTGATGAATCAACTAATGGTTATTTTGAGTTGATGATGAATCTATTGTATTTTATACTATTTATCTATTTAAATGAAAATGTTGTCATTTAAATAGATTAATTTCTGTTATTGTTAAAAACATCTATTTTACAAAATAAACTAAATTATTGAATATGAACGTTTACACATTATAGAAGAAAAACTGTCATTTTGTTCCGGTTATCTCGTAAAATAATCATGAAAAACAACGAAAATTGCTTTCACTCACACCTAACTTTTTATTTTGAAAACTCCAGTAGGAACTGGTGCAAAGAGGTGGCATAATAAGTATTATTTGCGCATACAATATTAACTGTGATACTCGAAAAACTAATTTCAGTTTATCGATAATAATTCCATCGACATTCGCCATCCTTAGTCTTAAAAGCACGCGTAATCAGCGTTAAGTATAGAGCTTTCCTTAATTAAACATGGCCACTGGAGACTGCGATTAAAGCGTTTTGTGCACTCAAAGGGAAATGTGTTCTTTTTATATTAATACTAGCGACTTGCTCCGACTTCGCACGGATTTTAAAAATCTCCATTAGAAAAATATATATTATATAGCCTATGTCACTTGAGAATATATAGCGTTCCAACGGTGAAAGAATTTTTCAAGTAGGTAGTTTCAGATCCTTATTCAAAGCAAACAAACAATCGAAATATTTTCTTTTATTATTAGTATAAACTAGACTATCAGATGCCCGCGGTTTGACTTGCAAAATCGCCTTCACAGACTGATAAACTGTCCTATGTGTTAATATACCTGTCTACCAAATCTTAACAAAATCTAGTATTTATTTGTATATAGGCTATTAGCTCGACCGATTATCACACTCAGAATAGCGTGGAATAGCTGTGTAAAGCAGTATTGAAAATGCGAATCTATTTGCTAATAAAAATGAAAATTTTTGCCGCCATTACTAACCTTGTCGATAGCTCAGTTGGCAAGATCACTCGGACGGATTACGAAAGAACATGGGTTCGAATCCCACCTAGGGCGGGAGGTGAATTTTTTGTTACAAAAATATTTCCTAAACATGGTTTTTGATTAGCTAGTGAAACCCTCGCAACTTCGTTTGCGTGTAACTCGCTTTCCCGTGGGTATTTCGGAATGTATCAAAATCCGTTGCATAGTTTTAAAGATCTAAGGCAATCTAAGCAAACAAGGGGGAGAAACAGACAGAGGGAAGCGACTTCATGTTATACTGTGTAAAGTACTTTTCTTAAGTCTTTGATCTGCTCACTGCCTGCTCCCTTGATGATAACAGGTGTGAAGATATGTATTCGTGTAAGTAATGTGCCCGGTATTAAGGTGAATGCCCACAATTAGCCGCGGACCACCAGCGAACATGTGTTCGGGAGAAAAATTGAACCGGTTTCGTGTACTGAACATCGGGTGACTGAAAGATGTTAAGTATAACTTTAAGATTACCATAATTATTATTATTTAAATCTCTGATAAGTTCTAGTTAGCCAATCTCTCAGGTAAAACATCGATAAATCATAAATACTGAACATATCACATTTTTATTAAATGTGACAAAATATGTCTTGTTTTGTATTGTTTCACAATGTCTTAAAAAAACGGTGTAAAATAAAATAAAAAATAAAGAAAATAATTTATTTTTCTACTAACAGATGATTGCATTTTCATGGTCCTTCGAGCCGGATGACCTATGGATGTTGTGGATTTATATTATAGATAAAATCCAGACAACTTTCATTTTCGGAATTCACACAGCACCTGGAACAATATACTGAGAAAGGGTGTTACTACACCAATCGATCGATTATCGACCGAACTGAGAAAGGGTGTTATCGATTATCGACCCGTCGGTCGATAATCGATAACACCCTTTCTCAGTTCGGCAACGAATACGATAATAGAATAAAGCAGTGGACGTCGATCGGCAATTGTTACCTCAATCATTGACGATCAACGACGACGTCGACTGTTCCATTTCACCACCAATCGACAATCGATCGATTGGTTAGTTGCTGGTTCTACTACATAAGGCCGGCGGCAATCATTAGACACGCTCGACTTTAAAATCGCTATCGACTAGCACCCGACTAGATATTTTTTGCGACGTCCAATATCAATTAAATCGCAAAGCAAAGCCGTACTAAATAATAGAGTAATTATAATTGGTTAATCGATTATGTCCATGATGTACGTAGCATTTGGGATAATTTTTGATATTTAGGTCAATTTTAAACATGAAATAAAAACAAGTAAATTTATGTTCAGGTTGAAGTGCCGATAATATTATTACAATTCACATTCAACGCGATTGTTTAAAATATTGAATAAAGATTGGTACTTATGTAATCCGTTTAAAAAATGTTTCCTAATATGACAAAAACAATCTAAAGTTTTGATTTTAGTGGGTACATAGAAAATTAGATGTCCAATTTATTGTATGCACATTTCATTAAATTTTTTTTTACATTACTCTCGATATACCCTAAATAGTACAATAAGTTTAATTTAGTACTTTCTTACTTTTGTTAATATTTTTTTTTTGTGTTTTATGATTATTTTGGTATATAATAATAAGGAGTATTTATTATTATTATTACTTTCCAGTCTCGTTAAATTACAGTATTTTTTTAAAACTCTTACCTATTTATAAAAAAGAAAACCTTACGAAGACGAAGAAATAAATAGTTTTTTCGGCATTAAAACAAAATTAAGACATTGTAGGTAAGTTTTTCTGAGGAAAACAATATCAAGGTATGATCGCTTTAATTCCTGGTTTATTATTAATTTTTAATAATGCAACGCGAAAGATTAAAAGTTATTTCTGAGGAAAGTTTTTTAGTTTCACAGATCTCATTGTCTCCCTACAGCCTTCAAGATTGAGCCATTTGGTCGGCGCCCGCGCACCGCTATCTGGTTCAACTTTTGTACTTATTTGATACTGGCTAACCACTCATTATGAATTAGAACCGCTTTGGTTAAGCGATACTTAACCAGGAATGCTCCGAGGAACTGTTCATCCACATTCACGCATTAAAATTTTAATGATATGAAGGTGTAAATTTTTGGTGTTTTAAAACTGTTTTAAGGTGTGATTTAAAGGTATTAGTTTAAAATTTGAATTTTTTCATTTAACTTTTTGTAGCCTAGATAAAAATAAGTATCTATGGGAAATTCAGTATAATGAGTTTATTAACAGTAAATAAAAATAAGAAGCACAAATTTTTCTTATATGTCACTTGAAAAAAAGGAACCCTTACTCCCCGTCAACCCGCAGTTGAGGTAGAACTCTTTGAGGGACCACGGTTAAAAGGGGTTTGAAAAAGACTCTGGGTTGATAACTTTTGTAAAATTAAGAGATTTTGAAGTATACTTTTCTAGTAAAATATTAATCAACATTGTAAAAAGTATTAGTAAAATTCACCTACATGTAAAATAGTACAATACATTATTTGATGATAATATATGACGACCTCCGTGGCGTACTGGTTACCACGTCAGGAGGTCCCGGCTTCGAATCCCGGTCGGGTCTAACAGGGGTTCGGGTCTTGGATGTTTAACTATAAATGTATTTGTTATAAAAATATAGTATTGTTGGGTTAGTATCCCATAACACAAGTTTCGAACTTACTTTGATGCTAGCACAATCTGTGAGAATTGTCCCTATATGTTTTTTAATTTTTTTTTCACAGTAAAATATCCCCATCCCAGCAATAGAATATTGTTTAATGATAATGATATGCAACAAAACAATACAATTATTTCCTGTAGAATAAGTATTAAAGTGATATGAGCTGTAACGGAAATCCATTATTGTCATCAATAGTATACGGGAAATTACAATACATTAGAAAGAAAATCTATGTTCTAAAGGATGTCCGGTTACTATAAAGATTACATTCTTTAACATCTTCATGTGTGTAAACGATTTATAATGTTGTTGATCATCATATCAACCCATAATCATCCCACTGCAGGATACGGGTCTCCCTTCAATCGAAGGGGATTAGAGCGTACTCTGCCACGCTGCTGCAATGCGAATTGGTGGCGGCCAGTGTGTGCAAGCTGCCTGAAGGCCACTGACTTGGCTAAACCACTGACATCCATCGACAATAGCAGGAATCGACGACGGAATAACGTGCCGTAAAACCGCTGATCGTACAGACCTGGGCGTACCATGACCGCTTAAAACACAACAACAACAGCTGAGCAAGGGAGACAGCGCAATACATGATGTAAGGTGACGTCTCGTATAAGTCAAAGTCAAAAAGTCAAAAGTATATATATTCAATTCAATTCAATTCATTTATTCGCTTAATGTAGGTTACAGCAGGTAGTTGTTACATAATTCCAAATAGTTCCAATACATTTGCCTTACAAGTCACACACAATCGTTTAAGGATAATTATAAAAGGTCGTGATATAGCCCCTGAAACTTGAAGGCTGTGTTCTTTGTATGACGTAGGCATCCGATAAGAAACTATTTTCCGAAATTTCCACGGAAAGCACACACACAAACGAAGTTGCGCGGGTTTCAATAGTCTATTTATAAACTTCTCCATTGCAAATTTTGAATATTAATCTAAACAAAACGATAATCCATAACAAAGTCAATCATTGTTTGAAGCCCACGTATCCATCCTCGCTATCACAGCTCCAAATCCTATCAAAAGATCCGAAAGGCCGCTTTTGCCATTATATCTTGACACTTGAGACATACCAAAATCGTCTTTTCGCCTTTAGGAATAGTTTACATGAAGGTTCCTTTTATATTTGTTGGTGAGATGAGAGAAGCCGTGTCGAATGGCTACAAAATCGGACTTAGTGTCAACAGTCTGTTCATGGTCGGTGTGAATGTGGGTAGGTGTATTTGTGTCGGTTTGTTGCATCTTACGGAGTTACACGCTTGTTTTCTGAACTTTAGACGAGTTTAGTGACGGGAATCCGTTGATATTTAATGTCGGTCGTATTAGAAATATCGTTAGAAATAATTTTAATTTACTATTTAATTATCAGCCAGTTTCTGTAAAATGTATAGCATTTTCATTTGAATTCCACGTTCATTAAGTCCCCAGCTATCTCTTTCATTATTTAGTTTGATAGTGACAGACGTGTCATTAACTTTAAAAATGCTCTTCAGAAGATAGCTGTAATCGGAAATAAGAGCGATAGAGCATTTAAGAAGAGCTCGAAGGTATAAATTCTTTTTCACCGAATATCGGCGTGAAGAAGAGATCTGATACTCCAACTTCATCTCTAGGTATCCCTTTTCGCAGAGATCTGATAAGTTCTCCAACTTCTTCTCTATCCCTCTTACCTCAATAGCCTCCGATCTTCCTGTTAATGGTCAGCGACGAAGGCTCAATGACTCGCCGTGTATCTTTACTATATGAGTCACTTACCATCAGGTGCCTGGCATGCTCGTTTGCCAACCTCTTTTATAAAAAACTAATTATTAATCCAATGTTCTTAATCTTACCTACATACCACAAATACCTTAAAAAAGGCGTATCTTGTCCCAGTAACAAAAGCATACTAATTGCCTAGCGCGGATCTCGCTGTGAAATTAATCAATCTGTACTTGACTGTACCTGCCTAATATACACGTTCAACTGAATGTGGTTGTACCAACGGCCACCTTTGATGATGCCGCGCTCTCCAATTAGCGGACCGCCGCCTTTGGCGTCTGTCTTTGTACCGGCCGACGTTCCGTCTCGCTCGCACGCGCTGTCCCTTTCACACACCCCACCTATACAGCCTTCATGCTTTTTGCGCGAGCACCATAGGCTTTAAATGTAACTGGTTGCATGTAAATAAAAGAAAATAGTGGTGTGATCGTATTTTGTTTTTGTTTAAAAAAAATCAGTAAATTAAAAAGTTTCAATATTGTAAAAAATCTAATAAAAGTCAGTGACTCTTGGTGTTGCTAAAATTAATGCACTGATTACTTACCATCAAGTAACCTATTTGCTGGTTTGTCCCATATCTTAAAAAAACTAAAAGAATCATTTGAATTTCAATATAATAAATAGATGGAGAGAGTTATTTTTTTCTTAGTTAAGATTTGGGATCAGTTATGTCTCCCACAGATTTCTCTATAATTCTCTTCTGTGCAAAACAAATAAATATATAAAAGAAAAGAAATAATAACATAAAATAATCTTCTAATAACTTTATTATTCAGTAGCTTAAAGTTGGTAAGATAAGCGAGCTTTTGCCGTCGGCAAAATACCGCGATACCCTTGTGTTTAGTTACCTTTTGTATTTATTATTAAAACGGTACTCTTTTAATTATTACTTTTAAAAGTTAGATAGAAATAATTTTAGAATCACTGATTGACACGTACTTACTACAATTTATTAGATACAGCCTTTAAATTCATATCAATTTTTAATTTTTCAGAAATATTCATACTTCAAAATGTCAATATTTCGATACTAATTAACATTTTTATGTATGGATCAAAATTAATGCATTATTTTTTAAATATAAAATATATTTTTTTAAGTTTTGTTAATTTCTTTGCCTTTTAAATAAATGGACCTTAGATCATATGTAAGGAGTAGGACAAAAGGAAAAATCTAAATATCTTTGGGTCTACGTCCGCTAGGGTCTACGTAATTAGAAAGACATAAACGGGCTTATTTTCATCTTTTAATATTTTTTAATAAAAAATTATTTGAATATTATAGGTATCAGGATTATTCAACGTACGATCTATCAAACTTCATTTTATATTTACTATTTCACTAGACTGTATGTAGCAATGTATGTGTCTTAAGATACACCTACTTATAAATTACACGGGAAAAATCTAATGTAAACGTATCAAAAAAGTATTATTATTGTTGTCTTCCACAAACGATATATGTACATACATAGTACATATAGATACTTTCACATGTTACCACATTAGTACTATTTTTTACTCTAATTTTAAAACAAAAGTTAGGAATATTACTTGCGTGAAAAATGTTTAAAATCATAACATTTCACTTCATTATACGTAAAGAATTAATCACGATTACGTATAATCTTGTCGATAGCGTTTGTCATTGAGGAAAACAGGGTGATCCAATTTTACACGTCACAAATACCACTGAGAAATTACAATATATCGTCCATAACAAATTAAAACCAGTGAGCAACTTAATAGTGTTACAAAGGGGCCCACCCCGCATCCTCACAATAAATCTTTATGACGATATCACTTTTATTTTGCATAAATAAAACTAAATTATAACAGCCCTTTGCATCGACCGGTAGCCGCCTGATATTGTGGCCAATAACAAAAATGAATTAAAGAAAAAAAAAGTATAAAATGGCCGAGAAAAGGTGGGATATCAAAGAGTCGCCGCGGTCACGTAAAGGCTTATGACGAACAGCGGGTGATAGCCTTTAGGAAATTAAAAATACTAGATGAGGTTTTTTTAAAGAAGGAGTTTTCACTGATATCTTGATGTAATGGTTTTTGGTAATAAGTAATTAAAATATAACGCAATTTTGTATTTCTTCCTTTTATAACTTTTTGTCGTACGGGGAAATTTTGGAAAAAGAATTATGATGGGCGGGAAAAGTGATCAGCTACAGCTGCGTTTTATATATTTTTAAATTAGTTCTTGCCTGATGGTCTTACACTTCTGGGCAAAATCCTCGCAACCTTTTCTCTATCATTTTCAAAAGGCAAAATGGAAATTGACCTTACCTTACCTTTTAATTTATTTAATTTTTATTAATCTTTAATTTTTAACTGCATTCCATGTGCAACTTTAGAACTATTAAAATTAATCTCTACTTCAACTTATGACGAATCAATATCTCCCTTTATTTTAATAAAATTTTGTAAAGTTTGCTCGTCACAGATTTCTGCGTTGCGAATTCGCATCACACCGATTCGCAAGTGTATTATGTATGTACAAACCCTTCAAACTCCATCTAAGTACCTCTTTAGTAATTACAATGTTAATTCTAAGTATTTACGCTCTCAACAAAACTACATTTTTTGTTTCGACCGCATACTTTATCTGTCACGAGACACTAGTTATCATTCAGACTAATAACATCTTATTACGATCGTAAATAGGTAATGTTTTCGATGAAACAAGTCTACTCTTGGCTTATTGACAGCCATTGCGTGATAGAACGCGGTCCATTGTGTACAGTCGACTGAGAAAGTGATTTGCTATCGAGTTTTAAATTGAAAAATACAATGCTAACTTAAACTTCGTTCAGAATTGCAAAATATGTAAACAAGTTCTAATAGGTAACTGTCATATAGAGAAAATCAGTAAATTTATTAAAAATAAAACTTTCGCAGTTGACAAATATATTTTTACTAATAATTTACAAACTTTTTAATTGTTCATCTCTATTTTAACGTTTTCTATTCTCTTTCTGAATTTAGTATAGTTCCTTTATGATTAGTATGTCATATTCATACGGTCATATCTTCATTTATTCATCCCAGGAAAAAGAAGAATTCCTTTTCCGCAGAAACATATTTAATGTCACCTTCATTTATCCTTTATAAAAGCAGTAGAGCCAGTTTTACCGCTCCCGAATAGTTTATCTGTCAAACTCACAGTTTTTTGACAGTTCCTTCAGGGCTATAGATTTTTATTATTCACAAAATTGGCAAACTAGCATACGTCCCGCCTGATGGTAAGCATCACCGTCGCCTATAGACGCTTGCAATACCGGGGGTATCACTCACGCGTTGCCAGACCTACTCATCGTAGGAACACAACATGGCCGAGACCATCTCCTTCATGGCCGAGACCAATGCTATTTGGCTACGATCTTCTGTAAGATGGAATTCCTTCCCCAGACGGGCTGCTCCGATTTGAGCAGATTATCCGCTGTGCCCTACCTCTCTTAAGAAACATACCTTTTATCCCATTTTTCAGTATAAATACATTGGTGCTAATTCTGTTGTAACTAATTTTGACAGGACTAGAAGTGTTTCAACAAGACCTTTGGTCCTGTCAAAATTAGTTTAGTCTAGTTAAATGTACAACAGAATTAGCACCATTAACGCAAACACTTCGCGGGCGAATCCACTTGCGACTGTTAATATAAATCTTAACAAATTTCGATGTAAACAACAAACCATAACGACCATTTTATTTCTCCAGTCGAAAACGATAAAGCCCATGGCTTTAAATTTTACGAGACCTCTTACCTAATCGAGTGGTCACTGTTGTGTGACGCGAGAAGTACCAGAGTGTAAAGCCGGGTTTACTAACTCGCTTTAAGGTTTGTCAGCACTAGGGCTCTTTACTCGACGTCAGCGGAGTGCGGAAAATTCTTCTCATCTTTAATTACCACAAACATCGACAAAAGTATAGACAACCTGTCCGGTACTGAGATTTTGCAGCATTGCGATGGTGCACATGCACACCACCACCCTTCAGTCGGTTGCGAGCAAGCGACAGAAGCAGTGGTGTCCAATTGATTCTGTTTTGACTTATGGGTATATAAACCAAAAACAGATAAAATACATAGTGCAAAACTCGACTCGTAGCGTTCTTGTTGACATCGCATGTAATCCGTCGTAGTGTGGACACGCCTTTATCTCGTACACCTTTACTTTATAATGCAATTAAAGTTTTAAAACAGTTTAAATATTATTTATTCGGTGAACTTAATGGTTAAGAGCATCGTGCGTGCCGATCAACCACTTTTCTTTCAGCAAGTTGTAAATGACAACACAGTATTATTTTTAAATACTCGAATATAAATGCTAACGCTACTTATACTAATTACACGTTAATTTTATTATAATATCTACTTACCAAAATAATTAATATGGATGTGAATCTGTTGTAGTTGATTTACGGAATTTCAACAAATCGTAAAATTATGATTGCATTTTGAGGTATCGTTTTATAATAAAAGTCACAATACATAATGAAAACTAAGTGTTCTATTTAATTATTTTCGCCATTTCTCCTTATCCTTTTGCTTTGCTATCAAAAAGGTGGTAGTTTATAGAATAGCTTATTTAATAATATGAGTTTATATAACACGTAAAACATGCTAAGAGAACGTGCTTGTAAAGGCTTACAGGCTTACTCTTTAAAGAATAATTTTCATTTTATTCAAATTTTTGTCTAGTGTGTTCTTGTGCGTCGTTTCATCTTTTATTTTTTTACTTTAAAAAATTATCTATCAAAAATATTTCGTACCATCCTAATACCAGTATGTTTCTTTAGAATGCGTAGTCTATACTTGTCTCATTCATAACACGGAGTGCGGAGGCCCCTTTGAGGATGCCGACGCCGCCATTAAAGCACGATTAACCCACACCTCGGCTATGACTGGCTTCCACTTTCGATTTTACTGTTTTAACCTGTAAGTATACATATAAAAATAATAGAATACTAGTATATAATGCCTTTTGCTTCAAATTGCTGCTTCTCACGTAGTTGTTAAGGAGGGAAGTCCTTTCAATACTTCCTACTCCGACTGTCTTCTTTCTGATAAAATTCGTTGTGAGTTCCAAGACAGCTGTAGTTTTCTTCCCGGGACGTCAATAAGCTTCATTGCTTATTGTCTATCTGAGGTCGCCGTTGTTGATCCTGGATACACAGGAGACACAGTGGTGGGAATGTGTGGTGGGCTTGTCCCGATATAAAAATAATTAAAACGTATAATAGACTCAAAGGGGAAATTTCTGCTAGCAATAAGAGTATCGAAGATTTGAGTAGCATTGTGTATGAATGGCTAAGGCTGCTTTAATCTGTTTCACATGTATATATCATATTTAATATTATAAATGAGAAAGTGAGTTTGTTTGTTATTCCCTCGCGGCTTGACTAAGCAGCCAATCATTATGAAAATTTGTATACATATTGTCAGGGGTACAGAGCCCAACATAGGCTAATTTTAAGAAGCAGGTAGGTAACAGGCTAGTTACAAATAATGTATATTGGGAGATAGTGGGCACTCGGCTCTGGAAGAAATTGCCTGTCGCCATGAGGTCAATCTCCAACAAATTTAACTTCAAAAAAAAGTTAAGGCTAGTCTTTTGTCCACAATTCAGTAATTGTCGTCATAGTAGTATATTATATTGTATTCTGTATCTATAGTAACTAAATATTAGTAAGTATGTATTGTATTCTTACATGATATGTACCCTTATGTTTAGTATATGTAATTATCAGTATATATATGTTATTATGACAAACCCTTATTATATCTATTATTTATTGTATGTAATTTATTTTATAACCGCATTCATGTATATCTGCACTACCCAAAGGTTGACTGGTAGATAATGCTGTTAGCGTTAAGTCCGCCTTTTGTACCCTTATATTGTGGTCAATAAAGTTTAAATAAATAAATAAATAGTCCTTGAAATAGAATCTATTAAAAATAGAATTTTTTAATTCAATTATGTTACATCAACTAAGGCAGTTATTCTTGAAAACATATTTTAATTTTTTAACAGAGAAAAATTTTAACTACCCTTACAAATCAAAAAAGGAAACAAAAATGGTAAATTTTTCTTGATGTATGGTCAATGGACGACTAACAAGTCTAGTAAGGTACAGTTACAAGAATTGCTTACCCATCAATAAAAAAATACTTTTTTTCATATTTATGATAGTTTTTTTAACTATTCTTAACTGAGAAATAGCTGGGCCTTACGGGCAATCGGTGGAAAATGACCCTAACTATATTTACAAAGAATAGAATGAATATAAAATATATGTGTACATTGCAAAATATGTTTCATCTATCATAATAATATATTTTCAATAATTAATTAATATATTGGTATAATTTCAATTATAGTAATTATTTATTAAGTTGTAGGTATTGAAAATAAAAAGGTAACTTTGCACACACGTGCGTAAAAATACTTTTTTTGCAACCTCACGATTATTAAATCAGTGAACCCGTAAAAATGCTGCATAATTCTGACCAACGCCACATTACATTTTTACATGTTTATTATAGTGCTAATTATGTGAAATCTCCTTATAAGGAATGAGTATTGACTTGCAAAATTTTTAATGTAGGCTTAGTAGAAACATTTGGCAATCCATGAATTTCACTTATCCAATTTTTATTGATACGATAATTAGGTAGTCTAATACACGATTTCACCAACCCTAGCGTGGGGTGTACCCTAAGTTGAAGAAATTTAACTGATTGGTGAAAAAAGAAACTTTAAAACATGGCAAAAAAGTAGAAAAACAATTTAGTAACTTACCATGTTGCTCCAAGATCTATTAAACTGATTAATTAAATTGTTTCAGCGTAAGCTTGGTTTGAAATAGTATCCACGTTCTAAATGTACCTATATGAACAGCGGTATTGCCTACCATCAGATGTCTTGTTTGTCCTCTTCTAAGTTAAAAAAACAATCCGTTGTTCGAAAAAGAAATAGAAAATATTGTTTTAATTATTGTTTACATATAGTCTTCCTAATAAAGAAATATTTATGTATATTCATACAATTTTATTTATATATGGCGGTCGCTTTGGCGGGCGGGGAACGCTTAATCTTATGTTAATTTAATTAACTTTGTGGCAATTTTTGTGATCGGATTAGCGGAAATATATAGTGAAGGGGATCAGTTAATAATTATTAAGCTACTAAGTTACATGCTTATAATAAAGAACTCCAGTTTAAGATTTAAATGTTTGACTTAGAAGGGATTGGTGAGAGTGGCAACGGGAAGAGAGGTCTTTGCACTGTTTGATAATAATCCATTCTAATTATGTGAACATTATGTGAAAATGTGTTTGTTTATCCTTGTTTTACGTCCAAAGAAAACAATGTATTGACATGAAAAAAGTTTCCCAAGTGGGAACTTCTATTTTCATTCTAAATTTTATATGAAAGAAAGAAAGAATTTTACAGGAAAGAAAATATGTTTATTAGGCACTTAACATTTACAATTATTTAGAGTAATTTGTCTAATACAATATACACGAGAATTTAATTTCATTTTCATTTTTTTAACTTACATTTTCAAATTCGAAATTTATTTCGAATTTGAAAATGATTTCCATAATCACTTAAAATTCGACTGTAATACCTCTACCTCTGTATGTCTACCTGTTTGCCATAACAATATTATAAAAAACAGGTGACCAACCGTAAAACCGAAAGTGGGAGCCAGTGCGTCTCGCTGTTAACAGTAGACTGTAGAGTTAATCGGAGTTTCATAGCGCGGCATCTACAAAAGGATCTCTCGGAAGTTATCAATGGGTTTCTGACTTGATACAGATCTTTAGTCACACGATTAGGTATTGAAGGTATTAATTTCGGTTACACGCCTTAGCGAAATAAATGTTGGGGTTACACTGTCGGGAATTTTAACTGGCCACTTGGGATGTATTTCTTAATGTAAAGAAAAAAAATGTACGAGTACGTACCAGCCTATTCTCGATATTCTCATAACAAAATCAGTTTCAATGTCATCTATCTCGTTCTTTTCCTATTTTGTATGAGTGAGACAGCGCTTAAGATTGACATGAAATTGTAAAATATTTATGTTACGAGAATAGTTTGTAGATTTTAGTATCTAGTTTAGTAATGTGAGTGGATGAGATATCTGTAAAAACCACTTAGAAACTGTCAAAAACGGTCATTTTATTAACCGACTTCAAAAAAGGAGGAGGTTCTATGTTTCATCGTATGTATTTTTTTTAAATGAATAATCTAACTGGAAGTACGTCCACAGAGTAAGACATAAATATAATTCTTATAAATAAGCAATTTTAGTCTCTGGTATCATAATTTGCAGCAGTAAATTAAAATCTGCCCAGGATTATTCAAATCATTATCGATTTGATAGTTCAAAGAGATTAAGGCCAAATTGATTGATACCGTTTAGTTAACATCTCTACTAATAGTGGCACCAATTTTTTTTTATAAACAAGTTATTTAAAAAAAGTCCTTTATTTTTAGATTTTTCCATGATACAAAAAGTAAATTGACAATTAATTAACATTTATAATAATTGATCATTTAATGTGGATTAGTAGAGCCAATTTTCAAGTCACTTCTTTTTTTTTATGTCATACAGTAGACAAACAAGCAAGCGGGCCACCTGATGGAAAGCGATCACCGCCGCCTATGGACATCAGTAACACCAGGGGCGCTACCAATGCGTTGTCCACCAAGGAGGTTGGAGGAAGGGAAGGGAAAGAAGGAGGGGGAAAGAGGGGATAGGGAAAGAGTTGGGCTTCCGGATCTCACACTCACCGAACGAAACGCATTGCTCCTTCACGTCGATATTCTGTGAGAGGGTGGTACTTCCCCGGTCGAGCCAGCCCATTTCGTAATAATTGCTATAATTGCTAGAGCAATTATTACGAAATGGGCAGGCTCGACCGGGGAAGTAGTGCAGTGGTAGTTGTGGTGGTAGACACTACAACTTCAAAGTCAGCATAACACGATAGCGTGACGAAGTATCTATCATTTAATAAAATTCAATATCCCAAATCCACAGGAATATCCCAAAGTAAGATGATAGTAAGTACTTTACTTTGGGATATTCTTGAGTTGCAGTTGACTTAGTCAATAATGGTAATCCAAAAAATATGGTAGACTACACTACCATAATTTTATTAGCACATAATGTTACGCCACACAAAAATGACATCAACGTGAAACAATGTGAGACCTGCCGACATCAAAGGGACCGCATTGTAATGAACTAACGCCGTAGCATATTTAAAACACATTATATATGATGGGCCTAGTTTAAAAACGATAATTTTGATCGCCCGCGGCACCTCACTGTAAGAAAACAACCATAAAAGTTACGCGTATACTTGTCTGCGTCCGTGTAATGTAAAATTTCAAGTAAAAATTTCGTATTTTTTGAAGTTAACAATTAATGCTTCAAGTGCAAAAAAAAATGTGTATGTTTGGTCACATGATGGCGCTGTTTATATGAATGTTACAAAATCCAGAAAGTTACAATTCAGCATGGCATGATCATCAAGATCACGAACATAACTACAAATATATAAATAATAAACAAATTCTACCAAGTCGCAAAAAGCGAGGTATACTCTGCTGTTATGGGTACCAGAAAACGGATAATTATTATCCTTACTAATATTATAAATGAGAAAGTGAGTTTGTTTGTTGTTTTTTCACGGCTTGACTATGCAGCCGATCATTATGAAAATTTGCATACATATTGTTAGGGGTACAGAGCCCAACATAGGCTTTTTATCCCGTGAAAGTATGTCGTTCCAATGGAAAAATATTTTTTCTACTATAAAGGGCACTGTATCGGCCAACAGATGGCGCCACAAGTCGCGCTATGGGTTGTTTTGTTGTCAAACGAGATCAATGTCATAAAATAAACGCGAGCGAAGCCGCGGGGAGAAGCTAGTTGTAAATATTTACTTATAATACATAGAAAACTCCCAGACAAACAGATGAGAACAAACATTAATGCCATCGCAAAAATGTTTGCCCCGAGCGATAGTCACATTTTGAAACGACAAAATCCGGACTTGCGTTTCAGTTGCGATCGATGTTCACCAGTATACGCTTACCTTAAGAAAATACGGTCAAATTGCGTTGGTCACTTGTCGATATACGATCGATTAGGTGCACTATCGAATAGATTTTATCGGTGTTATACCACGTTAAGCTAGTTTTTACGCATAATTGCCGGGGTCTTAATAACATCTCAATAGAGAAAGCAGAGTTTTATAAATATTTCATAATTTTTATCGATGTATTTGGAATCGATACTTTTTATATTGATTTAATAAAATTACGATGGTTAATTTAAAAAACAACGGGAACTAAACTATAATGACATTAAAAATTAAACTTTATAAAATTATATTTTTTCATCGTGGATTTTTTCATAAAAGAAAAAGTTCTATAAACCAGTATTATTAGGAATAATCAAAATTCAAAACTTTTATTTTGTAAATGATTTGTACAAAATTAAACAAAAGCAAAATGACCACGTAAAAGAAATGGCGAAAGAAAACTAGTTACGCATGGCCTTTTTTGTCATTTAAAATATATCGTACATTTTTTTAAACATAAAATTTAAAACTAGGTTACAACATTACGTACGCTGAATGTCAATAAATAGTGCCATTCATTTGTCTTAACATAAAATTAAATCTAAAATATAAATGCAAAATCGGTGTTAAAGATAGGAGCAGACCAGGCCCGCCTGATAAGTTCCATATAGTCTATCTGTTAGATAAATCGAAAAGAAAATTCTCTTTCTTATCTTAAACTTATTATATCGTAAATCCGGCCCGCTCTTAAATTACTTTATATCGATAAAATTTTAAAATGCATGGTTACATCACTTACGCTGTGTTTACGTGTTTTCCATCGTGATTTCGATATGTTAATAATGGTTGATCATGTTAATCGTGGGCTGTTTGTTAATTGAACACCAATTACTTTAAGACATGTGCAATTTAACATTTAAACATAATGATTAAACTTTTATACATATTGTTCACATTCTGTTTCTTGTTTATATATTTTTTTTCCTATTGTTTATTAAAAGCTGGCTTATGAGGAGCTCGATGGCTTCTCTGTGTGTCGCACTCTAATATGTGTACACGCAAATTAAGCGACGTCGACCCTAGCCACCGTTTGGATGGGTTTTGTTACCTCGAGCTTCTCCGTGCTTCGGAGGGTACGTTAAGCCGTCGGTCCCGGCTGTTGTCGAAGGATGACAGTCGTTAAGCCAAGTCGGTGGCCTTAGGGCGGTTTGAAAACACCGGCCTCTGCCAATCCGCATTGGAGCAGCGTGGCAGAGTACGCTCTAATCGCCTTCGATTGAAGGGAGACCCGTATCCCAGCAGTGGGATGATTATGGGTTGTTACATGATTTAAATACTTATGTCTATAAAAAAAAATATTTTTTAAAAGTCTTATAATGACACTGGAAACACAAAAGCGCTTATGTTGAATGTTTGTCTTGCATCGAATAAAAATAGCTCTGTTCACTGGTTGCTGATAAGTTCTATTTAGTCTATCTGTCAGAAAAAACAAATCAATATTGTTAATTTTTCATACAATTTTTTATTTATTTTTATATATAATCTGTAAAAAATATGAAAAAAAAAATTATTCATAAAAACCAAACAGTCCGTTGGTACATAGAATGGAATTCGATTTTACTCGACAGTAAAGTAGTAAATATGACGACCTCTTAACTACATAAATACAACTTAAATTGTCTCTCTATACGCTAGGGGGGACACTTAGACTATTGTCTTGGAAAGACAGTAAGAGTTTAAACGCAGCAATTCGCATTGTTAGCGGCGGGCAATGAGCGAATTCTGACATTATAGGAAACGGCTAGTTAGCATGTCATTATGACGCAGTAATGCCGTTATTACACGTTATGTAATGATTGTCGTGTTATACGTCAAGTACTGTTATATTGTAACGTTGAATAGTAATTTACTCGGCTTGTTTTATGTATTTACAACGATTTTGATGTCAAACTAAAGAGTTTTTTGAATGTTTCAACGAATGTAACTTTTTTATTTGCATATATTTTAAGAAACTAAGTTTATTTCGCTGTTCATTTATTAACGCTCGATAAATTTTCAGAAATGGTAGTTTACTAGCACAAATAGTTATTATTATCTACAAAATATTATATTTCCAGAAAGAAAATATTGAGAATGCCACCAAAAACTGTTTGTGTTTGAGTGGTGCTTTTGTTTTCGAAATGGTTATAGTTTGTCATTATGTTATAGACATTTTGTACAAAAGTACATACCTACAAATATGTATTCGTTGTCAGTACCCAACTCGAGCAGTTTTAAGCATCAGGTAGGAGGTAGCGCTGTTGCCCCGAGTAACTGTGTGTGAAATTATTTTCAATTTAAATTATTTATTTATTTTTAAATAGGAGAACTCCGATACGCCTATAATCACAAAGTGACAGTAACTGGATGTTGCATTCACTTACGTTGTAAATTTCAATTGTTAACGTGCTGGGATTCTAAGTAGGAAACGTCTAGTTAGTCGTGAATCGTTTGTGGTGATTCCATTTTGCGTGTGAAATATTCAAACCACTATATAAATAATCATAAATTAATTTAATATAAAATTGTAGGAGTTGGTATGTAAGTAAAAAAAAAAAGTACAAATTATATTTTGGAAATTATGATTTTTCCAACTGTAGGTAACTATAATTGGCTCTCTGATATCGACTGTACTTTTTATATTTTGTGGCAGCCTCAAATATAAAAAAAAAATAGTACAAAAAAAAAGCTTTTAGGCAAAATAATCATCATACATATAAACCCATAATCATCCCACTGCTGGGATACGGGTCTCCCTTCAATCGAAGGTGATTAGAGCGTAGTCAGCCACGCTGCTCCAATGCGGATTGGCAGAATTGGCGAAAATACAATTTTTTTTTTTATTATCAAAGAGAAAAGTAACAACTTAAAAAAATCTATTACAGTTATGATTACTTGTGATTGTCACAGCCAATCGCCAGCACGTACACAAACCCACTTTACTTTTACTACGCAGTAGATATCTGATTTAGTTGTCACTTATTTTTTGTAAACCCTGTCAAAGAGTAATAACAACATTTTACATTGAAAAACATGACACTTTAAACAAAAAAAAAATATTAGTTCTACATAACATGTCAGCCTGTGGGTATATAATCGCATAAATGAATAAAATACAAGTTTGTGTTGGTTGTGTGCATTTTTTTAAAATAAAAAGTCAATTCCCATTGAACTGAGACCAACGGGAATAACCAGATAAGTCGCAATTATCCAATTTTACACTTTTACCGTGGCGTGGAGTACCAATACCAATTACATCGTTAGTCGACCTTAATGAGTCTGCTCTAGGCGTCTGATCATGTACTAGATTACTTAAACATAGATATGATATCAATTGGACTGAGCATTTTGTGAGTAATTTACTTTTTTGTATGTATTAAAATCAACAGTACATAAGTAACTGTCCATGAACATCCACATCTTTATCAATTAAAAGGAAAGCGAGACACAACGTCTGGTTTCAAATAATAATACTCGTATGTTCAGATGACTCTTCCCACCTCGTCTAATATATTTCTGATTAATTTCCTTTATAAAGACAGGTGTAAAGTTCTCCCCTGTGACGTCAATAAGCTTCATCATCATTATCTCAGCCACAAGAAATCCACTGCTAGACATAAGCTCGCCCCAAACGCTTCCATTTGTCAATATCTTTCAGTGCTTTTCAATTTGTAGTCGCTGATGTTAATTCTGACTATACATAGGAGAAATGTGTGGCGGACCAGCCCCACTGATAAGTGCACTTTCATTGTTAATTTTAAACATTTTCTTCCGTAAAATTCCATTGCTAGGTTTCATTCATGTGACGATTAGTTCTAACTTTATTAGTTCTAACAATAAAGAATATGAATGAATATGAACTTACGCTTACACACCGCGAACACCATCGCGCATTTAATTGACACACAGTCTAAAAATATTACAGTCCAGTTTGTAATATATCTATGGATGTTCTTCCCATAAGACAGCTGTCTATTAAGGTACAGACACGTACACTTGTTTCAAGTGCAAATGATTTCGCACATGAAATAGTAATTACGACACAATGCACAAGTTTATTGAGACTTTTTTGCAGTAAAACATTTCTTTTGTTCTCTTTTTTTATTCTTTTTAAAAAGTCAGCTGCATGAGTAAGCTTATAGCCAAGCTGATCGTCAGCGCGGGCATCCATATGTATGCAATTACCATTCAGGGTGACCGGTCACCGACGAGACATACTCGCTGGTCGTTTTGCCGATATTTTTCGAGAGGGTGGTACTTCTTCCATCGATATTTAGAAGATAAACATTGTTAAGATCCAATTCCAAGAGGGACCGCACGCCGCAGACTGCAGCTGCAGACTGCAAGCAGAAAACACTGCTCGTCACCGGCGGGGAATCCTACCTCATACTCTAGAACCAAAATGGTCGCGGAAATTTTTACAGAGTCGGTTACGTGCTAGTGATCCACCCGGTGTTGCAAGCGTCTATAGGCTACGGTGACTGCTTGCCATCAGGCGGGACGTAGACTTGTTTGCTACCTTAGTGGTATAAAAAAAAACATAAGAAGGCGTTAGTTAACTATTCTGTATTGCTATCGAGGGCTAATACTGCCAATTAAGCAACATTGTTTCGTGTTAATGGCTGCGCACCGAGAGCCCCCAGGACCTTTGTAAGTGGGAAATAAACTTTAAAGTCCTTCTTTCATAGGAACCAGCTAGTATTCTTGCCTCAAGTGGCACTGGGTGACAGACAGATCAGCTAGGTTACTCTGCAATGAAATCGCGTTATTTTTTTAATACCACAAAGATGGAAAACAAGCCGGCCTGATGCTAAGCCGTCACCGTAGCCTATAGACGCTTGCAATACCGGAGGTATCACTCACGCGTTGCCGACCCTCCCAAGCCCCCCAAGTGGAGCATTTAATTTCAATTCTGTATAATTTCAATTTAAAATTAACAGTAAATCCTAATACGTTCTCTTGAAACTTTATAATTTACTAACTAATTTGTTAGTGTAGAATCAGATTTCATTTAGTTAAAGCAAATACTATAGAAGACTAATACGCACAGCTCTTGACGTTTCTCATACAATGACTTGGCAACCTCCGTTCACCTCATGCCGCTAGGGGCGCTATAACATTTTGCATACAAAAGTTTTGAAATCGTTCACCTCATGCCGCCCTCATGCCGTAGGGGCGCTAGTGTCGCGTCTTGCCCGAATTCTTCCGAAGCTGTGCGTATTAGTCTTCTATAGTATTTGGTTAAAGCTACTATAGTCTCTCAAGAGTAAATGTAATCCTACTAATATTATAAAGGCGAAAGTTTCGTGTATGTTTGTCACTTCTTCACGCTCAAATGGCTGAGCCAATATTTATGATGTTTGGGTAGCTGATACCTTGGATTAACACTTACATAGGGTACTTTTTATCAAAATTACGCGATTACCGTAGGATTTCATCAAAAGTCTGATACAGATGGCGCTACTGTGCATAAATAAATACACGCAAAGGAAGTTGCGCGGGTTTCTCTAGTAATTCAATATGGCTCAGGATTTTCACGAGTAGCCTAGTAGATTAGACTTGATCCAGACGCGAACCTATCTTTTCTTTAATTTACTGTAAGTGCAAAACCTTTCCCTTCACATCTAGTTATTATATTTTCGATTTATACTAAACTCGTTTAAATAAAAAATTAAATTGACCTTTTTAAAGTTCTGCGAATTAATTCATGATAATACCGTTCGTAAGAAGTGAGTGACCCAATAAAAATATTAATTATTTTCGCTTTGTGAGGTCGGGTCTTGAATTAATTGGAATATTACTTTACCACTTATGAATGACATTATGGTTAAGCATATTACACAATATTTAATGCTTGTTGATTGCCTCTGTCAATCCGCTTTGGGGCAGTCTGGCTGAGTTCCCTCTAATCTCCATGGACTGAAGGCCTCGTGTTCCTGCAGTGGGATGATTATGGGTTGATATGATGATGATGATCTGTAGAGTTTTATTTTGACGTCACTGTGGTACAGTTGGGTCTTGGTATACCAGAGGGTTTGATTCACAGAGCAAATATTAAATGTTTTGCAGCATTTCGCAGATACGTCTTTGTTCTACGAGAACGATTTATATGATGGCTCATGGCATTGATGTGTTTGTTTGGACTCTCAATGTTTTTCTTTTATTTTATTTTTATTTTTTTGCCTTAATACTCGTACCTGTCATAATAAACGCCTATTAATTAGTTTAGTCGCAGTACTCGCTATTCAGAGTTGAAATTGGTAGCAAAATATCTTAAGGTATCAGATTCCGATTCCATTTATCCAGATTGACAGGCCCGGTGGTCGAGTGGCTAGCAATGGTCACTTTATTTCAAGGGCCGCGGGTTCGAATCCTGCGCAAGGCAAACATTTGTGTGCATGAACATGTTTGTTTGCCTTGGTCTGGGTGTTTTCTATGTATAATAAGTATTTATTTACAAAAAAAAAGTATTTAAGCATCAGCAATCTAGTACCCATAGTACAAACTTGGTTGCTTAGTTTGGGACTAGATAGCGTTGTGTGATTCGTCCAAGAATATTTATTTATTTTTTATTTATTCTCACGACAACATGAACAATGTGAACTTACAAGTATTATGTCGTAAATACTTACTTATAATGTCATACGATTTTTTGCACAGAAACAACATATAACCGATAATTAATGTCAATTTATTAAATCGCCAATAATTCATTACGATTAATTATGAGGGCTTGTTAAGAGTAATTTGTTCCTTGTATAAAAGCTAAAAGGGCAGTAATTGATAGTAAAGGGTAATACGTAGCCGACAAAGAAATAATACACATTTACTAAACGATTTTACATCCTACAACCTATGTTTTAAAGTTAAAATTTAAACAACTCAAGTCTATGAGCGTGAATGTAAAAAAATTCGTAATTACAGAATAATACAGATTATTTTATCTTTAATGTACGTATAAATTAGGTTTAAGTATAGTTAATGAGCATTTTTAGTTGCGACGTGTTATTAAACAGATAGCCATTAAAAATAATGTCGGGGACATTCAGGCAAATTAATGACAATATTTAATTGAATGTTCCTTTTGGTTCTAGCCCACACACGCATTTGCGACTATGCCAAGATTAAAGTAAATCTAACGGCTTTTAAACTAAATTTAAAAAATAATTTAGTATTACCAGTCTCCGAGTCAAAATGCCCAAATTTTCTTCAGAGAAGTCGGTCTAAATGCAATTTTAATATTTCCTAATAATAAATTCCATTCACTATGTTCGCTTTACATTACGCTATAAAACTTTGAATCCAACAATAACAGAATTTGAATTTTTAATCATCATATAGTTATCGCCAAGTTGATGCCATCTTTATCGTAGTTGGCGCCAAAATCTCTAGTATGAGACTTAGTATTTAACCCTTAGCACGACGCATTGTTAAAAAATCTATTTGAAAACAGAACAATATCAACGTGGAATTTCTCAGTGAGATTAACTTAGGATAGGGGAATGTAGCACCGTTTACTTACATACTGTTACTTACAGACAGTACTACTATTTATAATTCAAATGTATATGAAATTCGTTTTAAGATTAAAATACGTTTCTGAAACTGGCTTAGATAGTTTCGATTAGATAGTTCATCTCGGTATAACACGAAAGAAGTTAATTTGGCTATTTGGAATACGTCTATTGTGTTACTTAAAGTTGTTTATTGCAAAATAAGGATTCTAACTTCTATTTTATCTAGATATTACAAATAAATCTATGCATATTAAATCCTACCAAAATTTATACTGAATTAAAACTTTCTCGTATTTGTATAAGATATTTTAACAAAACCAATTTAACGTACAAATTATGCAAGTTAACGACGACCCTTACTCGCATCGTGCCTCCGTGAGTTACTCACATCTCGAGTAGGGTTTATTATATAAGGGGAAGCGATTTTTACGATCGTCTGAACGGTGGTATGAAAAAATTGTGACGATTCGAATAAGCTCTTATATTAGGCCTATTCCGCCTATTTAATAAAAGTACTTGACTGTGACTTTTGTCAGGCAATTTAAACGAGACTTTCGGTGCCGTCACCTCGTTCTCGGTGACGTCCCGATGACGGTGACTGTGGACAAACAGCCTTATAGTATTAAGGCCACGCTTTTTCTTACATAAATAAAAAATATGTCATCATTCTTTATTTTATACTAGCGAAACCAGTGTAACTTCTTTGGCGAATATTCCGCTATATCGTGGGTATTTAGGAAAATCCTTGTATATATTAAACTATTCTTCCTCTTCAATCGATCTATCTAGTTTTAAAAATCTAAGCGAACAGAGATTCCTAAAAGCTTGTACCTATTAAGCCCATTTGAATTAAATATTTGACTTTAACTTTTTTTAAATAAATATATAGGGACAATTCATACAGATTGAGCTAGCCCCAAAGTAAGTTCGAAACTTGTGTTATGGGATACTAACTCAACGATATTATATTTTATGACAAATACATATATAGATAAACATCCAAGACCCGAGGCCAATCAGAAAAAGTTCGTTTTTCATCATGACCCGACCGGGGATCGAACCCGGGACCTCCTGGGTAGCGGTCTGGCGTGGTAACCATTAGGTACGCCACGGAGGTCGTCTCTTTGAAGAAAAAGGATGAAAAAATCGTAAACTCGCTCGTTTCTCCTCACTTGTATCACACCGAGGGGAAGCCACGGAGGTATCCCATATCGCCTCATTAGGCAAAGTTGCTTACCTTCATTATTGCGACCTCTAGACGTTATCGTATGTGTTTGACCCTATTTTCGTAAACCCTCGGATCAAACCCATCTTTGGTAATAACATTCATATTAATATTATAAAGAGTTTCTGATTCGTTTGTATGTTCTCAACCAGTTTCTGAAACGCATTTTAATTCCTCATTAAGTATCAAGCTATCCCTTTTGTCTTCTTTAGTTTGACAGTGATAGCTGTAATGTAAAGGTGCTTCTTCACCGCGAGCATTCGCATGTAATGTAACTTTTTAGATTCGACTTTGAGCATTACATTACAATACTGCCTCCCAGACTGACGAGCGTTCGCCTCCCTCACTGCTGTAATGCTCGAATCTGAGCGTTACATTACACGCGAATGCTCCCGGTGAAGGAGTACCTTAAGGTGTCATTAACCTCAAAAATGCGTTTCTGGCGAACTGTCAAACTAAAGAAGAGAAATATAATTGTAAATACATGGGTACTTATAATACATACAAAAGACCCAGACTCAAGAACAAACAGAAATGGCATCACATAAATGTTTGTACCGAGCAGGAATCGAATCCGCACCTTCTATTGCCGAAGGTGTTCCACCGCACCATCAGCCTGTCAACGTGTTTTGCGTTTGAGTGAGCGAAACCACGGGCAAATGCTAGTAGTTCTACTCATACATTCTTA